>CM059447.1:12508501-13129053 GCA_030390025.1 Squalus acanthias | reverse complement strand
TTCAATGTTGCAGATTCACATTTTCAATGTAGCAGATTCACATTTTCAATGTAGCAGATTCACATTTTCAATGTTGCAGATTCACATTTTCAACGTTGCAGATTCACATTTTCAATATTGCAGATTCACATTTTCAAAGTTGCAGATCCACATTTTCAATGTTGCAGATTCACATTTTCAATGTTGCAGATCCACATTTTCAACGTTGCAGATCCACATTTTCAATGTTGCAGATCCACATTGTCACACAGTTTCAAACAAGCAGATCCACATTTTCACACATTTTCAATGTAGCAGATCCACATTTTCACACATTTTCAAACAAGCAGATCCACATTTTCAATGTAGCAGATTCACATTTTCAATGTTGCAGATCCACATTTTCAACGTTGCAGATCCACATTTTCAACGTTGCAGATTCACATTTTTAACGTTGTAGATTCACATTTTCAATGTTACAGATTCACATTTTCAATGTTGCAGATTCACATTTTCAATGTTGCAGATCCACATTTTCAATGTTGCAGATCCACATTTTCAATGTTGCAGATCCACATTGTCACACAGTTTCAAACAAGCAGATCCACATTTTCACACATTTTCAAACAAGCAGATCCACATTTTCAATGTAGCAGATTCACATTTTCAATGTTGCAGATCCACATTTTCAATGTTGCAGTTCCACATTTTCAATGTAGCAGATTCACATTTTCAATGTTGCAGATCCACATTTTCACACATTTTCAATGTAGCAGATTCACATTTTCAACGTTGCAGATTCACATTTTCAATGTTGCAGATTCACATTTTGAATGTTGCAGATTCACATTTTCAATGTTGCAGATCCACATTTTCAACATTGCAGATCCACATTTTAACACATTTTCAATGTTGCAGATCCGCATTTTCACACATTTTCAACGTTGCAGATCCACATTTTCAATGTTGCGGCTCCACATTTTCACACATTTTCAACATTGCAGATTCACATTTTAAATGTTGCAGATTCAGATTTTCAATGCACTAGATTCATATTTTGAACGTTGCTGATTCACATTTTCAATGTTGCAGATCCACATTTTCAATGTAGCAGATTCACATTTTCAATGTTGCAGATCCACATTTTCATTGTAGCAGATTCACATTTTCAATGTTGCAGATCCACATTTTCAATTTTGCAGATTCACATTTTCAATGTTGCAGATCCACATTTTCAATGTAGCAGATTCACATTTTCAACATAGCAGATTCACATTTTCAACGTAGCAGATTCACATTTTCAACGTAGCAGATTCTCATTTTCAACATAGCAGATTCAGATTTTCAATGAAGCAGATTCACATTTTCAAAGTTGCAGATCCACATTTTCAATGTTGCAGATTCACATTTTCAATGTTGCAGATCCACATTTTCAACGTTGCAGATCCACATTTTCAACGTTGCAGATTCACATTTTTAACGTTGTAGATTCACATTTTCAATGTTACAGATTCACATTTTCAATGTTGCAGATTCACATTTTCAATGTTGCAGATCCACATTTTCAATGTTGCAGATCCACATTTTCAATGTTGCAGATCCACATTGTCACACAGTTTCAAACAAGCAGATCCACATTTTCACACATTTTCAATGTAGCAGATCCACATTTTCACACATTTTCAAACAAGCAGATCCACATTTTCAATGTAGCAGATTCACATTTTCAATGTTGCAGATCCACATTTTCAACGTTGCAGATCCACATTTTCAACGTTGCAGATTCACATTTTTAACGTTGTAGATTCACATTTTCAATGTTACAGATTCACATTTTCAATGTTGCAGATTCACATTTTCAATGTTGCAGATCCACATTTTCAATGTTGCAGATCCACATTTTCAATGTTGCAGATCCACATTGTCACACAGTTTCAAACAAGCAGATCCACATTTTCACACATTTTCAATGTAGCAGATCCACATTTTCACACATTTTCAAACAAGCAGATCCACATTTTCAATGTAGCAGATTCACATTTTCAATGTTGCAGATCCACATTTTCAATGTTGCAGTTCCACATTTTCAATGTAGCAGATTCACATTTTCAATGTTGCAGATCCACATTTTCACACATTTTCAATGTAGCAGATTCACATTTTCAACGTTGCAGATTCACATTTTCAATGTTGCAGATTCACATTTTGAATGTTGCAGATTCACATTTTCAATGTTGCAGATCCACATTTTCAACATTGCAGATCCACATTTTAACACATTTTCAATGTTGCAGATCCGCATTTTCACACATTTTCAACGTTGCAGATCCACATTTTCAATGTTGCGGCTCCACATTTTCACACATTTTCAACATTGCAGATTCACATTTTAAATGTTGCAGATTCAGATTTTCAATGCACTAGATTCATATTTTGAACGTTGCTGATTCACATTTTCAATGTTGCAGATCCACATTTTCAATGTAGCAGATTCACATTTTCAATGTTGCAGATCCACATTTTCATTGTAGCAGATTCACATTTTCAATGTTGCAGATCCACATTTTCAATTTTGCAGATTCACATTTTCAATGTTGCAGATCCACATTTTCAATGTAGCAGATTCACATTTTCAACATAGCAGATTCACATTTTCAACGTAGCAGATTCACATTTTCAACGTAGCAGATTCTCATTTTCAACATAGCAGATTCAGATTTTCAATGAAGCAGATTCACGTTTTCAACGTAGCTGTTCCACATTTTCAACGTTGCAGATTCACATTTTCAATGTAGCAGATTCACATTTTTAATGTAGCAGATCCACATTTTCAATGTAGCAGATTCACATTTTCAAAGTAGCAGATTCACATTTTCAACGTTGCAGATCCACATTTTCACACATTTTCAATGTAGCAGATCCACATTTTCTCACATTTTCAATGTTGCAGATCCACATTTTCAATGTAGCAGATCCAAATTTTCAAACATTTTCATTTTTGCAGATCCACATTTTCAATGTTGCAGATCCACATTTTCAATGTCGCAGATCCACATTTTCACACATTTTCAATGTAGCAGATTCACATTTTCAATGTTGCAGATTCACATTTTCAATGTTGCAGATCCACATTTTCAATGTAGCAGATTCACATTTTCAATGTTGCAGCTCCACATTTTCAATTTTGCAGATTCACATTTTCAATGTTGCAGATCCACATTTTCAATTTTGCAGATTCACATTTTCAATGTTGCAGATCCACATTTTCAATGTAGCAGATTCACATTTTCAATGTTGCAGATTCACATTTTCAATGTAGCAGATTCACATTTTCAATGTTGCAGATTCACATTTCCAATGTTGCAGATTCACATTTTCAATGTTGCAGATCCACATTTTCAATGTATCAGATTCACATTTTCAATGTTGCAGATTCACATTTTTAATGTTGCAGATTCACATTTTCAACGTTGCAGATTCACATTTTCACTGTAGCAGATTCACATTTTCAACGTTGCAGATCCACATTTTCAACGTAGCAGATACACATTTTCAATGTTGCAGATTCTCATTTTCAACATAGCAGATTCAGATTTTCAGTGAAGCAGATTCACATTTTCAATGCAGCAGTTCCACATTTTCAATGTTGCAGATTCACATTTTCAATGCAGCAGATTCACATTTTCAATGTAGCAGATACACATTTTCAATGCAGCAGATTCACATTTTCAATGTAGCAGATACACATTTTCAATGTAGCAGATCCACATTGTCACACACTTTCAAACAAGCAGATCCACATTTTCAATGTAGCAGATTCACATTTTCAATGTAGCAGATTCACATTTTCAATGTTGCAGATCCACATTTTCAATGTTGCAGATTCACATTTTCAATGTTGCAGATCCACATTTTCACACATTTTCAAACAAGCAGATCCACATTTTCAATGTAGCAAATTCACATTTTCAATGTTGCAGATCCACATTTTCAACATAGCAGATTCAGATTTTCAGTGAAGCAGATTCACATTTTCAATGTAGCAGTTCCACATTTTCAATGTTGCAGATTCACATTTTCAATGTTGTAGATTCACATTTTCAACGTAGCAGATTCACATTTTCAACGTAGCAGATCCACATTTTCAATGTTGCAGATTCACATTTTTAATGTAGCAGATTCACATTTTCAACGTTGCAGGATCACATTTTCACTGTAGCAGATTCACATTTTCAACGTTGCAGATCCACATTTTCAACGTAGCAGATTCACATTTTCAATGTTGCAGATTCACCTTTTGAATGCAGCAGATTCACATTTTCAATGTAGCAGATACACATTTTCAATGTAGCAGATCCACATTGTCACACACTTTCAAACAAGCAGATCCACATTTTCAATGTAGCAGATTCACATTTTCAATGTAGCAGATTCACATTTTCAATGTAGCAGATTCACATTTTCAATGTTGCAGATTCACATTTTCAATGTTGCAGATCCACATTTTCACACATTTTCAAACAAGCAGATCCACATTTTCAATGTAGCAAATTCACATTTTCAATGTTGCAGATCCACATTTTCAACATAGCAGATTCAGATTTTCAGTGAAGCAGATTCACATTTTCAATGTTGCAGATTCACATTTTCAACGTAGCAGATTCACATTTTCAACGTAGCACATCCACATTTTCAATGTTGCAGATCCACATTTTCACACATTTTCAACGTTGCAGAATCACATTTACAATATAGCACATCCACATTTTCACACATTTTCAAACAAGCAGATCCACATTTTCAATGTAGCAAATTAACATTTTCAATGTTGCAGATCCACATTTTCAACATAGCAGATTCAGATTTTCGGTGAAGCAGATTCACATTTTCAATGCAGCAGTTCCACATTTTCAATGTTGCAGATTCACATTTTCAATGTTGTAGATTCACATTTTCAACGTTGCAAGATTCACATTTTCAATGTAGCAGATTCACATTTTCAATGTAGCAGATCCACATTTTCAACATTGCAGATCCACATTTTCACCCATTTTCAATGTTGCAGATCCACATTTTCACACATTTTCAATGTTGCAGATCCACATTTTCACACATTTTCAATGTTGCAGATCCACATTTTCACACATTTTCAACGTTGCAGATCCACATTTTGACGCATTTTCAATGTTGCAGATCCACATTTTCATTGTTGCAGATCCACATTTTCACACATTTTCAACGTAGCAGACCCTCATTTTAATTGTTGCTGATTCAGATTTTCAACGGAGCAGATCCATATTTTGAACGTTGCTGATTCACATTTTCAATGTTGCAGATTCACATTTTCAATGTTGCAGATTCACATTTTCAATGTAGCAGATTCACATTTTCACACACTTTCAAACAAGCAGATCCACATTTTCACACATTTTCAATGTAGCAGATCCACATTTTCAATGTAGCAGATCCACATTTTCTCACTTTTTCAATGTTGCAGATCCACATTTTCAATGTAGCAGATCCACATTTTCACACATTTTCAATGTTGTAGATCCACATTTTCAATGTAGCAGATTCACATTTTCAACATTGCAGATTCACATTTTCAATGTTGCAGATTCACATTTTGAATGTTGCAGATTCACATTTTCAATGTTGCAGATCTACATTTTCAACGTTGCAGATCCACATTTTCACACAATTTCAACGTTGCAGATTCACATTTTCAATGTTGCCGATCCACATTTTCACACATTTTCAGCATTGCAGATTCACATTTTAAATGTTGCAGATTCAAATTTTCAACATACCAGATTCATATTTTGAACGTTGCTGATTCACAATTTCAATGTTGCAGATCCACATTTTCAATGTAGCAGATTCACATTTTCAATGTTGCAGATCCACATTTTCACACATTTTCAAACAAGCAGATCCACATTTTCAATGTAGCAAATTCACATTTTCAATGTTGCAGATCCACATTTTCAACATAGCAGATTCAGATTTTCAGTGAAGCAGATTCACATTTTCAATGCAGCAGTTCCACATTTTCAATGTTGCAGATTCACATTTTCAATGTTGTAGATTCACATTTTCAACGTAGCAGATTCACATTTTCAACGTAGCAGATCCACATTTTCAATGTTGCAGATTCACATTTTTAATGTAGCAGATTCACATTTTCAACGTTGCAGGATCACATTTTCACTGTAGCAGATTCACATTTTCAACGTTGCAGATCCACATTTTCAACGTAGCAGATTCACATTTTCAATGTTGCAGATTCACCTTTTGAATGCAGCAGATTCACATTTTCAATGTAGCAGATACACATTTTCAATGTAGCAGATCCACATTGTCACACACTTTCAAACAAGCAGATCCACATTTTCAATGTAGCAGATTCACATTTTCAATGTAGCAGATTCACATTTTCAATGTAGCAGATCCACATTTTCAATGTTGCAGATTCACATTTTCAATGTTGCAGATCCACATTTTCACACATTTTCAAACAAGCAGATCCACATTTTCAATGTAGCAAATTCACATTTTCAATGTTGCAGATCCACATTTTCAACATAGCAGATTCAGATTTTCAGTGAAGCAGATTCACATTTTCAATGTTGCAGATTCACATTTTCAACGTAGCAGATTCACATTTTCAACGTAGCACATCCACATTTTCAATGTTGCAGATCCACATTTTCACACATTTTCAACGTTGCAGAATCACATTTACAATATAGCACATCCACATTTTCACACATTTTCAAACAAGCAGATCCACATTTTCAATGTAGCAAATTAACATTTTCAATGTTGCAGATCCACATTTTCAACATAGCAGATTCAGATTTTCGGTGAAGCAGATTCACATTTTCAATGCAGCAGTTCCACATTTTCAATGTTGCAGATTCACATTTTCAATGTTGTAGATTCACATTTTCAACGTTGCAAGATTCACATTTTCAATGTAGCAGATTCACATTTTCAATGTAGCAGATCCACATTTTCAACATTGCAGATCCACATTTTCACCCATTTTCAATGTTGCAGATCCACATTTTCACACATTTTCAATGTTGCAGATCCACATTTTCACACATTTTCAATGTTGCAGATCCACATTTTCACACATTTTCAACGTTGCAGATCCACATTTTGACGCATTTTCAATGTTGCAGATCCACATTTTCATTGTTGCAGATCCACATTTTCACACATTTTCAACGTAGCAGACCCTCATTTTAATTGTTGCTGATTCAGATTTTCAACGGAGCAGATCCATATTTTGAACGTTGCTGATTCACATTTTCAATGTTGCAGATTCACATTTTCAATGTTGCAGATTCACATTTTCAATGTTGCAGATCCACATTTTCAATGTAGCAGATTCACATTTTCACACACTTTCAAACAAGCAGATCCACATTTTCACACATTTTCAATGTAGCAGATCCACATTTTCAATGTAGCAGATCCACATTTTCTCACTTTTTCAATGTTGCAGATCCACATTTTCAATGTAGCAGATCCACATTTTCACACATTTTCAATGTTGTAGATCCACATTTTCAATGTAGCAGATTCACATTTTCAACATTGCAGATTCACATTTTCAATGTTGCAGATTCACATTTTGAATGTTGCAGATTCACATTTTCAATGTTGCAGATCTACATTTTCAACGTTGCAGATCCACATTTTCACACAATTTCAACGTTGCAGATTCACATTTTCAATGTTGCCGATCCACATTTTCACACATTTTCAGCATTGCAGATTCACATTTTAAATGTTGCAGATTCAAATTTTCAACATACCAGATTCATATTTTGAACGTTGCTGATTCACAATTTCAATGTTGCAGATCCACATTTTCAATGTAGCAGATTCACATTTTCAATGTTGCAGTTCCACATTTTCAATGTAGCAGATTCACATTTTCAATGTTGCAGATCCACATTTTCAATGTTGCAGATTCACATTTTCAATGTAGCAGATTCACATTTTCAACGTAGCAGATTAACATTTTCAATGAAGCAGATTCACATTTTCAACGTAGCAGTTCCACATATTCAATGTTGCAGATTCACATTTTCACTGTAGCAGATTCACATTTTCAATGTAGCAGATCCACATTTTCACACATTTTCAATGTTGCAGATTCACATTTTCAATGTAGCAGATCCATATTTTCACACATTTTCAACGTTGCAGATTCACATTTTCAATGTAGCAGATTGACATTTTCAATGTAGCAGATCCACATTTTCAATGTTGCAGATCCACATTTTCACACATTTTCAATGTTGCAGATCCACATTTTCAATGTTGCAGATCCACATTTTCACACATTTTCAACGTTGCAGATCCACATTTTCAGTGTTGCCGATCCACATTTTCACACATTTTCAGCATTGCAGATTCACATTTTAAATGTTGCAGATTCAAATTTTCAACATACCACATTCATATTTTGAACGTTGCTGATTCACAATTTCAATGTTGCAGATCCACATTTTCAATGTTGCAGATCCACATTTTCAATGTTGCAGATCCACATTTTCACACATTTTCAACGTTGCAGATCCACATTTTCAATGTAGCCGATCCACATTTTCACACATTTTCAGCATTGCAGATTTACATTTTAAATGTTGCAGATTCAAATTTTCAACATACTAGATTCATATTTTGAACGTTGCTGATTCACAATTTCAATGTTGCAGATCCACATTTTCAATGTAGCAGATTCACATTTTCAATGTTGCAGATCCACATTTTCAATGTAGCAGATTCACATTTTCAATGTTGCAGATCCACATTTTCAATGTCGCAGATTCACATTTTCAATGTTGCAGATCCACATTTTCAACGTAGCAGATTCACATTTTCAGTGTAGCAGATTCACATTTTCAATGTAGCAGACCCACATTTTCAATGTAGCAGATTCACATTTTCAATGTTGCAGATTCACATTTTCAGTGTAGCAGATTCACATTTTCAATGTAGCAGACCCACATTTTCAATGTAGCAGATTCACATTTTCAATGTAGCAGATTCACATTTTCAATGTTGCAGATCCACATTTTCAATGTCGCAGATTCACATTTTCAATGTTGCAGATCCACATTTTCAACGTAGCAGATTCAAATTTTCAGTGTAGCAGATTCACATTTTCAATGTAGCAGACCCACATTTTCAATGTAGCAGATTCACATTTTCAATGTTGCAGATTCACATTTTCAACGTTGCAGATTCACATTTTCAATGTAGCAAATTCACATTTTCTATGTAGCAGATTCACATTTTCACACATATTCAATGTAGCAGATCCACATTTTCATACATTTTCAATGTTGCAGATCCACATTTTTACACATTTTCAATGTAGCAGATCCACATTTTCACACATTTTCAACGTTGCAGATCCACATTTTCAATGTTGCAGATCCACATTTTCACGCATTTTCAACGTTGCAGATCCACATTTTCAATGTTGCAGATTGTCGAAGTTTGACTTCCGATTAAAGACTCTTGTAGACAATATCGTCAAAGAAGGCTTTTTATTATATTTTACTTGCAAGGAGACTGCAACCATAACCCAATTAGCTATGATGACAGACTGCCGAATCACAGAAAATGGAGTATTCTTATACAGTATAATATCACATGACATGTTGTTTAAGGTAAGCTAAGTTAAAAATTAAGAAAAACACATAAGAAATGCCTTACAATGAGACTAGCTAATCTCTATAAAATGGAGTCTATCTATTTTACTTCTCTCACCAAGGCCAAGGCGCCTGGTTTGTTTACTTTACTAGCCCTTGGTTATCTCAATATTAAGCCTGTTTTCTTTTGTGCAGGCAGACTTTTGCTGACAGCATAGTCTAAGATTTTAAAGTTATTTTCAGAAAAGAACATAACAATGGATTTTTTCCCTTTTCCACACAAGTCAGAGTCGGCCATTTTATTAGTTTAAATTCAAGGAAACCATTTTATCTGAGACAAAAACTGCACTTCCGCATTCCCCCCTTTTTTGTCCTTCTAGGATAAAATAGCTCAATTTAACTTTTTCGGTCTTTCTTGTCGGTTCCTGTACCAAATTTGGATTTTGGCCAGGGATGCCAACTTCTTTTCTGTTTTAACCATCCTCGGGATTATACCTGTATTGATGGCTGACCTTATTTAAGATCGTCCTTCTTCTCTGTCTAGTCTCGGTGTTTGGGCGTATGTTCTTGTAGGGGTTTTAGTTGTGTTTTGGTGACTGTGGCATACTTTTCTGTTTCATTAGTCTGCTGTTCTCTAACTTTTCCTGCAGCTTTTACTAGCCTGCAGTTCAGGTGTCGCTATACACCCTCTAAGGAGATAGGGTACAGCAGCTCATAGAGGAGTTCTAAGTCATGGCCCACACAGTTTATGCCTAACCTGTGGGGTTCTCCGAGGGAACTGCAGCTTATAGAGGAGGACTGATTCATGACCCACACAGTTTATGCCTGACCTGTGGGGTTCTCCTAAGCACAAGTGCTTCTACGTGAGCCTCCACAGTGCGGACCAAGTGGTATACAAGGTCGACGTCACCGGCAGTTGAAAGGAGTCCTCTCTCTTTCCTTAGCCTGCAGATCCCATGTGGGTGGAAGAATATGTTTACCGAAAGTGGGGAGCATGCAAAAATGTATATATATCTATATGTATATTTTGTCTAGATTGTCTAATCCTCAAAATTGTATTTTATTCAATCGCTTCAGTTCCTCCCCGAAGGGACCATACTTTTCTTCTTCGTCATTTATTTCTTTCTGTATCATCATACTTACTTCAGGTATGACTACCTTGCCTAACCTATCAAATCTTTTAATCATCTTAAACACCTCGATCAGGGTTCACGTTGGTGCGGAAAACGGTAAAACCCATCTGATTGTCAGTATTCAATCGTTTAGTCCCATTCCATGGTCTGTTATTAGTCAAATTCATCAAACTGGTAGTATTGAACCACCAGCTTTCCATGGAACTTCCTGCCTTGTACGTAATAAACTTTTGTATGCAACGACTTTTCCCCATATTAACTCTGTTCCCTTTAGTCTGTCCTAGATCGCGTTCCCAGCATATATCCCCGATTGGTCGGCCCTTTCCCGATGTATTGGTAAGGGCTAGAAAAGGAGGTTCTTTCGTATAATTCTGGAAATACATCTAGTTAATGCAATGCAATAGTTTAGCATACTTTCATCCATTTTATGAATGTCCATTTGTTTAACCGTAAAGGGTGCTGAGAATGGCAGCCTTTGGGGTCGTCCCATAACAATCTCATGTGGCGACAGTCCAGTTGTCCTGTTAGTTGCTGCTCGCATTACCATCAATGCTAAGGGTAACAGTTCAACCCATTTTAGTCCAGTTTCATTGCAAAGTTTAGAAAGTTTATTCTTCAGCATTCCGTTATATCTTTCTACTAGTCCCGCGGATTGCGGATGATAACTGCAGTGGAAATGCTGATTAATCTGCAAAGCCTGACATAGTTCCTTTATGATCATTCCAGTAAAATGTGATCCGTTGTCGCATGAAAGTTGCATAGGTATTCCAAACCTTGGTATGATTTCTTTTAACAAACACTTTGCAACTGTTACAGCATCATTCTTTTTACATGGAAAAGCTTCAACCCATCTTGAAAACATATCTATGATTACCAACACGTATAAGTCCTTCAAAATTTAATTGCAAAGTTTAAAAAAATTTTTTTTTCTTTTTTCTCTGTCTATTACCCCCTCACCCTGTGTTGTTTTGCAGTTTACTATTCTCTTATCACTTCTATTTGTCTTTTGATGCTATCTATTCCTGGCTGCATGTTGTCAGTTTCTGTTCTAAGAATTAAAACCCATCTTTGAATCTAACAGCTATTTCTTACAATTCCCTTCTTTGAGAAGGAAATAACCCTTATTGACTTCTCACAATCGGCTCTTGACTAATCTAGCTAGTTCTTATTGCTCTCTCTCAACTTGGGCATTAGTTAGTAGGGAGTCTTGAAGATTTCTCCCTTCTAATAGTCCATTCCGGTGTTCCAATTCTGCCCCGCCTGGGGTATCCTCTGTTTCTTCTATCTTTCCTGATGTTACCCCGCCTGGGGTCTCCTCTACGTTGCTTCGGATCTTCTCTTTCGGTGTGCTCAATTTGTTAGTGCTGGTTAGTCATGGGCATGAGTACCCAATTGACTTGAGTATCTTACTACATAGGTTACATATATCAAATACACTATCATTACAAGTTGGAGAACTACCAGAGCGTGTGAAATAATACAAATCTAAGTGTGTGCTGATATATTAAGCCCAATTATCCCACCAGTGTGAGTTGTCCCCTATGCTGTCAATTTCAATATCTATTCTCGAGTTGTCTTCCTTCAGAACATAAAAATGCTTTAGGGAGGAGTTCAGTCGCATCATGAGCTCACTGATAACTTTAGACAACAGGGGAATGTCGTATCCGAATTGTGCCACATAATTGTGCAGCTCATACTTAAGTACCTCATATCCTGTCAGTTTCACTTGAGCATAGGTTTTGATATTATGTAAAATGTGTTGGTTAACGGGACAGGTCCTGTTAGACCCGTAAAGCATGGTAGTTGCGGTAGTAGTGACAGAGGAGGCACTACCAAAACCACCTCATACTGGATTCGCACTGGTTTTTCCCACGCTCTGTTACCTACAAAACACAATTATTACAGTCATAGTTAAATTCAGTCTTACAATTTCAAGCAACATTACAGTTTAACATCTAATCAACAAATCATGGACTTAAAAGATTCTCCAGATCTCTCTTTTACTCGTATCCATATTGTGGATAGTTCTTACTAAACATGATTTCTCCTTAGCCCTCAATTGTCCCAATTCAGATTCCATGTAACTCTCCACTTCAACTTCAATTTCAATCCTTCTAACAGGTACCAGTGTGTTTAACTCTATTCTGATTGTTTCATTAATTAGATAGTTTCTCGATGGAGTATGTGTCAATGCTTTAAAAGTTGTTTCACTCTCCTGAGCCACATTAACCATTTCATGTTTTGCTGTTGTCAAGTAACTGAGCATGTCTGAGACCCGTTCTTCAGTGCAAATTCAACATACATTTCCAGATGGTAATCGCTTCATACGTAACAAATCACATTTGCACACTCATACCGGTATCTCAATATCATGCCACATGTGCCTTTCTCGGGCTTTCAGGCATCTTATCAAAAGATTGTCTTTGTTCATCTTCCTCTGCATGGTCCCGATATCTTGGATAGTGGCCAGGCTATCAAATTCAGTTTTCTTAAAAGTTCATTATAGGCAGGGACACAAATGTCTCCAAGAGAAAGCTATCAATTTACTATTCTTAGCTACACTTTCCTGACTTTCACTAACAAGTTTTTTTTTAAATTCCCATTCAGCAGTGTAATTTCTCCTGTTTCTATCTTACACCTTCAATCACTTCCTCTTTAATTACTATTCATATCTCACTCATGAGCCCTGGAGTAACTTTACTATCCAGTACAATATTTAAGATTGAAAACATAGATCAAACATTCTCACTAGGTCCAAGTTACTAACACTTTTTATTTATCATTATTTTAGAGGATCTTTTATTTTCCCAAAAGTAACCCAATATATATATAGTGCCTGAGTCCATTTTGTTATTACAACATTATCCCAAAATCCAAACAGCAGTACTGTTGAACTGATAGGTTTTGTCAATGTTCAATTTTATTTCTATCAATTTATCTTCCATTTCCAATTTCAGAAACAAATGATTTCCAGGCTAGGTGGCTTACAGTGTTTTAACATTAGAGACAGAAGTGCTGCAATTAGTTTACAAAGTAACTTCCATATAACAAAAGAAAGAAGAGAATCCATTGTGACTCTGCTTAGAGCCCAAGGGGTTAATTTATCAAATCATAATTTTCCTTCTGTCACTGTGGGTACATATTAACTTAAAATTAAGAAACTTATATTTAATAATGTCCAATATCTTTATATTTCATACTAAAGTTGTTGCTTGATGAACTTAATCAGCTGTCAGTGGAAAGGGTTAACTCCTTTGCAGGTTTTTTAAGAAGGTGGAGCAAAACATTATCAGGCGCACGCAATTGCGTCACTTCACATAAATTAAAAAAAAACTTTCCCGATCCAAAAAAGCAGTTGCATTTTCATACTTTAACTAAACATGAACAGAACAGATAAAACAAAACAAAATAGCACATGCTTGCAGAACTAGTAAATTACATCATATTTCTTATTGTCCTTTCTTCAGATGTCTTTCCAAAATACTATAACTAAAAATTAGTTTTTCACATTTAAGCAAATCAAATCAAATTGCTTTGGAAGATTTCACCATAGCAACCGCGACTCCAAGGTTAAATCTTAGACCGAAACTTAATCTTTTGTTAAACAAACTTTTTTTTGTTGTTCTTCTCAGTTTTTACACACCAGCTTAACTTAAATTGTAATTCAAATTAGTTTTTTTTTCTAATTCTTGGGGCACAATGCTTTCTCTGCAAAGTCTGATATAAAATTCCTGTCTATCCCTGACAGTAAAGGCAAATTTCCTTGTGATTCCTCTGCCAATGGTATGGACCAGAACCCATTCTGTATCCAAGACTGTAAATATTTCAAAATCTGGTTTCAGACCATTAAATATCTTATTCAATGCGGTCTACACAAATTTACACCAACCAGAATTTCACCGTGCACAATGAAAGTCTGTTTTTTTTTAATAGGTTAATTAACCTCAATAATTCCAATTCAATCCAGATCAATTTTTAAAAAAAAAACTAACCAGTGTCAGTTGGAAAAGAAACCATAGTCACATTAACAAAGAAACAATTACCATGCCTTGTAAACATTCAAATTCATTTTCTTTCCAGGCACATTGGCAACTGTGACTTCAAGGCTGAAGCTTATACCTCTTGTAAAACAATTAACAAACTTAAAACAACACACTTGAGTATCATTCAAGACAAGTCTTCAAAGAGTTAAAAACAGCTTTTAGCTCTCTGTATAAAAGAGTGGGTGGAGCTAAAACATAAACAAAATGACTAACACCCTTTTTTTTTGCAGAATTTTTTTTTTCTCAGGGTCTCGGACAAAAATAATACTGTAACTTTCACACTTTTCATACATACTTTCACACAACTGAAATTCCAGTATTCCTTTTAAGATTCCTTTCACTCAACAAACCTCATATATATAGGCACTCTCCTTCTAAATCGCGTAAGTTTTACCCTTTACCCCCTTATGATTATTTCTGACCATCCAATAATATTACAAGACAATAACAAGAACTAACCACAATCAAGACAATTATAAGTAATGCAAAAAACCAAATAGGCAAACAAATCAAATAATTAAACATTTAACCTTATACTTTAAACTAAACAAATAGTCAATTCTCAGTTTTGCATTGTTCTTCATTACAAACTGAGTCCTTAACATTTAACTTATACTCTATACTCTGCCGTGAGATTCTCAATAGTCAATTTTCAGTTATCTTTTCACGGCTCAAGGGCCCCACCCTTGATACTGCAGTTTTATTTCCTGGTACCTTTTATACTGCAGCTTTCGCTGCTCAAGGGCAAGGGACCCACCCTTGAGACTGCAGTTTTAATCCGGGATACAACCCTGTTGACTTTTTCCCTTGCCTTCTTTGCCCGACAGTTTTTTTTTAAATTTCCTTCCCTTTTTTTTTTCCCAACTTGTCTCAATCAAAAGCTACAAGATTGAACTCAAATCTAAACAAAAGTCTTAACAATCGCAGTGTACCTGTCGGAAGAAAGAGACATACACCATTCAGGATCTAATGAGAAATTCCTTTTTTTTGTGATAAAAAATCACTGTGGCCATAGGATTTGTCATTAGAAATTCATGATGCCTTGTCCGTGACTTACCGAAAGGTAGCAAGCGATCTCGGTGGAACCTCCAAGAAACTGTTGAAGTTTGACTTCCGATTAAAGATTCTTGTAGACAATATCGTCAAAGAAGGCTTTTTATTATATTTTACTTGCAAGGAGACTGCAAACATAGCCCAATTAGCTATGATGACAGACTGCCGAATCACAGAAAATGGAGTATTCTTATACAGTATAATATCACATGACATGTTGTTTAAGGTAAGCTAAGTTAAAAATTAAGAAAAACACATAAGAAATGCCTTACAATGAGACTAGCTAATCTCTATAAAATGGAGTCTATCTATTTTACTTCTCTCACCAAGGCCAAGGCGCCTGGTTTGTTTACTTTACTAGCCCTTGGTTATCTCAATATTAAGCCTGTTTTCTTTTGTGCAGGCAGACTTTTGCTGACAGCATAGTCTAAGACTTTAAAGTTATTTTCAGAAAAGAACATAACAATGGATTTTTTCCCTTTTCCACACAAGTCAGAGTTGGCCATTTTATTAGTTTAAATTCAAGGAAACCATTTTGTCCGAGATAAAAACTGCACTTCCACAAGATCCACATTTTCACACATTTTCAATGTTGCAGATCCTCATTTTCACACATTTTCAATGTTGCAGATCCTCATTTTCACACATTTTCAACGTTGCAGATCCACATTTTCAATGTTGCAGATCCACATTTTCACACATTTTCAATGTTGCAGATCCACATTTTCACACAATTTCAACATTGCAGATTCACATTTTCAATGTTGCAGATCCACATTTTCAACGTAGCAGACCCTCATTTTAAAAGTTGCAGATTCAGATTTTCAACGTACCAGATTCATATTTTGAACGTTGCTGATTCACCTTTTCAATGTTGCAGATCCACATTTTCAATGTTGCAGATTCACATTTTCAATGTTGCTGATTCACCTTTTCAATGTTGCAGATCCACATTTTCAATGTTGCAGATTCACATTTTCAATGTTGCAGATCCACATTTTCAATGTTGCAGATTCACATTTTCAATGTTGCAGATTCACATTTTCAATGTTGCAGATCCACATTTTCAATGTTGCAGATTCACATTTTCAATGTTGCAGATTCACATTTTCAACGTTGCAGATTCACATTTTCAACGTAGCAGATTCACATTTTCAATGTTGCAGATTCACATTTTCAATGTTGCAGATTCACATTTTCAATGTTGCAGATTCACATTTTCAACGTTGCAGATTCACATTTTCAATGTTGCAGATTCACATTTTCAATGTTGCAGATTCACATTTCCAATGTTGCAGATTCATATTTTCAATGTTACGGATTCACATTTTCAAACTAGCAGAACCTCATTTTAAACGTAGCAGATTTACAGTTTCAACGTAGCAGATCCACATTTTCAAACAAGCAGATCCACATTTTCATAGAGGATGGAAGATACTTAATAATATTTGCCCTTCTCTCAATTGTGCTACTTCTCTTGAAACAGACAACTAACTGATTTTCTCCTTGAAAGAGTTCCATTCTTGAAAGGTTCAAGTCCAGCTGTCGATCTGGAGTTACCTTAGTCATTTTCGGAAGAACCGTCTTGAAAATGACCATCTCTTGGATGCTGAGAATGTGTAGATAGTTTCTTCACCAGATATTGTTTATCCTTGTGGATCTGCAACGTTGAAAATGTGAATCTGCTACGTTCGAAATGTGAATCTGCAATGTTCAAAATCTGAATCTGCTATGTTGAAAATGT
The DNA here is from genome assembly GCA_030390025.1 of Squalus acanthias. NCBI lineage: Eukaryota > Metazoa > Chordata > Chondrichthyes > Squaliformes > Squalidae > Squalus > Squalus acanthias. The sequence goes on along the minus strand of CM059447.1, from coordinate 13,111,421 downwards.
GTGAAAATGTGAATCTGCTACGTTTGCTGATAAAGGTAGCCCTGTAAATATCACATGGCTTTGCACATTTTCTTACCTGTATTTTATTCTTTTGAAGTTAGCTACCTGTTTTTATATGTAATGCTTTGTTAATAATAGATTCTGTCAGCAGCAAAATGCAACACCTTCCAAGGAAATGGGAGTAAATACTTTGATTACGAATCCAAAATGGTATTCATAGATTAAACACATTGCACTCAACAGAACAAAAATCAGTTTAATTAAAAGTGGTGCAGAATCCCTGTTTCGCCCCATGAAAACTCACCCAAACAACAACAAAAAACTACAGTCTACTGAGGTAGCAGAGTATATTCATAAAATGAGTTTAAAATAGATAAAGTGCAGTCTATTGTTGGGATGCCCTATTTTGCACAACTTGTTTCAGCTGAAAATGAATATTTGAGATTCCATTGCCATGTTGTGTTCTCTTTCCTTTTCCCCAGTTCCAATAAGATTCCCAGTCTTGGGTATAGCAATGCCACAAATTTGGATCTTTCATATCATTACCGGGGAAAAAAATCACACAAGTCAATATTATCTTTAGTATTGAGCGATTAGGCCCGCACATCTTTAGTTGCCTCCATCTAAAGGTGAAGATGGTACAATAAACTTACCCCAAGAGAAGATCATAATTTTTACAAGTGGATCATCTATCATCCAAATCACCCATTCATACATTCATTCTTATCCTTCATATGGATCAAAACCAATTATCTTCACTGAACCTGAGTAATCTGGGCTTAAAACAACTTTGGACTTGGAGCGTATGTCACTATTTGTGTTCTGCACCATATTTCCATTCTTGCAATGGACAGCCATTAGTACTAGAAAATACAATATGACTGTCATTATGTAGGGTTGCAGGCAGTAAATTTTGGGCTGTACACACACCTTCCAAATCATGTTCTCCTCATTCTATGACATGTGGATTTCTAGGGTGTTCTGAGGGCTTGGTCCAGGGGAAAGTTTTAAATAAGAATGGTGCATTTTATAGGCAAGTCGCAGTAACTGATGGACGACCTCCGTCGAGAGAGGTGAAAGTATCAAGCAGCCTGGACCTTTCCACGGAGGTCTGTACAAGACCCCTTTCACAAACCCCACAACAAACCCTGCAGACGTAGAGACAGCTGATGCCATGAAAACTGTTGGACTATAACCTGGTGTTGTGCGACTTCTCATTTTTGTCCACCCCAGTCCAACACCGGCATCTCCGCATCATGAAGAACACGCCACCATTGTTTCCAGCTGTACAGAGAGACCGAACACATAGACATCCTAGAATAGTTTGGCTCGTCCCTGGGCATCTCTCTCAGGCTGTGCACTCCTACCTCATGTCCACCCCAATCCTGAAGCATGTTAAACTACTGTCAAAATCTCCCTCCCTAACTGCACTGTAGCAGTACCTTCACCACACGGACTGCAGCGGTTCAAGAAGGCATCTTGCTACCACCTTCTCAAGGACAATTAGGGATGGGCAATAAATGCTGGCCTTGCCAGCGACGCCCACATCCCATAAACGAATTAGAAAAAAATGAAAAACTCAGCTGTCAATGTACTGTAACCTCCTGTAAGTGCTGTGTTGATATATAGCACAGCTAGATCAATATGAACAGAAAATGCTGGAAATACTCAGCAGATCAGGCAGCATCTGTAGAGAGAATCACCGAGTTAACATTTCAGGTCGATGGCCTTTTGTCATTTTTCCCCGATTGTTCACGGCAGTGTCCAGGAGATTAATCTTTAATTTCCGGAGACTCCAGGACAATCCTGGAGAGTTGGCAACCCTCATTGAGCCATGTTGACACAGCCATATTGAAAAGCCCCACCCAACTACCCCCTGTCCAAAGGCTGCCTGAAGTGGCCTCCTTTCATAGAGATTCTTTGCCCCATTGTCAGACATGCTCTTCGCCTGTCATAGAGGAGTCTCCAGCCCTTCCCTTGCACTGAGACGCTCCTTCTCTGGCTCAGTCTCCGATAGAAACACACCAGAAAGCCCAACGATCCTTCTTCCACATCAATGGTCCCACCTCACCTGGAGGCTCATTGGCAATTCTTAACGCCGGCTCTATTGGTGACAGAGGTTTTATTGATATATACAGTGGGCCAAAAATTGCGGTCGGAGGCATACCTCCAGAGTACGCCTCCGACCTCGAAAAGAATACCTGATGACAGCCCTCCTGTGAAACCTTGCGGTCTGATGCTGCAAGGCGGAGGGCAGCATAATGGCCCACGGGTCGCAGGGACGCAGCCTGTGCAGAAGCATAGCTGGAATCACATGGGCCTGGACCTCTAATCAAGAGAAGGGCTGGAGACTCCTCTGTGAAAGGGGAAGAGCATGTCAATGAAAAGACTGAAGAATGACTTTGCCAACGGAGCCAAGATTCTCTGTGAAAGGGAGGCCACTTCAGGCAGCCTTTGGACAAGGCGTGGTTGGATGGACCTTTTCAATATGGCCGTGTCAATGTGGCTCAGTTAGGGTCGGCAACTCTCCACGATTGGCCTGGAGTCCCCAGAAATTAAAAATTAATCGTAGAATCATACAATGGTTACAACACGGAAGAAGGCCATTCGGGCCGTCGAGCCTGTGCCGGCTCTCTGTAAGAGTTGAGCTAGTCCCACTCCCCTGCAGCCCTGCAAATTTCTTTCCTTCAGATACTTATCCAATTCCCCCTTGAGAGCCGTGATTGAATCTGCCTCCACCACCCTTCCAGGCAGTGCACTCCAGACCCCAACCACTCGCTGTGTAAACAAGATTTTTCTTACGTCGCCTTTGGTTCTTCTGCCAATCACCTTATAGAATCATTAATCTCCTGCGCACTGCTGTGAGTAACCGGAAAACAATTGTATGTTTTTCTTTCATTTTCTTTGAACACTTTTGTTTTTATTTATAAACATATCGGAGATGGGGGGGAGGCTGTTTGAGTGACAGTCAAGAATGATCCAATGGAGTAACAAAGGGTGTTGCTTTCCAATTGGTCTGGAAAGGTGATTTGCCGCCAGGATTGATGTCTGGTGTGACCATTGGCAGGAGTGTGGGGGACAGGGCGATTGGAGTTGGGAGGCCATGTGATGAAACCTGGAACATGCCCAACCAGACTTGGCAACCCTCGGCTCAGTGACTTGTCGTATTTTTGCCTATGCAATGTCAGGATATGGTTTCAAGCCCCACCCCACCAGTTGAGCACATAATCTCAGCTCGGTTCGAGTTGCTGCCGTTCAGATACTGAACTAATGCGTCCCTGGTGTTGACCTGCCTTTACCTTGCACCACACCCCTGGGCCATTGGAGCTTGCTCTGCTTTGATGGGATTTCATGCTCCACCTTTACGACTTAACGAATCTGCTTTAACTATTCACACATTCTCTAGTTCTGATATACCTCTTTTATTTCTCTCATCGTACCTCCTTTTAGCTAGCGCTATTATCCTTTCTGTCAGTTAACCATCTGCTGTTCTCCACCAAACCTGTTTACAGCTCATCATTTTCTTTTCTTGTCAATGTGTCTTTCTTCCCCCTCCCCTTTCTTTTACAATATCGCTTCTTACAAACTATTTCTCTAATATTTTCTGGTACCGATGGTGGGTGGCGCAGGTTTTCACACAATAATCCCGCCAGGTGTCAGAGGTCAGAAGAAGACTTGCACTCTGATCTGTTCAAATTCCAGAAATTTATTACAAGATATATAAAACTGCAATTGTCAAAGATAAATAGAAAACATACAAAAAGTTTACTTCTTTTGAAGCTCTGACAAATATAAGCATACACAAGTGCCAACATGTAATGAACAATTTTTAAAATGTGGAACTATGATTCCCCCTGAGATGCCAGCAGCTGCTGGTATGAGCGCTGGAAGGCCGGCTGGCAGACAGACATCATGGGCCGTATATTCCGATCCCTACGGGTGGGGACGCGCTGTGTACACACCCGTAGGGACATCTGAAATGCCGGTTTCAGACATGCCATGTGCGTGTGCTGAAAACTGGCATTTCCGATCTGTCAAGAATCCTCTTGACATATCGGACGCCTGCCCTGGAGAAGGGCCTCTGCCAGGGGGGAGAATTCCGCTTTCTGGAGAACCTCCGCCCAGAAAAAACCCTTAGAAATCTTACGCCTGGTAAAAGCAAGCGTAATGCCTGCTTTTACCAACATAAGATTTGAAAAAAGTAGTTGGTGCCCCGGCTCGGTTTCCGTCCCAAGTGGATGAAGCGGACGGTGCGCTGGCCGCCCTTAAGGCTCAGCACTGGGGCGCCGGAGAAGCCGCCGACGGTGGAGGCGTTGTGCTCGAAGATGGCGGGGGGGATGTTCTCCTGGGCGGAGCGGCTGTGAGGAGACAGCAGCCCCACCGAGAAGAAAACTCCCCGAGCTCCCGGAGGGAAGAGGGCGCGGTGGAAGGCGGCCAGGGCGGCCAGCCGCGACGGCCTCGTCCCACTCAGGTTGTACTGGCGGAGCCAGCGCCGCTCCAGGGGGCGCAGCCAGCCCAGCACTGCCACCGCCGGGCACCCGCTCTGGGCCGGCAGACCAAAATCCGGCTGCAGAAAGTTAGCCGAGAGCAGGTCGGTGCGGAGGAACATGAAGTCGAGCCGCGGACGGCCCGCTCGTCCCCGCCTGCGGTATTCCCAGATCTCCAGGTGAGCCGCCGCTCGGCCGTCCTGGGTCGATGCTGACGGTGGCAGAGCCACCCCCACCCCGGTGCTCCCTCCGGCCCAGATCCTTCAGGAGGTGAGCGGCCGAGACGATCATAATATGATTGAATTTTACATTAAGTTTGAGAGTGATGTAGTCCAATCTGAAACTAAGGTCTTCAATCTAAGCAGAGGAAACTACAAGGTTATGAGGGACAAGTTGGCCATGGTAGATTGGGAGACTACACTAAAAGGTATGAAGGTCGACATACAATGGCTAACATTCAAGGAAATAATGCATAATTTGTAACAAACATATATTCCTCCAGGGCATAAAAATCCAAAAGGAAATGTGATCCAACCATGGCTAACAAAAGAAATTAAAGCTAGTATTAAGTCAAAGGAGGAAGCACCCTCTTCCCCCCGGGAGCTCGGGGAGTTTTCTTCTCGGCGGGGCTACTGTCTCCTCACAGCCAGAAAAAACGGTCAGCCTGAGGATTGGGATCTTTTTAGAAATCAGCAAAGGGGGACCAAGAAATTGATAATGAAAGGGAAAATGGAATTTGAGCACAAACTAGCGAAAAATATAAAAACGGATTGTAAAAGCTTCTATAGGTATGTGAAAAGGAAAAGACTGGTGAAGGTAAATGTAGGTCCTTTACAGTCAGAGACGGGAGAATTTATAATGGGGAATGAGGAAATGACAGAGAAATTAAATGAATACTTTGTTTCTGTCTTCACGGAGGAAGACACAAAAAACCTCCCAGAAATACGAGAAAACCAAAGGTGTGATGAGAATGAGGAACTTAAAGAAATTATTATTAGTAAAAAAACAGTACTAGCAAAATTAATGGGACTAAAAGTCGATGAATCCCAATGACCGGATGACCTACATCCTAGGGTTTTGAAAGAGGTGGCCATTGGAATAGTGGACGCATTGGTTGTCATCTTCCAAAATTCTCTAGATTCTGGAACGGTTCCTGCAGATTAGAGGATAGCAAATGGAACCCCGCTATTTAAGAAAGGAGGGAGAGAGAAAACAGGGAACTACAGACCTGTTAGCCTCACATCAGTAGTTGGAAAAATGCTGGAATCTATTATAAAGGATGCAATAACTGGGCACTTAGAAACTAATAGCAAGATTGGGCAGAGTCAACATGGATTTATGAAAGGGAAATCCTGTTTGACAAACCTATTGGAGTTCTTTGAGGATGTAATTAGTGGAGTAGACAAAGGGGAACCGGTAGATGTGGTGTATCTGGATTTTCAGAAGGCCTTCAATAAGGTCCCACACAAGAGGTTGGTGAACAAAATTAGGGCACATGGAATTGGGGGTAATATATTAGCATGGATTGAGAATTGGTTAACAGACAGAAAACAAAGAGTAGGGATAAACGGGTCTTTTTCAGGCTGTGACTAGTGGGGTACCGCAAGGATCGGTGCTTGGGTCCCAGCTATTCACAATCTATATCAATGATTTGGATGAGGGGACTAAATGTAACATTTCCAAATTTGCTGATGCTACAAAGCTAGGTGGCAGTGTCAGTTGCGAAGAGGATGTGAAGAGGCTTCAAGGGGATCTCGACAAGCTCAGTGAGTGGGCGAGAACATGGCAGATGGAATATAATGTGGATAAATGTGAAGTTATCCACTTTGGTAGAAAAAACAGAAAGGCAGAGTATTTCCTAAATGGTGAAAGATTGGGGAATGCAGATGCTCAAAGGGACCTGGGTGTCCTTGTACATGAGTCACTGAACGTGAATGTGCAGGTGCAGCAAGCCATTAGGAAGGCAAATGGTATGCTGGCCTTCATTACAAGAGGATTTGAGTACAGGAGTAAAGAAGTCTTACTCCAATTATATAGGGCCTTGGTGAGACCACACCTGGAGTACTGTGTACAATTTTGGTCTCCTTCCTGAAGGAAGGATATACTTGCCATAGAGGGAGTGCAACCAAGGTTCACAAGATTGATTCCTGGGATGGCGGGACTGTCGTATGAGAAGAGATTGAGTAAACTAGGACTGTATTCTCTTGAATTCAGAAGAATGAGAGGGGAGCTCATTGAAGCATACAAAATTATTACAGGGCTCGATAGGATGGATGCTGGGAGAATGTTTCCCTTGGCTGGGGAGTCTAGAACCAGGGGCCACAGCCTCAAGATAAAGGGTAGGCCATTCAGGACTGAGATGAGAAGAAATTTCTTCACACAGAGGGTGGTGACTCTTTGGAATTCTCTACCCCAGAGGGCTGTGGAGGCTCAGTCATTGGGTATATTCAAAACAGAAGTCGATAGATTTCTGACTAGTAAGGGCATCAAGGGATATGGCGATAGGGCCGGTGAATGGAGTTGAGGCAGAAGATCAGCCATGATCTCATTGAATGGCGGAGCAGGCTCGAGGGGCTGAATGGCCTACTCCTGCTCCTATTTCTTATGTTCTTTTGTTCTTATGATCAGGTCCCGGGCGATGTAAGAGCCGGTGCCGCGCACTTGCTGCTGCCCCTCGGTCACCGTCACCACAGCCGCCGCGCTCTCCAGCAGCGTTCCGCGGCTCTGCCACAGCTGCTCAGCCAGGTCGGTCATCACCTGGTAGCCCGCCGGCCGCTCCTCGTGTTTTAATTGGTTGATGGAAACGATGGGTCCGGCCTCTAGGCGGGGCTCCAATCCGACATTGAAAATCATCGTCAAGAATCTCTCTTCTTTCTTCACCTCCTTCCTGGACCCAGTCATGTTTTAATAGTTCACTTTGGAACATAATGGGCCAGAAATTCGGGTCTCCACGGGTGAGTACGCGCTGTGTACTCACCCATAGACCCAACGAAAGTGCCAGTTTCGCAAATGCACTGCGCATGCGCTGGAAACCAGTGCTTCCGTTCCCCTGAAGGAAGGGGTTCAGAGGTCAAACGCGTGTGCCGAAGAGGCAGCGCGCACGCAGCGAACTTTGTTTTTTTTTTCAGGTTTCTCCGTGAGGGTAAGTACGGAGAAGCTGCGCAGGGAAAAAGGAGGCGCAAGGCCTGCTTTTAACAAGGTAAGTGGTGAATTAAGTACAATTTAAACATTTTTTTAACAGGTTTAACTTTATTACATACTTTGAAGAAAGGTAAGTTTATTTTTAGCACCGTTAAAAAGTGTAATTAATTTTTTCAAAAATTTTATTTTTTGTTAAAAGTAGTTAATTTATGTAATTTATAGTTATTTTAAAAATGTGATTTTTAAAAAATTTATTTGAAGTTTTAGTGAGGTTTTGGGGCCGATCTCTATTCATAGATTTGACAGGTCTTCCTGTCAAAATCTATGAATGAAGATTCCCTGCTCCGATTGGCTCTCCATGGCCCACGTGATCCCAGGGGACGCTTCGAACTAACTGCGCCCCTGGGATACGCAAGCATTGCGCGCCGGCAGCTGCAGGAGGCCCAGGAGCCGAAGTCCACGTGGGCCCGAAGCACAACGGCAGGCGCGGTATGTAAGTACGCGCGCGATTTTTGCACCCGCGGGAAGCCGGAGAGCCGAATTTCTGGCCCATAATGTACATCTCGGAAAAAAGAACTGAATTGATTAATTCTTTATTGCCAATTTGTACACCTTGGAATAGGGAGCTCTACATGCGAGTCCACATTTATTACGAAGTTGAGCCATGCTTATTCATTTGAAGTTCTGGCCCAACACTCGCTCTATCCCAGCCGTGCCTTGATCGTAGCACATCCACATTTTCAACGTAAATGAAATACATTTTCAAAGTAGCAGATCCACACATTGCAGATTCACACTTTCAACGTAGAAAAGCCATTGCGCCCCGTTGCGCCTCCCACTGGAGGCGCTAATGATGGGAATTTCGCCGCCTGTGTATTTCAATTTTAATAATATGCTCAATATTTATATGTGCCTACCTTGACAGTGCAATGTCCTTGGTCCTGAAATGCATCCTTTTCCAACGTTATCAGCATCATTGAGGGGAAAAGACAGGCTTTTCAAGAGCACAATTTAAAGCAATTTTGTCAACATTACTGTTCTGTCTTTGTTAGAAATAAAAGTAATGTAAAAACATATTGATATTCTTACAGAAACATGAAAAGCTGTCAAAGTGGGACACCATCCAGCAACATAGGAGAAGCAGGCTAATACCAAGGGTGCAGATTGCACAGCCAGCATTGTTGCAGTGGAGGGCGTAATTTTAGGTTCTTTACATTTAATCCTGCCTGGCTGTGTTACTGTCATTGCTTGTTAGTTATTTATAAGAATAAAGTGATCTATATATTAAAAATACGTTGTATGTGCACACTTCATTTCCAACTTCCTATTGTCGTCATTTTTGGTCATTCTTAATATCAACCATTAACATTGAAACTGCCTTTCTAAACAATTAGAATGGATATCCTTTTATATAAACAGTTGCCTGTAACAATGCAGTTGCAGGTTCTAGCCTTTATATGTGGAGTGAGTTTCTTAACTTTCTCTCCCAACTCCACTGCCATCTTGTACACAGAAAGCTTATATTCATCAACTAACTATGGGGAATTCCAAGTGCAATTTACTAATAATAATGAAGTAAAAGTCAGTTGCTTTTATTTTTAGTGGCCTTTTCTCCTTTTCCATGTTATTTCATGTCATATTGTGGCTGTGATTGTGGAATTCTTTGCGTCCCGTCCCAATGTTGTTTTGCTGCCAAAATTGTGTTTTTCAGCTAGTGGAGGTAAGAATGGAGTGTGCTGGACTTGCGGGTGGTGAGGGGCTGCTGACAAGGCTGTGAGAGATAGTATCAACAGGAGCCACTGGCATCTGAATGTTCAAAGATTATTCATTGAGTAACCAGCCATTCGAAGCATTCCACATTATGTACTGTCTCCATCACCACCCAAATAGACATTCTACTAATGCAGGTCCATTGGTATTAGAAGCTCCAGATGTGACCATCACTATGTCAATGCTCCGTATCATGAACCATTCCCAGGTTAGCATCCATTATATGTACAGAAAAATGACCATCGTATCCTTTTGGGTATTTGAGTACAAAGAGAATTATGAGTGTTAAAATCCACATATTTAACCAAGATTCCTAATATCTTTGGTTTGATGTCCTTTTATTTCTAATGGCATCTCTGTGAAGCACCTTGGAATGTTTTTTTACATTAAGGTACAGAATACAATCTGGGGCATGAAGTATGTGGAGTGTGTTTCAGTGGGAGAACATCTGGGTAATAGTGATCATAATATAATTAGGTTTAAAGTAGTTATGGAAAGGGACAAAGAAAAATCAAAGGTGAAAATACCCAACTAGAAGAGAGCCAATTTCAGTGACCTGAGAAGGGATCTAGCACAGGTTGACTGAAACAAAGATTGGCCAGAAAAACAGTAAATGAGCAATGGCAGGCCTTCAAGGTGGAGATAGTTTGGTACAAACCAAGCATATTCCCATAAGGAAGAAAGATGGGGCATCCAAAGCTAGAGCTCTCTGGATGACAAAGGAAATAGAGGGCAAAATAAAACAGAAGAAGGAGTTTTATGACAAATGTCAGGTACAGAATGCAATCGAAAACCAGGCAGAATACAAAGAGAGCAAGGGGGAAATTGAAAAAGGATACAAGAAGGGAAAAGAGAGAGTATGAGAAAAGATTAGTGGGTAACATAAAGGGGAACCCCAAAATCTTTTATAAACATATAAAAAGTGTTAAAGGAATGGTGGGGTCAATTAGGGACAAAAATGAAATCTTCTGTGGAGGCAGAGGCCATGACTGAGGTACTGAATGACTACTTTGCATCTGTCTTCCCAAAAGAAGAGGATGAAGTTAATTATGCAGTAGAGGAGGGAGGAGTAAACATATTGGATAGGATAAAAATAGATAGAAAGGTGGTGCTAAATAGGTCGGCATCACTCAAAGTTATCAAGTCACCCGGTCCAGATGGGATGCATTCTAGGTTGCTGAAGGAAGCAAGGGTGGAGTTAGCAGAAGGTCTGTCCACAATCTTTCAATCCTCCTTGGATTTGAGAGTGGTGCCAGAGGACTGGAAGATTGCAAATGCTACTCCATGTTCAAAAAATGGGAGAGGGATAAACCTGGCAACTACAAGCCAGTCAGTCTAACGTCAGTGGTGGGAAAACTACCAGAGACCATTGTCAAGGACAAAATTAATTCTCACTTGGAGAAGGATGGGACAGCCAGCATGGAATTGTTAAAGGCAAATCATGTCTGACTATTCTGATTGGGTTCTTTGATGAAGTAACAGAGAGGGTCGATTAAGCTAGTGCAGTAGATGTTGTATATATAGACTTTCAAAAGGCATTTGATAAAGACTTAATCGGAAAATAGAAGCACATGTTATTAAAGGAATGGTGGTAACTCGGGTACGTAATTGGCTAAGGGAAAGGAGGCAGAGAGTAGTGGTGAATGGATGTTTTTCTGACTGGAGAGAAGTATGCAGTGGGGTCCCCCAGTGGTCGACATTAGGACCATTGCTTTTCTTGTTATATATAAATGATCTGGACTTGGGTATAGGGAGTACAATTTCGAGGTTTGTTGATGATACAAAACTTGGCAACATAGTAAATAGTGTGGAGTATAGTAACAGAATTCAGGAGGACATCTTGGCTACAACACTGGCATCTATCCGACAATGTGGTAAACTGCCCAGGTATGTCCTGTCCACAAAAAGCAGGACAAATCCAATCCGGCCAATTACTGCCCCATCAGTCTACTCTCAATCATAAGCAAAGTGATGGAAGGTGTCATCGACAGTGCTATCAAGCGGCACTTACGCACCATTAACCTGCTCACTGATGCCAGGTTTGGGTTCCGCCAAGACCACTCGGCTCCCAACCTTATTACAGCCTTGGTCCAAACATGGACAAAGGAGCTCAATTCCAGAGGTGAGGTGAGAGTGACTGCCCTAGACATCAAGGCAGCATTTGACCGAGTGTGGCATCAAGGAGCCCTCGTAAAACTGAAGTCAATGGGAATCGGGGGGAAAACTCTCCACTGGCTGGAGTCTTACCTAGCACAAAGGAAGATGGTTGTGGTGATTGAAGGTCAATTATCACAGCCCCAGGACATCGCTGCAGGTGTTCCTCAGGGCAGTGTCCTCGGCCCAACCATCTTCAGCTGCTTCATCAATGACATTCCCTCCAGCATAAGGTCAGAAATGGGGATGTTCGCTGATGACTGCACAGTGTTCAGTGCTATTCACAGCTCCTCAGATAATGAAGCAGTCCATGCCCGCATGCAACAAGACCTGGACGACGTTCAGGCTTGGCTGATAAGTGGCAGGTAACATTCGCGCCACAGAAGTGACAGGCAATGACTATCTCCAACAAGTGAGAGTCTAAACACTGCCCCATGACATTCAATGGCATTACCATCGCCGAATCCTCCACCATCAACATCCTGGGGGTCACCATTGACCAGAAACTTAACTGGACCAGCCACATAAATACTGTGGCAACAAGAGCAGGTCAGAGGCTGGGTATTCTGCGGCGAGTGTCTCACCTCCTGACTCCCCAAAGCCTTTCCACCATCTACAAGGCACAAGTAAGGAATGTGATGGAATACTCTCCACTTGTCTGGATAAGTGCAGCTCCAACAACATTCAAGAAGCTCGACACCATCCAGGACAAAGCAGCCCACTTGATTGGCACCCCATCCACCACCTTAAACATTCACTCCCTCCATCACCAGCGTACCGTGGCTGCAGTGTGTACCATCTACAAGATGCACTGCAGCAACTCGCCAAGGCTTCTTCGGCAGCACCTCCCAAACCTGCGACCTCTTCCACCTAGAAGGACAAGGGCAGCAGGCACATGGGAACACCACCACCTCCAAGTTCCTCTCCAAGTCACACACCATCCTGACTTAGAAGTATATCGCCGATCCTTCATCGTCGCTGGGTCAAAATCCTGGAACTCCCTATCTAACAGCACTGTGGGAGTACCTTCACCACTCTGACTGCAGCGGTTCAAGAAGGCGGCTCACCACCACCTTCTCAAGGGCAATTAGGGATGGCTGGCCTTGTCAGCGATGCCCACATCCCATAAACGAACAAAAAAAATAGACAGGCTGGTGAAATGGGCAGACACATGGCAGATGCAATTTAATGTGGATAAGTGTTAAGTGATGCACTTTGGGAGAAACAACGTGGAGAGGCAGTTTAATCAAAAATGTTACTATTTTGATGGGGGTACAAGAGCAGAGGGAGCTGTGGGTGCATATTCACAAATCTTTGAAGGTGGCAAGGCAAGTTGATCAGGCGGTTAAGAAAGCATAGGGGATACTTGTAAATAGGGCATTGAATACAAAAACAAGAAAGTCGTGCGACAACTTTACAAATCACTGGTTAGGCCTCAGCTGGAGTATTGTGTACAATTCTGGGCACCACACTTTATAAAGGATGTCAAGGCCTTGGAGAGGGTACAGAGAAGGTTTACCAGGATGATACCAAGGTTGAGGGACTTCAGTTATGTGGAGAGATTGGAGAAGATGGGACTGCTATCCATAGAGCAGAGAAGGTTAAGGGGAGACCTAATAGAGGTATTCCAAATGATGAGAGGTTTTGATAGAGCAAGTAGGGAGAAACTGTTTCCTCTGGCAAGTGGGTCGGTAACCAATAATTGGCAAAAGAAATAGAGGGCAAATGAGGAGAAATTTCTTCACACAGAGTGTTGTTAAGATCTGGAATGCACTAACTGAAAGGGTGGTGGAATCTGATTTCATAGGAACTTTTAAAAAGCAATTGGACATGTGCTTGAAGAGGACTAGTTTGCAGGGTTATGGGAAAAAAGCTTGGGTGTGGGGCTAAAATTGGACAGCTCTTGTAAAGAGCCGTCATAAGCGCAATGTGCCGAATGGCCTCCTTCTGTGCTGTAAGATTCTATGGTTCTATGATTAAAGGCGCCATATAAATGCAAGTTGTTGTTTATGTTTCATTTTCAATCTTTTTAAAACATATATATTTTCTCACAATTTCACTGATTTCCCCTGACCTTTGCTTTGTGTTTCTGGTTTTCAGTGTTTGGAATGGGGAAATTGAGCGTAGCATTATTTGTGCCTTGTTTGCTCTGTAACTTATAAATACAGGAAACTTTCGTTTATCCGGCACCCAAATATCCGGAATTCTCGCTTAACCGGCAAAAATCATCCTCTGAAAACTCCTCTCAAATAACCGGCAATGTTGCCGAGTCGCAGTCGAGTCTCCGCGAACGCCGAGTGCGCCGAAAAATCCTCTCAAATAACCGGCAATGTTGCCGATCCCGAGTCCGAGTCCGAGTCCGCGAACGCCGATTTAGTCAGTAGGGGTACTTTTCAAAACTCGGCCTCCTGGCGCTGTCGCAAGTCCGAAACATTGCAGTAGCATGAGTAGATTCTCCCGTGCTGCTTGGAGTCTCTTTGTTAAAAATAGCCTCGGTAGATATAACTCTCTGTTATCCGGTACATTCGATAAACCGGCACCACGCCGGTCCCGTCGATGCCGGATAAACGAAAGTTTCCTGTATATGGTGGACTCTGTTGGCTTTTCGTTCAAAGTGCGTCTAATGTAAAATTTCCCCATCTATGTACAGTTACTCCCCTCAGTGCAAAATAAATCACTCAGGTAAGTCACAATAAATTCACTGTGGACTGAATGGAACGTGCATCCAGGTGTTCCAGCTGTTGAACTGCCTTCTCTGTGTTATGTTAATTGTTTGGTATGTTTTTGTCTTGTTCCTGTCCTCCATTTTTTTTTTATTGAGTTTATTTAATTTTTAAGTAATTTCTTGTATTATTAAATTCTTTATTCTGGAAGATGTCATGTGTGTCTGTCTTCTCCACCACCTCTGAAATTACTGGCTGGTAACCATGGTGTGGTTCCATGGCCACTGGGACCCTTGGCTATGTCATTCTTCATATATGAACCGAGACAGTCAGTGTCAGAGGAGCGCTTGATCATGGAGAACATCGCATTCGCTCTGTGGGGAAGTGCCTGACATATCCATATGCTGAGATTGATAACTAAGCGTTTGTGAAATTGTGTCAACAAGATGTCAGACACTCTGTGGTACAGTGCGGCAACCATTTATTGCACTTTAAAAGATTCATCATTAAAATTGCAAGATAACTTACAATTACATTTTTGATCACAAAGCAAAGGGCAATGCAGGTAGAGAAGTACTCCCCTCTGCATGCCCAATATGGCTGTTGTGGTCAGGTGATTCAGATTACAAAGAATGTCTTTAAACATTTTCTCTGTTAAGAAGGCAGGCCAAAGTCAATATGTGGTACGTCAGTGTGGTAGTGAGGCTGTTATATATCCATTTTTCATTTTTTTTCCAGATGTAGGAAAGGCTGATATTTAAAGATATTTAGTCGATGAGAATCATATATGTATAACTTCAAGTGTAGCCATTGACCAAATAATATTACCTATAATTACTCCTGGGTAACTAAAAAGCTAAGACTTGTTCAGAATGCAGCTGTGGGGACAGCCAAACGCAGTTTTGACTAAGCTTTGATAACAAGCAGCTACAGGCTGCAAGTGAAGGTCAAATCATTAAATGACATATTATGATGCTGAGTAAAACTTAGAATCCGCTTAACAAAACTAATTGCAACAATATTTAAAGGATAATTAGTATAAGGACATAAAATGAGAGAGATCATGGAAGTTAAGGTATTTATCTGGTAGATTAAAGTGAGATAGTCTGGATACCTCAAGACAAGTAAAACAGCGCTGATATGGGCCCTTGGTATAAAGGCCTTGTACCAGGGAGGCTATGAAATGAAAGAGATATGGTAAATTCCAATGGGGTGAAAAGCTATAAACAAGATAACAAGACAGCAGGATTAGGGTTGACGGGAAAATACTGGAAAAGGAGTGGCCAGGTTACTAGCCTTAACCTGAGTGACAATGGTATTTTGACCATTAGAACCAATTAAAGAAGGTGATTTTGTTAAAGCCCATATATGGACACTGGCCAAACGAACTGTTGATAAGGAATGGGTTAAAACCTCGATACTCAAAAGAATAACTTCACACAGAGATTTGCTGCGAAGAAAAGGAACAGACTTACGACGACATTGCCTGAGCTATTCGTTTTACTGTCGCCTAATGTTAAGTATTGATTACGCTGTAAGCTTATAAATCTGATCTATTGCTCAAACATACTGGCTGCTGCCTATTTGTGTCTTGTCCAAGAACTCTGAGAGGTCACCTGACTGACTCACACAGATCTAAGAAAAGTGAACGTATTTTATGCGACATGTCAACAGAAAGTTCAACTGTTAATAGTTGGAATTGGAATTATTTGAGGAACATTGATTAGTTGTATTTTAACCGCTTGATTTAAAATGAAAAGTTTGATTTTTGAAACCAATTGAATAGGAATGTCTGCTATTATATTTGCAATTGGGACTGTTGTCCCAACTTCCAAGGGTCCCCATGTAAATAGGAGTGGGCTGGACTCCCACAGGGTGTACATTATAGTGTAAAACGGACCCATAACCATGCTGAGTATTTCTAGTATCTGTTTTTATTTCAGATTTGTGTTTTTTTCATGTAATATATGAGAACTTGTTTATTTTTGTGGCAATACCGGCGGTTGTCCTCAAACCTTAATCACATCTGCCGCCCCGATTTTGCAATTCTGTTGTTGACTCGAAACACAATCGTAGTTCCTCACAGTCAGGAAATCGAAACTTGCCAGTTCGGCTGACGCAGCCGCTGCTCTTGCTTAGGAATCGTGTCCGAATTTCCCCTTTTTCCTCAAATGAAAATGAATCGGTGCAGATTAAATTATGGTAAGAATGATTAGTGAGAATATTAATAAATACTGTAGCGTATCATTTTTGTACATTCTGACCGTATAACGTCGTCCTTAAAGCTTATCTATAAATGGTTTGTTTCATTTTACAAACTGCTCATAATTTGGAGACGTTTCCTCATTGTTACTCCGCCTTTCTGTGCCATGATTGGTGGCTGTGCCTAGAGGCAACTTTTTGTATGGTCGATTCTGGCATCAGTCAAACAAAACAAACCATTCAGATCCACTAAGCCAGGGGAGCTTGGAACAGTGGAACAGAAGAGTGTGGAAGCTGAGGTGCTGCTGTGGCAAGAGTAGGACAATGTCTGAGTTGTTAAATAATAGCAACTATTAGAGTTAATCAACAATTGGTGAGTAATATGTTATTTATTTTTTACTTGCCCAACGGAAATAGAAAAGTGTATTATAATTCTTTTAAAAATAGTGTTGTGCTAGAAAGTGGGCGAGGTAGGAAGAAGCTTGGGATGCATCTTATTGCAAAGGTTGGAGAACATAGGGAAACAATAACAATCATTTGGACAGGAGAGATTTGAATAGGGCCAGGGCATATATCCAGAGTAAATAGAAATCTGCTGCAGCTGTGGGATATTTCGTTCATGCAGATAAAGAATTCTCAATGTTGTATTAAATAAACAAGTATAGACGGGCAGGTAGAATTGTTTGTCATGACATGGCACCATCGCAGAATGCAGATTCCATCATACTTGTGGTTTCTTTCCACAGCGAATTTCCAAACTCAGAAAGAGGTCCTGCTCAATAGAGGTTTCCTGCATTGGGTGAGGGAAGGAGGGAGGGAAAATGGAAGGACCAGTCACCAGATTTTCATACTTATTCATAATGATCTCTCAGTGGCCAGTTGCAAAGGGGTATGAATACAAGCTTGGAAGAAAGTTTTTTTTGTCCATCCTGTTGACTGGAGAATGATATACGGTGCATAATGTAATTTAAAACAAGGGAGAAAAATTTAAAGTACAGCAAGCTAAATTCAGACCCCTGGGACTCTTCGTTAAACATCGGAATGTTTGTGGTATTAAGCTGACCTACTTTCACTTGGTTGCCTATAGACCCTCATGTGCAGAGAGTTGAATTTTCATTGAGTACAGTCGGGTAATTCTCCGATAAATCCACATGGGAAGCTGGCACTAAATGAAGCTCCAGTAACAAGAGGAGAAACAGGGATTTGTTGAAATTTTACTTTCACTTTCGTTTTCTGTGGCAAAACTAAACATCCATTTTGAGTAATCTGGCAGTAATGACATTGTGTTTAGCAGTGTATGTGAGAATGTTGGCCAGCTGTACTGCTTTGAGAGCTGTCTTCAGTGTAACTAGTAATTAAGTACACGGTTCTCCACTGATATTACCCAACAGAATTGTAAATGGGAATGCTATTATCTATTATCTGGAGCATCACCAGCATATTGTAAATGGATATCTGAAGGGACATGTTTAAATCCTGAAATCATCCTAAACTCTCAGTAGTGAGCACCAGGAGGCACTGGTGAGGTAGTTTTCTTTTTGATATTCCTTTTCCTCCTAAAACAAGCAGCTTTTTTGCACCCAGATTCTATATGGCACTGCTCACGGAGTCTGGAAGCTCACTGTATGGGGAAGTCACAAGAAGGAATTTTATATCATCGGTGCTATATACCAATGAGCTAATCACACAGTATAATCGGAGAATTTAGTTAGACTAAATTCAAATTCAGAGACTTAATTTGCTTGCATCGTGAGGCTTTCCTTTCTAGCACCTTTATATACAGTGCCTGCATGTGATCCATTTTCTGTTAATGTGAATTATAGCTTTCATTTATTTGTTTTTGTATTTTATACTGTTACACCTACGTTTTGAAAAAATATGTTTTTGCCTTCAAAATCTGCATCGATTGGCAGGTCATTATGATTAATAGTGCCTTCAGACTGATCATGATTGATTGTGGCTCATACTCAGCCATATCTTACAAGAGAAGGGGTCCAGTTGCTTGAAGAATTGATGTAAGTCATGACTGACTATGATTGCAACTCCTTTCATGGTTAAAATGACACATCAGGCAGAGTTAACACCTAAGATATCTTCTTCCTAATGAGGCAAGGGCATAGAAGACGACAGTTTAGGTTTAACACCTAGGCTCAAATTCTCTTCCTCATAATTCCAAGCCTACACTTTATTGATATATACTTCCTATTAAAGACTGCGTCAGGTTAGTATTTGCAGAAATTGATCCCTTGCAAAAAAAAGGCACCTTTGCTTGACCTAGATCAAAGTTCCATCATTGACTTGGTGGATTGGTAGCAGGACAAGGAGTAGGTCAGGTGGTCTTTTGAATCAGTTCCTTATGTTGGTGAAGCACTGGCGGCCATTGGAGAGTCTGTTTCTCTCCTTGCCTGACATCAACTCACGAGCATTATGTAGCAGGTTAAACTGGATAGCAATGAGAAGTCGAAACTCTGGCAGATTTCTCCTCCCCAGCCCAGTGACACTGAGGCCAGTTGTAGCACCTTCACCAGTGCCCTGACTAAGATAAGCTTAACATAGCATATCTGATCAAAATTGGGATGTTCCTGAAGCTTATTACTGTTCCATACAGTGAATTGAATCACAGCCATCTGCGGAGGTCTATGCGTTACTTTGAAATAGTCTTTATTTTTTTTATATTGATAATTTTTCACTCACTGGGCATTTACACAAGTCAACCTTCCCAATTGGGTTGATTTGGCTTCTCACTAAATTAGCTTTCCTGGCCCCTATGCTTGCCGACATTGTTAATGGCTCAGCCACAATCTTCTCCCTTTCAGAAAGAAAGAAAAAGAAAGACTTGCATTTATATAGCGCCTTTCCCACCCACCGGACACCCCAAAGCGCTTTACAGCAAATGAAGTAATTTTTGAAGTGTAGTCACTGTTGTAATGTAGGAAATGCAGCAGACAATTTACGCACAGCAAGCTCCCACAAACAGCCATGTGATAATGACCATATAATCTGTTTTAGTGAGGTTGATTGAGAGATAAATATTGGCTAGGACACCAGGGATAACTCCCCTGCTCTTCTTCGAAATAGTGCCATGGGATCTTTTACATCCACCTGAGAGAGCAGACGGGGCCTCGGTTTAACATCTCATCCGAAAGACGGCACCTCCGACAGTGCAGCACTCCCTCAGTACTGCACTGGAGTGTCAGCCTAGATGTTTGTGGTCAAATTTCTGGAGTGGGACTATGAACCCACAACCTTCTGACTCAGAGGTGAGGGTGCTACCAACTGAGCCACAGCCGACAAAGCTGACCCTCTAGTCCCCTTCAACTACTTGCCCATGTCTCACCTTCCTTTCTTCGATAAGTTCCTTGAATATGTTGTAGTTTCCCAGCTCTGTGCCTGCCTTTCCCAAAACACCCTGTCTGAATTCCTTCAGTCCAGATTCCACCTTGCTCGTTGCATCGACATTGCACTGGCCAAAGTCACAAATGACATGCTCTGTGATTGTGACATTGTTCTCCTCAACATCTCCATGGCGTTTGATGTGATCGACTCGAGCATCCTCCTCTATCACCTCTCCTCCATTGCTCAGAGCCATGAGATTGCCTTCACATGGTTTCACTTCTGCCTGCCCTGATGCAGTCAATGCATCTGCAGAAGTGGCTTCTTTCCTCACTCCAGCACTGTAGAGTTCTCCCAAGATTTATCCTTGACCCTTCCTGTTTCCCATCTACATGCTGCCCCTTGTTAAAATAATCCACAGGTATGGGGTCAGCTTCCACCTATATGCTGATGATACCTCTTTACCACTTCCTACTAGCCACGACAATCTCTACACTGTCAGGCTACCTGTCTGACATTTTGTCATGGATGAATCAAATTTCCTTCAGCTGAAAATCAGGAAGACTACAGACATAATTTTCTGTCCCAACGGTAAACTCCATTCCCTTGCCGCTGATTTAATCCTGTCCTGCATTAAATCCTGCACACCCATCACTCCTGTCCTTGCTCATCTTCAAACACCTCCATGGCCTCGTCCCAGCCTCCTTCAGCCTTATGCCCCTCTCAGAATCTTTGGTCCTCCGACCGTGGCTTTTTGCACATCTCCTCTCCTCCCTATTTTGCCTCACCATTGGTGGCAGAGCATTCAGATGACTTGGTCCGACTCTCTGAAACTCACTCTCGAGACCTTTTTGTCTCTCCACTTCTCTCTCTGCATTTAGAAACCTTCTTAATCCCATCTTTTTGACAGAATTTTGATCACCTTCCCTAATTCTCCTATCATGGCTCAAAGTCCATTCCATTCTATTTTTTTCCCTTTGTAAAGGACCTTGGGATGTTTTTCTATATTTGGTGCTTTATAAATGCAAGTTGTTGATAATATAAATGCTAAACTGGCAGGAGGGTAGGTAATATAAGTTTTACTTTCCCTTGAAAAGTACCAACTTGCTTTGGCTGAAGATTGGTGTCCCTAACTTGAGTAGGGTGAAGGCATGTTTGGACTATAATCAAATATCTGGTGGGGTAGCAAGCACTTTCACACTCAAAAATGTGTAGCACATAAAACTGTTTTAAAATCAATTGCTAGATAATTTTTTATAACTCCAATACTATAAATATTTGATTTACATGTTAATAACTTACTATGTATAATATTCATTCAAATATTTCAGTAAAAACTTTTCACTCTAAAATTTTAGATGTTGAGATTGAAATGGAAGACAACATTGTGCAGCCTGAGGTGCCACAGGGATTCCAGGAAACACCTGTACCAAACTCATCCATATCACTCGCCGATCACATTCCTCTTCCAACACCAAACGCTTTGGAGCCTGCATCAGCTACAACTGAAATAGTAGACTCTGATTCAGTTGATGTGTCTGAAACTCTAAGTGAGCCCATAATTAACTCGATGACTACCACTGGCAGGCCATTAGCTAATGGAGAAACAGCTTCTCTCTCATTTTCTGAAAATCCCACAAGAGGAAGCACTTGTCTTCCAGAATCTACAGAAAAGAGTACTGAGGTACAGTATCATCCCGGTTTTATATCTTTGTGACAAATGCACATCTCCTAATGCACAGTGGTAGAATAAGGAGAGTTTACCATAGGGTGTCTCATATTAAGAGTGCAAGAACATTTATGATTAACCAAGTTAATTTAATCCATGTCTTCATCTCATTTGATAAGTCATGGCAGTTTGTTGCGAGAAAATGGCCTCTGTTGTGGCATTATCTTGGTTGACAAGAAACAGTGGAGGAGTATCATACATGGCTGTAATATGATCATATAGACTAACTGAAAATTCCCATAACGTGCTAGGCACATTAGACAGGAGAATTCACACATCCTCTGTGCAACACACATGCAGACATCACCATCGGATTTGATCCCATTGTGAAATGGTAATAACAACACCACCTTGTATTTATATAGTGCCTTTAATGTAGAAAAACATCCCAAGGCACTTCACAAAGGTGTATTCAGACAAAAGTGGATGCTGAGCCAAAGAAGGAGACATTGGGAGTCCAAAAACTTGGTCAAACAAGTGGGCTGTAAGAAGGGTCTTAAAGGGGGAATGGGAGGTGGAGGGGTTTAGGAAGAGAATTCCAGAGTGTGGGGCCTAGATGGCTGCAGTGGTGGTGGTGAAGGTGGGGGCGGGGTTTGGAGAAATGCACAAGAGGCCAGAGTTAGAGGTAAGAGATTTCCTGGGGGCTGGGAGATTATAGGGCTGAAGGGGGTTACAGAGATAGGGAGGGGTGAGGCCATTCGGCATAACAGTGAGAATTTTAAATTCGAGACATGGGGGGCAGGGAGCCAATGTGGGTCATCAAGGAGGGACTCGGAGCAGGATAGGATAAGGGCAGCAGAGCTTTAGCTGAGCTGAAGTTTATGGATAGTGGAGGATGGGAGGCTGGTCAGGAGAGCATTGCAATAGATGAGTCCAGAGGTGAGAAAAGCATGGATGAGGTGTTCAGCAGCAGACATAGGCTGAGAGGAGTGGAGGGGTGGCTATGTTGTGGAGGTGGAAGGAGATGATTTTGTGATGGAGAGGATATGGGGTCGGAAGCTCAGCTTGAGATCAAATGGGACACCAAAATTGCGAACAATCTGGTTCAGCCTGACAATGGCTGGGGAGGCGAATGGATTAGTGGCAAGGGTACAGAGCTTGTAGTGGGGGCTGCCCACCGTTTAGCTGGAGGAAATTTCAGCTCATCCAATATTGGATGTTAGACAAGCAGTTGACAACACAGTTTCAGTGGCGGGTTCAAGAGGTTGAGCTGAGTGTCATTAAGGTACATGTAGAAGCTGGCTCATGCCTGTGGATGATGTCACTAAAGGCAGGATATAAATCAGAAAGAGGAGTGAGGCAAAGGATCAATCCATGGGTGACTTGAGAGGTAAATGTGTGGGGCTGGGAAGAGAAGCTCTAGCTATGGTTGGATAGGTAAGAGTGGAACCAAGGGATTTCAGTTCCACTCAGCTGGACTGTGGAGGAGAGGCATTGGAGGAGGATGATGTGACTGACCGTGTCAAAAGCTGCAGAGAAGTCGAGGAGGGATAGTGCACCACAGTCACAGTGCATGTCATTTGTGACTCTGATTAGGACTGTTTAAGTGCTGTGGCAGAGGTGCAAACCTAATTGATGAGATTCAAATATGGCGTTGCGGGAAAGGTGGCCACGGACTTGGGAGGCAATACATTGAAGGGCTTTGGAGAGGAAAGGGAGAATGGAAATTGGGTGATAGTTTGCATGGGCAGAGGGGTCGAGTTGTTTTTTTGAGAAGAGGGGTGATGATGGTGGTTTTGAAAGGGAGGGAGACTGGGCACAAGGAGAGGGTTTAGGGCAAGGGTGGGGGGAGGTCGGGCAAGGGGAAGGGATAAAGCAGCAGAGGCAGCTGAATGGATGGATTCAATCTTGATGATATCGAAGTCAATAAGCATAAGGATAAATGCTCTGTGAGGCTTCTGAAGGTTGTATGTATGTTATGGAGGATGTAGGTCAATGTGTTCCTGCTTCAAACCTGTACACTGATGTGTGACATATATGTATACATTCTCACAGTTTGTACATAATACAATCCCTTGGCAACACTCACCAATACATTGGTGGCCCAATGGTTAAACCAGTGAGTGCCTGAGGTGTACAGTCAAAGAAGGTCCTAAATTTCATCCTCAATTTGTGCTGAGGTAACTGCTGTCAATTGGGCAGCAATAGGGGTGCTACAATTGTCCTCAGTGCTCCCTTGTTAGAGAGCAGATGATCAGCCAAGATTCCTCGTCGAAATTGAAATCCAGAGACCCCTGCAAGAAAGCGCGCATGTGTGGCATTTGAGTGTGGATGGTATGAGCTCAGCTGTGAGACCCCACATTGAATAACTTGCCGACACTCACGTTCAAGGCTTCTGAAGAATGGCCCCTTCAAGTGAGGAACTTGAAGGTGACAAATACCTGTATGTCAGCAAGAGAGGAGCAGAGAAACCTGGCAGAAAAAAATGGGGGGTGGGGGTGCGGTAACCCCTCTGGAATATGTGGGAGGATTTTAACTCCCTCCGTCCAGTGGAAACCGAGTAGAATGAGAGGTAAAATCAAAGCAATCTACTTACTGCTTCTAGTGGTGTAGCCTTCATGATTTATAAGAGGTAATTTTACAAATCTGCATTTGCAGCAGGGAGCACTGACCATTGAAGTGGACAAGGTGCAGTCTGAGGTACCACAGGAGTTCCAGGAAGCATCTCTGCCAGATTCAACTACATCATGCGATCAATGCTTTCCTCATCGAGATCCAGTCCCATTGGAACCTACATCAGAAATAATTGAAATTCTAGACTTGGATGACATTGATGTATCTGACATTCCAAATGACCCAATATCTAACTCACCGACGATCATTGGCGATGCATCAACTTCGAGAGAAACACCTTCTACCTCACTTTCTCAGAATGCGACAAAAGAAATAACTCATCCACCAGAATCTACAGGAAAGAGTACTAAGGTACATTACAGTTCACTGAAGTCCCAACTTTATATTTTGTGATTATTTGCATATTGTGTTAGTTCCCACAAAACTTCTAGATGGCCAATCTGTTCAGGTTGTATTGCACATGGTACATGGTCAACAAGTACTGGGAACTCAGACAACATGTGAGCACGTGCCCATCAGGATTCTATGTAATAATTCCTAATATTGTGTCTTTCATAACTAATCATTGACAGCTCTGACTTCAGAGCCCTCTGGAATTCTCCCATACTCTTTCGGGGCGAAATTGGGTGCCTTTGCGCCTCCCGTTAGTGCCCGCGGGGGGGGCATTAATGGGGCGCAAATGGCTTTGCGACCAGGCGCGGCGCTGACATCGACTCCCGCCATATTCGGCAGGAGTTTTGCGGCGGCGCTACAGCGTTGCGCCCCGATCTCCTTAGCCCGGAGATCGGGACGTCATCGCCGTGCGAATCGCCCTGGTAGCGCCCTGGACCCAAAAACGCTGACAGCTGCAGAGGCGTGCATCGGGCAGCCGGCCGCTTCGGGGGTGATGATTAAAGGCGAGGTGGTTGAGGTAAGTAAAAATAACTTACCTTTCTTGTTCCAGTTTTTTTCGCGGGATCCTGCCTGCGATCGATCAGCCCGGCATTCTGCTTGAGTGCCAGGCTGATTGCGTGGGATCGCTGCTGCCTTGGTGGTCCAGGTAGGTACTTTTTATATTGCAGAGCCTGCAGCGATTGTCCTTCCCTTTAAGGGAGGGAAGGAGACTCCGAACGCGACAGCGCCGCACGGCCCAGTGTGCAACGCTGCTGAAGTCTCTGCCCCGCCTCCGCCTGCTGCCGATTGCGCAAACGGCGAATTTTTCAAAAGTCTGAAGTCATTAGCGCCTGGCGCTAACTTTTCAAACTTTTGAAAATTAGCGCCCCAGACGGGGCGATAGTGAATTTCTCTCCCGTTAACTCTGGCATGGAATTTAAACTCAATGGATGCATCACCCACTTATAACATGACATCTGGAAGGTCCACCAAAAGACAAACGTGCCCTGGACCCCATGGGCTTTTAACTTCGTGACCAGTCTGCCATGTGGAACCTTATCAAAAGCCTTGCTAAAGTCCATATACACTACATCAAATGCACTACCCTCATCTACCCTCCTTGTTACCTCCTCAAAAAATACAATCAAGTTTGTCAGACACGACCTTCCCTTAACAAATCCGTGCTGACTATCCTTGATTAATCCGTGTCTTTCTAAATGAAGATTTATCCTGTCCTTCAGAATTCTTTCCAATAATTTTCCCACCACCGAGATTAGGCTGACTGGCCTGTAATTACTCGGTCTATCCTTTTCTCCCTTTTTAAACAAGGGTACCACATTAGCAGTCCTCCAGTCCTCCGGCACCACACCTGAAGCCAGAGAGGATTGAAAAATGATGGTCAGGATCTCTGCTATTTCCTTTTTTGCTTCGCTTAACAGCCTGAGATACATTTCATCCGGGCCTGGGGATTTATCCACTTTTAAAGCTGCTAAAGCCCTTAATACTTCCTCTCTCACTATGTTTATTTCATCTAATATTTCACACTCCTCCCCCCCCGATAGCAATGTCTGCTTCGCCCCTCCTTTGTGAAAACAGACGCAAAGTATTCATTAAGAACCCTACCGATGTCTCCCGCCTCCACACACAGATTACCCTCATGATCTCTAATAGGCCCTACCCTTTCTTTAGTTATCCTCTTACTCTTAATATATTTATAAAACATCTTTGGGTTTTCCTTGATTTTACTTGCCAAGAATTTTTCATGCTCTCTCTTTGCTTTCCTAATATCATTTTTAATTGCACCCCTGCACTTTCTGGACTCCTCTAAAGATTCTGGAGTATTTAGCCCTCGATATCTGTCATACGCCTCCTTTTTTTTCTTTATCCTACCCTGTATGTCTCTAGACATCCAGGGGGCTCTAGATTTGTTAGTCCCACCTTTTTTCTTTAAGGGCACATGTTTGGTCTGAACCCTCCGGATCTCGTCCTTGAATGCCTCCCACTGCTCTGACACT
Organism: Squalus acanthias; assembly: GCA_030390025.1. Lineage (NCBI taxonomy): Eukaryota > Metazoa > Chordata > Chondrichthyes > Squaliformes > Squalidae > Squalus > Squalus acanthias. Next base: position 13,084,981 of record CM059447.1, on the reverse strand, counting down.
GATTTACCTTCAAGTAGCTGTTTCCAGTCCACTATGGCTAAATCCCCTCTGAGCTTAGCAAAATTTGCTTTTCCCCAATTTAGAATTTTTATTCCTGGTCTATCCTTGTCCTTTTCCATACCGACCTTAAATCTATGGTCACTAGTACCAAAATGCTCCCCCACTGATACGTCTTCTACCTGCCCAGCTTCATTCCCTAAAACTAAGTCCAGAACCGCCCCCTCCCTTGTTGGGTTTGCTACATACTGGCTAAAAAAGTTCTCCTGGATGCATTTTAGGAATTCCGCACCTTCTATACCCTTCACACTAATTTTATCCCAGTTAATATTGGGATAGTTGAAATCTCCTACTATTACTGCCCTATAGTTTTTGCACTTCTCAGAAATTTGTCGATATATTTGTTCTTCTATCTCCCTCTCACTGTTTGGGGGTCTGTAGTACACTCCCAGCAGTGTGATCGCCCCTTTTTTGTTTTTCAATTCGACCCATATAGCCTCGTTTGATGATCCCTCCAACATATCATCCCTCCTCATAGCAGTAATAGTTTCTTTAATCAATACCGCGACCCCCCCTCCCTTTTTACCTCCTTCTCTATCCCGTCTGAAAATCCTGTAACCAGGAATGTTGAGCTGCTATACTTGCCCCTCTTTCAGCCACGTCTCTGTAATAGCTATAATATCATAGTCCCAAGTATCTACCTGTGCCCTCAGCTCATCTGCCTTGTTCGCTATACTCCTTGCATTGAAGTATATACCATTTAGTACAGGCAAACCTCCTTGTTGACTACTATCTAGCCCTTTATTCCTCTGTCCTTCCAATTTACTTTCTACGTTTTTGTTTTCCAATTCCAGTTTTTCTTCCCTCCCTATTGACTCTATACTTAGGTTCCCATCTCCCTGCCAAGCTAGTTTAAACCCTCCCCAACAGCACGAGCAAACCCTCCCGCGAGGATATTGGTCCCGTTCCCGTTGAGATGCAACCCGTCTGGCTTGTAGAGGTCTCACCTCCCCCAGAAACGGTTCCAATTCCTCAGGAATCTAAAGCCCTCCCTCCTACACCATCTCTCCAGCCACGCATTCATCTGCTCTATCTTCCTATTTCTGAACTCACTCGCACATGGCACTGGTAGTAATCCGGAGATTACTACCTTTGAGGTCCTGCTTTTTAACCTCTTTCCTAGCTCCCTAAACCCTGCCTGCAGGACCTCATCCCTCTTCCTACCTATGTCGTTGGTATCGATATGGACCACGACCTCTGGCTGTTCACCCTCCCCCCTCAGAATGCCCTGCAGCCGTTCAGTGACATCCTTGACCCTGGAACCAGGGAGGCAACATACCATCCTGGAGTCAGGTCTGCGGCCGCAGAAACGCCTGTCTGCTCCCCTAACTATTGAATCCCCTATCACTATTGTTCTCCCTCTCCTCTTTCCCCTCCCCCCCACTGCCTGTGCAGCTGAGCCTTCCATGGTGTTGTGGACTTGGCTCTGGCTGCACTCCCCAGAGGAACCATCACCCTCACCAGTACTCAGCACCGAATACTGGTTGGTGAGCAAGATGGGCTCAGGGGACTCCTGCACTACCTGCCTGGTCCTCCTCTTCTGTCTGACGGTCACCCATTCCCTCTCTGCCAGCACACTCTTAAGCTGCGGGGTGACCACCTCCCGAAACGTGCTATCCACGTAGCTCTCAGCCTCGCGGATGCACAGCAGTGACTACAGCCGCCGCTCAAGCTCTGTAACCCGGTGCTCGAGCTGCTGTAGCTGGCAACACTTCCCGCACATGCGGTCGTCCAGACCACGGGAGGTGTCCAGGACTTCCCACATGGCACAGGATGTGCATTCCACGGGTGTGAGCTGCCCTGCCATACCTCTAATTAACCTCTAATTTACTAACCTAGCTGGAATAAACTTAAAAACTTTAAGAAAGCCAAGTAAAAACACTTACCAGATACTCACCAATCAGCTCCCTCCCCTTGTGCCGACGTCACTTTTGACTTCTGACGTCACTCTTTGAAAATTCTGCCGGTGCTGAGTTGGTATCGCCGCTGCCACCTCGCCGCTCCTACCAGGTCCACTCTGCCACCGCTGCTGCTGCTGCTGCTGTGGGGCCTACCTGCGCCACAGGCTCTCTTTATACCGCCACCGCCTCGCCACTTCTCCCAGGTCCGCTCTGCCGCCGCTGCTGTTACCCATTTTATTTAGCATGACTGAAGCAACTGTACAAGAGTCCGAAGGATTTTGTCTGTGTGACGGAGAGTATGCTGTTGTATTATGATGTGTTTTGTACGTGTATGCTCGCTAATGGTAAGCATGTGCATAAATATAGCTGCCTCTCGGCGCTCGCCAGTATACAGATTTATTTAATCTCCTACTCGAACAAGTCACAAACTATTTCATTTCCAGTGTCTCCCTGAATCAGCACAGTTAGAAAGGTCAGACTCTACCCACACGTACTGAGCCCAAACCAAATTTGTTACATAACAGAAATTAAAAGTATGAATTTTGTGGTGAGGCTCAGCGGCTGATAAGATATTTTTCGTGACGCAGAAAAAACGGAAACGGAATAGAAAGAAGAAGGGAAATGATAAACCTTCGGCTGTATTGGAGAAATCAGAAAATTTGCCTCGTTTGCCTGAGAAAGAACCATCTGCAGATTCCACACAAGGTGAGGCTGCAAATCAGCCAAATGATATTGGCATCACTGCAGCTGCCAAAGAAGGTAAAGTTTTAAATTTGTGCTCAAAAAAATGCAAGTAATTGTGAAACTTACAGCAAAAGAGCAGATAGACATTCCGTCTACATTACATTTTGATGGTATAACATTGTTGTCCCAACATTTACTTAATACAAAATACTGGAAAGATAAGGGGCCACTACTGTTTCTAATTTACATAAAGGGCCTGGATTCATGAATCCACCTTTTGAAAGAGCTAGTAGACATGGTGAGCATCCCACATATTCTGTATTGTACTCAATACCAAACATCGGGGTTAATTGATGAATTGGGGCCTGCTATCCCATGGACAGCATGTACAAGCACGCAGGTTTTGATCATATATTTACTCTGAAAGGAGTGAAGAGACTACTCTCACTTTTCGATTTTCGATTGTTATCAGTTGTGATGAATGTTCAGGCCCTGCCGGAGGAACAGAATTTACTGGCCGCCCAGAATGATTACGGAGCATCAGGTGCCGAGCCTGCAAACCAGAGTGACATGGGGGGAGTTGGGGGATTGGCTGAGGAAGCAAAAGCTGAACTTATCGATGATAACTACGTTTCCAAAACTACTGATGAAAAACAGTCGTCTCTCCAAACAGACACAGCCAGCAACACTGAGTGCGTGGGAAGTAAACGAAAGAAGAGGGTATGTATGGAACAAGTGTGCCAAGAAATGTGACTCTGGAATCAAGGGCCTGAAATAACTGTGGGATATGGCTGCAAAAATGCTCATTGCATTGATCTGAAATTCCTCTCTGCTATTTTAGCCAAGGTGTTTTTTTAATTTTAAACCATTAATAGCTGTGGAAAAAAATCATCTGAACATGATAAGCATTTATATGTTAGTATCCCACAGAATAATTTCAGGTCCAATATTTCTACAACTAGAATAACCAGCTCATTTATACTTTCGACCATTCAATTTTTCATCTGTAAGTAAATCTAAAAGAAAAATTAATTGCTAAAATGATTGAAGATTGAATTGAATGGAATTGTTTCTGTTTCCTTCCCTTGCTATAGATAAAAACAATACATTTCACAGCTCTGCTGCAAATAGAATTCAACTCTTACAGTGCATCACACTACAGCTGTAGAGTCGGTGTGGAGAGACCTTGGGGCAAAAATTTGATGGCGCCCCCTTTGGGGCGCTAACTTCATCAGGGCGCTACTTTGAGCGCCCCGAAAATGATAGCACCCTCGCACCCGTAATTCACTGGTAGCGCCCCAAGAAGGAGGCGGGGCACTACTGGAAGCGCTCCCCCTCCCTATTGAGGCACTACCAGGAAATATCGTGGTGCTACCCGCCGTGCCACGGTACTGCAGGCCTTCCTCTCCTTATTAAAGGGGAGGGGCATTGCGCAGCGTGACCCGGGGCCCAGCTGGGCCACCAGGGATCGGGGTGCCGGCCCCCCGAAGGGGGGCTGCAGAGGAGGCCGGGAATGGCAGAAGGGGTAGGTGCTGGCAGGCGGCCAGCAACAAAAATGGCCGCCTGGCACCTCCCCTTTAATTATCGCCGAGCCGGACGCACGTACGCCCCCCTGACCCTAGTGTCTGGCGGTAAATCAGGGGGTGCTTCCGAAGTTCGTGGCCGGGGTGCGAGCGGGGTGCTGCGCATGGCAATGACGCCATCGCTGGAGGCGCAGTGCCGCGGGGCGCTACCAGTTACTGCCGCCGCTAACCACCTGCTGAATTTCGCGGGAGGCGATAACGGTGCCGCGCCCGGGCGCTAGTTGCTTTTCGCCCTGTTAGCGCCCTAACGGGAGGTGCAAAGGAACCGAATTTTGCCCCCTTTAGCTTTGCACTGCTGCTAAACCTGTGGTGTGTAAATCAGGTTGCAAGGCCCAAACTGGCCAAAGCGAAGTGGTGCAAGACCTGCCTTTCCCCGGAGGCCTCACTCTGCTTTGTTCCAGCGTCAGGGCAGTGCCAATGGATTCAGCCTGAATTTACACCATAACTGCAGCATTGGTGTGAAGCAAAACTGTTTCACACTGATGCTATAGTTAGAGTGCGAATGCATCCTTAAAGGCATCAACAAAACTGAACTGAGGACATTTTGTAAGACAGTTGTGTGTAGTATTGCTGTTGTATTTTTGCCCATATTGGTTCGATACATTAAAGAGGGTTTGTGCCCATTGAGCTGTTCTGTATTTTGTCTTTTTATTTATTTATATTCTGTTTTTACGATATTTTGTACTTCTAAAAAGAAATACAGTAATCCAATTTTTCCTACCTCTTAAAAATAAAACCTATAAATGCCACACTCCAGACATAATGAAGCTCTATGCCTGGTTTATCTGTTCACTTATCTGAAGTAGATTGTTCATTAATTCTCAATGGGTTATTTAACAGAATGAGCGCAGAAAACAAAACAAGAAGAAGCAACAAGCCTCGATTAATCGAACTGATGCAACAAACCAAAAGATGGAATCACCAGCTGATGATTCAACGGAGCCGACACATGGAGAGCAGCCAGTTGGTGATCGTGACCATGATACCAGTCAGCCTGGCCACTCTGTTGAAGGTGAGGCACAGATACCTTAAAACTTGATTCACATATCGATTCCAAACAAAAGGGAAAAGTTCTATTTTACCACTGCATTAATAGATCCACAGTGTGAGGTCAGAGCAAAATGATTTTCTGTGTTTCATGAAGACTCCATTTGTTTAACGTGTAAGACCACTTGAACAAAGTTATCTGTTGGTATAAAAAGCTTATTCAGGAGTGGGATAAATTGTGCATCCACAAATGGGGTTTGAACCCACAACTTTCAGACTCAGAGGCAACTGAGCCAAGCTGATATGAGATTGATAGCAAATTGACCATTGGGAGTATTTGTACCCATTATATTTGCATAAAATAAACCAAAGTATAACTAGAAATCTTACTATGATTTGCACAATCTTTGTGGTGGTTAATATTTAGTCTTCTATCTCAAGTGGTCCAACTTTTAAGTGACTTTTTCTATGATACTGTCCTAATCTTACAGTGTTTGTACCCGCCAGATACCAGTGAAACAGCACAAGCTGCTGCTGAACCCAAGCTGACCCCAGAAGAAAAACAGTCAGCATCTGATAAAGACGTGAAACAAGTTGGACCACAAGACGCTGCCGAAGAGCAGATTCCCTCCTCAGATAGTTCTCCGGGAGACGGTGAAGGTACCGAAAGTGAATCAAAGGTACAGTTGTATTGATCTTTAAAATGTGCATCCTGTGCATTGACTTTTTGCCAATTTTCTCTCCTCATTTCCTGAAGTTGTTGACTCTTGCTGGGGTACCGTTTCGTGGGTGCCTGTTGTCATCATATGCGAGCCTAGATAGTGAGTGTTGGCAGGGTGTTGCCCATGAAGAGCTGTTCTCACTCAATGTCTGCACACGCTCTTTCCAATAGGAGTCATTGGGACAGCAATCGTGAAGGGGATCCCTGGCTGCTTATGTTTTTCTCCTCACTACTCCAGGGCACTGAGGCCATGGTAGTGTCCCAACTGCTGAGATCAGAGAACTTTGCATAGTCAAACCTGGAGTTGTAGATCTGTACGGCTTAGTATTACACCAGGCTGTGCTTTAATCCACCAGTCCATTAGGGAGCTAGACAATTGTTGTGACACAGGGAGGCGAAATCTCAGGTGAGCTGAACAGATGCCTACCACCCCTGAGGTAGAAACGGTTGGGACAGGAAAACGTGCAAAATACAAAGTTATTTGCTTCCGAAGTTTAAGGCAAATTGATATGCTGGAAATTATAGGGCTACAGTAAGAGCTTTGCATTACATGATGGTTGAGTAAAGGGGGTTAATTTCAATTATTTTACAAAGGAAGAATGTAAACAAGTTGAGTAAACATATGCTGACTAGCTAAAGGGGGTTATTTTGGCCAAAGGGTGAAAACAGGAGCGAAATGGGTGCAGTGCTAATAAGACTAGCCTGTTTGAAAGTCTGGATTTAGCACACAATTTTGGTCCGAAGTGCAGATTACCATAATTTGAATTTGCCTGGAGCTGCTCAACCAGAATCCAGATTAGACGCAGTTTACGTGGAGCAGAAATTGTGGGCTCCTCTGACCCACATCCACTGAAGGTGTGGAGGGCTCTGGCTGGTACACAGCAGCACGTTGCAGGATGGCTCAGGGACTGAGGGAGAGGGCGCACAGGTTTTCGGATGTGGCGCAGGAGGTCCTGGTGGAGGAGGTCCAGAGGAGCAGGGATGTCCTGTAGACGCTGTGGGGAAGAGCGCCACCTCGCCTCCCTGTCCCCCTCTCCTGTAGCAGCGGGTGCTGCTCTGCCTGGCTTCATGTCCTCCTCCTATTCCTCATCCAGCCCAAGGGGAGACCCCTAGCAAGATGCCCAGGACCAAGCACTCCCTTTCTCTTGTTGACTCCTGTATGGTGTCCAATAAGGTGGAGTAGCACAGCACTTACTCTTCTTAGGTAAAGTCCTCAGAGAATTTCCAGAATAAAGGTTGCTCCAGTGTTGGCGAAGTCTTGACAAAATGTCCCAGAAAGTCTCCCGATGTGTCAACTAATCAATGACAGCTCTGATTTCAGAGCCCTCTGGAATCCCCCCATACTCTTTAACTCTGGCATGAAATTCAAACTCTACGGATGCATCACCCACTTATAACATGACATCTGGAAGGTCCACCAAAAGGCAAACGTGACTGTTTCTCCAAAAAGTCTTATTACTATCAGATCCTGCAAGAAATGCATTCTCAAAAGTATACTTTTCTTCCTTACGGACTAATTCTGACTTCATTGTTTTTTTGACTGCTGTGCTATTTTGTATCTTTCAATGCCTTTTTGCTTCTTTATATTATTCTGTAAATAAATTTGACAAAGTACTTTAGCCTGTATGCATTGGTCTGGCAGCAATGCTATATTTCCACCTATCGAAAGAGTAAGGACACATAGTGGGCATCCCACATAATATGGAGAGAACTTAATGCCATACATAGGGGCTAGTTGTTAAATTGGGGCCTGTTATCCCATGCACGGCATGTACAAGCACAAAACTGTCGGTTCATAGAGACTTGATCAGCTTATGAAAACTGCCATTTGGCTGCAAACATGATAAGTGTTGGAAGCAAAAAGAAAGAAAGAACTCGCATTTCTATAGCGCCTTTCACGACCTCAGGACGTCTTAAAGCGCTTTACAGCCAATGAAGTACTTTTGAAGTGTAGACACTGTTGTAATGTAGGAAACACGGCAGCCAATTTGCGCACAGCAAGGTCCCAAAAACAGCAATTTGATATTGACCAGATAATCTGTTTTAGTGATGTTGGTTGAGGGATAAATATTGTCCAGAACACCGGGGAGACCTCCCCTGCTTTTCTTTGAAATAGTGCCATGGGGGGGCCATTGACGTCCACCCGAGAGGGCAGACGGGGCTTCGGTTTAACATCTCATCCAAAAGACGGCACCTCCGACAGTGCAGCACTCCCTCAGTACCGACACTCCCGCAAACCCGACCCATAACACAGGCTTCCATCAGGGATGAAAAGAATAGGAGAAAAGATGGGTTACTCAAAAGGTGGCTGTCAGACAATACTCACCTTGGGCTTCAATTCATTAGACAATCCAGTACAAACACCCTCGGTGTATCACTCACTTATGTTCTGACTGGTGTTCACAGTATCATACCATCAAATACCATGTTGAAATGGCAGCAGTTGTTACCCATTTTATTGAGCATGACTGAAGCAACTGTACAAGAGTCCGAAGGATTTTGTCTGTGTGACGGAGAGTATGCTGTTGTATTATGATGTGTTTTGTACGTGTATGCTCGCTAATGGTAAGCATGTGCATAAATATAGCTGCCTCTCAGCGCTCGCCAGTATACAGATTTATTTAATTTCCAACTCGAACGTGTCACAAACTGTTTCATTTCCAGTGTCTCCCTGAATCAGCACAGTTAGAAAGGTCAGACTCTACCCACACGTACTGAGCCCAAACCAAATTTGTTACATAACAGAAATTAAAAGTATGAATTTTGTGGTGAGGCTCAGCGGCTGATAAGATATTTTTCGTGACGCAGAAAAAACGGAAACGGAATAGAAAGAAGAAGGGAAATGATAAACCTTCGGCTGTATTGGAGAAATCAGAAAATTTGCCTCGTTTGCCTGAGAAAGAACCATCTGCAGATTCCACACAAGGTGAGGCTGCAAATCAGCCAAATGATATTGGCATCACTGCAGCTGCCAAAGAAGGTAAAGTTTTAAATTTGTGCTCAAAAAAATGCAAGTAATTGTGAAACTTACAGCAAAAGAGCAGATAGACATTCCGTCTACATTACATTTTGATGGTATAACATTGTTGTCCCAACATTTACTTAATACAAAATACTGGAAAGATAAGGGGCCACTACTGTTTCTAATTTACATAAAGGGCCTGGATTCATGAATCCACCTTTTGAAAGAGCTAGTAGACATGATGAGCATCCCACATATTCTGTATTGTACTCAATACCAAACATCGGGGTTAATTGATGAATTGGGGCCTGCTATCCCATGGACAGCATGTACAAGCACGTAGGTTTTGATCATATATTTACTCTGAAAGGAGTGAATAGATTTTCTCACTTTCGATTTTCGATTGTTATCAGTTGTGATGAATGTTCAGGCTCTGCCGGTGGAACAGAATTTACCGGAAGCCCAGAATGATTATGGAGCATCAGGTGCCAAGCCTGCAAACCAGAGTGACATGGGGGGAGTTGAGGGATTGGCTGAGGAAGGAAAAGCTGAACTTATCGATTCACTAGGTTAATTCCAGAGATGAGGGGGTTGACTTATGAAGAAAGGTTGAGCAGGTTGGGCCTATACTCATTGGAATTTAGAAGAATGAGAGGTGGTCTCATTGAAACATATAAGATACTGAGGGGGCTCGACAAGGTAGATGCAGAGAGGATGTTTCCCCTCGTGGGGAAATCTAGAACTCGGGGGCAAAGTTTCAGAATAAAGGGTCGCCCTTTTAGAACTGAGATGAGGAGGAATTTCTTCTCTCAGAGAGTCATAAATCTGTGGAATTCTCTGCTCCAGAGAGCTGTGGAGGCTGGGTCATTAAATACATTTAAGGTGGAGATAGACAGATTTTTGCAAGATAAGGGAGTGAAGGGTTATGGGGAGCGGGCGGGGAAGTGGCTTTGAGCCCAAGATCAGCCATGATCTTATTGAATGGCGGAGCAGGCTCGAGGGGCCAAGTGGCCTATTCCTGCTCCTATTTCTTATGTTCTTTATGTTTCCAACACTACTGATGAAAAACACTCGTCTCTCCAAACAGACACAGCCAGCAACACTGAGTGCGTGGGAAGTAAACGAAAGAAGAAGAGGGTATGTATGGAACAAGTGTGCCAAGAAATGTGACTCTGGAATCAAGGGCCTGAAATAACTGTGGGATATGGCTGCAAAAATGCTCATTGCATTGATCTGAAATTCCTCTCTGCTATTTTAGCCAAGGTGTTTTTTTAATTTTAAACCATTAATAGCTGTGAAAAAAAATCATCTGAACATGATAAGCATTTATATGTTAGTATCCCACAGAATAATTTCAGGTCCAATATTTCTACAACTAGAATAACCAGCTCATTTATACTTTCGACCATTCAATTTTTCATCTGTAAGTAAATCTAAAAGAAAAATTAATTGCTAAAATGATTGAAGATTGAATTGAATGGAATTGTTTCTGTTTCCTTCCCTTGCTATAGATAAAAACAACACATTTCACAGCTCTGCTGCAAATAGAATTCAACTCTTACAGTGCATCACACTACAGCTGTAGAGTCGGTGTGGAGAGATCTTCGGGCAAAAATTTTAGCGCCCCGAAAAAGTTAGCACCCCCGTGCCCAAAATTCACTGGTAGCTTCCCAAGAGGGAGGCGGGGCGCTACTGGAAGCGCTCCCCCTCTTTGGGCGCTACCAGGGAATATCGCAGCACTATGGCACGTCACACCGCGGTACTGCAGCCCTTCCTCCTCTTGTTAAAGGGGAGAGGCCTTGCGCAGCGTGACCCGAGGCCCAGCTGAGCCACCAGGGATCGGGGTGCCGGCAAAAGAGCCCGGCACTCAGGAGGCCGGGGACGGCAGAGGGGGCAGGTGCTGGCAGGCAGCCAGCAACAAAAATGGCCACCCGGCACCCTCCCCTTTAATTATCGCTGCCCCGGCCACTCTCATGCCCCCCTGACCCGGTCAGACAAAGCGTCCGGCGGTAAGTCAGGGGGTGCTACCGAAGTTCGCAGCTGGTGCGCGAGCGAGAAGCTGCGAAGTGCTACCGGTTACCGCCGCTGCTAGCCTCCCGCTGAATTTTGCGGGAGGCGTTAGTGGCGCCGCATCCGGGCGTTAGTTGCTTTCCGCCCCGTTAGTGCAATTTTAGGAGGCGCAAAGGAACCGAATTTTTCCCCCAAATTTAGCTTTGCACTGCTGCTAAACCTGTGGTGTGTAAATCAGGTTGCAAGGCCCAAACTGGCCAAAGCGAAGTGGTGCAAGACCTGCCTTTCCCCGGAGACCTCACTCTGCTTTGTTCCAGCGTCAGGGCAGTGCCAATGGATTCAGCCTGAATTTACACCATAACTGCAGCATTGGTGTGAAGCAAAACTGTTTCACACTGATGCTATAGTTAGAGTGCGAATGCATCCTTAAAGGACATTTTGTAAGACAGTTGTGTATAGTATTGCTGTTGTATTTTTGCCCATATTGGTTCGATACATTAAAGAGGGTTTGTGCCCATTGAACTGTTTTGTATTTTTGTCTTTTTATTTATTTATATTCTGATTTTACGATATTTTGTACTTCTAAAAAGAAATACAGTAATCCAATTTTACCTATCTCTTCAAAATAAAACCTATAAATGCCACACTCCAGACATAATGAAGCTCTATGCCTGGTTTATCTGTTCGCTTATCTGAAGTAGATTGTTCATTAATTCTCAATGGGTTATTTAACAGAATGAGCGCAGAAAACAAAACAAGAAGAAAAAAGCCTCGATTAGTCGAACTGATGCAACAAACCAAAAGATGGAATCACCAGCTGATGATTCAACGGAGCCGACACATGGAGAGCAGCCAGTTGGTGATCGTGACCATGATACCAGTCAGCCTGGCCACTCTGTTGAAGGTGAGGCACAGATACCTTAAAACTTGATTCACATATCGATTCCAAACAAAAGGGAAAAGTTCTATTTTACCACTGCATTAAAGGATCCACAGTGTGAGGTCAGAGCAAAATGATTTTCTGTGTTTCATGAAGACTCCATTTGTTTAACGTGTAAGACCACTTAAACAAAGTTATCTGTTGGTATAAAAAACTTATTCAGGAGTGGGATAAATTGTGCTTCCACAAATGGGGTTTGAACCCACATCTTTCAGACTCAGAGGCAACTGAGCCAAGCTGATATGAGATTGATAGCAAATTGACCATTGGGAGTATTTGTACCCATTATATTTGCATAAAACAAACCAAAGTATAACTAGAAATCTTACTATGATTTGCACAATCTTTGTGGCGGTTAATACTTAGGCGGGCTTAACAAGGTCAATCAAGGGAAAATAGCGTGGGTTGGCCACAAGTTGACAAGCAGCAGTCCTGCCTCCAATGCGCCCCCATTGGCAAAATCACCCCCTTAGTCTTCCATCTCAAGTTGTCCAACTTTTAAGTGACTTTTTCTATGATACTGTCCTAATCTTACAGTGTTTGTACCCGCCAGATACCAGTGAAACAGCAGAAGCTGCTGCTGAACCCAAGCTGACCCCAGAAGAAAAACAGTCAGCATCTGATAAAGACGTGAAACAAGCTGAACCACAAGATGCTGCCGAAGAGCAGATTCCCTCCTCAGATAGTTCTCCGGGAGACAGTGAAGGTACCGAAAGTAAATCAAAGGTACAGTTGTATTGATCTTTAAAATGTGCATCCTGTGCATTGACTTTTTGCCAATTTTCTCTCCTCATTTCCTGAAGATGTTGACTCTTGCTGGGGTACCGTTTCGTGGGTGCCTGTTGTCATCATATGCGAGCCTAGATAGTGAGTGTTGGCAGGGTGTTGCCCATGAAGAGCTGTTCTCACTCAATGTCTGCAATCGCTCTTTCCAATAGGAGTCATTGGGACAGCAATCGTGAAGGGGATCCCTGGCTGCTTATGTTTTTCTCCTCACTACTCCAGGGCACTGAGGCCATGGTAGTGTCCCAACTGCTGAGATCAGAGAACTTCGCATAGTCAAACCTGGAGTTGTAGATCTGTACGGCTTAGTATTACACCAGGCTGTGCTTTAATCCACCAGTCCATTAGGGAGCTAGACAATTGTTGTGACACAGGGAGGCGAAATCTCAGGTGAGCTGAACAGATGTCTACCACCCCTGAGGTAGAAATGGTTGGGACAGGAAAACGTGCAAAATACAAAGTTATTTGCTTCCGAAGTTTAAGGCAAATTAATATGCTAGAAATTATAGGGCTACAGTAAGAGCTTTGCATTACATGATGGTTGAGTAAAGGGGGTTACTTTCAATTATTTTACAAAGGAAGAATGTAAACAAGTTGAGTAAACATATGCTGACTAGCTAAAGGGGGTTATTTTGGCCAAAGGGTGAAAACAGGAGCGAAATGGGAGCAGTGCTAATAAGACTAGCTTGTTTGAAAGTCTGAATTTAGCACAGAACTTTGCTCCGAAGTGCAGATTACCATAACTTGAACTTGCCTGGAGCTGCTCAACCAGAATCCAGATTAGACGCAGTTTACGTGGAGCTGAAATTGTGGGCTCCTCTGACCCACATCCAACAACAACAACAACTTGTATTTATATAGTGCCTTTAACACAGTAAAACGTCCGAAGGTGCTGCACAGGAGTATTTGAAGACAACAAATTTGACACCGATCCACATAAGGATAAATTAAGGCAGATGACCAAAAGCTTGGTCAAAGAGGTAGGTTTTAAGGAGCGTCTTAAAGGAGGAAAGAGAGGTAGAGAGGCGGAGAGGTTTAGGGAGGGAATTTCAGAGCTTAGGGCCGAGGCAACAGAAGGCACGGCCACCAAAGGTTGTGCGATTATAATCAGGGATGCTCAAGAGGGCAGAATTAGAGGAGCGCAGATATCTCGGGGGGGTTGTGGGGCTGAAGGAGATTACAGAGAGAGGGAGGGGCGAGGCCATGGAGGGATTTGAAAACAAGGATGAGAATTTTGAAATCGAGGCATTGCTTAACCGGGAGCCAATGTAGGTCAGCGAGCACAGGGGTGATGGGCGAACGGGACTTGGTGCGGGTTAGGACACGGGCAGCTGAGTTTTGGATGACCTCAAGTTTACGTAGGGTGGAATGTGGGAGGCCGGCCAGGAGTGCGTTGGAATAGTCAAGTCTAGAGGTAACAAAGGCATGGATGAGGGTTTCAGCAGCGGATGAGCTGAGGCAAGGGCGGAGACGGGCGATGTTACGGAGGTGGAAGTAGGCGGTCTTAGTTATGCTGCGGATATGTGGTCGGAAGCTCATTTCAGGCCACTGAAGGTGTGGAGGGCTCTGGCTGGCACACAGCAGCACGTTGCAGGATGGCTCAGGGACTGAGGGAGAGGGCGCACAGATTTTTGGATGTGGCGCAGGAGGTCCTGGTGGAGGAGGTCCAGAGGAGGAGGGATGTCCTATAGCCGCTGTGGGGAAGAGCGCCACCTCGCCTTCCTGCCTGGCTTCATGTCCTCCTCCCATTCCTCGTCCAGCCCAAGGGGGACACCTAGCAAAATGCCCATGACCAAGCACTCATTTTCTCTTGGTGACTCCTGTATGGTGTCCAATAAAGTGGAGTAGCACAGCACTTACTCTTTTTAGGTGAAGTCCTCAGAGCATTTCCAGAGTAAATGTTGCTCCAGTGTTGGCGAAGTCTTGACAAAGTGTCCCAGAAAGTCTCCCAGTGTGTTTCAGAGGTACTCTTCACAGCTCCAGCAGCAATGAACATGAAATGGTGAGTATGCCTTTAAGTAGCGCTGAAATCGACATCAACGCTGTGTTTACTCCCAAACAGCTGCTCGCTGATGGAGAGGGCGTTAGTTGAAGCGCGAGCCACCAAAATGCCGTGCAGCCTCTTTAATGAGCGCTAGCAGACATTTTAAGTGGCAATCAATTGTTTAACAAGCCTCCGGGCGGCTGTTCCTAGTGCTGGCTTCAACTCCTTTACCAAGATGGCGTCTTGCGCTAAGCACGGGCTAAACCGGCGTTTCAGCTCAAGACCCAATCTTGGCCACTTTGGAGGATCGTTTGCGCCTGAAGATCGCCCGATTCTAATGCATTGTTTGATGAAATAGCAGAGAATGGGTTCACACCTACAATATCCCAACTATGCCATGAGGGGGAGGCACTGAGATGCTAAATACTTCTGCGAAGGGTTGGATGCTGAACTCAGAGAGGAAGTTGTCCCAGGCTGAGCTAACATATCTTGTCGATGCCAGTGTCCTGTGAGCAGATTGCCTAATGGCGAATGATGTGAAAAGTGCAATATAAGTGCAAGATCTTTCTTCACTGGCTGATGAGCTTTGCTGGGCTGAATGGCCTTTTCATATCCTTGACTTTCCTTGTGTTATAAAGCAAACCCACTAAGCTCTGAATCACGATAGAACTTAGAAGAACCATGCAGGACTTGGGACCTCTGCCCTTCACCTCATCAGTCCTTTTCATTCCCCATTTCATCTACCCCTCTATCACCAGTGCTCCGTGCTTCCTCATCCGTATCATTAGCGAAATATCACAAGGCGTCTGTAGCTGTACTGGTGCTTGTTTCAGGGAGTGGCAGTGATGGCTGGCGCACCACTGACAGTTGCTCTACTCTGAGTGCTGTATTTGCTCCTCCTTGCTCTGTGAAGCAAGAGAACAAAGAGATCATTATAAACACACTTGTCCATTTGAGCATTGTATTAAGAACATAAGAACATAAGAAATGGGAGCAGGAGTAGGCCATTCGGCCCCTCGAGCCTGCTCCGCCATTCAATGAGATCATGGCTGATCTTCTGCCTCAACTCCATTCACCGGTCCTATCGCCATATCCCTTGATGCCCTTACTAGTCAGAAATCTATCGACTTCTGTTTTGAATATACCCAATGACTGAGCCTCCATAGCCCTCTGGGGTAGAGAATTCCAAAGATTCACCACCCTCTGTGTGAAGAAATTTCTTCTCATCTCAGTCCTGAATGGCCTACCCTTTATCCAGAGGCTGTGGCCCCTGGTTCTAGACTCCCCAGCTAAGGGAAACATTCTCCCAGCATCCATCCAATCAAGCCCTGTAATAATTTTGTATGCTTCAATGAGATCCCCTCTCATTCTTCTGAATTCAAGAGAATACAGGCCTAGTTTACTCAATCTCTTCTCATACGACAGTCCCGCCATCCCAAGAATCAATCTCGTGAACCTTCGTTGCACTCCCTTTATGGCAAGTATATCTTTCCTTAGGTAAGGAGACCAAAATTGTACACAGTACTCCAGGTGTGGTCTCACCAAGGCCCTATATAATTGGAGTAAGACTTCTTTACTCCTGTACTCAAATCCTCTTGTAATGAAGGCCAGCATACCATTTGCCTTCCTAATGGCTTGCTGCACCTGCACATTCACTTTCAGTGACTCATGCACAAGGACACCCAGGTACCCTTTGAGCATCTGCATTCCCCAATCTTTCACCATTTAGGAAATATTCTGCCTTTCTGTTTTTTCTACCAAAGTGGATAACTTCACATTTATCCACATTATATTCCATCTGCTATGTTCTCGCCCACTCACTGAGCCTCTCGAGATCCCCTTGAAGCCTCTTCACATCCTCTTCACAACTGACACTGCCACCTAGCTTTGTATCATCAGCAAATTTGGAAATGTTACATTTAGTCCCCTCATCCAAATCATTGATATAGATTGTGAATAGCTGGGGCCCAAGCACCGATCCTTGCGGTACCCCACTAGTCACAGCCTGCCATCCTGAAAAAGACCCGTTTATCCCTACTCTTTGTTTTCTGTCTGTTAACTCATTCGCAATCCATGCTAGTATATTACCCCCAATTCCAAGTGCCCTAATTTTGTTCACCAACCTCTTGTGTGGGACCTTATGGAAGGCCTGCTGAAAATCCAGATACACCACATCCCCTTTGTCTACTCCACTAGTTACATCCTCAAAGAACTCCAATAGGTTTGTCAAACAGAATTTCCCTTTCATAAATCCATGTTGACTCTGCCCAATCTCACTATTAGTTTCCAAGTGCCCAGTTATTGCATCCTTTATAATAGATTCCAGCTATTTCCCAACTACTGATGTGAGGCTAACAGGTCTGTAGTTCCCCGTTTTCTCTCTCCCTCCTTTCTTAAATAGCGGGGTTACATTTGCTATCCTCTAATCTGCAGGAACCGTCCCAGAATCTAGAGAATTTTGGAAGATGACAACCAATGCGTCTACTATTCCAATGGCCACCTCTTTCAAAACCCTAGGATGTAGGTCATCCGGTCCTTGGGATTTATCGACTTTTAGTCCCATTAATTTTGCTAGTACTGTTTTTTTACTAATAATAATTTCTTTAAGTTCCTCATTCTGTCACACCCTTGGTTTTCTCGTATTTCTGGGAGGTTTTTTGTGTCTTCCTCCGTGAAGACAGAAACAAAGTATTTATTTAATTTCTCTGCCATTTCCTCATTCCCTATTATAAATTCTCCCGTCTCGGACTGTAAAGGACCTACATTTACCTTCGCCAGTCTTTTCCTTTTCACATACCTATAGAAGCTTTTACAATCCATTTTTATATTTTTCGCTAGTTTGTGCTCATATTCCATTTTCCCTTTCTTTATCAATTTCTTGGCTCTCTTTGCTGATTTCTAAAAAGATCCTAATCCTCAGGCTGACCGCTTTTTCTGGCAACTTTATAAGCTTCCTCTTTTGACTTAATACTAGCTTTAATTTCTTTTGTTAGCCATGGTTGGATCACTTTTCCTTTTGTGTTTTTATGCCCTAGAGGAATATATGTTTGTTGCAAATTATGCATTATTTCCTTGAATATTAGCCATTGTATGTCCACCTTCATACCTTTTAGTGTAGTCTCCCAATCTACCATGGCCAACTTGTCCCTCATACCCTTGTAGTTTCCTCTGTTTAGATTGAAGACCTTAGTTTCAGATTGGACTACATCACTTTCAAACTTAATGTAAAATTCAATCATATTATGGTCACTTGTGCCTAAAGGCCCCTTTACCACAAGATTATTGATTAGCCCTTTTTCATTACATAGTACCAGATCCAGAATAGCCTGTTCCCTGGTTGGTTCCTCCACATACTGATCCAGGAAACCATCTCACATGCATTCCAAGAATTCGTCCTCCACACCATTAGTGGTAATTTGATTTGCCCAGTCAATATGTAGATTAAAGTCCCCCATGATTACCGTATTGCCCTTGTTTCATGTACTTCTAATCTCTTGATTGATACTGTGCCCTACATTACCATTACTGTTTGGTGGCCTATACACAACTCCCACCAATGTTTTCCACCCTTTGCCGTTTCTTAGCTCCACCCAAACTGATTCCAGTTCTACATCACGATCTGCCAAGCCAAGATCTTTTATCTCTACCGTACCGATCTCATCCCTTATTAACAGCACTACGCCACCTCCTTTTCCTTTTTGTCTGTCCTTCCTAAATGTTGAGTACCCTGGAACATTCCAGTTCCCAGCTTTGGTTACCCTGCAACCATGTCTCTGTAATGGCAATTGCATCATACCCATTTACTTCTATTCGTGCCATTAATTCATCCACCTTGTTGCGAATGCTACGTGCATTTAGATAAAGTGCCTTCAACTTTGCCTGTTTAATATTTTTCTGCACTTTGACCCTCTTTACTGTTGGCCTTTGGTTCTGCTTCCTATTAGTTTTGCTGACTACTTTTCTAACTTGCACTTCCAGCTTTGTTTCTCTCCGTTCTTGGCCCACACTTAGGTTCCCAGCCCCCTGACAAACTAGTTTAAATCCTTCCCAACAGCACTAGCAAACCCCGCTGCGAGGATGTTGGTCCCATTTCTGCCGAGGTGTAATCCGTCCAGCTTGTACAGGTCCCACCTTCACCAGAATCGGTCCCAATGCCTCAGGAATTTAAATCCCTCCCTCCTACACCATCTCTCCAGCCACGCATTCATCTGGTCTATTCTCCTATTTCTGCTCTCGCTAGCACGTGGCACTGGGAGTAATCCTGAGATTACTACCTTTGAGGTCCTGCTTTTTAATTTATTTCCGAGCTCCCTATATTCTGCTTGCAGGACCTCTTTCTACCTATGTCGTTGGTACCGATATGGACCATGACCTCTGGCTGTTCACCCTCCCCCTTCAGAATGTCCTGCAGCCGCTCAGTGACATCCTTGACCCTGGCACCTGGGAGGCAACATACCATCCTGGAGTCACGTCTGCGGCCACAGAAACGTCTATCTGTTCCCCTTACGATAGAATCCCCTATCACTATTGCTTTCCCACTCTTTTTCCTCCCCTCCTGTGCAGCTGAGCCACTCGTAGTGCCACGGACTTGACTCTTGCTGCATTCCCCTGAGAAACCATCTCCACCAGCAGTATCCAAAACGGAAAATCTGTTGGAGAGGGAGATGGACCCAGCGGACTTCTGCACTACCTTCCTAGTTCTTTTACTCTGTCTGGCGGTCACCCATTCCCTGTCTGCTTGTGCACTCTTTACCTGCGGTGTGACCACCTCGTTAAACGTGCTATCCACGAAGATCTCAGCCTCGCGGATGCTCCACAGTGACTCCAGCCGCAGCTCCAGCTCCGAAACGCGGATTTCGAGTAGCTGCAGCTGGAGACACTTCCTGCACATGTGTTCGCCCTGGACACCGAAAGTGTCCCTGACTTCCCACATAGCACAGGAGGAGCACTCCACGCTGCCGAGCTGCCCTGCCATGTCCTACCCTTAATTTACTCCCTTTAAATTAAAGAATATTAAATACACTAGGGACCTTACTTCACTTCAAACACTACTTACTCTAAACTAGAGACCTTACTTTTACTTTAACGACTGGACTGTAGAAATACTCACCAGGTCCTACTTACCAATCAGCTCCTTCCCTTGTGCCGACGTCACTTTTAATCTCTGACGTCACTTTCGAATGTTGCCTGTTGAGGTCCGCTCTCGCTGCTGCTCCCAATAGCTCGGTCTGGGCCTCGAGCCTTGGGCTTTATTTCCTCGCTCCTCCTTCGCCTGTTCCCTCACAGGTCGGTCCGCTCTCGCTGCTGCTCCCAATAGCTCAGTCTGGGCCTCGAGCCTCGGGCTTTATTTCCTCGCTCCTCCTTCGCCTGTTCCCTCACAGGTCGGTCCGCTCTCGCTGCTGCTCCCAATAGCATCACATAAATTATCGATTTTGCAGAATCACTGTGTATATACGTTGATGTAACATGTGTTGGAAATCATACAGTATATGATGATTAATATGAAACATGCCACCTTGCCTGGGCAACTATCTGCACCTGTCTAACTTCATTAATCCCACGGCTTTGAGAAGCTCCCTGCCTATTAATTCAACAAGTCTGTTTTCATATCCAGTTAATCGTTTCTACTGAGAAGCTTCACCTCCTGTTGCCATTGCCCTTCTATTATGTGGCAGTTTTGCTTTTAAGAGTAACATGGGCCAAGGGAAGATAGTCTATCAGTTTGAAATTCTTTCATGTCTCCACAGTTGCAAAAAGTAGCACTTTAATCTTCTGATCCATGGATTTGTGTTCAGCATGTTGTTTCTGTTCCACACTGCAAATTTACAGTAGGCCTTCTTGACCTTTTTCATATTAAACTTTTTCTCGACCGCCTTTCAGGTGATGTATTGGTGCCACTCTTTAGTTTCATTGCATGGCAACTGTCTGCCCAACAGCAGCAAAATGATAATTTCTCCTCTCTATCCTGTCATCTACCAGTAACATGGGCTTTCCAAATTGGGTGCTCAGCCATAACTCCACAGTGCACTGCACAACTGGATGAGCAGGAGTGTCATCCTTTGCAGCATTTATGGGGCAATTTAACTGACTGGGAAGTGAGAAAGGAGCATTAATACAGGTGAAATCAGACACAGAAAAATTGCCATTTTAATTTGCGGCAGTTAAAATTTACAAAATAATAGTTATTAATCCTTTTGGCACAAAATAAGACATCCATTCAAATGAACAAGAAAGTATTGATATTTAAGAGAAGAATAAATTATGTAAATAATCCTTAATTCAGAATTCTTTTGATTTTGGAATAAGTCATACACGTGATTAAATTCTTTTTACTCTTAATTTAAAAAAAATTAAAAAAACAGAAAAGAAAAAGAAAGAAGAGACAAAGTGAAGAGAAGAATTCTCAAAAGAAAAGTAAAATGCTACAGATTGCTGATTTGGAGAAGGGTGTGTCACAGTCTGTTGCCACAGACAAGGTGCTAGAGCTGGAGGCGGGATCCATGCCTCAGACCAGTAATGTGGATTCCAAGGATCCAAGGGAAGGTGGAAAAATAAAATCTCAGTCAGAATTGGAAGTTAAAGGCAGAGCTACTGGTGCTTCACAGAGCGGTAAGGGCAAGAGTGAAGACACGACTAAACAGACATCTACTAAAGATCACTCAGCCGGTTACAACGCAGGCAGAAGTGATTCTGCACAAGAAAGTCGCAAAGCCATCCAAAGAAAGGTAACAGAACATGGCGGCATTGCTACTATATTGGTCAAGCTCATGTAGAGCAGTGTTCTCCACTTCATAGTCGGGTCTATTTTTTTCACTAAAATTAGCAAACGGAGGCAAGTAACTCTGGATTGAAAGTAAATGAGAATAAAGGAAACAAACTCGGCAACACGGTGGCATAGTGGTTAGCACTGGTGCCTCACAGCGCCAGAGACCCGGGTTCGAATCTGACCTCGGGTGACTGTCTGTGTGGAGTTTGCACATTCTCCCCGTGTCTGCGTGGGTTTCCTCCGGGTGCTCCGGTTTCCTCCCACTGTCCAAAAATGTGCGGGTTAGGTTGATTTGGCTATGATAAATTGACCCTTAGTGTTAGGGGGGGATTAAATATGTGGGGTTATGGGGATAGGATGGGATATGTTAGGGGGAATTAAATACGTGGGGTTACGGGGGTCGGGTGGGATATGTGTACTGTGGGGATTAAAGCAGGGACAGGGTACTGGATTTGAATGATCAGCCATGATCGTATTGAATGGTGGTGCAGGCTCGACGGGCCGAATGGCCTACTCCTGCTCCTAGATTCTATGTTTCTATGTTAACTCGTTGGCCGAGAAAGTGGTTGGCGACGTGCCCATTTTACAGGCGGAAAGCATCCACTGCGGCGTGATCGCACATTCCCGGCTGTAAGTGCGCCGCCCGCCATATTAGTAAAGGCAGATAAATGGGCATCCAGGGCCGGCACATGAAACGGGCGTTAGGCCTACTGCACACGCAAATAGGAGGCCAGATGCCTGCTTGAGGCCACCTTCACAAAATTGGGCTGCCCTGAACGCAGCCAGCGCTGAGATGCGAGATATGTCTTACCATTTTGCCTGGAACCGTGTCTGATGGCCGCCACGTATTTCCAAAATGGGTATCAAAATTTGGCTTTCAGGATTTTGAGAACATATTAATTTTGTGGCTTCAAACTCTTGGCAGGAGCCTCACCCTCTGGAAATGCATATTGAAATTCAGGGAAGGCATGCTTGATTTCACGTTTGTAAAATTGTGCATGCCCGAATTTCTGATAGTCGAGTCCGGATGTGAAAAAGACACTGATGGGTTTCAGCAGCAGCTGGGCTGAGGTGGGCAATGCTACGGAGGTGGAAGTAGGTTGTCTTTGCGATGGAAAGGATTTGGGGTTGGAAACTCAGCTCTCGGCCGAATAGGACGCCTAAATTATGAAAAGTCTGGTTCAGGCTGAGTTAGTGGCCGGGGAGGTTGATGGAATTGGTGGCAAGGGTATGGAGTTTATGGCAGGGGCTAAAGACGATGGCTTTGGCCTTACCGATGTTTAGCTGGAGGAAATTGTGGCTCATTCAAGACTGAATATCAGACCCGCAGTGATAGTAGATTGGTTAAGAGAGGTGGTGGAGAAGTGGAGCTGAGTCTCATCAGCGAACATGTTGAAGCTGACCCCATGTCTGTGGATGGTGCGGTGCGCCAACGCACGCCTGGCTGGCCTGCCACATTCCACCCTATGTAAACTTGAGGTCATCCAAAACTCGGCTGCCCGTGTCCTAACTCGCACCAAGTCCCGTTCGCCCATCACCCCTGTGCTCGCTGACCTACATTGGCTCCCGGTTAAGCAGCGCCTCGATTTCAAAATTCTCATCCTTGTTTTTAAATCCCTTCACGGCCTTGCCCCTCCCTATCTCTGTAATTTCCTTCAGCCCCACAACACCCCCCAAGATATCTGTGCTCCTCTAATTCTGCCCTCTGAGCATCCCTGATTATAATTGCTCAACCTTTGGTGGCTGTGCCTTCTGTTGCCTAGGCCCTAAGCTCTGGAATTCCCTGCCTAAACCTGTCCGCCTCGCTACCTCTCTTTACTCCTTTAAGACGCTCCTTAAAACCTACTTCTTTGACCAAGCTTTTGGTCACCTGCTGTAATTTATCCTTATGTGGATCGGTATCAAATTTTTTGTCTTAAAATACTCCTGTGCAGCGCCTTGGGATGTTTTACTACGTTAAAGGCGCTATATAAATACAAGTTGTTGTTGTTGTTGATGATATGGTCAAGGGGCAACATGCAGATGATGAAGAGGAGGGGGCCATGGAAAAATTCTTTGCGAACTCCAGAGTTAACTATGTGGTGGTGGAAAGGAAGCCATTGCTGGCGATACTCTGGCTACGATTGGATAGGTAAGAGTGGAACCAAGTGAGAGCAGTCTCCCTGAGCTGGACTATGGAGGAGAGGTGTTGGAAGAGGCACAACTCCTGAATCTAGAGAGCTTTGGAAAATTAGGACTAACGCATTTGCAATTTCCTCACGTATTGCTTTTAATACTCTGGGGTGGAAGCCATTGGGTCCTGGAGAGTTAATTATCTTAAGTTCCATTATTTTCTCCATTACCATTTATTAAATCCACCAAATTCCTCCCTGTTCAATTATTTTTAGGTTCCCTTGTACCGCAGGTATTTTGTCTTCTTCCTCCATTCTGAAAATGGGTATAAAGTGCTCAGTTAACAAATTGCTTGCTAACTGAAATCCAGCACCCATACTAAAACTTGCTTTCAGAAAATTATCCAACAACAGCATCCTTTTATAAAACAAAAGTATCAACCATTCACTGCAGTTTACTTTTCTAAGTGGCATATGTCGAAAAGTATATGATATTTAAACAATTTATGGACCAAACTGGACATAGCCTAAGTAAGTCACCAGACTTAAATACCACTCTACAAGTGTGAAATTGGTCTTCGCCAGTAGTGCGAAAGGGGCCCATAGTGAATCAGCAGCCCATTTTACACCGCGCCCGTTTTACACTGCACCCGTTTTTACACCGCGCCCGTTTTGCAATGCACCCGTTTTTACACCGCGCCCGTTTTATTTTCCAACAAATTTTGCTGTACCCTGCTCCAAACTGGAAATGATACTCCAGGCATTTACAAAATGATTGGACCTGACTAGATCACAAACCAAGGAGAAAGACTGGCCGCTGTATTCATAAAGATGGATGTGGCCAGGTAATCTCCACTACATCAATTTACAAAGAAATAATGCACTCTGAAATCAGGGTTAATACAAATAAATCCATTTCGTCCTCCATATTAACTAGTAAAGCTACATGCTGTACTGAAATACTTACTAGTCATGGAATGCAGTACTTTGTATTGATTTCACTACTTGTTAATATTGCAGTTTGTTTCTGAACTATAATGTGGCAGAAAAGATATGATTTTTTTGCAAACTGTTTCCACAGGGTGGAAGCAAAACAAACGATGACAAAACGAACAAGAACATTCCAGAACCAAATCCAACGCAGCAAGGCGAAAAACGATCGAGTGATCAGAGGTGAGTCCATTATTTTCCTTGTAAAATTAAATAAATCTGTTGGACTATAACCTGGTGTTGTGCGACTTCTCATTTTTGTCCACCCCAGTCCAACGCCGGCATCTCCACATCATTATTTTCCTAACAATGTTTTTTTAAAAAAAAGTAGAACAAATAGCATTAAGCACTATCATGTGATGTTTATCTTCAATGAGAGCTGTTTTTGTTGTCTGAAATAAAATACATATATTAGCAGAAAGCAGCGTGTTACAACTTTGGCAAAAAAGGGAAAAATCTAGTTTTGGGTTTAATAAGCAGCTTGAATTGAGCACAACTGTTTCAATTCCTTTCTCCTCCACTCCAAAATCAAAATGTGAGGAAATCTAGTCCCAAAGATCTTGGGGGAAAAATTCGGTTGATTTGCGCCTCCCGTGAAATTCAGCGGGATGTTAGCGGCGGCGGTAACCGTTAGCAACCCGCGGCGCTGCGCCGCTGGCGATGATGTCATCGCCGTGCGCAGCGCCCCGCTCGTGCCCCGGCCGCGATCTTCGGTAGTGCCTCCTGACTTACCGCCGGACGCTATGTCCGACGGGGTCAGGGGGGCCTACCTGCGGCCGGGGCGGAGCAAATTAAAGGGAAGGTGCCGGGCGGCCATTTTTGTTGCTGGACGCCTGCCAGCACCTGCCTGCTTTGATGTCCCTGGCCTTCTGTGCAGCCCCCCACCCGCGGAGTGCCGGGCTCATTTGCCGGCACTCTGATCCCTGGTGGCCCAGCTGGGCCCTAGGTTGCGCTGCACAAGGCCCCTCCCCTTTAATAAGGGGAGGAAGGCCTGCAGTACCGCAGCGCGACGTGCCGCAGTGTGTGGCGCTGCGGCACATAGCGCCGCGATATTCACTCGCAGCGCCCGAAGAGGGAGGCGGGGCGCTTCCAGTAGCACCCCGCCTCCCTCTTGGGGCGCTACTGGTGAATTTTGGGCGCGGGGGTGCTAACTTTTTTGGGGCGCTAAAAGTAGCGCCCCGGCGAAGTTAGCGCCCCAAAGGGGGCGCGACCCAATTTTTCTCCCCTTATTTTAGCGGAAAAAAACACTGCGCTCAGGAAAAAAGGTGTCTGGAAATATATTGCTGTTCTCTTGTGGCAGGTTTTTATGATATTATTATGATTTCCTTCATTTCTACATGCGCCTGTAAGTCTTGATCATCCTTTGTGTCCAGCCGCATGTACATATTTGCTGCGGCTCCCGACCCGAGCTCTCCCACCTATCGTTTCCCAGCTCACTCTGCTCCACTTCCAGCTGTCGTCTTGCATTCCTCTCCCAGGCCCAGCTATGCATTTCTGCTCACTTTCTCCCTGCCCCTCACTGTGAGTTGCGACGTGCCCTCTTCACCCCACTCCACTCCATGGTACTTCTTTGCCAACTTCTCCTGCTGCTGCCCCAGTTTTAAGTCCATCTTGGATTGGCCCACGGCTTCCCTCTGTTAGGATCTAAGCATCTTCTGCTGCGATTACTGCAGCACTTGTCGCTGGTTGTCCTAAAGTCGCACCAACTGATCATCTCTTTCTCCTGCCAGTCATCCCGGATCCTGGGACAAACCTCTACCCTTCTCTCTGCTCCTCCCTTTGCTGCACCCACCATTTCCATTGACCTCCTGGTTGGGCTCCTACAGCGGAATTCCCTACACAAGGCTTTCTTCCTCGCAAACAATCCTAGACTTCATCCTGGACAAATTCAGTGACATCTTGCGCCTGACCAAAATCTGGCTCACCAACAGGGACGCATTCCCATCATCAAGGACTCCCGTGCTTGGATGCACATTACCTTCTCAAATTACCCTGGTGACGCAATGGTTGCGCCCATTTTATGGGCATAAAACGGGCACAAGGAGGACCAATTTCAGGGACCAGCGTCCTGTGCCCCAAGGACGCCTGAAAGACGTGCAACTTGATAATGAGTTGGGCCATTTTACCGGAGTGGTCTACTTGAACGGGCGTCAGGCCCCGTGTATGTGATGAGGGACCTACCGCCTGTTTAAAGACCCCCCTCAGGGATCTTGGGCTGTCCTGAGCAGAGCAGGCTTTGAGCAGAATGCAAAATAAAGAGAGGGAAAGAAAGATGGGATTAACAGAGAGAGATAAGAGACAGAAAGAAAAAGTTAAAAAGTCTATATTTTAATTTTTTTAAATCTCCAACATTAAAATCTGAAGGAATGAGGCTCCGTACTTGTAAAAGTTAATTTTCAGTGCCAGAGAGGTTGTTTGGCAGTAATTAAGACTGACCATGCCGTTAAAAATTCATTTACACTTGAGTGGACAAGCCTAACTTTTTAGATTCAT
Source organism: Squalus acanthias (assembly GCA_030390025.1). NCBI lineage: Eukaryota > Metazoa > Chordata > Chondrichthyes > Squaliformes > Squalidae > Squalus > Squalus acanthias. The sequence goes on along the minus strand of CM059447.1, from coordinate 13,058,009 downwards.
AGAAATTTACAGCACAGAAGGAGGCCATTCGACCCATTGTGTATGTGCTGGCCGAAAAAGAGCTATCCAGCCTAATCCCACTTTCCAGCTCTTGGTCCGTAGCCTTGTAGGTTACGGCATTTCAAGTGCATATCCAGATACTTTTTTTACATAGGATATACGGCACTTTTGGTGATGGACATTGAACTCCCCCACCCAGAGTACATTCTGTGCCCTTGCTACCCTCAGTGCTTCTTCCAAGTGGCGTTCACCTGACCAGTCCATTGATATCTTGCTGCAGTCTACAGCTATCTTCCTCACTATCAACCACATGGTCAATTTTTGTATCATCTGCAAACTTCTTAATCATACCCCCTCCATTGAAGTCTAACTCATTGATATGTACCACAAAAGGCAAGGGACCTTGTACTGAGCCCTGCAGAACCCCACTGGAAACAGCCTTCCAGTCACAAAAACATCCGTCGACCATTACCCTTTGCTTCCTGCCACTGAGCCATTTTTGGATCTAACTTGCTACTTTCCCTTGGATCCCATGGGCTTCTACTTTTCTGACCAGTCTGCCATGTGGAACCTTGTCAAAAGCCATGCTAAAATCCATGTAGACTAGATCAAAGGCACTACCCTCATCGACCCTCCTTGTTACCTCCTCAAAAAAATTCAATCAAGTTAGTCAGACACGACCTTCCCATAACAAATCCATGCTGACTGTCCTTGATTAATCCGTGCCTTTCTGAATGACGATTAATACTGTTCCTCAATTTTTCCAACAATTTGTCCACCACCGAGGTTAGGCTGACTGGCCCGTAATTACTCGGTCTACCCCTTTTTACCTTTTTAAACAACGGTACAACGATAGCAGTCCTCCGGCACCATGCCTGTAGCCAGAGAGGATTGTAAAATGATGGTCAGAGCCTCCGCTATTTCCTCCCTTGCTTCTCTTAACAGCCTAGGACACATTTCATCCGGGCCTGGGGATTTATCCACTTTCAAAGATGCTAAACCTCTTAATACTTCCTCTCTCACTATGTTTATCTCATCTAATATTTCACACTCCTCCTTCACCACAATGTCTGCACCGCCCCTCTCGTGTGAAGACAGACGCAAAGTATTCATGAAGTACTGTGACGAAGCTTCTTGAAGAGCAGGGCGACTCGGACAGCAACTTCCTGATTTCCGCGTTTTACTGCACACGTGCGGACGCCGGAAGTTGCTGTCCAATTTACTCCTTAACAACGGTGCGCGCTGATAGCCTCACTGTTATTCCTACCGCCAAATCCGGCCCATGTGACGAACACTAATAAATCCAATAAGGAATTCAGGAGAAGCTTCGAGTGGAGAGAATGTGGAATTCGTTACCACACGGAGTGGTTGAGACAAAGAGCATCGATGCATTTAAGGGGAAGCTAGATAAGTACACGAGGGAGAAAGAAATAGAAGGAGATGCTGATAGGGTGAGATGAAGTAAGGTAGGAGGAGGCTCGTGTGGAGCATAAACAACGGCATTGGCCTGTTGGGTCGAATGGCCTGTTTCTGTGCTGTAAATACAATGTCATTTATTTTTTGTTTCTCTTTATTACAGCCAACCAGCAGCTCGTCGTGTTCCAACTGCACCTCACATGTTCACTGTTCATATCCATGCTATAATTCCAACGGAAGTTCACTTTAATCCAAAAAATGACAAATTGTTGGTACTTTTTCAAAATGAAAGCCAAGAACTTGACGTCATTTCTGTCCGGTAAGGTGAAACATAAATGTACTGTATACAGCAATTAACTAGGCTCTCTAGTTTGCTGGATTGTTTGCACGATATGTTAACAAAATCAATTCTATGTTAGGCATAGTGTATTATCTATATTTAGAGTAAGACATCCCTTCCCTGTCTTAACATATTTAGTATTTGAAAGGATTTTAATTGGGCCCATATTTACTTACTTCAGTAAAATTCACCCCTCCCCCCTCTACAATTCTCTTAATTGGTATTTTAATTAACGTGCATTAATTGAGCAGAGTAGTGGTAATTCATGGCCAGCAGTAACATTCCCTATTTGTTGGTAAATAAGTAGCAATATTGCTAAATTTAATCTGATCAAAAAGATATGGTTGCCAATGTCATGCCAATTTTGATGTGAGATGATTCTGCTCCATATAGATATAAAGGAATTTTGTTTAGTCAGGTACATGTGTTGCCATCACTCTGGCACTGTTCCGGCTTGATACTCTTGTTGTGCTTAGGATTCTGGAGTAAAGCATTCACTAAACTGATGAGTCGTGGGCTGGTTTTGCTTAGGAATACTTCCAGTACATCAGTGGGGTTTAAATGTCAGAGTTTATATTGTGTAGTATGAACTCAAAGCTCACGCTGACTGACAAGTGGCAATGTGCCACCCAGGGTGTTCATTTATCATTTTGTCCTTCAGTTCACATAATTCTCTCTTTGCCATTTAGGGAGCTCGGCAAAAATGGATATCTTGTGCAAAGCTACTTGATTGCGCTACCTGAAATCAAGAGAAGCACCGTTGGATATTGCTATGCTGTAGAGAAAAGGAATAAATTGATTAAAGAAATTGCTGTACGGATTTTAAGAATACCTGAGAATCAAAGTGAAAATGGTAAGAAACTATAAGGACAAAAGCAAAATACTGCAGATGCTGGAAATCTGAAATAAAAAACAGAAAATGCTGGAAACACTCAGCAGGTCAGGCAGCATCTGTGGAGAGAGAAACAGAGTTAATGGGCTGAATTTTCAATGACCCGTGGAGTCGGGTTTGGAGGAGTGTGGGGGGTTAAAGTTGCAGATTCGGGGGTCCCGACCCCATCCCGACTCTATTCCGCCTCCACGCAATTTTGACAAAATTGGTCGCGGGGTTCCCGACTTGGTCCCACCTCCAAGAGGCGGGAGAGGCCATTAAAGCCCTTAACAAGCCCTAAATTGGTTCTGTAATGCCATTTTGAAACGTTTTAGCTAGTTTAACCCTTTTCCGACGTGACGTACGCCTGATGTGAAACACGCCAGTGAAACCTGGCGGGAGCACAAGTGGATAGCTGACTATCAGCTGCAGGTCCACTATTACAACGGAGATGTGATGAAGGTAGTAGTAGTATTGTGATGAAGGTAGTAGTATTAGGTTTGAAAGTCGCCTCTGATGCTGCTGCATTGAATGTCTTCAGAGACTGCCTGGGAGGACTTGGTTGCAAAAAAAATTCTCTCTCTCTCTCTCTCTCTCTGAGATGCTGCTCATTTTGCATCCAGGTCCTCTCACAGCAAAGGCCAGGCAATCTCTGAGACCAGGCAGTCTCTGACCTGCAATGATGACATCATCAGAGGCGACTTTCAGACTGAAACCACTAATTGGTTCATGGGTTCCCACATGCTGGAACTCAATTGCCCAATTAAGTGAAAATTGCATCAATCTCCCACATCCAATTGCAGGCGGGTGGATAACACGAAATGCGGATGACACGACTCCAACCCGCCCCAGTATCAAAATCCAGCCCCATGTTTCAGGTCGATGAGCTTTCATCAGAACTGTTCCTGCGAAAGTTCATCGACCTGAAACGTTAACTCTGTTCCTCTCACCGCAGATCCTGTCTGACTTGCTGAGTATTTCCAGCATTTTCTTTCTTTATTTAAGAAACTATAAGGGATCTGTCTTGTTACTATGGTGCGTCTGACAAACAAGCAAGTACATGAGGACAACGGCCCTGAATTTGCAGTCGGAGGCGTACCAGAAGCATACAACTCCGAACCGAAAAAAAAATCTGAACGTACCTGGTGTCTCTCCAGAGCTTCGGGCTCTTCGGGTCCTGGGCCTCCAGGCGTACGCCTGCGTAAAGGCCCACGATCCCAGGGGCGCAGGCGGTTCGCAAATGTCCCTGGGATCACGTGGGCCCGGTCAACCAATCAAAAAGGGGGATTTCTATGACGCTTATGGGGATTCCGTATGTAAGTAATTAGAAATCCCCAAATAAATAAGAATTCACATCACTTAAATAAAAATAAATTATCATGTGTTCACAATTAATTAAAAGACCCTTTAATTTTAATTTAATTTTCTGAAAAATAAATTTAAACATTTTCAAGCGGGCCAAAATTTACCTAAACGAATTTTAAATGTATGTGTATGTTTTAATTATTTTAAAAATGTTATTTTAACATTTATTTTAACCCATATGCTGGTAAAAGAAGGCCTTACGCCTGCTCTTACCAGGCGTAAGAGTTTTGTGGGCATTCACTGGGCAGTAGTTGGGCAAATAGCCCAACTGTGCGCCAGCGAAAGTGTTTTTACAGCGGATGCGAAGGATTTGTCAATGTGAAACTTGACAGATCGCAAGCTCTGGGTTTTTAGCGCATGCTGAAACCTGGAACTTGCGGGGCCATTCTGAGGACTTACGACGGCGTACGTCATTGGCCCCGCATAATCTGGCCCAATGTGAAAGGAACTGTATATATTATTAAAAGGCAACAAGTCCTTGGGGTGGGGATGGGTGGGGGATTCAATTTAAAATAGTGCCCCACTCCAAAAATTATAAAATATTTGTTGAAAGGTCCTCTATCCAGGAGGGTAAACACTTCAAATTTCTGTTGACTAGCTTAAACTCACTTCCAGAAATGGCAGTTATACTATGGATATAAAGACTGGTACTGAAATTGAGGTAGAGGCAAAAGATTTGTTCCCTCTTGTAGTTTTGCTTTGAAATAGTTCTTTCTGGCCTCTTGGGCAACTTTCAAATGATGGTGCATCTGTTTTCTACAACCAAGAGTTGGTTACACCAGGCTTTTATTCACGATGGGTCTCAGTTTCTACAAACCCCCTATTTTCTCCCTTGTCAGTGAGTAGTACACCAGTAGTTGTATCAGGTTTTCTTTGTGTCTTTTCTGCAATCTCCTCTGCAGGTCAGGTCCACAGACTGGTCTCAAGCCCTCAGCTCCTGACCTTTCTCTATTCCCCTGCACCCAAGGCTCCTGATCTTTCTTGCTTCCAATTCCTGATCTTTTTCTCTTTCCAGCCTTCTGGCTCCTGCCATTTCTCTCCACTTCGCCAGGTTTCCAACTCCTGATCTCTCCCACCAGACATCCAGTGTACAACCTTCCACCCACCAACCTCCAGCTCTTGACATTTTCTCTGTGTTGCTGCCTTTCTATCTGCCCAGCCCAAGTCCTCACCTGTTTTTCCCCTGCAGAGGCTGCATACTGTTCTCTCCTGCTGATATGGTTTTGATGTTTCCTCCTGGTTTGGTTCACTATCTCTCCTGCCTACATGACTCATTCTCAGCTCATCATGAATGACGGCACTGGAGATTCAACGAGTTACGTGTCAGTCTTGGCTCAGAAGGTTGTATGTTCAAGCTCCACTCCACTCCAGAGAGACTTGGCACATCATCTCGGTTAACACTCCAGTACAGTTTTTTTTCTCTAAGCTCGGCAGTGGTTTAAACTAAGAGCTGGGGAACTATTAAGTATTACTTTATTAAATTAATAACTGAACTATTTAAACTAATTAATTAATATAACTATAAATAATCATTTGAATAAAAATTAATTCAGGTTTCAATAATCAAATAAATAAAGAATTCTAGAGATGGCAGGGCAGGCTATGTGTCGAGACTGTAGTATGTGGGAGTTTGTGGACAGCGAGACTGTGCCGGATTCCCACATCTGCAGGAAATATCTCTGCCTTCAGTCAGTCCGGCTCCGAGTCATTGAGCTGAAGTGCGAGTTAGAGACAGTCCGAAACATAAGGGAGGAATTTCTGAACAGTTTTATCCAGAATACAGTCACACCCCAGAGGAAAGCACAGGTTCAGGAAGGGGAGGGTGTGACTGTTAGGGAGTCGGGTAGCGGGGACTGAGGAGAGGTTGAGAAGGAGATCCCGCAGACACTGGTCCTGTCCAACAGGTACGATGTACTCGCTACCTGTGAGGACAAGGAGAAAGACTGCGGGGAGGACAGCTACAATGCAGACCAAGGCACCATGGCTCAGATACTGTGGCAACAAGAGCAGGTCAGAGGCTAGGTATTCTGCAGTGAGTGTCTCACCTCCTGACTCCCAAAGCCTTTCCACTATCGACAAGGCACAAGTAAGGAGTGTGATGGAATACTCTCCACTTGCCTGGATGAGTGCAGCTCCAACAACACTCAAGAAGCTCGACAGCATCCAGGACAAAACTGCCCGCTTGATTGGCACCCCATCCAACACATTAAACATTCATTCCCTCCACCACCGGCGTATCGTGGCTGCAGTGTGTACCATCTACAAGATGCACTGCAGCAACTCGCCAAGGGTTCTTCAGCAGCACCTCCCAAACCCGCAACCTCTTCCACCTAGAAGGACAAGGGCAGCAGGCGCATGGGAACACCACCACCTGCAAGTTCCCCTCCAAGTCACATACCATCCTGACTTGGAAGTATATCGCCGATCCTTCATTGTCGCTGGGTCAAAATCCTGGAACTCCCTCCCTAACAGCACTGTGGGAGTACCTTCACCACACGGACTGCAGCAGTTCAAGAAAGCGGCTCATCACCACCTTCTCAAGGGCAATTAGGGATGTGCAATAAATGCTGGCCTTGCCAGCGACGCCCACATCCCAGGAACGAATAGAAAAAAATGCTGTCCAAGGAGGGGAAGAGCAGAATGGAAATGTGTCGTGATAGGGAATTCTATAATCAGGGGGATAGATAGCGTCCTCTGCAGCCAAAAATTAGAATCCCGAAGGATGTGTTGCCAGGGTAAGGAATATCTCGTGGCGGCTGGAGAGGAATTTGGAAAGGTGGGGGGTGTGGGTAAACCCAGTTGTCGTGGTCCATTTCAGAACAAACGACATAGGTAGGAACAGGGAGGAGGTCCTCCTGAAGGTGCATCAGGAGTTAGGAGCTAAATTAAAAAGCAGGACATTGAGGGTAATAATTTTTGGATTATTGCCCGAGCCACGTGCAAATTGGCATAGAAGCAGTCAGATCAGGAGAATTAACACGTGGCTAAAGGGCTGGTGTGGGAAAGAGGGGGTCCTTTTCATGGGACATTGGTACCAGTACTGGGACAGGAAGGAGCTGTACCGATGGGACGAGCTCCACCTGAACCGGGATGGGACCCGGGTCCTAGCAGAAAGGATAAATAGGGAGGTGGCAAGGGCTTTACACTAGTAAGATGGGGGGGAGGGATCTACAATAAATGAAACCAGCCAAGTATAAACAAAACAGGAAAGGAGAGCACAGGAAAGAATAAAGTAAGGGAGGACATTGATGGCCAGGGAATAAATAGAGTTATAGAACAGGAGTGTAAAAAGATGGTTAAAAATAAAGTGAGAGGAACTGCTATTAAAAATGAGTTGAACTGTCTTTACAGCAATGCAGACAGTGTCCGTAATAAAACAGGGGAACTGGAGGCAGTCAAGCGTTGCGAGGAACCAGACATAGTAGAGATTACTGAGACATGGCTACAGAAAAATCAGGACTGGGAATTAATCATTGCAGGGTATAACATATTTAGAAAAAATAGAGGGGGAAAAAGGGGAGGTGGAGTAGCTGTACTTATTAGGGATAACATAATGGCAGTAGAAAAAAGTGTTGCAGCTATCAGCAAGACAGAAATAGAATCCATGTAGAGATAAAAGATAATAAAGGATCAAACACACTAATAGAACTAGTCTACTGACCATCTAATAGTGGCCATGATGTGGAGATGCCGGTGTTGGACTGGGGTGGACAAATGTGAGACGTCGCACAACACCAGGTTATAGTCCAACAGCTTTATTTGAGATTTCAAATAAAGCTGTTGGACTATAACCTGGTGTTGTGCGACTTCTCACATTCATCTAATAGTGGTAGGAGGTGGAGGAAGAAATATGCAAACAAGTTAGAGAAATGAGTAAAAACATAGAATAATAATCATGGGGGATTTCAACTACCCCGATATTAATTGGATAGAAGAGATAGGTAAAGGGGATAAGGGAATAGAGTTCCTACAATGTCTACAGGACTCCTTTCGAACCCAATATGTAAAAAGCCCAACAAGGGAGGATTCGCTATTGGATCTAGTAATGGGGAATGAACCACAGCAGAAAAAAAGTACAAGTAGGGGAACATCTAGGCAATAGTGACTATAATATAATACGTTTTAAGATAATAATTGAAAAGGTCATAAGTATGATGAAGACCAGGGTAATAGATTGGAGAAAAGCTGATTTTGAGGGGCTGAGAATAGAACTTGGGAAAATAAAATGGACAACAATATTGGCAAACAATGACGTAGAACAGCAATGGGAAACATTGGTGTTCAACAGAGTTCAGGAAAAATATGTTCCGCTAAAAAAAAGTACAAACTAAACACTAATGAGACACCATGGATGAATAAAGCTATAAGGGAAAAATTGAGGGTAAGGAAAGAGGCATACATTAAGTACATGGACAGCAGGGGAGAGCATGATAAGGGAGAATATGAAGAGATTAGGAGAGAAGTCAAAAAAACAATTAGGAAGGCAAAGAGGAACTATGAAATTAAATTATCAAGGAACATAAAACAAAATAGTAAAATATTTTACAGGCATATAAAAAGGAAGGTCAGGATGGGAATAGGTCCACTAAGGGATGGATAGGATAATACCACAGGCAGCGATAGAGAGATGGCAGAAATATTAAATAATTACTTTGCTTCAGTATTTACCAGGGAGATAGAACAGGTGGACATGACAATGGATGATGAAATTAGTAATGAGATAACTGCATTTAAAATAAAAAGAGCAGATATATTAAGTAAACTAATCAAACTCAAAGAGGATAAAACCCCTGGGGGTAAAAATTCACTTGGTTGCGCCTCCCGTTAGCGCCTTAAGAGGGCGCTAATGGGGCGCAAAGCCGCTGACGCCCGGGCGCAGCGATGTTTGCGCCGCTCGAGAACTTAAATTGAGATTGTGCGGCGGCGCTAAAACTTACCGCTGCGACCACCTGCGCGCGCAGATTGTGACGTCATTCCATGGTGCAACGCCCTTGTGGCGCCCCGTAGCGGAAATTGAGTGGCGCCCCCTGCCTTACCGCCTGGCGCTTCCAACGACCAGAAGACTGGAACGCTATCAATCGCTGTGGGGCTGGGGGGGGCGCTATTTAAAGGGGGCCTCTTCCTGTCTTTTATTGTTGGTGGCATTTTTGAACTACGCATTCTGAGAGAGAGAGGGAGAGACTTCTGGAGAGATTCAACGTTGTGTGAAGGAGTTTTGGGTACTGAGCAGCACTTTGCAGGTTCATTTTGATTTGCCATTCCTTGTATCGATTTAGCAGAGACTGTGGGAGCTGCACTCTGAGCTCTTTGCCTGGTACGCTCCATTGTTCTTTCCAGCACATTTGATGTGCAAGTCTCTCCAGGCCGAGATTCAAGGCAGCAATGAACAGGATGTGGATGGAAAGCAAGATTAACCATCCCCTTTAAGAACTGGCCCGTGCCATTGTGTGTGTGTTCCATTGCTGACTGACATTACATGAGCTTCGCCAGCGCTCCGAGTTAGCGCCTCACTGCTCGGCCTTTGCGCCTTAAGAGAGGTGTGCAGCGCCTGCTTTAGCGCTCCACTCACCTCCCGGGGCGGTAAAAGTGAAGTTTCCTGTCAGTGCCGATAATTAGCGCCAGGCGCTAATATTTGCGTCCGGACGATATTTGCGCCCCAAATGGAGCGCGACCTAATTTCTACCCCCTGGTCTGGACGGATTATATCCGCACATTTAAAATAATCTAGGGAATACATAGCAGCGGCATTACTACGCATATTTAATAATTCGTTAGAAAAAGGTGTAGTGCCAGAGGACTGGCGGATAGCTAACATAATACCGATATTTAAGAAGTGAGGTAGAACATGTTCAGGGAATGATAGACCAGTCAGCTTAACATCGGTGGTAAGAAAAATAATGGAATTCCTACTAAAGGAGAAAATGGAAGAACATCTAGAAACCAAAAATATAATAATGAATAGTCAGCATGGATTTCAAAAGGGAAAGTCTTGCTTGACCCACCTCATTGAATTTTTGAAGAGGTAACAGAGAGAGTAGACAAGGGTAATGCAGTATATGTAATTTATCAAGATTTTCAAAAGGCCTTCGATAAGGTACCACATAATAGACTAATGAATAAAGTCAGAGAATGCAGAGTCAGGGGACAAGTAGCAGAATGGATTGCTGGCTGGCTTCAAGACAGAAAGCAGAGAGTAGGGGTAAAGGGTAGCTAATCACAGTGGCAGAAGGTGGGTAGTGGTGTTCCACAAGGATCAGTGCTGGGACCACTGTTGTTCACAATTTATATTAACGATTTAGACTTTGGAATCAAAAACACAACTTCTAAATTTGCGGATGACACCAAATTGGGGGGAATAGTCAATACTGAGGAGGACAGCAACAAATTACAGGAAGACATTAATAAACTTGCAGAATGGGCAAATTAATTTCAACACAGATAAATGTGAGGTATTACATTTTGGGAGGAAGACTAGGGAGGTCACTTACTACTTGGAGGATGCGAGTCTGGGTGGGGTAGCGGAGCAAAGGGATCTCTGAGTACAAATACACAAATTGCTAAAAATAGCGACACAGGTTAACAAGGCCATAAAAAAAAGCAAACCAAGCACTCGGGTTTATTTCTAGAGGGATAGAATTGAAAAGTATTGAAGTTATGCTAAACTTGTATCGAACCTTGGTTAGACCACACTTGGAGTACTGCGTACAATTCTAGTCGCCATATTATAAAAAGGATATAGAGGGGCACTGGAGAGGGTGCAGAGAAGATTTACAAGGATGATACCAGAAATGCAAGGTTATACCTATCAGGAAAGGATGAACAGGCTGGGTCTCTTCTCTTGAGGGGTAACCTAATAGAGGTCTTTAAAATTATGAAAGGTTTTGATAGAGTAGATACAGAGAGAGTGTTTCCACTTGTGGGGTAGAGCAAAACTAGAGGCCATCAATATAAGATAGTCACCAAGAAATCAAATAGGGAATTCAGAAGGAACTTCTTTACCCGGAGAGTGGTGAGAATGTGGAACTCGCTACTACAGGGAGTGGGTGAAGCGAATAGTATAGATGCATTTAAGGAGCAGTTAGATAAGCATATGAGGGAGAAGGGAATAGAGGGTTATGCTGATAGTTAGATGAGGAAGAATGGGAGGAGGCTCGAGTGGAGCATAAACGCCGGCATGGACTGGTTGGGCCGAATGGCCTGTTTCTGTGCAGTATATCCTATGTAGTTCTAAGGGACTGCTGCACTGTTGAAGGTGTCGTCTTTAAGCTGATACATTAAACTGAAGCCATGTCTGCCCGCTCAAGTGGGCGTCAAAGATTCCATGAAACTATGTGAAAAAGAGCAGTGGCATTCTCTTGACATACTGTCCAATATTTATCCATGTACTAACATCGCACAAAAAAAAACAGGTTATCTTATGTAACAAGCTGAAGCAAGCCCAGGACCGAGTGGTCAATTAAACACGCAGAGCTTAAAACAAGTGAGGTTTATTCACGCACGGCAGTTGGATCTTTAAGTGCAGCGATGAACAAGACAGTAACAGGGATTACTTTCCAGCCTACAGCTTCTCATTCTCAGTTCCTTCCGCAAGAAACTCCTCTCTTCAACTGAACTACTTCCCTGCCTTTTATCCTCACAGGCTGAAAGTCATTCCTGATTAAAGGCAATTAAGGTCAACGATTTCTTAAAGATATACTGCCTTGCATTGGTCATTCTGACATTTTATTTAACTGCTAAATTTGTACCCCTATCGCGGGTACAGAGCTCGCAAAAGCCAATGGCTCAAATATCGTTCCTCTCTCACTCTGTTACACTGGTTATTTATCACATTGCTGTTTGTGTGACCTTGGTGAGTGTAAATTGATGTCTGTATTTCCCTACATTACAACAGTGGCTATATTTCAAAAGTACTTAAGCAAAATACTGCAGATGTGGAAATCTGAAATAAAAACAGAAAATGCTGGAAATACTCAGCAGGTCAGGCAGCATCTGTGGAGAGAGAAACAGAGTTAACGTTTCAGGTCGATGACCCTTTGTAAGAACGGTTCTGAACAGTGTGAATAGATCGGTAGATGTCATAATGAACAAGAGAAAAGACCAGGGGTGAAGTCGAGACTATACATAGGTTTATGGCATATAAGCACTTAAAATTTTTGGAGGCAAGCTATGCTCCCTTTTTAGCTGCTCTGAAAGCTAACTTATGCTTGTCTCAATCACTAACTTAATACAATTGCTCCCTGCTATGGAAGCAACAAACTTTACAGCTTAGAGATTCACCAAAACCAGCAGCTGCAGCAGAATCTACAGCTAGAGAGCTGCAGAAGTGGGAGAGAAGCACGAATTGGGAGTGGGAGAGGCATAAGAGGTACTGTCAGCTTTTACTGTAAAGTTTTTAGTTCATATTGAAGTCACAGATTGTTGTTGCTGCTGCTCCCAAGGGATTGCCCCTACTCCTGATTCTGCCACCACCTCTCTTCTCTGAAAGCTCTTCACGGACGATTACTCACCTGCTGGCTCTCCTGATGATCCCACTGCTCCATTAGGAACGAGGGCCCCCACACACTTCTGCTGGTGGTTGAGGGATGATAGTAGCTGGCTGGCTGGTAGTTTCTAGTTGTTGGTGGTGATGGTAGCTGGCTGGTTGCGAGTTGTTTCATTTTGGTAGGAAGAATGAGGAGAGGCAATATAAACTAAATGGTACAATTTTAAAGGGGATACACTGAAATCTATCCAGCAATAGCAAAATTCACACTAGGACTCCATCAATGGATAAATAACCATTGTTAGTAGTCTTCTTACTGTTCAAATTGCAAATATCTGGGTGAGAATTGGACTCCTCTGACACAGATAAATTCATCTAAAAAGATGTGACACACAGACCAATTAATCTTATATCAGTTATAGAGTAGAAACGAAGACATTTTATTAGGTGTTATCGCGATGAGTTTGCTAGGTTTTATCTGTTAATCATTAATTATGCAACCCCTCAGTGGGGCCCAATAAACATTCATTTTGTGCAACCTCTTCTGGTCCGGGGTTGTGTTGATGTATCCATCTAGTGTTAACTATGATGGCTTGTCTGGGTCACCTGACAAGGATGAATTCAAGTTACTGTAATGCCTTTAGTTATAGAGAAACTTTCATGGCTGACTTCCAGTGTTGCAAACAACAGTTGAGCTGCACAATCCCTTGATTAAGAGATATTTGGTAACAGGTGATAATATTGTCAGTCATAAAAGGCTTTGACTGATTTTAATGAATACATTGCTTGTAATGAATTTAGCATTACATTCAGAGACATGAAATGTGAGGATCATTTTGCTTGTGAAAAATACTGATTAATTGAAAGTAAAAGCATTTACATCTCTTACAAACCAGTGGATTTTTTTTTAGTAATATCATAGCAGAAACATGGTTTAAAATAGTTTTCTTAATCTTCTTGTTTCTCAAGGTAATCAGTTTCTTTTTTATTTTAAGAATGGCACCAGTATGATGGCATCATGAACTTTCCACAGTCATCATTTTTAGACACAGTGAAAAACTACACACCATTTGGAAAGACTCCCAAAGAAAAGATTTTGCACTCAATGTACACAGGAGGGAGAATTATACTGGACACCATCTTTGACCTCCTTGGTTCGCTGACTAATGAAACATTCGAGCAATTTAAGCTGCAACTGAAGCATTTTCAGCAGTGCAGCCGGACGACTGAATATAGCTCGTATGGATGGGTACAGCAAATCCATTTTGGTGAAGCACAGGTAAATATTCACAATAAGTGTCACAAAAATGAAATAGTGCTATCTGGTTTTAGTTTGGTGGCATGAGCAGTTAAAAAATCATTTTTTTAAATTGTAAGTTTCATGGATTCAGGCTTGACAGAGGAGTGATTCGAACTTAAACGATCAGTTCAGTTTGTATATGACTGACTAACTTTTTAGATGTGAATGGTGAATTATTCAAAATTTAGGAAGTCCCAGCAATCTTTTCTAGGATGTATATTAAAACAAAAATTATTTGAATTAAAAAAAATCTAGGCAATAGTGACTATAATATACGCTTTAAGATAATAATTGAAAAGGTCATAAGTATGACGAAGACCAGGGTAATAGATTGGAGAAAAGCTGATTTTGAGGGGCTGAGAATAGAACTTGGGAAAATAAAATGGACAACAATATTGGCAAACAACGATGTAGAACAGCAATGGGAAACATTGGTGTTCAATAGAGTCCAGGAAAAATATGTTCCGCTAAAAAAAAAGTACAAACTAAACACTAATGAGACACCATGGATGAATAAAGCTATAAGGGAAAAATTGAGGGTAAGGAAAGAGGCATACATTAAGTACATGGACAGCAGGGGAGCGCATGATAAGGAAGAATACGAAGAGATTAGGAGAGAAGTCAAAAAAACAATTAGGAAGGCAAAGAGGAACTATGAAATTAAATTATCAAGGAACATAAAACAAAATAGTAAAATATTTTACAGGCACATAAAAAAGGAAGGTCGGGATGGGAATAGGTCCACTAAGGGATGGACAGGATAATACCACAGGCAGCGATAGAGAGATGGCAGAAATATTAAATAATTACTTTGCTTCAGTATTTACCAGGGAGATAGAACAGGTGGACATGACAATGGATGATGAGATTAGTAATGAGATAACTGCATTTAAAATAAAAAGAGCAGATATATTAAGTAAACTAATCAAATTCAAAGAGGATAAAACCCCTGGTCTGGACGGATTATATCCGCACATTTACAAGAATCTAGGGAAGACATAGCAGAGGCATTACTACGCATATTTAATAATTCGTTAGAAAAAGGTGTAGTGCCAGAGGACTGGCGGATAGCTAACGTAATACCTATATTTAAGAAGGGAGGGAGAAAAAAAAATCATTCTTAGGATATGGGCGTCGCTGACAAGGACGGCGTTTATTGCCCATCACTAGATGCCCTTGAGAAGTTGGTGGTGAGCCTTCTCCTTGAATCATTGCAGTCCATCTGGTGAAGATACTCCCACAGTGCTGTTAATAGGTAGTTCCAGGATTTTGACCCAGCGATACTGAAGGAAAGTCGATATATGTCCAAATTGGGATGGTGTGTGATTTGGAGGGGAACTTGGAGGCCCTTGCCCTTCTAGGTGGTGGAGGTCGCAGATTTGGGGTACTGCCGAAGAAGCCTTGGTGAGTTGCTGCAGTACAACCTGTAGATAGTACACACTTCACCCACAGTGCACCAGTGGTGGAGGAAGTGAATGTTTAATGTGGTGGATGGGCTGCTAATTAAGCGGACTGCTTTTTCCTGAATGGTGTTGAGGTTTTTGAGTGTTGTTGGAACTGCACCCATCCAGGCAGTTCCAAGATGGTGGACCCCAGGATGTTAATGGTGGGGGATTTGGCGATGGTAATGCCATTGAATGTCAAAGGGAGATGGTCGACTCTCTCTTGTTGGAGATGGTCATTGCCTGGCACTGTGCAATCATCAGTGATCAGCCCCACATCTGACTTTATGATGTAGGGAAGGTCATTGAAGAATCAGCTAAAGATAGTTAGGCCTAGGACACTGCCCTGAGGACCTCCTACAGTGATGTCCTGGGGTGAGATGAGTGGCCTCCAACAACCACAACCATCTTCCTTTGTGCTAGGTATGACTCCAGACACTGGAGCGTTTTCCCCCTGATCCCCATTGACTTCAGTTTTACTCGGGCTCCTTGGTACCACACTCGATCGAAGGCCGCCTTGATATCAAGGGCAGTCATTCTCACCTCAACTCTGAAATTCAGCTCTTTTGTCCATGTTTGGACCAATGCTGCAATGAGGTCTGGAGCCGAGTGGTCCTGGTGGAACTGAGCATTGGTGAGCAGGTTATTGGTGACTAAGTGCCCCTTGATAACACTGTTCACAACTCTTTCCATCACTTTGCAGCTGGGGCGGTAATTGGCCGGTTGGATTTATCCTGCTTTTTGTGGACAGGACATACCTGGGCAATTTTCCACATTGTCAGGTAGATGCCAGTGTTATAGCTGTACTGGAACAGCTTGGTTAGAGGTGCGGCTAGTTCCGGGGCACAGGTCTTCAGCACTACAGCCGGGATGTTGTTGCGACCTGTAGCCTATACTGTGTCCAGTGCTCTCAGCCATTTCTTCATATCATTTGGAATTAATCGAATTGGCTGATGACTGGCGTCTGTGATGGTGGGGACACCAGGAGGAGGCCAATATGGATCATCCACTCGACACTTCTGGCTGAAGATGGTTGCAAACGCTTCAGCCTTGTCTTTGGCACTCGCGTGCTGGGCTCCGCCATCATTGAGGATGGGGATGTTCATGGAGCCTCCTCTTTCCATTAGTTGCTTAATTGTCCACCACCATTCGCGACTGGATGTGGCAGGACTCCAAAGCTTTGACCTAATCCGTTGGTTGTGACTTTGACACGGTTGACCACACCATCCTCCTCCAACGCCTCTCCTCCAATGTCCAGCTGGATGGGACTGCCCTTACCTGGATCCATTCCTATCTATCCAGAGAATCACCTGCAATGGAATCTCTTCCCGCTCTCGCACCCTCACCTCTGGAATCCCCCAAGGATCTAGCCTTGGCCCCCCTCCTATTTCTCATTTACTTGCTGCCCCTCAACAACATGTACGCTGATGACACCCAGCTCTACCTCACCATCACCTCTCCTGGACCCTCCACTGCCTCTGATTTGTCATGCTTGCTTGACTGAATCCAGTACTAGATGAGCATGAATTTTTCTCCTACTAAATATACAAACTCCGTTCCCTAGACACCAACTCCATCCCTCTCCCTCACCACTGTCTGAGGCTGAACCAGACCGTTCGCAAACTTAGAGTCCTATTTTACCCAGAGATGAGCTTCCGATTCCATATCCGCTCCCTCACTAAGACCGCCTATTTCCACCTCTGTAACATTGCCCGTCTCTGCCCCTGTTCAGCTCATCTGCTGAAACCCTCATCCATGCCTTTGTTACCTCTAGACTGGACTATTCCAATGCTTTTCTGGCTGGTCACTCACCTTGCACCCTCCGTAAACTTGAGCTCATCCAAAACTCTGCTGTCTGTGCCCCAACTCACACCAAGTGCTGTTTGCCCATCACTCCTGTGCTCGCTGACCTACATTGGCTCCGCCAACGCCTTGATTTTAGAATTCTCATCCTGCTTTTCAAATCTCTCCATGGCCTCACCCCCTTCCTGTCTCTGTAATCGCTTCACCATTGGCGGCCATGCCTTCAGCAGCCGAGGCCCTAAGCTTTGGAATTCCCTCCTTAAACCTCTCCGCCTATCTACCTCTCTCTCCTTTAAGATGGTCCTTAAAACCTACCCCTTTGACAAAGCTTTTGGTCACCTGGCCTAATTTCTCCTTATGTGGCTCAGTGTCAAATTTTGTTTGATAACGCTCTTGTGAAGTGCCTTGGGATTTTTTACTACATTAAAGACACTATATAAATGCAAGTTATTGTTGTTGTGGTATTGCTTAGCTTTGTCTTCCTCTGTTTAGCATGCATGAAGTCTGTGTTGTAGCTTCATCAAGTTGGCACCTCATTTTGAGGTGTGCCCAGGTGCTGCTCTTGGCATGCTCTTCTACACTCCTCATTGAACCAGGGTTGGTCCCCTGGCTTGATGGTAATGGTAGAGTGAGGGATATGCTGGGCCATGAGGTTACAGATTGTGGGGAATGCAATTCTGCTGCTGCTGATGGCCCACAGTGCCTCATGGATGCCCAGTTTTGAGCTGTTAGATCTGTTCTTAATCTATCCCACTTCACACGGTGGTAGTGCCACATAACATAATAGAGGCTGTCCTCAGTGTGAAGACAGGGCTTGGTCTACACAAGGACTGCGTGGTGATCACTCCTACCAATACTCTCATGGGCAGATGTATCTGTGACAGGTAGATTGGTGGAGACTAGGTCAAGTAGGTTATTCCCTCATGTTGGTTCTCTCACCACCTGCTGCAAGCCCAGTCTGGCAGCTATGTCCTTCAGGACTCAGCCAGCTTGGTCAGTGGTGGTACTGCCAAGCCACTCTTGGTGATGGACATTTAAGTCCCCCACCCAAGGTATATTCTGTGCCCTTGCTACCCTCAGTGCTTCCTCCAAGTGGTGTTCAATATAGAGAAGTACTGATTCATTGGTTGAGGGAGGCGGTAGGTGGTAATCAGCAGAAGGTTTTCTTGCCAATGTTTGACCTGAAGCCATGAGAATTCATGGGATCCTAAGTCAATGTTGAGGACTCCCAGGGCCACTCCCACCCGACTGTATAGCACTGTGTCGCCACCTCCGATGGGTCTGTCCTGCAGGTGGGACAGGACGTACCCAGGGATGGTGGTGGTGAAGTCTGGGACGTTGGCTGATAGGCATGATTTTGTGAGTATGACTATGTCAGGCTGTTTGAGGCCCTCCCCACCTAGATTGCCATCCCGCCAACCCTCCCCATCCCCCCCACTGCCAAAGCCTGATCTGCTGTCCCGCTCAGCATGAGAGTGGGCCAATTTCCTGCCCTCCTGCTTGGCGCTCGCAGCTGACTGACAGCATGCTAATGAGGTTCAGGCCTCACATGGGCGAAGATAGCTTCCATTTTAACTCTAGTGATTTGAGAAGAGTATAACATAACAGTCAGATTTTCTTCCCTATTTGATGCAGAACTCTGATTTCTTCACCGTGAGGTAGGTTCGATGCAGTCTGTGGAAGGAGTGGATTTAATGGACCACTCGAATGGCAGTTTCTTGTCGAATGCTTCCTTGTGTTTTTCAGCTCAAATGTTGTCTTGAGGAGCGAGCTAGCACCTGCCTTCTAATGTAAAACAAATTAAGAAGTGGGAAAGGGGACAGCTTAATTTGAAGTTGGGTTCCTCGCTGCAGATTCCAATGCCTTATTTACAAGTGACACCTTTTTAAAAGCAAGAGTTTATCCCGTATATATTTTCCAATGATTTATTTTTCTTTTCTATTGCAGGCCAAAGAATTGATAAATGAGCAATTGAAGAAATTTCTGGACCCTTACACTCAGTCAGAACCTAAAAAAGCGGCAAAATCCAAAAGACTTGTGAAAAATCCATTTGTAGCTGGAATGCTGGCTTCTGTTATCCAGAACCATTGCTCTTTGATGTTAGATACAAATGACTTAGCAACTATCTGCCGAATGTTACAACTGCCTCAGGAAAGTACAGAAGAGCGTCTCCAAAACCTGAAAGAAATTACAGTACTTTTCCCAAAACCTCAATAGTAGGTTCAGCGCACATTTGTACTGTTCTAGACTGCCTTGTACTTAGTTTTACTCTTTTTCCTGGTTTGTTGCCGGTGCCACGTGCTAGCGAGTTGAGGAACAGGGAGAGAGTGCAGATAAACACGTGGCTGCAGGGATGGTGTAGGGGGGAGGGTTTCAGTTATGTGGATAATTGGAGCACATTCTGGGGAAGGTGGGACCTGTACAAACAGGACGGTTTGCACCTGAACCAGAGGGGCACCAATATCCTGGGAGGGAAATTTGCTACGGCTCTTCGGGGGGGTTTAAACTAATTTGTCAGGGGGATGGGAAAAAGGGCTGCAGTCCAGGAGCCAGTGGTGAGTGTAGGGAGATACTGAGGAGGGTATCAAGGTCGCAGGAATGTACCGGCAGACAGGAAGATGGCTTGAAGTGTGTCTACTTCAATGCAAGGAGCATCCGGAATAAGGCAGGAGAACTTGGAGCGTGGATTGGTACTTGGGACTACGATGTGGTGGCCATTACGGAGACATGGTTAGAACAGGGACAGGAATGGTTGTTGGAAGTTCCGGGGTATAGATGTTTCAGTAAGAGTAGGGAAGTTGGTAAGAAAGGTGGAGGAGTAGCATTGTTAATCAAGGATAGTTTAACAGCGGCAGAAAGGCAGTTCGAGGGGGATCTGCCGTCTGAGGTAATATGGGCTGAAGTTAGAAATAGGAAAGGAGCGGTCACGTTGTTAGGAGTTTTCTACAGGCCCCCAAATAGTAATAGAGATGTGGAGGAAGAAATTGCAAAGCAGATTATGAATAGGTGTGGAGGTCACAGAGTAGTTGTCATGGGTGACTTCAACTTTCCAAATATTGATTGGAACCTTTATAGGTCAAACAGTTCGGATGGGATAGTTTTTGCACAGTGTGTGCAGGAGGGTTTCCTGACACAATATGTGGATAGGCCGACAAGAGGTGGGGCCACGTTGGATTTGGTACTGGGTAATGAACCGGGCCAAGTGTTTGATTTGTATGTGGGAGAGCACTTTGGAGATAGTGACCACAATTCGGTAACTTTCACTATTGCAATGGAGAGGGATAGGGCCATACAGCAGGGCACGGTTTATAATTGGGGGAGGGGTAATTATGATGCGATTAGGCAAGAATTAGGGAGTATAAGATGGGAACAGAAACTATCAGGGAAAGGCACAAACGAAAAGTGGAGCTTTTTCATGGAGCAATTACTGCGTGTCCTTGATAGGTATGTCTCTGTCAGGCAGGGAGGAAATGGCCGAGTGAGAGAACCATGGTTTACAAAAGAGGTTGAATGTCTAGTCAAGAGGAAAAAGGAAGCGTATGTAAGGATGAGAAAACAAGGTTCAGTTGGGTCGATTGAGGGGTACAAGGTAGCAAGGAATGAGCTAAAAAAAGAGCTTAGGAGAGCTAGGAGGGGGCATGAGAAGTCCTTGGCGGGTCGGATCAAGAAAAACCCCAAGGCTTTTTACTCTTATGTGAGAAATAAAAGAATGACCAGGGTGAGGGTAGGGCCGGTCAAGGACAGTAGTGGGAACTTGTGCATGGAGTCAGAAGAGATAGGAGAGGTGATGAATGAATACTTTTCGTCAGTGTTCACCGAGGAGAGGGGCCATGTTCTTGAGGATGAGAGTGTGATAAAGGTGGATAGGCTGGAGGTGGTAGATGTTCTGAGGGAAGATGTTTTAGCAATTTTGAAGAACCTGAGGGTCGATAAGTCCCCTGGGCCAGATGGGATATATCCTAGGATTCTTTGGGAGGCAAGGGAGGAGATTGCAGAGCCTCTGGCTTTGATCTTTGGGTCCTCACTGTCCACGGGAATGGTGCCAGAGGACTGGAGAGTGGCGAATGTTGTTCCTCTCTTCAAGAAAGGAAATAGGAATGACCCTGGTAATTATAGGCCGGTTAGTCTTACTTCGGTGGTTGGTAAGATAATGGAAAAGGTCCTGAGGGATAGGATTTATGACCATTTGGAAAGGGGCAACTTAATCAGGGAAAGTCAACACGGATTCGTGAAGGGTAAGTCTTGCCTAACAAATTTGATTGAATTCTTTGAGGAGGTAACTAAGTGTGTAGATGAAGGTAGAGCAGTTGATGTCGTATACATGGATTTTAGTAAGGCGTTTGATAAGGTTCCCCATGGTCGGCTCATGAAGAAAGTAAGGAGTTGTGGGATAGAGGGAAATTTGGCCGATTGGATAAGTAACTGGCTATCTCATAGAAGGCAGAGGGTGGTGGTGGATGGAACATTTTTGGACTGGAGACCAGTTACCAGCGGTGTGCCACAGGGGTCGGTGCTGGGTCCTCTGCTGTTTGTGATTTTTATCAATGACTTGGAGGAGGGGACTGAAGGGTGGATCAGTAAATTTGCTGATGACACCAAGATTGGTGGAGCAGTGGATGAGGTGGAGGGCTGTTGTAGGCTGCAAAGAGACATTGATAGGATGCAGAGCTGGGCCGAAAAATGGCAGATGGAATTTAACCCTGATAAGTGCGAGGTGATTCATTTTGGTAGGGCAAATTTGAATAAGGATTACAGGGTCAACGGCAGGGTTCTGAGGAACGTGGAGGAACAGAGGGATCTGGGGGTTCATATCCACAGATCTCTGAAGGTTGCCACTCAAGTGGATAGAGCAGTAAAGAAGGCCTATGGTGTGTTGGCGTTTATTAACAGAGGGTTTGAGTTTAAGAACCGTGAGGTTATGCTGCAACTGTACAGGACCTTGGTGAGACCACATTTGGAATATTGTGTGCAGTTCTGGTCTCCTCACTATAGGAAGGACGTGGAAGCATTGGAAAGAGTGCAAAGGAGATTTACCAGGATGCTGCCTGGTTTGGGGGGGAGGTCTTATGAGGAAAGATTGAGGGAGTTGGGGCTTTTCTCTTTAGAGCGGAGGAGGATGAGAGGCGACTTAATAGAGGTTTATAAGATGATGAGGGGGATAGATAGAGTGGATGTTCAGAGACTATTTCCTCGGGTAGAGGCAGCTGTTACAAGGGGGCATAACTATAAGGTGCATGGGGGGAGATATAGAAGGGAAGTCCGAGGTAGATTCTTTACTCAGAGAGTGGTTGGGGTGTGGAATGGACTGCCTGCTGTGATAGTGGAGTCGGACACTTTAGGAACTTTCAAGCGGTTATTGGATAAGCACATGGAGCACACCAGAGTGATAGGGAGTGTGATAGCTTGATCTTGGTCTCGGACAATGCTCGGCACAACATCGAGGGCCGAAGGGCCTGTACTGTGCTGTACTGTTCTATGTTTCTATGTTATAATCTGTTTGGAATTTGGAGCACCAACCAGAAATTTATTTTCAATGAAATCTTTTTATATCACTGTTTGCTGATTCGTAGAGGACATTAACAAAAATAAGTAGCGGTAACTGATCATTCCATGGGATAGAATTTGCCTTCTTCCCCTCCCCATGGCAATGAATCGGGCAAGTTTGAGCGGGGTTCTGCAATTTATTTTCATTACAGCATTTGCAAGTTTTAAAGATAAGATGATAAAACACATGTCCAGTGGCCTGTTCTGACAATTCGATTAGGTTCTCTCTTCCTCCTGTTCCTCACGATTCCCCTGTCTACTTTCAGATTTACTTACGGATTCTTTGTTGCAAAATAGCTTAAGACTATTGTGACCTTTTCAAAACAGTTGCAAAGTGGTAAGTGGGCTTGTTGCAAAGAATCTGTGTGGGACCTGAAAAATAGGTTTGTTCAATTCTCAGCTGGAGAAGAAACTCCCTTTATCTATCTGATGCTGAAAGCTGATATCTACACGGTGTAGTCTAAATGAGTCCAAAGAGAGGTACCAAATAGAAAAATAGGTTTGGAGATACTTGCATATTCTTCATACATAGAATTAAGCTACGCATGATAATGATATGCATGCTTCATATTCTGAAAGACACACACTTATCTACTTATAAACTTCTTATGTTAGAGCTGCTGGCTAAGTTTTGTTTGCATTGTGTTTATACTAAATTGTATTAGCATTGCAGTCGGAGATACCAACAGAGTTTAGCAGTGAGATAGAAATCATTGGGCTAGAAACTGGATCTTGTTGCACCCGTAAAACGGACTTAAAGTCCAAGTTCAGGGACCAAAATCCCGTGCCCAAATTGCACCTGAAAGACATCCAACACGATATTGGGTCGGACTATTTTGCAGGAGTCACTGATGGCCGCCTAAAACAGGCGTTGGGCCCTCTACATATGAAAATGAGAGGCCTAACGCCTGTTATAGACCCCCTTGCCGAATTTGGATCGGGTTGAGCGGAGCAGGCACCGAGGCCTGCTTTGCTCAGGATTCTTTAGCAGCTGGTAAGTTTTTTTTAAAAAAAGGTTGCTGTGGAGCCAGGAAGAGCAGGAGTGCTTTCCCGAATTCACAATATCCCGATCGACACCCCTGCTCCACCATGCCCAAATTTCTGGGCCTCTGTCATTGTTTTAGTAAGATTAAGCTGGCAGTGCAAAAAAAAACGAAGGAAAAAAAAATAGCCTAGAAATTGCAACCATTTTTGCATGTAATTAGCACTCTTTGGGTGGGCAAGAGGAATTTGAGGGGGGACCTGTTTCTGCTGGGATTTTGCCCATTTTGTGCCTCTTTGGTAAATTCTGATGGCCATTGGCATTCGTTCTGCCCAACCGCCCTCCAGCACGAGATATTTGGAAGTAGGACTAGCGGGATACCGGGCTCACGTAGAACTTCTGTCAGTTCCAACCAGGATGCGGCCAACAATAAGTACGCCAGCATGAAGCAGACGCACTTGCCACACCACGATAATCGATTAGTGTTGGGGAAGCAGAAGAAGAACTACGGATCAGGCAGCACTTGAAATATTTTTGCCTTTTAACACTTAGGCCGGAGGAGCCTGTATCTGCCCACCGCCGCCGCTCCCCCGCGCACCCTGGCCCCCACCCCCCCCCCCGGCAAATGTTGCAGCACTTTGCTGGTCCATAATCCCACTGGCCGTAAAGCACGGCCACTCCATTGGCACTGCCAATGCCGCGGGCAACTGCCCTGATTATGCAGGTGACCCTGTCCCTGAGTTTGGAGCCGGCATCAGGGCCAGAGCAGAAGGGCAGGCGGAATAACTGCAACCACACTTCTGGCTCCCAATATTTCTCGGCCCTTTTATTATTTTCCCGTAATTGTGCTGGCAGCGAGGATTCAAGTTCAAGAGAAAGGACTGAACTGGCAGATAAATCTTTAGTAATAAAATAGTGATAAGACGTATAAAAGTGTTACATAGTTCACCCTTTTATATGCATGTGTCAGATATCTGCTTTGGTAGCCAGTGATTATTTTTGACGCTTTAGGTTGTAGGATCTTTCAAGGTGCGTGTATTGGTAATTCATGATGAATTTTATTATCTGGCTCAGTTTATCATGTTTTTCAAGAAACTGATTGTTTCACTGATTCAGTGGGTTCCACATGGTGTTAACGCTGTAATTGTGTTTCTTTCCAGTACATGTATAGGACTGATTAATCGGTGCATTCAACAAGAAGTCATGGAGTTGGTGCTAGTTGTACCACTTCTTCAATGGTGTATGAAACAGTGTCAACCACCACATTCAGTGAGCAGTGAAGCCAGTTCCAGCAGACCAGATCCACTGCAAGGTGTTCCATATAATGAGTTTCGAAACAGGATAAAAAATCATCCTGACAAAAGAAGGTGAAATTTATATATTTTTTAAATACTTTCTGTAAATGTTGATTTAAAAAACCTTCGTGAAGTGCTGTTCAGGACTGTCTAACTTGTAGTTTATCGATTTAAACAATTACAAATTGGTAGTACAAGATACCGCACAGATCCCAGTGTGATGTGATGTTTATAGAGCAGATGAACATGGTGTCCTGTTCCTACCACATCAGTGGGCCGGTTGAGTCCAGAGGTTGTTTCCATGTTCTATCAGATTAAGATTATGTACTTTTTACTTACAACAACAACAACTTGCATTTATATAGTGCCTTTAATGTAGTAAAACATCCCAAGGTGCTTCACTGGAGCGTTATAAGAACATAAGAATATAAGAAATAGGAGCAGGAATGGGCCGCTTGGCCCCTCGAGCCTGCTCCGCCATTCAATAAGATCATGGCTGATCTTGGGCTCAAAGCCACTTCCCAGCCCGCTCCCCATAACCCTTCACTCCCTTATCTTGCAAAAATCTGTCTATCTCCACCTTAAATGTATTTAATGACCCAGCTTCCACGGCTCTCTGGGGCAGAGAATTCCACAGATTTACGACCCTCTGAGAGAAGAAATTCCTCCTCATCTCAGTTCTAAAAGGGCAACCCTTTATTCTGAAACTATGCCCCCGAGTTCTGGATTTCCCCACGAGGGGAAACATCTTCGCAGCATTTACCTTGTTGAGCCCCCTCAGTATCTTATATGTTTCAATAAGATCACCTCTCATTCTTCTAAATTCCAATGAGTATAGGCCCAACCTGCTCAACCATTCCTCATAAGTCAACCCCCTCATCTCTGGAATTAACCTAGTGAATCATCTCTGAACTGCCTCCAATGCAAGTATATCCTTCCTTAAATAAGGAGACCAAAACTGTACGCAGTACTCAAGGTGTGGTCTCACCAATACCCTGTACAGTTGTAGCAGGACTTCCCTGCTTTTATACTCCAACCCCCTTGAAATAAAGGCCAACATTCCATTTGCCTTTTTGATTACTTGCTGTACCTGCATGCTAACTTTTTGTGTTTCATGCACAAGGACCCCCAGGTCCCTCTGAACTGTAGCATTTTGTAGTCTCTTTCCATTTAAATAATAATTTGCTTTTTTATTTTTCCTGTCAAAGTAGATAACCTCGCACTTTCCGACATTATACTCCATCTGCCAATTGTTTGCCCACTCACTTAGCCTGTCTATACCCCTTTGCAGATTCTTTGAGTCCTCTGCACAACTTGTTTTCCCACCCATCTTTGTATCATCCGCAAACTTGGCTACATTACACTCGGTCCCTTCATCCAAGTCATTAATGTAGATTGTAAATAGTTGAGGCCCCAGCACCCGACTAGTTATCGTTTGCCAACTGGAAAATGACCCATTTATCCCGACTCTCTGCTTTCTGTTAGTTAGCCAATTCTCTATCCATGCTAATATATTACCCCCAACTCCGTGAGCTCTTATTTTATGCAGTAACCTTTTATGTAGCACCTTATTGAATGCCTTCTGGAAATCCAAATACACTACATCCACTGGCTCACCTTTGTCCACCCTGCTCGTTACATCCTCAAAGAACTCCAGCAAATTTGTTAAACATGATTTCCCTTTCATAAAACCATGCCGACTCTGCTTGGCTGCATTATGATTTTCCAAATGCCCTGCTACTGCTTCCTTAATGAAGGACTCCAGCATTTTCCCAATGACAGATGTTAGGCTAATTGGTCTATAGTTTCCTGCTTTCTGTCTCCCTCCTTTCTTAAATAGGGGTGTTACATTTGCGGTTTTCCAATCCGCTGGGACCTCTCCAGAGTCCAGGGAATTTTGGCATATTGCAACCAATGCATCCACTATCTCTGCAGCCACTTCTTTTAAGACCCTGGGATGCAGGCCATCTGGTCCAGGGGACTTGTCGTCTTTTAGTCCCATTATTTTACCAAGTACTTTTTCCTTAGTGATAGTGATTTTCTTTAGTTTCCCCCTCCCTGTGGCCCCTTGATTATCCATTATTGGGATCAACCAAAACTTGACACAGAGCCACATAAGGAGATATTAGGACAGGCTTGGTCAAAGAGGTAGGTTTTAAGGAGCATCTTAAAGGAGTATAGAGAGCCGGGGAGGTCGAGGGAGGGAATTCCAGAGCTTAGGGCCTAGGCAGCTGAAGGCACGGCCACCAATGGTGGAGCGATGAAAGTCAGAGATGCGCAAGACTCCAGAATTGGAGTAGCACCGAGATCTCGGAGGGTTGTAGGACTGGAGGAGGTTACAGAGATAGGGAGGGGCGAAAACAAGTATGAGAATTTTAAAACCGAGGTGTTGCTGGACCGGGAGCCAATGCAGGTCAGCGAGCACAGGGTGAATGGGACTTGGTGCGAGTTAGGAGATATGGGCAGCAGAATTTTGTATGAGCTCAAGTTTACGGAGGGTGCAAAGTGGGAAGCCAGCCAGGAGAGCATTGGAATAGTCGAGTGTAGAAGTAACAAAGGCATGGATGAGGTGGGGCAGAGACGGGTGATGTTACGGAGGTGGAATAAGGCAGTCTTGGTGATGATGGGGATATGGGGTTGGAAGCTCACAGCTAACTAATACATTTAATTGATTTTTTTTATATCTACATGTCGATACCACAGATGTGTGTAGTGATTTAGTCAGTATTCCAGCAGTTAGGGTTCAGTCTTAGGCTTGGCTGTTACAGGAGCTGTGTGGAACTGGGAGCTGCAGGCTGGGATGTAATTTAACTGCTTCAGTGTACTCTTCCTGGCACTCAGTTTTGTTGCACTAAGGCAACACGGTGGCATAGTGGTTAGCACTGGTGCCTCACAGCGCCAGGGACCCGGGTTCGAATCTGACCTCGGGTGACTGTCTGTGTGGAGTTTGCACATTCTCCCCGTGTCTGCGTGGGTTTCCTCCGGGTGCTCCGGTTTCCTCCCACAGTCCAAAAATGTGCGGGTTAGGTTGATTTGGCTATGATAAATTGACCCTTAGTGTTAGGGGGGTATTAAATATGTGGGGTTATGGGGATAGGATGGGATATGTTAGGGGGAATTAAATACATGGGGTTACGGGGATAGGGTGGGATATGTGTACTGTGGGGATTAAAGCAGGGACAGGGTACTGGATTTGGATGATCAGCCATGATCGTATTGAATGGTGGAGCAGGCTCGACGGGCCAAATGGCCTACTCCTGCTCCTAGATTCTATGTTTCTATTGATTCAGTGATGCCAAAGTGGAGTGAAGTTTTCATTTCACTGTTAGAAGATGCCATTTACAGGTGACCACCATCTTTTATGTAACATGTGGTGGTGGTGGCATTGAGGAAGTCCATGATGCAGTCATACTTAGGGCTGGATTTTCTCAATGGGGAGCTTTTGGAGGCGGGACTCCCACTTGTCGGGTTTTAGTCCCGCCTCCATCGACTTGTGGCCAACCCATGCTATTTTCCCTTGATTGACCTTGTTAAGCCCGCCCAGCAGGCTTAGCAGGCCAATTAAGGGAAAGTCGGTTACAGGTGACGTCAGCGAGTGACGTTTCATCTGTCAAGATTTTTTGACAGATGAAATGTCATCGTTTGACAGCTCTGTGAAGCTGTCAAACACTGACAATCTGTCTTCTAAGTTGAGTCTTTACTCAAGACTCAATTAGAAAGCCTTCCTGAGCAGAAAGCAAAAGGCTGCAGCTTTTGACAGTTCAGCGGCCATTCTGCTTTCTGTGCCGGTGAGCTGAGGGACTCCCGAGACCTGAAGGGATGAAGCCTGCAGGAAGAAGTAAAGTTAAGTAAAACTTATTAAAACACTTTACACACACCTCACACACTTACCTCTCCACACTTGCACTCATCACTCACCTGCACACTGGACATCTCGGCCCCTCCGACCCCCGCAGACCCACGGCTCGCCTCGCTGACCCTGGCGAGGTTCGGAGCTGTCGGGAAGCCCACACTTCAGGGCTGAAAATAGGGATTCTCAAAAAAACTGCCTGTTAACTACCTGTTAACAGGCAGTTAATTGGCACTAATCCCCTTCCCACCTCAGGGAGGCGGCTCCCAGCGCGGGTCGGGTACCCGCCTCCTGGGAAGATGCCACGGGGGCGGGATGGGTACCTGCCCCCAGATTCTGCCATTTTCCCAGCAGTCCCGCCTCCAAACCTGCCTTCCCCAGGGCTGGCAAAATTCCCCATATTGATTCTGGCTGGAGCAGGCTTGATGGGTAGAATGACCTTTTCTTGCTCCAGGTTTTCCTATGTCCTTACCCAGTTTAGACATACTTGGGAATGGAGGTCATTGCCTAATTCATTTTAATGAATGAAAAGTTGTGCAGGGCATCCTAATGTCTGCACTCAAATTCACAATATGCACGCCCATTGTGCAAGGCTCTGCACATTCCTATAATCTATTCCCTAATCCCATTATTGACTGTGCATCCAAAAGATGGGGCTGCATTTTGAAACTGGGGTCGGGTTGGGGTCGTGAATCACACATTCTGGCTTGTGAACCCGCCTCCATCGAGATGTGGCCAACCCACTGTATTTTCCCCTGATTGACCTTGTTGAGCCCGCCCAGTGGGCTCAGCATGCCAAGGGCCACCCGGCAACAGGTGACGTCACAGATTGACATTTCATCTGTCAAGAGCTTTTGACAGATGAAATATCAGCGTTTGACAGCTCTGTGAAGCTGTCAAACACTGACAATATGATTTCTAACTTCAGTCCTTTCTCTCAGGCTGAGTTAGAAATCATTCCACCACAGAAAACAGAAGGCTGCAGTTTTTGACAGGTCCACGGCTTTTCTGCTTTCTGTGCCGGTGAGATTTCTGACTCCCGAGAACTGAAGGGCTGACACCTGCAGGAGGAAGTTAAGGTAAGTAAAACTTTTTCCCACACTTTGCACTTACCTTACACACTTACCTCTGCACACATGCACCCATCACTCACCTGCCCACCGGACATATCGACCCCTCCAACCCCTGCAGACCCACGGTCCGCCCCGATAACTTGGCGTGGTTGCCACCTGTCGGGAAGCCCACATTTCACCGTTTAAAATAGGGATTATCCAAAAAACTGCCTGTTAACTACCTGTTAACAGGCAGTTAATTGTCACTAATCCCTTCCTGCCTCGGGGAGTCGGGTGTCAGCACAGGTCGGGTACCCACCGCCAGCGAAACTGGCATGGAGGCGGGATGGGGTCGGGACCCCCGAATCTGCAACTTTAACCCCTCACCACCTCCAAACCCGACTCCACGGGTCATTGAAAATCCAGCCCATGGTGTGAAAATAAAAGCTTAATTGCACCGAAGCTGTATTGAACTATTTCTTAATTGCTGTTCAATAAACTACAACTTGCTTGTAGATATCCCATGGTGTTGCTCACAGTGAATTGAGATACACTGGCTTGAATGGGTAGATTCAGCGACACATCATTCACCTCAGGATAAATCTGCTGGCAGAACCAACTTCTCTGCTGGCAGACGGTGCTCACCACATTGTGATTGGTTGAAGAGATCACAGCGCTGTGGTCTAATTGATCAGAGGGATTCTGAAACACTACATAGAAACAGGAGTAGGCCATTCAGCCTCTCGAGCCTGTTCCACCATTCAGTTATCTAGATCTGGATCTTAACTCCATCCACCCGCCTTGGTTACGTAACCCTTAACACCCTTGTCTAACAAAAAAATATCAATCTCAATTTTGACATTTTCAGTTGACCCCCCAGCCTCAACAGCTTTTTGGGGGAGAGAGTTCCAGATTTCCACTACCCTTTGCGTGAAGAAGTGCCTTCTGATATTACCCCTGAACGGCATAGCTCTAATCTTAAGGTTATACTTTCTTGTTCTAGATTCCCCCACCAGAGGAAATAGTTTCTTTCTATCTACCCTATCAATTCCTTTAATTATCTTAAACACCTCAATGAGATCACCCCTTAATCTTCTATACTCAAGGGAATACAAGACTAGTCTACGCAACGCAAAAGCACACATTCACAAGACTTTTAATAATTTAAGTAGATAAGGAAAATTTACTCATACATGAAAAAGTAGTAACTTCATGGTTGCTTTTTTGCAATGTAACAACTGTTGTTATGTGTACTTATTTTTTTGTTATTTTAGAAAATTGCTCGAACTTATATTTCAAAACAAACCCCTGATTGAGACGTACCCTACACTGGTCTTCAGCTGGTTTTCACTGATTGCAACTTGGGATATTCCAGAATACTCGAGGGAAATGGGAATGACCCTGAAACATGTTGCACAAGGACTAATGTACAGATTAAAAGAGTATGAACAGAAAATGAAAAATGCTAATTTTAAACCGTGTGACCAAGATATTCAGGTTTGTTTTAAGTGTTTGGTATCAAAGATTTTGGTACTTACAGGTGTTCTTCACAAACTATAAGCTCATCTCTAAGATCCACAGTCAACCATGAGAATTATAAACCCGCCTCCTCAATAATTTACATTAGAAAGGCTGTCCATATTATGTGAGCGCGTCACTCCCAGATCTACTAAATATATTTTTTCTCATTATTTTGTAACGGTTCATTGTAGACATAAAGGATTTGAATTGCAGACATTTTCTAATTTAATCAGTATATGAAGATGTTCTTAAGATAATACAGTTAGTGCACGAGTTCTTCCTGAATAGTTTTTGCTGAATTTCAGATTTTCTTACGTCAAAAAAGGGACCATCTTCATACATAGGCTCACCAGCAAATTTTAGCTTTCAGGCTTGGCTGAGCCTGTGGTACAGAACAGAATATTGTGCTTACTGACAAACACTACACAATCATACAGCGCAGAGGCTTGAGGCTGACAGAATGGCCGAACAACAAACGTTGAATTGGAAGACTCCAGATTGGAGACTGTGCAACTGCTTTGGTTCAAAAGGTTAAATATCTAGAAAGCACCGTTGGAGGCAAATACTAATGAGACTGACAGAAAAGCAACCTTTCTTCATCAGTCTGATTGAGACTGATTTGTGCCTGAAGAAGCTTGAGGGCAGGTGGAGAATGTTCTCAGTCTGTTAAGGAGTGTCACTACATCGAAGAACCCCTTGGCTGTCAGCAGGCTGAGTGCCATTGGATTTCTGCTGAGGCCATTACCTTTGTGCATTGAGCATCTCCCTCGAAGAGTTCTGGGCCTTTTTGACGCGGGTTAGCAGTGCCAGTAACAGAAGGTCACTCTTATCAAATGATCTCAGGGAATTCAGTGCCTCCAGAAGAAGTGTCTAAGAAGCTGGAGTCCATAATGTATAAATATGTTTTCCAATGGATTGTTGTAATTGATGTGAGCTAACCTCATTTTTAGAAGGTTTTTGAAGCTGGTGAGAATAGTTCTGCATGCGAAGAATGGTATATTTTGATTGCTCATAATTACTGCTTTTTGATTTGTTGTATGTTACAATTGATGAAATTTAGGATTATCTTATTATTCTGCAGGCATTTGGAAAAGGCATCCATTATATCAAAGAAATGATAGCCCAACAAACAGAAAGGTACACTTTATATATTTGTTTCCAGATGAAGGAGACAAATGCTAACCAGATTGGGTTAGCTATTATTTTCTTGTTAAAGCTCTACTCTTTGGAACATTGTCCCCAATTCTCTCCACCTTTCTACTTCGTTCCCCACCTTTAAAAGTTCTCAAAATACATCTCTTCAACCCAGCTTTCAGTCACTTCTCTTAATCAACCCCAGCAAAGGCTCGGCATCTGCTTCTTCTCTCTACCTTAAAATTCTATACAACTGTTATTGTCATGGTTACTGTTAGACGTTTCCTTCCCCTTTAACAGGAACAGGCAAGACAAGTTTTATTCATAAAGCACCTTTACTGCAAAAAACCATCCCAAGGTGATTAGGAGGGATGGCCAAATGCTTAATCTGGTTTCTGAGGAGAGACATGGGGAGTCGGAGGGGTTTAGGGAGTGAGATCCAAAGAGTAGGGCTGAGGCAGCAGAAGGTTCTGCCACTAATGATCGGACAAAGAGAGGAGAAATTCACGAAAGGTCGGAGTAAGGGGACTGAAGGGGTGGGGTGGGATATAAAGCTGGAGGAGATTGCAGAAATAGGGTGGGGTAGGACCATGGAGGGATTTTAAATTTAACGTGCTGGAGGACAGTAAGCCAGTGTAATTCAGTGAGGATGGAAATGATGGGTGGGATTTATTGGAGGAATAGAGACAGGCAACTGGGGTTTTGACAAGTTAGAGTTTATGGAGAGTTTGAGTGGTGCAGGGGCTGAGATCAGGGCAGAGGCCAGCAATGTTGCAGAGGTGAAAATAAGTGATCTTAATGATGGGTAAGATGTGGGGTTTGAAACTCATCTCTTCAAAGCTTTGCATGGTCTGGTTCAGAATGAGTGAATTGTGAGTGAGGGGGATGGAGTTACTGTCAAGGTAGCAGAGTTGATGGTGGGGGCTGAAAATAAAGGCTTTGGTTATTCCAATGAAGGAAGTTGTGACTCATCTATGACTTGATGTCGAACAGGCAGTCCGACAGCATGGAGGTGCTCGAGGGCTCGTGAGAAGTGGTGGAAACTTGGGTGTCATCAGGATACATATATTTGTTGACCTCATGCCCGTGGATGATGTCTCTGAGGAGCAGCAAGTAGATATTGACTTCCTAAATTAGGGTGGGAGAACATAACTAGAACAGGTTCATCCTTAATTGAGCTCTTCACAACTCTGTGAACGTAGGCAGTTAAAGTATTGAATTAACAGCATAAATAATTATACATCAAAAGTCACCATTTCCTTACAATTAGAAACAAAATTGATGCATTTTGGCAGAAGGAACAGGGAGAGGCAATATACACTTAATGGCACAGTTTTAAAGAGTGTGCAGGGACAGAGGGACCTGGGAGTTAATGTGCATAGGCCCCTGAAGGTGGCAGGACATATTGAGAGAGTCGTTAGCAAAGCATATGGGATCTTGGGCTTCTTAAATAGCGGTATTGAGTACAAAAGTAGAGAAGTTATGCTGAACCTTTATAAAGCGCTGGTTAGGCCACAACTGGAGTATTGTGTCCAGTTCTGGTCACCACACTTTAGGAAGGATGTGAAGGCCCTTGAGAGGGTGCAGAGGAAATTTACCAGAATGATTCCAGGGATGGGGGATCTTAGCTACAAGGACAGGTTGGAGAAGCTGGATTTGTTTTCATTAGAGCAAAGGAGGTCGAGGGGTGATTTGATAGAGGTGTACAAGATTATGACGGGTTTGGATAGGCTAGACGGGGAAAGGCTGTTCCCACTAGTTGATGGTACAAGGTCTAGGGGACACAGATTTATGGTTTTGGGCAAGAGATACAGGGGGGACGTGAGGAAAAACATTTTTACGCAGCGAGTGGTGATGACCTGGAACTTGCTGCCGACGGAAGTGGTGGATGCAGAGACACTCAATGTTTTCAAGGGGAGACTGGCTAGGCACTTGAGGGAAATAAACTTGCAGGGCTACGGGGATAGAGCGGGGGAATGGGACTGACTGGATTGCGCGACAGAGAGCCGGCACGGACTCGATGGGCCGAATGGCCTCCTACTGTGCCGTTATGACTCTAAAAGCCAGAGCCCCGATTATTCATGCTCCGATAATTGAAGAGTCCAGCAATTTATGTTGATTTGAATGGTTTACTAAAGATTGAAATTAAGTCTCAATGTTTGTTTTTGCAGGGGGAATATCTCTGAGTTGCTGGGAAATGATTTGAAGTGGAGTAATAAGATGCATATGATAATCTGTCAACTGACTAAGAGCATAGGATTGTATGAAGTTCCAGCTCTTTCATTTCAGCTTGTAGTGAAAGTTGCTGAGAAAAGAAAAATGTTGTTAACAGAGGTAAGCCTTAAATTAGTCTGAATGTGAAATGCAACATAAACATACTTTGTTGCCTGCAGGGGAACAAAATTGCATTGATATAGCACTCTTCGCGTCCTCAGGTTGTGCCAAACCACTTCACAGTCAGGGAATTACTTCTGTACGTCTACCTGAACAGGCAGATGGGGCCTCAGCTTAACTCTCATCTGAAAGATGGCACCTCTGACAATGCAGCACTTCCTCAGTACTGCACAGAAGAAAGCCTCGATTTGTGTGCTCAAGTCTTGGAGTGGCGCTTGAACCCACAACCTTCTAACTTGGAGGCAAAAGTGTATAGTTAGTCGTGTAAGGTATTAGATGAGTAGTAGTTTGCCGTTTATTTAACCCTTAAATCTAGGTCCTTTTGAGTGAGTAAAATAGAACCCAAATTTCACTGTCGGAGAGTAATCCTACTCTGTGGTGTCTCCACCAGAGCTTGTTAGGTCACTGGGAAGGTACCTTATTTACACAGGCTAGGTGGATGCATGCGCCACTTTGGACACATCTCTGCATGTGCCTGCCCATGTCTACCCGGAAACACCAGGGTACACCAATGGGCCCACTGGCTTTTTGAGCAGAGGTCCAATCTACATTTTTTTTTTTTAATTCATACTTTTTATGGGTTTTGGACCTCTTGGCTGGCCTGGATCCCACAAACGTCCTTGTGGAGGCCAGTTTACCTCTACTTACTGGACATACTGACTGCCACAGAAATTCCAGGGCTCAGCCCATGGCCATGTCTGGAAGACCCTGGATCCAACCCCTAGCCGTCAACTACCTTGTACGGGGCGGATGGAGATTCTGCCTCTCACAAGGAAAGAGGAAAATCAGGCAACCAGGTTTCCGCCCTTTTTGGGGGGTGGTCCACCAGAATTGTGCTGGAATTATGGCGGGAGAACGGTGGAACACCTGAGGAACTTTGGGGCCCCATTTTAAAATTAAGGAGTGCAGTACAAAGCAAGGACCCATAAACCATATGAACAAAAATATGTCACAATGGGGGTAATTTTAGCTTTGAGCAATGGCGTAAAATGGATGATACTGAATTGGCCGCACATTACAAACCACGGCCGGTTTTCCTTTAGATTGCTAGTCAATATAATGGAATATAAGGGTGGTGTAAATTGGGCGATCAATTCGATATCACCCATTCTGCACTATTGCAAAAAGTTAAAACTATCCCCACTAACTTTGGTTAACATTTTCTTTATCCAGTGCTTTGCAGTGGTTCTACTACTGACCTATAGTTGCGATCATGCAGTTTTAGCTGAACTTTATTGTCTGTTGTGCTTTCCTCAGTCTTAGTGCCTGCAATGACTTGCATTGAACAACTCTTGTTTTCTTCCCCCCGCCTCCATTCCAGGAATCGCAGATTGAGCCATCTTCAGAAGAAAATCAAGTCAGTGTCAATGTAAAATCAGCAATCGACAGTGCTCAAGATTGCCTCCGTTCTTGGCGAACACGCGCTTTGCAGAAAACCATACTTTCCAAAGCAAAGTGGACTGACAAGAAAGAACTGGAGGTATATCTGGCCCCTTTACCCTTCAAGATCTATTCACTGGGTTTTAAGTGCAGAGTAAAATATCACATTCTGTATATTGGCTATATTTCAAATTATTATTTATAAAAGGAATAAGACTAAATACAGAACATCCTGTTTAGAACCATAGAAGCTTACAGTGCAGCAGCAGGTCATTTGACCCATCATGCCTGTACCGGCACTTAACGATACCAATTCAAAAATGAATCCGACTGCTCCCAAGCTCTTTCCATGGCCCTGTTCCATCCTCTGCTACAAATATTGATCCAATTCTAAGGTGCAATGGTTTCCGCCTCAAACACTCCCTGTGGCAAAGCATTCCATGCTCGAACAATAATAAATGGGCCTGATAACTCTGTATCTCACCTCAAATCAACGTTACCTTTTGTGGACTAGGCAGTGGTGTGCAGTGAAAGATTCAGTTTGAATGAGAATGGATTATTTTTCTTAAAGGAGAAAATTGTTAAAAAACAAAACATTAAGCAAACCAATTAGTATGAATCATAGAATGGTTACAGCACAGAAGGAGGCCATTCAACCCGTTGAGTCCATGCCGGCTCTCTGCAAGAGCACTTCAGCTGGTCCCACTCCCCCGCCCTTTCCCCGTAGCCCTGAAATATTTTTCCTTCAGTTACTTATCCAATTCCCTTTTGAAAGCCACGATTGAGTCTGCCTACACCACCCTTTCAGGCAGTGCATTCCAGATCCTAACCACTCGCTGCGTAAAAAAGTTTTTCCTCATGTCGCCTTTGGTTCTTTTGCCAATCACCTTAAATCTGTGTCCTCTGGTTCGCGGCCCTTCCGCCAATGGGAACAGTTTCTCTCTATCTACTCTGTCTAGACCCCTCATGATTTTGAACACCTCTATCAAATCTCCTCTCAACCTTCTCTGCTCTAAGGAGAACAATCCCAGTTTCTCCAGTCTATCCACGTAACTAAAGTCCCTCGTCCCTGGAACCATTCTTGTTAATCTTTTCTGCATCCTCTCTGAGGCCT
The DNA here is from genome assembly GCA_030390025.1 of Squalus acanthias. NCBI lineage: Eukaryota > Metazoa > Chordata > Chondrichthyes > Squaliformes > Squalidae > Squalus > Squalus acanthias. The sequence goes on along the minus strand of CM059447.1, from coordinate 13,020,724 downwards.
TCATATCCTTCCTGAAATGCAGTGCCCAGAATTGGACACAATACTCCAGTTGAGGCCGAACCAGTGTTTTATAAAGGTTCATCATAACTTCCTTGCTTTTGTACTCTATGCCTCTATTTATGAAATTGAGAGGTCGCACAACACCAGGTTATAGTCCAACAGTTTTATTTGAAATCACAAGCTTTCGGAACTATCGCTCCTTCCTCAGGTGAAGTAAATCTATTTATGAAGCCCAGGATCCCATATGCTTTTTTAACTGCTTTCTCAACCTGCCCTGCCACCTTCAACGATTTGTGCGCATATATCCCCAGGTCTCTCTGTTCATGCACCCCCTTTAGAATTGTACCCTTTAGGTTATATTGCCATTCCTCGTTCTTCCTACCAAAATGTATCACTTTGCACTGAAGTTTGTCGGCCATTGAATGGAAAATTTAAATGAATAGGGATTTAATAGTGAGGATAACGACGCTTAACCTGAAAGGCTACTTCATGTTATATTTCGAAAAGAAAATTGCTTCAGCCCACATCCGACAAGAAATCCAGTGTTGTGTACTTCCCTCTAAATTTACTTTTATCTGGGAGCGTATGTGGGAAAGTGGTGCGTGATTTTATGACTGCTGATTTAAATTTCTATTACGTGCATCCAGCGGGCGAGGTTCCCTGTCGGGAGCACAAATTCGGAATAATTATTTTTTACTCTGTTCTGATTGTTGTATTTTTTTTTTAACTCCGAGCGTTGATTTTCTTTTACCAGAAAAGGTCTGTCACCACTAGAATATAACAGTCATTCCCACGATTGGGTGTTAACATGGCGAAATGGTGTTTCCGCGTTTCTCAGGTCAAGAAAGCAGAGCTCACAGCCTGTCATTTTACGCATTTTTAAAAATTCATTCCTGGGATGTGGGCAGCGCTGGCAAGGCCAGCATTTATTGCCCATCCCTTGAGAAGGTGGTGGTGAACCGCCCTCTTGAACCGCTGCAGTCCTGTGTGGTGAAGGTACTCCCACAGTGCTGTTAGGAGGGAGTTCCAGGATTTTGACCCAGCGACGATGAAGGAACGGCGATATATTTCCAAATCAGGATGGTGTGTGACTTGGAGGGGAACTGGAGGTGGTGGTGTTCCCATGCACAAGGCCTTGTCCTTCTAGGTGGTAGAGATCGCAGGTTTGGGAGGTGCTGCCGAAGAAGCCTTGGCGAGTTGCTGCAGTGCATCTTGTAGATGGTACACACTGCAGCCACGATACGCCGGTGGTGGAAGAGTGAATGTTTAAGGTGGTGGATGGGGTGCCAATCAAGCAGGCTTCTTTGTCCTGGATGGTGTCGAGCTTCTTGAATGTTGTTGGAGCAGCACTCATCCAGGCAAGTGGAGAGTATTCCATCACACTCCTAACTTGTGCCTTGTAGATGGTGAAAAATGCTTTGGGGAGTCAGGAGGTGAGAAACTCACCACAGAATACCCAGCCTCTGACCTGCTCTTGTAGCTGCAGTATTTATGTGGCTGGTCCAGTTAAGTTTCTGGTCAATGTTGACCCCCCAGGATGTTGATGGTGGGGGATTCGGCGATGGTAATGCCGTTGAATGTCATGGGGCGGTTGGAGATGGTCATTGCCTGGCACTTGTGTGGCGCAAATGTTACTTGCCACTAACCAGGCCAAGCCTGAACATCGTCCAGGCCTTGCTGCATTCGGGCATGGACTGCTTCATTATCTGAGGAGTTGTGAATGGAACTGAACACTGTGCAATCATCAGCAAGCATCCCCACTTCTGACCTTATGATGGAGGGAAGATCATTGATGAAGTAGCTGAAGATGGTTGGGCCTAGGACACTGCCCTGAGGAACTCCTGCAGCGATGTCCTGGGGCTGAGATGATTGACCTCCAACAACTACAACCATCTTCTTTTGTGCTAGGTATGACTCCAGCCAGTGGAGAGTTTTCTCCCTGATTCCCATTGACTTCAGTTTTACTAGGGATCCTTGATGCCACACTCGGTAAAATGCTGCTTTGATGTCAAGGGCAGTCACTTTCACTTCACCTCTGGAATTCAGCTCTTTTGTCCATGTTTGGACCAAGGCTGTAATGAGGTATGGAGTCGAGTGGTCCTGGCGGAACCCAAAACTGAGCATCAGTGAGCAGGTTTTGGTGAGTAAATGCCACTTGATAGCACTGTTGACAACACCTTCCATCACTTTGCTGATGATTGAGAGTAGACTTATGAGGCGGCAATTGGCCGGATTGGATTTGACCTGCCTTTTGTGGACAGGACAAACCTGGGCAGTTTTCCACATTGTTGGGTAGATGCGAGTGTTGTAGCTGTACTGGAACAGCTTGGCTAGAGGCGTGGCTTGTTCTGGAGCACAAGCCTTCAGCACGACAGCCGGGATGTTGTCGGGGCCCAAAGCCTTTACTGTATCCAGTATACTCAGCTGTTTCTTGATATCACGTGGAGTCAATCAAATTGGCTGAAGACTGGCTTCTGTGATGGTGGGGACCTCAGATGAAGGCTGATATGGATCATCCACTCGGCACTTCTGGCTGAAGATGGTTGCAAATGCGCCTTGTGTTTTGCACTTGCGTGCTGGACTCCGCCATCATTGAGGATGGGGATATTCATGGAGCCTCCTCCTCCCATTAGTTGTTTAATCGTCCACCACCATTCATGACTGGATGTGGCAGGACTGCAGAGCTTTGATCTGATCCGTTGATTGTGGGATAGCTTAGCCCTGTCTATAGCATGCTGCTTCCACTGTTTAGCATGCATGTAGTCCTGTGTTGCAGCTTCCCCAGGTTTTTTCCCACTGGCAAGACAGACCCACCAGGGGTGGCGGCACAGTGGTATACAGTCGGGAGGGAGTGGCCCTGGGAGTCCTCAACGTTGACACTGCACCTCATGAAGTCTCATGGCTTCAGGTCAAGCACGGGCAAGGAAACCTCCTGCTGATTAAAATTAACGGATGGACAGTCATGGCTGCAGACAGGGGCGGTGTTTGCCGTGGAAAGATTCGGTTTGGGGCCCCTACATTTTACTAGACAACGATACTAACTATATCGGCTTAATCTGGTGTCACATCAGCATCTGAGAAGAGAAAAAGATTCTCTCGAAGGGTCTCAACCCAAAACATTCATCTGCCTCTTCAAATACACCATCCACACCTTTAATTGCCGTGATTATCTCTCTGCCGAGGTGTGATAAAGGGCAGTTGGAAAGATTAACTGTAATCATCTGGCTGTGTTCTCTGACTATATATGCTGTGCCTATATGTATCTCTTCACTTCACCTGACGAAGGAGCAGCGCTCCGAAAGCTTGTGATTTCAAATAAAACTGTCGGACTATAACCTGGTGTTGTGTGACTTCTCACATTTCTTCAAATACTGACCAAGTCACTGCATAAATTCCAGCATTTGTTGGTTGAACTGCAAAGAGTTGAATTCTAACCAGCCGAGGGAGGGGGAAAATTCCTCACAGCTTGTGGGCTACTCCCGACCCATAACCCTCCTCACACATGCAGGAATGAATGTCATTCCATGCTCGTGATTGCAAATCATGAATGAGAGGAGAGGAGAGGGATGGGAGAGCTGATAACTCAGCACCTGCATCCCTTCAGCGCGGAGCCAGGATGTGAGCAGCATGTCCAATTTGGAATGCAGTATGTTTGCATTTCATACGCGGATTGATGGCGGCTCTTACTCATAGGTGAGTCCGTCGGCGGAGGCGAAGAGTTACCGGGTGGCGAGCAAGTCGATCCTCGGCACTTAACCGGTGTCTCCGCTGATCAGAAGCCATGGATCCGCTTGGGGCCCTGTCCAATTGCATGGGTTGCATGGCTACCGGCCTGAGATTTCCTGACCTGTGGTCCCTGGCAGCAGCTGATCTTGGCAACTATCCTACAGTGCGCAAAGGATAACTAGCATAACCCTGGAATTCTTCTTTAAAAATCCAGCGTGCTTCTAATTCTTTCGAATGATACTGTGGTACATTTTTAACCAATTAATAAATATTCCATTGACTTTGCAGATGTGGCACTGCCACTTCACCGTGGAGTGTGGAGTTGACGACTGGACTGCTGAGTGGAGAGATCTTACAAGAATTGACCTCATGAAAAGAATACAGGAGGTATATACATATATAACGAGACCAGCCCTTCTGGGTATTTTGATTTAATGGTTTTGGGCAGAGTTTTTGTCATATATTTACATAAATTAACCACTGACTTGCTGACACATAATAGCCAGCAAAACTACAGATTAGCAGCTTAGGTTTATGAAATCTGCATCCGAAAGAGCCGATACCATCAGAAGCCGTCACAACCCTGATTTAAAATCTATTTGTAAAAGGTACATTAAGTGTAAAATGAGCAAAAGACCTCCTCCTGAACTGCATTGTCACATCACGAACTGAGAGTGCGGCCTGTGGCAGTGGGATAGTTTTGAAGGGCCTCTTTGAAGGCGGACAGAGCGTTTTCAGTATTTCAGGTGCGAGCTTCCATCAGCTCTGTGCAGTTACCAAGAGAAACTAAAACAGTAGCTACCCTTTCAGCTCACAAACAATAATATTTCGGAAATAGAAACAGAAAATGCTGGAAACACTCAGCAGGTTAGGCAGCATCTGTGGAGAGAGAAACAGAGTCAACATTTCAGGTCGACGACCTTTCATTATATTTCAGACTTTGTTCATAAAGATACCAGCATTTTATAAATGTGGTTATATATTTCATTTGTTTTTTTGTTGTATTTCATTTATAGGAAAACCCCTCTGACCAAATAGAGATCTACTGGAATGAGAAGGAAACTTTAACTACAGTAAATCCCATTCTTTTGGATTGTTTTGAGACCTGTGCACTTAATGCTGTGAAGGAAGTTTGCCAGGTAAGAGAAAATACCAAAAGAAAGCATTTATCCCCGAATGGCTATGCTTGATAATGCACAGTTTGGGGGATTAAAGCTATTGCCCAGTCAACTGTATATCCATATATCTAGGAGTTTCCTATACAATGCAATAGTCAGCAAATCCTTGGTTTCATTTACAGTTACTGGTGCTTGTTGCCAATAGCCAACTCTTGTTTGATGTGGAGGTAAAGAAAGAAAAGCCAGGAATCTGAAATAAATAATGACAATTCTGAAACTGCACAGCAGATTGGCCAGCTCTAGAAAAAGATAAGGGGGGAAAAATTCGGTGGCGCCCCCTTTGGGGCGCTAACATCGCCAGAGTGCTAATTATAGCATCCCGAAAAAGTTAGCACCCCTGCTCCATAAACTCAGTAGTAGCGTCCCAAGCAGGAGGCGGGGGGCTACTGGAAGCGCTGCCCCTCCTTCTTGGAGCGCTACATACATAGATACATAGAACAGTACATAGAACAGTACAGCCCTCGATGTTGTGCCGAGCATTGTCCGAGACCAAGATCAAGCTATCACACTCCCTATCACTCTGGTGTGCTCCATATGCTTATCCAATAACCGCTTGAAATTTCCTAAAGTGTCCGACTCCACTATCACAGCAGGCAGTCCATTCCACACCCCAACCACTCTCTGAGTAAAGAATCTACCTCGGACATCCCTTCTATATCTCCCCCCATGCACCTTATAGTTATGCCCCCTTGTAACAGCTGCCTCTACCCGAGGAAATAGTCTCTGAACATCCACTCTATCTATCCCCCTCATCATCTTATAAACCTCTATTAAGTCGCCTCTCATCCTCCTCCGCTCTAAAGAGAAAAGCCCCAACTCCCTCAATCTTTCCTCATAAGACCTCCCCCCGAAACCAGGCAGCATCCTGGTAAATCTCCTTTGCACTCTTTCCAATGCTTCCACGTCCTTCCTATAGTGAGGTGACCAGAACTGCACACAATATTCCAAATGTGGTCTCACCAAGGTCCTGTACAGTTGCAGCATAACCTCACGGTTCTTAAACTCAAACCCTCTGTTAATAAAAGCCAACACACCATAGGCCTTCTTTACTGCTCTATCCACTTGAGTGGCAACCTTCAGAGATCTGTGGATATGAACCCCCAGATCCCTCTGCTCCTCCACGTTCCTCAGAACCCTGCCGTTGACCCTGTAATCCTTATTCAAATTTGCCCTACCAAAATGAATCACCTCACACTTATCAGGGTTAAATTCCATCTGCCATTTTTCGGCCCAGCTCTGCATCCTATCAATGTCTCTTTGCAGCCTACAACTGCCCTCCACCTCATCCACTACTCCACCAATCTTGGTGTCATCAGCAAATTTACTGATCCACCCTTCAGTCCCCTCCTCCAAGTCATTGATAAAAATCACAAACAGCAGAGGACCCAGCACCGACCCCTGTGCACACCGCTGGTAACTGGTCTCCAGTCCGAAAATGTTCCATCCACCACCACCCTCTGCCTTCTATGAGATAGCCAGTTACTTATCCAATCGGCCAAATTTCCCTCTATCCCACAACTCTTTACTTTCTTCATGAGACGACCATGGGGAACCTTATCAAACGCCTTACTAAAATCCATGTATACGACATCAACTGCTCTACCTTCATCTACACACTTAGTTACCTCCTCAAAGAATTCAATCAAATTTGTTAGGCAAGACTTACCCTTCACGAATCCGTGTTGACTATCCCTGATTAAGTTGCCCCTTTCCAAATGGTCATAAATCCTATCCCTCAGGACCTTTTCCATTATCTTACCAACCACCGAAGTAAGACTAACCGGCCTATAATTACCAGGGTCATTCCTATTTCCTTTCTTGAAGAGAGGAACAACATTCGCCACTCTCCAGTCCTCTGGCACCATCCCCGTGGACAGTGAGGACCCAAAGATCAAAGCCAAAGGCTCTGCAATCTCCTCCCTTGCCTCCCAAAGAATCCTAGGATATATCCCATCTGGCCCAGGGGACTTATCGACCCTCAGGTTCTTCAAAATTGCTAAAACATCTTCCCTCAGAACATCTACCACCTCCAGCCTATCCACCTTTATCACACTCTCATCCTCAAGAACATGGCCCCTCTCCTCGGTGAACACTGACGAAAAGTATTCATTCATCACCTCTCCTATCTCTTCTGACTCCATGCACAAGTTCCCACTACTGTCCTTGACCGGCCCTACCCTCACCCTGGTCATTCTTTTATTTCTCACATAAGAGTAAAAAGCCTTGGGGTTTTTCTTGATCCGACCCGCCAAGGACTTCTCATGCCCCCTCCTAGCTCTCCTAAGCTCTTTTTTTAGCTCATTCCTTGCTACCTTGTACCCCTCAATCGACCCAACTGAACCTTGTTTTCTCATCCTTACATACGCTTCCTTTTTCCTCTTGACTAGACATTCAACCTCTTTTGTGAACCATGGTTCTCTCACTCGGCCATTTCCTCCCTGCCTGACAGGGACATACCTATCAAGGACACGCAGTAATTGCTCCATGAAAAAGCTCCACTTTTCGTTTGTGCCTTTCCCTGATAGTTTCTGTTCCCATCTTATACTCCCTAATTCTTGCCTAATCGCATCATAATTACCCCTCCCCCAATTATAAACCCTGCCCTGCCGTATGGCCCTATCCCTCTCCATTGCAATAGTGAAAGTTACCGAATTGTGGTCACTATCTCCAAAGTGCTCTCCCACATACAAATCAAACACTTGGCCCGGTTCATTACCCAGTACCAAATCCAACGTGGTCCCACCTCTTGTCGGCCTATCCACATATTGTGTCAGGAAACCCTCCTGCACACACTGTGCAAAAACTATCCCATCCGAACTGTTTGACCTATAAAGGTTCCAATCAATATTTGGAAAGTTGAAGTCACCCATGACAACTACTCTGTGACCTCCACACCTATTCATAATCTGCTTTGCAATTTCTTCCTCCACATCTCTATTACTATTTGGGGGCCTGTAGAAAACTCCTAACAACGTGACCGCTCCTTTCCTATTTCTAACTTCAGCCCATATTACCTCAGACGGCAGATCCCCCTCGAACTGCCTTTCTGCCGCTGTTAAACTATCCTTGATTAACAATGCTACTCCTCCACCTTTCTTACCAACTTCCCTACTCTTACTGAAACATCTATACCCCGGAACTTCCAACAACCATTCCTGTCCCTGTTCTAACCATGTCTCCGTAATGGCCACCACATCGTAGTCCCAAGTACCAATCCACGCTCCAAGTTCTCCTACCTTATTCCGGATGCTCCTTGCATTGAAGTAGACACACTTCAAGCCATCTTCCTGTCTGCCGGTACATTCCTGCGACCTTGATACCCTCCTCAGTACCTCCCTACACTCACCACTGGCTCCTGGACTACAGCCCTTTTTCCCATCCCCCTGACAAATTAGTTTAAACCCCCCCGAAGAGCCGTAGCAAATTTCCCTCCCAGGATATTGGTGCCCCTCTGGTTCAGGTGCAAACCGTCCTGTTTGTACAGGTCCCACCTTCCCCAGAATGTGCTCCAGTTATCCACATAACTGAAACCCTCCCCGCTACACCATCCCTGCAGCCACGTGTTTATCTGCACTCTCTCCCTGTTCCTCAACTCGCTAGCACGTGGCACCGGCAACAAACCAGAAATTACAACATCGTTTGTACTGGCTCTCAGCTTCCAACCTAGCTCCCTAAATTCCTGTTACCAGTGAATTTCGCAGCGTTACGTGCAACAGCGCCACGTAGCGGCGCGTCATTGCAGGCCTCCCTCCCCTGCGCGCACCGGGGCCCTGCTAAACCACCGGGGAGCGTGGTGCTGTGAAAACAGCCCGGCACGCAAGAGGAGCGCCGGGCTGAGCGATCGCGACCGGCACCCCGAAGAAAAAAGGGGAAGGGGGCAGGTGCTGGCAGTCGACCAAAAAAAATGGCCGCCCGACACCTGCCCTTTAAGTAGCGCCGCCGTGGCTGCAAAAACGCCCCCCTGACCCTGTCGGGTATATCGTCCGGCGATAGGTCAGGGGGCGCAACCCAAGGTTGCGGCCGGGGTACGAGCGGGGTGCTGCGCATGGTGATGACGTCATTGCCGGCGGCGTCACGGGGTGCTACCGGCTTATGCCACCGCTAACCTACCACTGAATTTCGCAGGAGGTGTTAGCGCTGCCGCACCCGGGCACTAGGGGATTTGCACCCCGGCGCTAACGAGAGGTGCAAATCAACCCAATTTTTCCCCCGTTAATATTTCAAGTGGGACCTTTCATCAGAACTGCTACTAGCAAGCTGGAGAAACCCCTTTTATAGGACTGGTGCGGTGGCAGATGTAGTTCGCCCCTCAAAGCTAACACCCCAAAATGAAGGACGAGTTCTTTAATAACAAGCAAAGGGGCTTCAACTGTAATGGCATGCGCATTGTAAATGGACTTGCGTTGGCTATGTTATTGGGTACATTCTGCTGTAAGAATGCATATATTGTAGATGGACATGTACATGGCTATACTATAGAGTTAATTCTGCAAATCTGTGCACTCAGTGAGGAAGCCTCACTGACACGGAGCCTGGGTTGAAAATGCAGCTACAACATTACAGCCCTGATTCTTCACCTCGGCCCCCGTCCCAACGCTCACTGCTCCTCGCTGAGAGTGTGAGATTGCAGAATTTACCCTTGTATATGTATATAAGTGAAAGAAGCGAATGTGGGAAAATGAAGGTACAGATAGGCACAGTGATGACCTTTAATTAGTCATAATTTTACACACACATACTAAAAAGGGAGCATGTAGTTTATATTTGGGTGTGAATTATATTTGTGAAATAACTGCTGTGTTCAGGTGCACTGTGAAAATTGATCTTTTTAAATGTCTTACTTTCTGCTAAATTTCAGAGTAAAAAGGAAGCAGAATTGCTTACAAAGTTAGGCGCATGGGAGAACCAAAAATCTGCAAAGGTTTTATCAAAACTGATCGAAGAATCCTGGAAAAGAATGCAGGGGAGCAATATCGGAGGTGTCGGCTGTGTGCTGAGTTCAGATTGCGCCATACACCATTGTCTTCTGCAAGGTAACCAGCTGGTGTAAATTTGATTTACTTATAACTGGTATGAGTACAAGACTCTATATAGAGCTGGGGGGGGGGGGTGGGACTGACTGGATTGCTCTGCAGGGAGCCGGTGCAGACTCGATGGGCCGAATGGCCTCCTTCTGTGCCGTTATGACTTTATGACCTTGTTAATATGTGGTTCGGGTTCACTAATTAGCCGTAGTTCTAGGACTGTAGTTCAGTTCCATTGTCGACCTCGGCCAACCCTTAGTTCGGTAAAGTTTGAAAATGAATCTGAGCCAAGTTACCACTCTGCCCTCTAGTGGTTTTTTTTCCCCAAATATCATTTCTCTAAATCCCAGAACATTCCCTTGATTTCTCTTCAATGCTACATGTTGCTGCAGCATTGAGTAAATTTCCACAAGTTGTGTTCTCATGTTTTTTTGAATGATTCTGGTGTAATTATTTACTCATGACTGCGTCAAATTGTAGTTGTGTGTCACTTCAGACAGGAAATAACTGTGGCCAACGTAAAGTTTTTGTACAAAAGCAAAATACTGCAGATGCTGGAAATCTGAAACAAAAACAGAAAATGCTGGAAATACTCAGCAGGTCAGGCAGCATCTGTGGAGAGAGAAACAGAGTTAACGTTTCAGGTCGATGACCCTTCGTCAGAACTGGAAAAAGCTGGAGATGGAACAGGTTTTTAAGCAAGTGCAGGGGCAGGGAAAGGGGGGAGGGGAGGAAAGAACAAAAGGGAAGGTCTGTGATAGGATGGAAGGCAGGAGAGATTAAGAGACAAAAGAGATGATGGTGCAAGGCAAAAGGAGATGGTAATGGGACAAGTTAAGAAACAAAAGATGACTCTAGATGAAGTGTAAATGGCACTGGCAGGATGATCGACAGCTGCCATGTGAGAGAGAGAAAAAGAAATTGGGGCAGAGGTTATAGTCTGAAATTGTTGAACTCGATGTTGAGTCCAGAAGGCTGTAAAGTGCCTAATCGAAAGATGAGGTGCTGTTCCTCGAGCTTACGTTGAGCTTCGTTGGAACAGTGTAAGAGGCCGAGGACTGAGAGGTCAGAGTGGAGCAGAGAATTAAAGTCACTTCTGAGTGTTTCCAGCATTTTCTGTTTTTGTTAAAAGTTTTTGTATTTGCTCTTGGGATGTGGGCGACACTGGCATTGCAACTTTTATTGTCCACCTCAAGTTGCCCTGAGGGCATAGCGCCGGCTGGTTTCCTCCTCTGAAGCGATCCGGTTGGGTTTTCACAGCAATCCGGCAGCTTTCATGGTCATTTTTTCTGGTGCCAGCCCTCAAATTACCAGATGTATTGAATTCAATTTCACCCCTGGGTTGCTAGTCCAGTACCAAAACTGCTAGGATACTCCACTGTGTTCCACTCCTACTTTAAGTAGTGACTCTTGTATATGTAAGGCCGAGAGCGAGAGGGGATATCTCTTGGAGAGAGTGGAAATGTACTTGACAGCATGTCTGGGAGAAGGCAGGAGCATGCCTGTTGGCTCACAAGGGACGGGGAGAGGTTTTGTTCGTCTGAGATGGGTAGCGAGCCCAGAAGGAAGTGGGAATTCGCCGACAGGCTTACACAAAGCACAAAATATGTCAGCCGAAAGGAAGTGTGCCAAACGGCCTCTGAAGAACAGTTGGTGCATAAAATTTGGAGAAGTATGGATGAGAAGTTATGGTCATTCAGTATTAGTTACACCCGAGTACTTGACTATTCCAACGCACTCCTGGCTGGCCTCCCACATTCCACCCTACGTAAACTTGAGGTCATCCAAAACTCGGCTGCCCGTGTCCTAACTCGCACCAAGTCCCGTTCGTCCATCACTCCTGTGCTCGCTGACCTGCATTGGCTCCCGGTTAAGCAGCGCCTCGATTTCAAAATTCTCATCCTTGTTTTCAGACCCCTCCATGGCCTCGCCCCTCCCTATCTCTGTAATCTGCTTCAGCCCCACAACCCCCCGAGATATCTGCGCTCCTCTAATTCTGCCCTCTTGAGCATCCCTGATTATAATCGCTCAACCTTTGGTGGCCGTGCCTTCTGCTGCCTAGGCCCTAAGCTCTGGAATTCCCTGCCTAAACCTCTCCGCCTCGCTACCTCTCTTTCCTCCTTTAAGACGCTCCTTAAAACCTACCTCTTTGACCAAGCTTTTGGTCACCTGCCCTAATTTACCCTTATTTGGATCGGTGTCAAATTTGTTGTCTTAAAATACTCCTGTGCAGCGCCTTGGGACGTTTTACTACGTTAAAGGCGCTATATAAATACAAGTTGTTGTTGTTGAGCAAACATTACAGTCCTATAAAACTTGCTGCCCACAACGTACAGGCAGAAAGGTGATTTTACAGCAGGTTGCTGGAGGGTATGTGTGAACCCCTGATGTTCCACTGCTGGAGTATGCACCTTTGCTGTTTACATTATATTAATCGTAGTGGTTTAATTGGGGAGGGATTATCAGGTTGTTGTAGTAGTCTGGAGAAGTAGTTGGGATTGACAGTGGACAGGAGATGCATTCAGCTACCTGAAATTTAGAGCTTTCAAAGTGAGAACCTAGCAAAACGAAACACAACCGATCCCCAGCAGGTACTGTGCCAGATTCCAAAAGAGTAGAGGTGGATGGTACGATAGAATCTTTGAAGCCCTACTGTATGGGTTTATTCCAATGAAAAATTAATAGTATCTTTGCTATTATATTCATTACATTAATATAATTTATATCTAATATATATGGTGATCTCCAGGTGACTGCAGTAAACTTGATGTCTCAGAAGAAACAAGAAGTTTACTAAAAGATGCTGAGAACAGTTTTCACATGTTGGTTGAATGCCTCTATAATGGCACTGTGAAGGTTGCTGATCTGCAGTTGCTCCTCAATAAAAGAAAGGAATACACCGCTTTATTTCAAGCACGTAAGTGTGATATAATACAAGATTGCACGATTAACTCTGTCACAACACTGGCTTTATTAATATATGCACACAGCATCGATCCATGCCTTTAGCGGTGACAGTGCAGTACAGCTTTCGATCTGCGTATTCTCCTGACTCATATACAGAAAATATGGCGGAAGAATCACTTACACAGAAAAAGTGGCACTCCTGCTCCTCCGGGCCCCACAAAGAGAAATGTATTTGCTTAACATTTGGGTGTTGGGAAGGTAGTCACTCTAGCTAATAGGCCGTTAGAATTGCCTCGGGGTCCTATCAGAGCGACAGGACCCGATTCGCATATGGCAGACACCTCGACTGCCCCGCGCTAAAATTGCCGCAGGCCAGTATCAGAACGGGAAAAAGAGCTGCTTGATTGTAACACCCATTCCGTCTGGTTTCTGCTGGGTGGAGGGAGTTGAAATCCTTCCCTTTGTGTGTCTTTCAAACTAAGAAGTTGCTACTTCAAGATGTCCTTTGTAAACTACAGCCAATACATTCCAACATTCTGATTCAACGCAGGGTAACTTAATCTTAGTCTAGTCTGAGGCTGCTGCTGGCCAACAATGTATTACAATTATCAGCAACACTGTGTGTATTGGCTACAGTGTCGATGCAGCAATGGGCCTGCCCAACTGCACGCTTCACTCATTCTGATCAAATTCCAACCCCTTTTTGCCCTGTAGAAGGGGCCTGAATTCTATTGCAGTGATAAACTGATGGCATGTGCTTGATTTACAGAACAGAAACACCCAGTCCATCAAAAGACGAGATTCTTTCAAGTTCGTGCTGAAAATCTGCTGTCAAGGAGAGAAGAAGAACTTAATGCCTTTCTGAATGAGAAACGTGCCATCGGAACACTAATAAATATGATTAAGAAAATTCATGAAACTATTACAGGTACAGTATTTATCAAACTTCCCTTTCTGAAGATGGTGCATCTGTTATTTGAGTAGCTGATCGACAAGGGAGAGACTACAGATCAGGGAATTCTCAGTAATTGTTTATTTATTTAACGTAACGGGAATCTTTCAAACAAAAGGGTTTTTTCTAACCTAAATTTGTAAGCACGTTTGGACACAATGGCCCAAAAATTTGTGAGGAAGCCTTCGTACGAGGGTAAGGCCTCCCCGCGATCTCTCACTCCGCGTTGGCTTTTTCAGTTCCAGCTCGCACGAACTTGATGTTCTGGACAGCTGCTGTGCTGGGCTTGCGTATCCCACCGGCGTAGTTAATTCGTGCGAGCTGTGGGATCACGTGACTCAGTTAGAGCCAATGGCAGCACACCATCTTCCATTCATAACTTTCACATAAGTGCTGTGAAAGTTATGAATACTATAGCCCCCCAAAAGAACCGCTAAACCTCAATTAAATTTTTTTTAAAAACCATCACATTAATAAAATAAGTATAGTTAAATAAATTAACCATTTTAAATAAAAAATTAAATTTTTGAAAAAATTTAAAATCTTTTAAAAAGTTATAAAAATAAACTTACCTGTCTTTAAAGTCTCTAAAAAAGATATACCTGTTAAAAAAAATTCAAAATAATACTTAATTCACTACTTACCTTGTTAAAAGTGGGTCTTACTCCTTTTTTTATGTGTAGAATCTTCCGTACTTACCTGCGCGTTGAAACCACTAAGTGCACAGCGTGCGCGCAGCCTGTAGCGCGCACGCGGTTCACCTAGGACCCGCCCCCTTTTCCATTCACCAAGTGCCGGTTTTCAGCGCATGCGCAGTGCATGCAGAAAACCGGCAATTGGAGACAGAATACGCGAGAGTACGCAGTGCGTACTCTCGCGTAGCGGCACTAATTTTTGGGCCAATATGGGAATAATTACCACAGTTTGAAGCAGATAATCGAAAGGAATAATCTGCATTGCCACTCACTATAATACCTTTTCACACACCACAAACTCTGATATATACACACTTTGTTTTGAATTAATAAAGAAAATAATGGCCCTTATTTTCCGATCGCAGGCCTCCCGCGGGCGGAGGCCTGCGATCTGGAAAAATCTGCGCCCTTACCCGAGGGCTCCCGGGACACACACTCCTCCGCTCCTGGGCCTCACCAAACTTGAAGTGCACAGGGCCCACATATCCCAGGGGCGCATGTAGTTCGCAGCGTCCCTGGGATCACGTGGGCCATGGGGAGCCAATCACAGAAGGGAATCTCCCTTCATACATTTGACAGGAAGACCTGTCAAATATATGAATGGAGATCAATGAAAAAACATAGTAAAACTTTAAATACATTTTTTTTTGAATCACATTTTTAAAATGACTTGAAATTACAATAAATTAAGTATTTTAAACAAATTTAATTTTTTGAAAAAAGTAATTATAGTTTTTTACGGGGCTAAAAATAAACGTACCTTTTTTTAAGTTTTTAAATGATAAAGCAGTGAAAAAAAATTTTAAAACTTTTTTTCAACTCTTATCCTGGTAAAAGCAGACCTTACACCTGCTTTACCAGGCATAAGAATTGTAAGGTTTTCTGCGGGCGGAGGGTCTCCAAAAAGCGGAACTCTCCACCCGCAGAGGCCCTTCTCCAGGGCAGCCGGAGATTCTGTCAAGACCATTCATGACAGATCGGAAATGCCGATTTTCAGCGCATGCGCAGTGCATGCCTGAAACCGGCATTTCCGATGTCCCTATGGGTGGGTGCGCGCTGGGATCGGAATATCTGGGCCATTGACATATTTACTGGGTCTAACATTTCACCTCGAGAAATGATCATTATGGCGGTCAAATACTTCTGTTCTTTTATGACCTTGTAGATGTCTTTTTCTGGCACAGGCACAATGGGCCAAATGGCCTCCTTCCGTGCTGTATCGTTCGATGATTCTATGTAGGAATGTGATCATTATTTGTGCATTTAGCTGCAAAATTCCAATTCATTATTTGGAACCTTCTCTTCATAGTAACTCCAATCATCTATATTCTATGAACGTAATCGTTGTTACTTTTCGATCATAATAGAGTTCCTGAGTGCATGGTCCGTTCAGAAAGACGTAGGGCACGAAATTCGGCAGCGCTAACTTTTAACTTTTTGAAAAGTCTGCGCCCAGTGAAATCCATTGAAAAATTGTTGCAAAATTGGACGTTTTGGCCCCAGGAGTGAAGCGGGACGGTAAATGAGGCACTAATGGTCTCAGTGGAGCGCTGCAGGGGCGCTATTGCCAGCGCGCTACCCAGTTTCAGCTGATTTGCGTCCAGCTATCAGCCTTCAAGCCTTGACTCGAGCTTATTCCAGCTCTTAAAGGGGATGTCATTTCAAGCTGCAGTTGCTCATTGTCAGCATTGCTGCTCTTGAGTGCGACCTCTCAGCGACTGAGACAGCTCTGTGCCATGGCCGCTGCAAGCGAGAGGGAGCGAGCTACTCGATTCAGCGATGTGGAATTGGATATGTTCAACAGAGTTATGGCCGACAAAATAGTTTCCCCAATATGGCGCCTTTAAATAGCGCGCGCAGAGCCGACTCCTGATTGCAACTCGACAGCTGATGCTCTCATCGTTAGCGCCAGGCGGTAAGTGAGGGGGCGCAGCCGAATTTTGCATCGGGGCGCTGCGCACAGCGATGACGTCATCATCGCCGGGCATGGCTGAGCGGGGCGGTACCTACAGGAGCGGGCGCTAACTCTTAGCACCTCCGCAAAAACCCGGCCCAATTTAGCCCATGGAGGCGCTAAATGGAGGCAAAGCAGCCGAATTTCGCGCCCATAAGTTTTCATAAGAAGGAATTTTTTTCCAATTTTAGCTCATGTTCTGATTAAAACAACAATTATTAGCCAGGGTTTATAAGATGAAAATGAAGCTGCTAAATTATTTTATTCCAGATGGCCAAATGACAATGTTTTTATCATCAACTAAGTGAACACAGGGCAATCGATCCAACAACTGGGGTTGGCATTTTCCCTCAAGTCACAAGTTAATGGGCACAATTTTGCTCAGAAAGACTTGTACCACAGCCTGGATGTGCACAGTTCGAGTGACTCAGTGGTCCAGATATTCCGATCGCAGGCCTCCCGCGGGCGGAGGATTGCGATCTGGAAAAATCTGCGCCCTTACCTGAGGGCTCCCGGGAGGCGCACAGTTCCGATGCTGGGCCTCTCCAAACTGCAAGAGTGCAGGGCCCACGTATCCCAGAGGCGCAGGTAGTTCGCAGCGTCCTTGGGATCACGTGGGCCATGGGGAGCCAATCAAAGAAGGGAATCTCCCTTCATACATTTGACAGGAAAACCTGTCAAATATATGACTGGAGATCACCCCCAAAACATAGTAAAACTTTAAATAAATTTTTAAAAATCACATTTTTAAAATGACTTGGAAGTACAAATAAATTAACTATTTTAAACAAAACTTTAAATTTTTGAAAAAAATAACTAAAGTTTTTTACGGGGCTAAAAATAAACTTACCTTTTTTTAAAGTATTTTTAAATGATAAATCAGTGGAAATTTTTTTAAAAACTTTTTTCAACTCTTATCCTGGTAAAAGCAGGCCTTACGCCTGCTTTTACCAGGCGTAAGAATTGTAAGTGTTTTCTGCGGGCGGAGGGTCTCCAAAAAGCGGAACTATCCGCCCGCAGAGGCCCTTCTCCCGGGCAGCCGGAGATTCTGTCAAGAGCTTTCTTGACAGATCGGAAATGCCGGTTTCCAGCGCATGCGCAGTGCATGCCTGAAACCGGCATTTACGATGTCCCTACGGGTGGGTACATAGCGCGTACCTACCCGTAGGGATCGGAATATCTGGCCCAATACCTTGTTAACACGGTGGCATAGTGGTTAGCACTGGTGCCTCACAGCGCCAGGGACCTGGGTTCGAATCTGGCCTCGGGTGACTGTCTGTGTGGAGTTTGCACATTCTCCCCGTGTCTGCGTGGGTTTTCTCCGGGTGCTCCGGTTTCCTCCCACAGTCCAAAAATGTGTGGGTTAGGTTGATTTGGCTATGATAAATTGACCCTTAGTGTTAGGGGGGGATTAAATATGTGGCGTTACGGGGATAGGATAGGATAGGAAGGGATATGTTAGGGGGAATTAAATACGTGGGGTTACGGGGATAGGGTGGGATATGTGTCGGTGCAGGCTCGATGGGGATTCTGTGTGATAAAGCAGGGACAGGGTACTGGATTTGGATGATCAGCCATGATCGTATTGAATGGTGGAGCAGGCTCAACAGGCCGAATGGCCTACTCCTGCTCCTTGTTTCTATAAATTCAGGAGGAGTGCTGCTGGATATCAAAAAATTTTAAAACAAAATATCAGCCATAAAACTGTACAGCCGCTAGAAAAGTTTAAAAAACTCAAACACAGCAGTACTAGAAACTGAAATGTCCTTTAATTTAAGAAATTAGCTTTATTGTTAAAGTGTTAAAAATCATGAGGGGTCTGGACAGAGTAGATCGAGATAAAATGTTCCCATTGGCAGAAGTGTCGAGAACCAGAGGACACAGATTTAAGGTGATTGGCAGAAGAACCAAAGGCGACATGAGGAAAACCTTTTTTACTCAGCGAGTGGTTAGGATCTGGATTGCACTGCCTGAGAGGGTGGTGCAATCAGACTCAATCGTGGCTTTCAAAAGGGAGTTGGATAAGTACCTGAAGGAAAATTTGCAGGGCTACGGGGAAAGGGCGGGGGAGTGGGACTAGCTGAGGTGCTCTTGCAGAGAGCCGGCACGGGCTCGACTGGCCTTCTTCCGTGCTGTAACCATTCTATGATTGTTAAAATATTTTATAAGTTAGTGGGTCACTCTTTTATTTTTATGGCTGTATTTGCCCTACCGTTAATAAATATTGGGGTGAATACTGCACATGACACTTGTATAATTTTAATCTGGTAGTATCTGTTTGAAGATCTGCTCATTAATTGTAAATTCTGATCCAAAGTTCTCAATTTTATTGTCTGAACTGAAACTTAAACTGATTAAAAACTTAGTTTGTCGAATCTAAATATTTTCAATGTCCTTCAAATCTACGCATAATTGGCGGAGAATGATGCTGCTTAAGAAATACCTGTGCCTGCTTGCTTTGCAGTCACTGACATAACTTCCCTCGAAGAAAAGCACCGTGCCAGTATCCAATCCATGAGACTCAATGAACTCGTCGAAACCAGATGCTGGACAGATGAAGAATCTGAAAATCAGTCTGCTCCCGATGTTAAATATTATAACCTGAGGAGTGATGTTAACCGTATGGCAGTTACAATGCATAAACTCACAGACAGCAGCGTTCTTCTGAACTGCTGGCTGCAGGCCACAGAAGCATCCAACTACGATGAAGAAACTTTGGAAGACCTCTGCACTGGGATCTGGGACCTTTGCTGGACTGATTACAAAAACCTGTGCAGGGAAACTAAACAGGGTACCATAACATTCCAGGAGATTGACAGGATGTTTTTCGATCTTAGAAAATGCTCAGATGATATAAAGAATGAGTTATCCATCATGTTCAAAGTGGTAAATGGAGGAGATTTCCCTCAGGAGAGGCTTGATCAGATCAAAGAGTATTATAAACTTAACGCAGCTGTTGATTCTGCACGAGCGATTCAAGACGTAGTGAAGGAGTTAGAACTACAGGGTGACTTCAGTAAAATTCAGAACTTAACTAAAATAGTAAGTATATTAGCTTGTAGATTAGTAACTTTATTGTCATGCAGTTATTGGTAAATGGACCTTTTAGGCACCCTTTTCCAAAATAGAACAAATCTTGGACTAGCTGTTGGCTTTATTACTTACTCGGTATTAGTGTTGGCTTTTGGCTTGGGGGGATGTTATATTCTGTTTCTTGGATTAATGGTAGTTGATGAAGTTGCATGATATCTCTGAATTATATAAATATTAACCACATTATCATGGCTGAAATGTAATAGCTGGAGAAGGATTAACTATAAAACATGGCAGGCCGCAGTAGTAATAACTTCCAGATAGCGTAGTGGAGGTGAAAACTCATAACAAGAAAATAAAAAGAATTGTCTATTATTTACTGATAGTAAAATGAAGAGAATTATCAGCAATAAATAGCCTGCTACATTCCACAGTTTTAATGATTCATTTACATGAACGCTTCAGTACTGATCACATAATTGGATCACGGGTACAATTTGCCAGTGTCATTTTGTCCTTCAGCCAATATCATTTTTTTTCTTTTTTATTCAGAATGAAAACTCTTTCAAAAAACAACCTCTAGATTACGTTGACAAAGACTTAATTAAGACCAAACAACAATTAGTGAAAATTACTCCGGAATGCAGAGAGTGCTTGGAGGAATTTGTTCGAAAGCAGCCATTTGTAAAGTGGGTTAAAGAAGTTTTGACAAGTAAGTAGAAATATCATTATTTGATTTTTGGATTTAATTCTGACTTTCCTTTTGTCGCTGTGGCTAGAATTGAAAACATTTTTGCCGGTTCTATTTTATTGTCACTTTTTTTCTCTCTCTCTTTCTCTGTCACTCAGATTTAAGAGAAGTAAAAGTCTTTGTGGACCTGGCTTCCATATCAGCTGGAGAAAATGACATGGAAATTGATCGTGTCGCCTGCTTCCATGACGCAGTGATGGGATATTCTCCCTTCATTTACGAACTGCAACAGGACACAAATTTTGAAGAGTTGATGACTTCTGTATGCAAAATCCAGAAGGCTCTTCAAAGTGATCCACAACTTCCAGATAAACTGGTAATAACCTTAACATGTTTTAATTCTGGCCCACTCAGTCGCCGGGAGTCTGCAAAGTTACTTTAGTTTGATGCTTCAACTCTGGAACTGACCGAGACTAATGAAGCTGTGAACGCCAAACTTTAATTTCTTTCTTCCTTTAGAGAGATTCAGCTCGTTATTTGGAGTGGCTGAAAACCCTGAGGGAAAGTCATGGATCTGTAGAAACTTCCGCCCTGTCTCTAGCAGCAGCCATCAATAACAAAGGAATTTATAAAGTGGGCAACATTGAACAACCGCATCAAGATAAGGTACTTGCATCTGAATAGATGGCTAGTAAAACCAAAGTGTAAGAAGGAAGCTGTGGTGACGTACCAACTGTGTAGGGTGAGGTTGGTTAGGTGGTCTAGGGTGATGTTGGGTTAGGTGGTCTAGGGTGAGGTTGTGTTCGGTGGTTCTATGGTGAGGTTGGGTTAGGTGGTTCTAGGGTGAGGTTGGGTTAGGTGGTTCTATGGTGAGGTTGGGTTAGGTGGTTCTAGGGTGAGGTTGGGTTAGGTGGTTCTAGGATGAGGTTGGTTAGGTGGTTCTAGGGTGAGGTTGGGTTAGGTGGTCCTAGGGTGAGGTTGGGTTAGGTGGTCCTAGGTTGAGGTTGGGTTAGGTGGTCCTAGGGTGATGTTGGGTTAGGTGGTTCTTGGATGAGGTTGGGTTAGGTGGTTCTAGGGTGAGGTTGGGTTAGGTGGTTCTAGGGTGAGGTTGGGTTAGGTGGTTCTAGGATGAGGTTGGTTAGGTGGTCTAGGGTGAGGTTGGGTTAGGTGGTCCTAGGGTGAGGTTGGGTTAGGTGGTCCTAGGTTGAGGTTGGGTTAGGTGGTCCTAGGGTGAGGTTGGGTTAGGTGGTCCTAGGGTGATGTTGGGTTAGGTGGTTCTTGGATGAGGTTGGGTTAGGTGGTTCTAGGGTGAGGTTGGGTTAGGTGGTCCTAGGGTGATGTTGGGTTAGGTGGTTCTAGGGTGAGGTTGTGTTCGGTGGTTCTAGGGTGAGCTTGGGTTAAGTGGTCCTAGGGTGAGGTTGTGTTCGGTGGTTCTAGGGTGAGGTTGGGTTAGGTGGTTCTAGGGTGAGGTTGGGTTAGGTGGTTCTAGGGTGAGGTTGGGTTAGGTGGATCTAGGGTGAGGTTGGGTTGGGTGGTTCTAGGGTGAGGTTGGGTTAGGTGGTTCTAGGGTGAGGTTGGGTTAGGTGGTTCTAGGTTGATGTTGGGTTAGGTGGTTCTAGGGTGAGGTTGGGTTGGGTGGTTCTAGGGTGAGGTTGGGTTAGGTGGTTCTAGGTTGATGTTGGGTTAGGTGGTTCTAGGGTGAGGTTGGGTTGGGTGGTTCTAGGGTGAGGTTGGGTTGGGTGGTTCTAGGGTGAGGTTGGGTTAGGTGGTTCGAGGTTGATGTTGGGTTAGGTGGTTCTAGGTTGATGTTGGGTTAGGTGGTTCTAGGTTGAGGTTGGGTTAGGTGGTTCTAGGGTGAGGTTGGGTTAGGTGGTTCTAGGGTGAGGTTGGGTTAGGTGGTTCTAGGTTGAGGTTGGGTTAGGTGATTTGAGGGTGAGGTTGGGTAAGGTGGTTCTTGGGTGAGTTTGGGTTAGGTGGTCCTAGGGTGAGGTTGGGTTTGGTGGGCCAGGGCAATGCTGGAAATAGAACCCCCATTGACAACACTGAGCACTCCCAGGTCAGATATACCATAGGCCAAATTCAAAGCAAAGGCTTCAACTACTTTGCCCCAACACTGTGCTTTAACTCCAAACTCATAAATCCACACTCTTTTAGACCTGTGTGAATTTCTTCCATTTCTCACATCAGTTATCTTACGGAGGTAAATGTCACGCACTCAAATTCCTGATATAGACTCTCACCACACAAAGCTCTGCGCCAGTAGCACTAAAGATGACAACTTAGCTCATGGTTTCTCAAATTGGTATCCAGTAGGGATTATGTTGCGACACCACATAGTCATTTCACATACATAAAGGATACTTCTATCCTGGGTTCACTTAGTGGTGAAAAGACAGTGCGCTAAAGCAATTCTATCACAGTTCCCATCAATGACTAGTTTAGCCCTGAAATAATAGAAGTAGAACAGGAGTTGGACCAGAATCTGTATTTTTATCTAGTTTGTGTGAATCTTTCCCTTTCCGTCAGCACTGATTTAGTTGATAGATTTCTTAGTTTCCCCATGAGTGGCTTAGACTATGTTGGTTCATGCTCTGGTCACAAGATAGTCGTCTCTCACACCACCACCCCAAGTGACATAGACAGATTGCCTCAAACTGATGAAAGCACACAATATTTGCAGCTGACCAAGTTAAGTGTTGCATGGCACAGAGACTCTGATACTTAGGGAGAAAAAGAAAGACTTGCATTTATATAGCGCCTTTCACGACCACTGGACGTCTCAAAGCGCTTTACAGCCAATGAAATATTTTTGAAGTGGAGTCACTGTTGTAATGTGGGAAACACAGCAGCCAATTTGCTCACAGCAAGCTCCCACAAACAGCAATGTGATAATGACCAGATAATCTGTTTTTGTTATGTTGATTGAGGGATAAATATTGGCCAGGACACTGGGGATAACTCCCCTGCTCTTCTTCGAAATAGTGCCATGGGATCTTTTACGTCCACCTGAGAGAGCAGACGGGGCCTCGGTTTAATGTCTCATCCGAGAGACGGCACCTCCGACAGTGCAGCACTCCCTCAGCACTGCACTGGAGTGTCAGCCTAGCTTTAATGTGCTCAAGTCCCCTGGAGTGGGACTTGAACCCACAACCTTCTGACTCAGAGGCGAGGGTGCTACCAACTGAGCCACTGGCTGACACTGCGTGACGATGCAGACATGTCCAACTAAAACACAACTAACAGCTGACCAACAGCTTCAAAAATACTGATACAGCCTCAAAAAATCTGACAACTCCAAAACATAGTATTACATAGAAATGTTAACATGGAAGAATGCCATTCAGCCCAACCAGCCTGTTTTGGTATTCATCCTCCACACGAGCAGTAGTCCTAATTCCCATATGCCCACCTTGTTCCCATATTCCTTTATTCCCCTTTCCTTCAACCACTGGTCTAACCTATTCTTAAATGTTGAATTGGGTCTCTGCAGATGAGTATACTCATCAGCAACTCACAAGTATTTTATATACCCTCGCATGTTCACCATAATGAAGGGGGCTCATAGCGAATAATTGAAATTGGCAGTTAATTCAGAGTCTCCCGTTTTGCCATTTAAATAAAAAAGATAATTTGTCTGACTGCTGGCAGCCTTGATTCCTGCTGCTGCTTATGGAGAATACTTGTGTTGTTTTCCCCCACAAAGACATCATTGGAAGAATTAATGGCTCAGAATAGGGCTGACTAGAGGCAGCATTCACTATCAGTGGACTTACTTTTGTGGGTGATTTCAATATTTTTAAGTCTCATGCTCTGCATCACATAAAAGGAGGTAGATAACTTAAGGTGATTGACAAAAGAACCAGAGACAACATGAGGAAAAACTTTTTTTGTGCAACGAGTGGTTAGGATTTGGAATGCACTGCCTTGTGCCTGGGGTGGTGGAAAACGATTGAATAGTCGCTTTCAAAAGGGAATTGGATAAATACTTGAAGAAGAAAAAATTGCAGGGATATGGGGACAGAGCAGGGGAAGTGGGACTAAGTGGATAGCTCTTCGAAAGAGCCAGTGCAGACTCGATGGGCCAAATGGCCTCCTTCTGTGCTGTACTGTGCTATGATTCTATGATGATATGAATGGAAAGCTTTAACCACTAGACCACCATGCCCAGAGGCGTATTTACTATCTGGTTCTGATTATATAGAAAAACATACACTTTAATAAAGTGTACACAGTACATCCCTACCCTTCACATAAAACCAGAAGCTTGTTTTCTGCTAATTAATTTTCTGTGAATTGTATGCAACCCATAGTGTTGGATCGAAGTCGTGCTGTTTGATCTGAATTTATTTATAATCTTGTTTAGCTGTCACTAGGAAGTGTCCTTCAGCTGAGTCTTTATGATGAGAGCACTAAAGAATGGAAGGAATACACATTGGAAGAACTGAAGGAACTGCAGAACAAATTAATGCTGATGTCGGGAAGAAGAGAACGTGGGAAAGAGGAAGTCGCCAGATTCATGGAGGTGAAAAGAAGTATTCAATAAAAGCATTTGTAAAATAGCTTGGCTTTAATGTCTAAATCAAACCTTAAAAATATTTTATTGCGACAAGAGAATTTATTTTTGCTCAATAATTCAAATAATCAGCCTAGCTTGTTGGACTAAGTGAGGAAATAAAGCTCAAAGCAATTTATGCCCACCTATTTAAAGAGAGGCTCTTACCCTTTTCCTGGGCGTACTGGATCAACTGGACACAGCAAATGCAGGGAAATCAGGCTCGCACTCGCCCATAAGAGAGCTGACTCGATTTTCCTGTTTACTTGTATTCACTCCACCCAGGTGATCCAGTGCGCCAAGGCGCAGGACCAGGACAATCCTCCCAACACCCGTTAACCCAGAGTGTTTCAATGATCAGACTATCCGTGTGTATAAATGCGGCTCCTTCAGGCTGACTGGCAAAGTAACTCAATGAAGCTTCTTCGTCAGCACTGTTAACAGCACGCAACTGTTTTTAATATATAAAATTTGCAGCAGTGGACATAAGAAAGAAAAGTACAAAAAAGTGACTGGTAATTGTTTACAATCATTTGATATTTCAAAGGAAACTGATGGCAAGACTCTTTCAGTGTGTAAAATGTCTTTATATAAACAGCTTCTTCAGTTAGTAATGCACTGCTTTTTTTCAAAGTAACATCACGTTAGAGCACCAATCATGATTAGAAATTTGTACAGCATTTAAATAGTTATTACATTTTTATTGCACTTCTAACAGTGCATTTAAATAACCTACGCCCTAAATTCTCTGCTGCAAGTTCAGCGAAGGCAATTTATTTTAATATTTATATTCTTGAACACATTTTATTTTCCACAGAATTTTAACAATGTCCAAAGGCTCGGAAAGGCATTCATTGAATTGTACTCATCTGGAAACATGCTTTACAGAAACTGGAAGGCACGAGTGCTCTGCAGTAAAGAGAGTGACGTCTGCCTAACAATGGACTTTAACGTAAAAGAATTGGATGTCTAAAAGTAGGTGGAGATGTCGCCGAGCAGCTACAAGTATTGTGCAGAGCACTGGAGACGTGCCTTCAGGACTGGTGCGAGTTTATTGAGAAGAGACGAGAGCAGTTCTACTATCTGAATTACTATACAGCAGAACAGATTGTGTATCTTTGCTCAGAACTGGGAGGCTTTGCTGCTGGGAAGCCTTTGCGTGAGCAGGTGATGACAATGCTGTCATTCATTAAACCTGACTGCACTGCGAAGGATATCAGAAATGCGATGCCTCAGCTATTTATATCGAATGAGAATTCCGAAGATGAGGAGCTTTTTATATCGAATGAGAATTCTGAAGATGAGGAGATAGGTGACTTCGTGCTGGGAGCTGGGGAGAGTGAAAATTCTGAAGATGAGGAGATAGGTGACTTCGTGCTGGGAGCTGGGGAGAGTGAAAGTGAGAGTGAAGAGGTTGATGTGGATTTGAGAGACTTTTCTCTACCTTTTGCAAGTTCACTAGGGTACCGTCCAGAAAGAGCTAATATTCGGACATCTACTCAGAGCCATTATGAGGAACATGATAATGAATTAATAGAGTTCCAGTATGTTGAGCCTGCTGAATTCCAATGTTCAGAGCCTGCCCCGTTCCAACATATTGAGCCTGCAGAGTCAGTATGTGAGGAAATGCATGATGCTGGCATATCAAAGGTGTTTTCCCAAATAGAAAATGCAAGTCTTTCTGAGGAGATTACACGCCTCTGGAACAAATTTATGGAAAACATGACTCCTTTCTTAATTGACCATTTAGATATATTCGCTTTTGGCGACTTACTTAGCTGTCTCTCGGTTGAGAATGAGACAACAGTAAGCAGACAGCTTCCTCCCTCTCTGCATCACGGAAAACCGAATCTCATAGTCTGTGCACAGCCCGAGATCTTTAGGGCTGCTTTATATGTCTACATGCAAAATCAAGAGCAACCTCTGCCGACCTATGATGAAGTTCTTCTGTGCTCCGAGGAAACGACTTATGAAGAAGTCGAACTGTTTTTACGGCGGGCTTTGAGCAGAGGGTCTCGCGAACAGAAAATCTATACGCTAATACACGCCGATTGCCTGAGTTATGAAACGAGCGTCCGATTTGGAGAATTGTTTGAGGAATTGATGCGTCACTGTAATCCAGAATATCAGTTTGTTGTCATCTGTGATGCTAAGCGCCAGCACTGCTACATCCCATCATATCTCAGTTATTACAAAGTACCTGTAGGGCTGAATATTAAAACAGAAGCCATTCAGCAGTACCTGGTAGATCATTTCACTGTCCCTCTGGAGCAGGACTCTGCAGCTCAGGTATTCCATGACCGGCTTTCTGTCAGAATTGTATCGTCAAAAAGACCTGGCGTGGGTAGGTACCAAAGTCTGTACTTTTTACCTTTGTATTCTAGTAATATTCTATTTGGGAGGGGGAACAACATTGAACAATTCTAAGATTTGGGGAGATATAACCATTGCCGAAAAACTTCTGGAAGTACATTTCTCCCTCATTTCCTATTGTGCTTATTTTATACTGTACATGAGAGGCCTTTTTAAGATCAACTTAAATTTCCGTAAACCAACACTTATAAGCCTCATGCATGGGTTCCCATGACATAGGATTAATAATAATCTTTTTACTTTCAAACAGAATTTCACATCAGCCAGAACCTAGGGGGAAAAATTTGGTTGCTTTGCGCCTCCCGTTAGCGCCCTAAGAGGGCCTTTAAGAAGGGGAGGAAGGCCTGCAGTGCCGTGGAGCGCCCTAGCGCCCTGTTTCCCTCTTGGGGCGTTACCATTCAATTTCAGCCGCGGCGCCCCGGTGAAGTTAGCGCCCCAAAGGGGGCGCGACTCAATTTTTCCCCCCCAGTGTCCAAATACAAGCTTTCTAATAATTCCGATATTTGTTTTTCATACAGGAAAGTCCCTCTACGTTGACCGACTGTATGAAAAACTGTTAGAGCACTATCCTGGAAACCGCAATGCTCTGAAGAGAATCCGATTAATTGAGCCTGCGATTGATGAAAACCGGATAGTTCAAAAGCTGCACGATCTTCCATACATGTGCGATCTTCGGCAGCCAATGATATTCCATATTGATGCAGCACCTGTAAGTAACCATCAAAGTTCATGGCCCCTGCGATGAACAGAGAGGCGGGGGAGCGCGGGAAAACCTGGCAAAACCTGGGACATAGAGGCCCTGCTGACCTTAACGGCAGGTCCTTATTTAAATAATCTGCTGCAGACTCCCGGCCAAAACGACAGCAGTTGATGGGACCCGCTTCCTTCCTGCAGGGGTCCTGCTCACCTGCTCAAAAGGGCAGGTTAATATCAGGACACGGCGGGAAGGAAGCGGGTTCAGATGGGGTAACTGACTCGCATTCTTTTAACTGCCCTCCCAGCCTCCACCAGGTGGGGCAGTTAAAATCGGAAGACAATAAGGTCTATTTTCAACAGGTAATCTTCTCCGTGAAACTGTCATGCAAGTTATACATGTTCTCCAGAATTCTTCTAGAATTGTGGAAGATCATTCCTTTTACAACACTGTCACTCGCTTTCTAATCTCTGCCTTCTTAATTCAATTTACATGGGACAAAGCCTTGCATGAGACACCGTATAGCTCACTGATATCAATCTCCTCCTCTCTGACATACTTCCACTCCAAGAAAGATGAAATGCAATTTCTCTCATTTTTATTGGACTTGTCTCCTATCTTCTTCTTCTTAGGCAGTCCCTCGGAACCGAGGATGACTTGCTTCCACACTAAAAATGAGTTCTCAGGTGACTGATGAGTCCAATGCGGGACCTACAGTCTCTGTCACAAGTGGTGGTTGAAGGGGCGGGTGGGTGGGGTGCTTGGGTTGACGTGCGCTCCTTCCGCTGTTTGCGCTTGGCTTCCGCTTGTTCCCGGCAAAGAGACTCGAGCTGTGCGGTCTTGGGCCAGGGATTCCCAGGTGTCAGTGGGGATGTTGCACTTTTTCAAGGAGGCTTTGATGGTGTCCTTGAAGCGTTTCCTCTGCCCACCTGAAGCTCTCTTGCCGTGTTGGAGCTCCGAATAGAGCGCTTGTTTTGGGAGTCTCGTATCGGGCATGCGGACGATGTGGCCCATCCATCGGAGCTGATCAAGCGTGGTCAAAGCTTCGATGCTGGGGATGTTGGCCTGAGCGAGAACACTGACGTTGGTGTGCCTATCCTGCCAATGGATTTGCCAATGTCTCCTGTGCCTGGAGTATCGCAGAACCATACATGTGAGACCAAAATTTTGGAACTCTCGATTATCCACCAATTTTCATTGTTCTTTGAGGGATCTCCATCCATTATGGAGGATAGTAGAGGCTCTATGTACTGGGTGTTTTAGATACCAGAATCATTGCATAAGCACTGTTCTTCTTCTGAAAAAGAATTAGATCTTAGTAAAGATCCAGTTGTTCTTTCGAAATATGAAGTCGATCTTTTCTGGAAATGGGCGTAGATTTTGTGTCGGAGTTTACGTTAATCTTTATGGTTCTTTTCCCTTTGTAAGGTAAGGAAAAGACTGGAAGAATTCCTTTTCAAGATTCTAATATTAGGATTCCTGAAGAACAGTAAGGGAAGGATCTGGAAACGCAGCACGGCTCATCTGTACATTGTGGAACATCTGGATGCCAATGAGTTCCTTTGTAAACCGCAAACTCAGCAGGTGGTTCAGGTTATATTACTTTCAAAGCAATATTTCGCAGTTAACATTTACACCTTGTGATACCTCTTAAGATCCTGAAGTGTAGGACTTCTGACTGTTGAAGTTCATGTAGAACACTTGACACGCTCAAATTATATTCCTCGGTGCACACTTTTTACGCAGGTTACGTTTCTTTTAAATGGGTTAATACTTATGTAAAAATAGTGTACACACAAATGTAGTATGAGTGTGTTAAGTGTTCATATGTGAACTATGCCAATTGAAAGTTCCACCCTTAAAACATAATTTAAAGTGAAACAGGAAAATCTTAAATGTTTTCTGCAGCAATAGGCTGTTCATCTGGTTACTTTTAGCTGGAGGTTTGCCATTGGACCAACCATTTTCAAATTAAACAGGACCTGTACCTGGATTAATCAGCCACTTGTTCACATGAACCAACTAAAAGACCAGATTATTATCAGTAAAAAATGAAACCATGAGCTGATTTAACTAAATAATGATAGTTTCTCCCAAAATGTGGTTATGAATTAACAAGCATAGTATCTGTTTCTATCACTTTGGAGGCAGGACTCCCACTTGTCGGGTTTGAGTCCTGCCTCCATCAACTTCTGGCCAACCCACGCTATTTTCCCTTGATTGACCTTGTTAAACCCGTCCAGCAAAATTTTTGATCGATGAATTGTCATCGTTTGACAGCTCTGTGAAGCTGTCAAACACTGACATTCTCTGTAGTTTGATGAGGTCTTGAATTCAAGACCTCATCAAACCTCTTTCTTTTGCAGAAATGAGATGGTTGTTGCATCGGAGAATGCAACGGCCATCTGTCATCTCTACCGTAGAGGTGCGAGACTCTCCGCATACCCACCGACTGAAGCCTGCAGGAAGAAACAAAGGTAAGTACACTTTTTCTAACACTTTGCACTTACCTCAGATACTCACCTCTCCACACTTGCATCCATCACTTACCTCCACAGCACACGTTTGGACCCCTCCGACTCCCGCAGACCCTCTACTCACCTCGCTGACCTGGCGGGTTTCGGAGCCTTCGAGAAGCCCGCACTTGTGAGGGCAAAAAGGGGAGAATCCTATTTTCTGCCTGTTAGCTACACTGTACTTGTTAACAGGCAGTTAAGTGGCTTTAATCCCTTCCCGCCTCCAAGGAGACGGGACCCGGCGCGGGACGGCTACCCGCCTCCTGGCAAGATGGCATGGAGGCGGGTTGGGGGCCGGTTGGGCACCCGCCCCCAAATTCTGCCATTTTCCCGGCAGTCCCGCCTCCATACCCGCCTCCCCAGGGCTGGCAAAATCGCCCCCACAGAGTCAACAGCTGTGGTTTAAATTATATAGGTTACTATTTAGTAAAATTCAGTGTTATGAGAGATCTCCTACTTTATATAATTACATTATTTTCTCGCTGAAATTCTTCGGAAGTTAACCTATCTTGATTATGGAATTGAAGCATGGCCCTTTTCTGTGCTTGTTGATTTCTTTACACTAACAAATGATAAAGCTGCTGTTTTGTCAAGTATCGTGGGTGCAACTCTGAGGAAGAGAAATTTGCACCTTAAATGATATTTCTCCTTCTTTCCCATATGCTTTTCTTGTAGGTAAACGTGGGACTTCTAGGTATCCTGCCAACAATTCACTGCAGATCACCAAGAGAAGTCCGTTGGCTTGAATTAAAAAAGCGCCAAGGCACCTACCATAATATTTTGGAGCCGTTAATGGATGAGGAGGAGTTTGTCAGTGAAGCCATTCAGAGACCCTACCAATATCTCCGTAGATTCAGTGCAAAGAAAAACATTGATCAATTCACGTACAGAAATTGCATTGATAAAGGACATCCTGCTGAATGTCTAATTTTATTTCTCCAATACTGCGGACTAAGTGATCCTTCCTGGGCAGAGTTGAGAAACTTTTCTTGGTTTCTGAACCTTCAGTTAAAAAACTGTGAGCGATCTATATTTTGTGATCCTTCGTTTGTTGAAGATACCCTGGTTGGTTTTAAAAGCTTCATTGTTGACTTCATGATTATCATGGCTCGAGACTTTGCAACGCCATCTCTGAACATTTCAGACGAAAGCCCTGCTTTCTCAGCCCTTGAAGCAGATGAAGAGCTATTTCCATATGTAATCCGGAAAAGATGGGAAACCCGCCCTCACCCATACATATTTTTTAATGCAGACGGTTTTTCCCTGACTTTCCTTGGTTTTCATTTGAAAAGAAATAATAGCAGTGGCTTTGATGCCGTGGATCATCGCACTCACGCAATTCTGATAGGAAATGTCATGTCTGCAAAGCTTGAAAATGGACTCAGCCTGCAGAGGATAAGGTTTAACGAGGATTTTGATGATCTTCCCAGAAAAGAGAAACTCCGAAAGCTCTGCCTGGTACTTGGTGTCAACGAGACAGCAGATCCAGATGAGACCTATGAACTAACTGCTGACAACATGATGAAAATGTTCGCCATCCACATGCGCTTTAGATGTGAAATTCCTGTCATCATCATGGGGGAGACTGGCTGTGGGAAAACGAGACTGATTAAGTTTCTTTGCGACTTACAGAAAGGCACGCATAAAACTGAAACTATGAAACTCGTTAAGGTACATGGAGGGACAACAGCAGAGACAATCTATGCAAAAATTGGGGAAGCAGAGCAGCTTGCCAGTGAGAACAAGCAGAAGTATGGCTTGGAGACGGTCCTGTTCTTTGATGAAGCGAACACCACAGAGGCCATTCATGCCATCAAAGAAGTTCTCTGTGATAAAACAGTTCAAGGTAAAGCAATGAAATGCAACACCGGTTTAAAAATAATAGCAGCCTGCAACCCTTACAGAAAGCATTCTGAAGATATGATTGAACGCCTGGAAATGGCTGGGTTGGGATACCGAGTTAAAGCGGAGGAGACCGAAGACAGACTGGGAAACGTGCCTTTGAGACAGCTGGTATACAGGGTGCAGCCATTACCACCAAGCATGATTCCATTGGTATGGGACTTTGGACAGCTGAGTGACAAAGCTGAATTGGCTTATACTAACCAGATTGTGCAAAGATATATCCAAAGCCACAAGCTTCCTTTTCTGCATCTTAAAATCATAATAGAGGTCCTAGCAGCCTCACAGCAATTCATGCGGCAAAAGAAAGATGAGTGCAGCTTTGTGAGCTTACGAGATGTGGAACGATGCATGAAGGTTTTGGTGTGGTTTTATGAGCATAGAGAAATTCTATTTGACTACCCAAACCCAAATAACAATATCTTACAAGCTCTGATATTGGCGGTAGGAGTCTGTTACCTTCCTTCACTAGTGAACAAGGAAGCATATTTAGAAAGCATATGCAGTTTTTTCCCTGCACCTTATGATTCGCGAATTGCAATTCAGACTCAAATTGTCCGTTGTCAAGACCTTTTGTTGAAAAGTATAAAAACAAGAGAAACAATAGCTAAAAATGAGGCCTTAAAAGAGAACGTTTTCTTAATGGTCATTTGCATTGAGCTGAGGATCCCACTCTTCCTTGTTGGAAAACCTGGTAGTTCAAAGTCCCTGGCAAAAACAGTTGTACTGGATGCTATGCAGGGACAATCTGCTCACTGTGAGCTGTTCAAAAATCTGAAACAAGTCCACATGGTGTCATTTCAATGCAGCCCTCATTCAACCCCTGAGGGGATCATCAACACCTTCAAACAATGTGCACGCTTTCAGCAGGGCCGAAACCTGAATGAATATGCTTCCGTGGTTGTCTTAGATGAAATTGGCCTGGCTGAAGACTCTCCACAGATGCCGTTAAAAACTCTTCATCCATTGTTGGAAGATGGTTGCGTTGACGATGACAATCCACTCCCTCACAAAAAAGTAGGCTTCATTGGAATTTCCAACTGGGCCTTGGATCCTGCCAAAATGAACCGTGGGATTTTTGTTTCCCGATTGGATCCATGTCAGAAAGAGCTCATTGAGACGGCCAAAGGAATATGTTCATCCGACCATGTTTTGCTACACAAGGTGCAGCATCTCTTTTCCACCTTTGCCGAAGCATATTTAGAAATATGTCAAAATCAAAATGGGCAGTTTTTTGGACTTCGCGACTACTACAGCCTTGTAAAAATGGTTTTTATCACAGCTAAGGAGACAAAATGTGAGCCAACAGAGGAACAGCTGGCCGTCGCCATCTTACGAAATTTCAGTGGTAAAGATGAGTTCAATCCGCTTAAAATTTTTCTCCCTACTTTGGAAACTTTTCCTCAAACAAGTACACTGGAGATGGTGAAAAAAAATGTCACAGCAGTTTCCAGTGATGGAGAGTGTCGCTACCTGCTGCTCCTCACCAAGAACTATGTTGCCCTTCAGATTGTACTGCAGCATGTTTTTCAAGATCTGGATGACAAGCCTGAGATTATATTTGGGTCTAGTTTCCCAAAAGATCAGGAATATACACAAATTTGTAGAAATGTAAATCGAGTGAAGACCTGCATGGAGACTGGGAGAACGGTAATACTTCTAAATTTGAAGAACTTGTACGAAAGTCTTTATGATGCTTTAAACCAGTACTACGTGAACCTTGGAGAATACCAATATGTGGATCTGGGCTTGGGAACGCATCGTGTCAAATGCAGAGTGGACAGAAAGTTTCGACTGATTGTTATTGAAGACAAAGATGTCGTCTATGAGAAGTTTCCCATTCCTTTGATCAATAGACTTGAAAAGCACAGCCTAGACATGAGTACTGTGCTTAACTTTCAGCAGCAAGGTATCACCAAACAATTGGAGCTATGGGTCAAGGAGTTTGTGTCAGTGAAATGTGATGGCAAGCAAGGCAAATCAATGTTAAACCCTTCAGAGGTGATCATCGGATTCCACGCTGATGCGTGTGCAAGTGTACTCCTGCAAGTCCTGAACACGGCGCACCTGACAAATGAAGGTACCTTTGAGGATCCTAGAACAATACTAAAATCAGCAAAACACCTTCTTCTCAACTGTGTGACTCCAGATGCTGTGGTTCGCTTAAAGCACTCAAAGCTAGGGGATCATGAAGTCAAGGAGCAATGGAAAGAATATTTTGTTCAACAGCACCATAGATCACTAAGTGATTATATTCACCAACATCTTGGTGACACAGAGACACAACGGCACAATTTTGTTGAGGTAATAATGTTGAAATCTATACATTAGAAGAATTTCAGTATTGACTCTGTATTGGTGAGACCGCACCTGGAATACTGCATACAGTTTTGGTGTCCTTACTTAAGGAAAGACATCCTTGCTCTCGAGGCAGTGCAAAAAAGGTTCACTCGGTTAATCCCGGGGATGAGGGGGTGGTCATATGAGGAGAGGTTGGGTAGATTGGGACTCTACTCATTGGAGTTCAGAAGAATGAGAGGCGATCTTATTGAAACATATAAGATTGTGAAGGGGTTGGATCGGGTGGATGCGGGGAGGATGTTCCCGATGACGGGTGAGACTAGAACTAGGGGACATAGTCTTAGAATAAGGGGCTGCTCTTTCAAAACTGAGATGAGGAGGAACTACTTCACTCAGAGGGTGGTAGGTCCATGAAATATGCTGCCACAAAAAGCTGTAGAAGCTACATCATTAAATAAATTTAAAACAGAAATAGACAGTTTCCTAGAAGTAAAGGGCATTAAGGGTTACGGGGAGCGGGCAGGAATTTGGACATGAGTCTAGGTTCGGATCGGTCATGGCCCTGTGGGTAGTGGAGCGGGCCCAGGGACCGTGTAGCCTGATTCTGCTCCTATTTCGTGTGTGCAATTCTGTTAGATGCAGGAGATGGTTCTGTGATAGTAGATTGGCGGTTAGGATCAGATCAGCCATGATCTTATTGAATGGCGGAGCAGGCTCGAGGGGCCGATTGGCCTACTCCTGCTCCTATTTCTTATGTTCTTATGACTCCAATTTGGGGATCAGTCTATGTAACAATTTGAAATTAGATTATGGGATCTTAGTTAACTTTCAATCATGTTTTGATAAATTTTAGATTTTTGTCCACATTTTGATGCTGAAATGCTACTTCATTCAAAGGATAGGCAGAACACATCCAAATCATTTGGATCTGATTTACATCTTCAGTCTGTACACCATTAATGTACCTTTATAATACTGAACAACCTCACCAAACTAAAATTAATGCCTATTCTAAAACACAAGATTGCTACTTCATAACATTGGCCAGAATTTAAATCTGGAGGCGGGTTGGCAGCTGTGGAGGGGGGCTGGAAAGCGCTAGAGAACGGGTTTCCCGCATGCCCTGCCGAATTTAATGGCAGGGCCTGTTTAGCATTTGAAAGCTCTGTTTCCCACCCGCAGCCAGCCAGATGGAGCGGGTGAGTAGGCCTGCAGCACTAGGCCGCAAAGAGGAGGGAGGGAGGGATCGGAGGAGGTGGTCGGGGCTGGAGGACGATCGGGTGGGGTGGGGGTGGTGGGGTGTAGATGGCCAGAGGACGATTGGGGGCCGGAGGAGCATCGGAGGGGGAGGGGTGGTTGATGTGGTCGGGAGTCGGAGGACGATCGGGGCCAGAGGGGTGAGGCCAGAGGAGCATCAGAAGTTTGGTTGGGGGCAGGTCGGAGGCCAGAGGCCGGAATGGGGATCGGAGGCCTCGGTGGGGGGTGGTGGGGGGGCGGGGGAATGTCTGGGGGGAGGCCTGAGGCCTCGGAGAGGGGAGGTCGGGGGCAGATTGGAGGCCTCATGGGAGGGGATCGGAGGCCTCGGGGGTGGGGGGGGGGGGGATTGGAGGCCTCAGGGGGGCAGTTCGGGGGGAGGTCGGAGGCCTCAGGGGGGTGTCTGATCACGGGGGCGGGGAGGTGTGAGGCAGGGACGCTGGATCCAGGAGGCCTGGATCCAGCAGTCCTCGCCTTCCGGGAAACCCGACCAGCCAGAGTTAAATTTGAAATGGTGGATCACCATGAGGCACGCCAATCTCATTATATTATTTAAATGGGCGACCTGCCTCCTGGGAGCAGGTTGGCTGCCTGCCCCCGTCCCGCCTCCATTAAAACCAGAAGTGGGCGGGTTTGGTCCGGGATTCAGTTTTTTAACTCTTTAACCTCCCACCCGACCCCAACCTCAGCCTACCCGTTTTTGGGGGTTAACATTCCCCCCGATTGTGTCTTTTTTCCTCACTGACTTTAATGTGAAGGAATAAATCCAAACTATTTCCAGTTGGGCAAAAAAAAGGACTTTAAAGCTTTCAGCAAGAAATACGAGAAGTGAATGTTGGAAGATCTGAAGCCAAGTGGGCTTAATTGCCTCTGTTGGTTTTAGCATGCCTGTTAATACATTTTTATATATTTCTGTCTGTGTTTACAAGTGCTTTAAAATAATAAATAATTTTGACAAAACTGTTAATAGCTGCACTGAAAGTAGCATACAAAGGAAGTGAAGCCCGCTGAGTGTTTAAACAGTGTTCTGTTTCTTAATGTTAAACTTGACAGCTGCTATTTTTCCAGTAAGCATTATTTTAGGCCTTCATAAAGTTATGGCCCTGAATTTCCGATCGGAGGCTTCCTGCGGGCGGATGCCTCCGATCGGAAAAATTTACGAACTTACCTGCTGGTTCCATAGATCCCGAGGCTTGCGATCCTGGGCCTCTGCTCTTCGAAATGCGCAGAGGCCCACATATCCCAGGGGCGCAGGCGGTTCGCAAGTGCCCCTGGGATCACATGGGCCATGGGGAACAAATGAAAGAAGGGAATCCCCCTTCATACTTTTGACAGTTCCGTACGCACAGAACTGTCAAAAGTATGAATGGGGATCACATTTAAAAACACACTAAAACATTAAATAATTTTTTTTAAATTACATATTTAAAATTAATTAAAATGCCATTTAATTAAATATTTTAAACAAAAATGTAATTTTTTGAAAACAAAAATTAAATGTTTTTACCGGGCTAAAAATAAACGTCCCTTTTTGAAGAGTATTTTTAATTTATAAATGAGTCATCAAATTTCATTTTTCTATTTTTTAAAACTCTTAAGCTGGGTAAAAGCAGGCCTTACGCCTGTTTTTACCAGGCGTAAGAATTTGACAGTCATTCAGCGGGCGGAAGTTGTGCAAAAAGCGCAACTCTCCACCCGCGGAGGCACTTTTCTTGGACATGCGGATGATCTGTCAAGAGAATACTTGACAGATCGCAAGTGCCGGTTTTCAGCGCATGCGCTTCGCATGCCTAAACCCGGCACTTGCACGGCCCCTACAGGCGCATACACTCCTGTAGGGGTCGGAAAATGCAGCCCAGTGTGTTATGTTTTGTGTGCAATAAGTGCCAAAGGCCTCAAATCCTTCATCTAACTTTATAAGCCATTCTGTGAGCATGAGAGATGGCAAGGAGCCTGTCTCCACTGCCTTGCATCTGTCTGTGCCACTATGTTGCTTCTGCCTGATACCTTACCCAGCCCTAGTCTATTGTTAAGAGTTCAGAGACTATAATTGTGATGCCATCTTCTATTTATCAGTCAGTTGGTTCCCTGGCACCACCTTCATACCTTTCCTGGTTCAAATCGAATTCCGTTTTCACAGATGAACCAGCCACAGAATGGGCAGAGCTGATGGATTGAAACCCAACAGAAGATTGAACTTAGTCATTGTAAGAGTGAGATTGCACCATCGATTTATCAGTCGTCACGCTAACTCAAGTATTGCTGTTCCAGGTGACAACTTTCTCAAGGCTGCTTACCAAGTCAGACATCAAGGTACTGGTTAAAGAGCTTGGCAACGATTTTGGAGAATTTCTCCTTCTGTTCCTGCATCAGTTCGATACAGAATATTCCTTCTGTAAAAAAATAAGGTCAGTGCTCCTGAGTTTGTTGCAATCATTAATCATAGCGGCAGTTTTCAACAAAGTAAAAAGATACAATCGAATCTCAGATATTAGTTTCATCAGTAAGTCCAGGCAGTGGAGGAGGAGGGGGGATGAAAATCGATCCTATGCAATTTCAGAAGATGTAGAATATCTGCTGATCAATTATTCAGAAACAATCCATAGTCAGCACCTTCATTTTGCTTTTTAGGTAGAAGGTGCTTATGTGTCTTTTTATATCCACAGAAAGTCATTTCAAGGCTTGAATACTGGAGCTCGAGTGTTACTGATACAGATGGATACTGAGGAGTCCTCTCAGAGCTCAGAGCTGATTGCTTCTGCCAAGTAAGTACAAATGGTTTCAACATTAAGCAGGAATATCTAAGTGTTTACAATGATGCACAAGGAGTCCCGGTTCAACTAGATCCATTGAAACATTGAAACTGAGAGGATATACCTATCAGGAAAGACTGAACAGGCTGGGGCTCTTTCTCGAGAAAAGAGAAGACTGAGGGATGACCTGATGGAGGTCTTCAGGATTATGAAAAGGTTTGATAGGGTAGATGTAGAGAAGATGTTTCCACTTGTGGGCGAGACCAGAACTAGGGGCCATAAATATAAGATAGTCACTAATAAATCCAATAGGGAATTCAGGAGAAACTTCTTTAACCAGAGAGTGGTTAGAATGTGGAACTTGCTACCACAATGAGTGATTGAGATGACTAGCATAGATACATTCAAGGGGAAGCAAGATTAGCACGTGAGGGAGAAAGGGATAGAAGGATGTGTTGATGGGGTGAGATGAAGAGGGGAGGGAGGAGGCTCGTGTGGAGCATAAACACCGGCATAGATCTGTTGGGCCGAATGGCCCATTTCCGTGCTGTAAATACTTTGTAGTATTTTACTTGTCAAGATTTTTTCAAAAGTTGATTGATTTGAGTAGCAAAGGATGTTGTGATGTTTCGATATGTTGGAATTTTAGTTTGTAACAACAGAAATTTAGCCCTTGTGCATCGTGAAACAACCTGTTCTATCCGCACTTGTGCCAGTGGCTCCAATTAGAAAATATCAGACATTGGGGTGGACACCACAGCTGTGAGGTGATCTCAAAATTGCTGGTTTGTTGAGGGTCATTTCTGGGGTAAATTTGCGACAATTGTGTATTATTTTTGCAGTTTTGTGTGCTTAATACAATCTACTCCTGATAACTTGAAGTCATTTTTTTTCACTAATGAATCAAGCAACCTAATTGATACAGTGGAGTGGAAATTTAGGGTTAAAAAGTCGGAGGTGCCTTTTCCTGGAGAGCGTATCGTAAAATTGCGCACTCCCAACTCACTGTTTTCTAACCATTAACGTTTAATGGATGCAAAATTGCTGACTCGGGATGTGCTGTTTTACCATCCGCGCTCCCAGTATGTACCAGGGATTGGACGCTTCAGAAATTTGACGCTTTAATGCCAAAAAAGATCAATTATTAGATCATTTGAATTAAGCAACTCTGAATTGGAGGAGTGGCTTGTACCTCACAGTGCTGGTGGCTGTCTGATGTGATTTTGTTTCCGAAATTATATTCATTTGAAGTTGAGATTTTGTATTTTTCTTTCCAGATACTGCACAATGAATGAAATGAATCTGATGGGCTCCACAAAGTCCAATTGTTATGTGTATTTTATCACAAAGCTCTCTAGAATTGCTGGTGGATCAAAATACATTGGATTTCAAGGAGGTATGTTCAACGGAAAATCGTTGCACTATTTTGCCCCTGGACAAAAGTGATGCATGGTGTAAACTGGCAGAATCTCTGAGTTGTATTTTATGTATTAAACCTAGAATCTTACAGCACAGAAGGAGGCCGTTCAGCCCATCGTGCCTGTACCGCGCTCTTTGAAAGAGCTATCCAATTAGTCCCACTCCCCTACTCTTTCCCCATAGCCCTGAAATGTTTTCCCTTTCAAGTATTTATCCAATTCCCTTTTGAAAGTTACTATTGAATCTGCTTCCACCACCCTTTTAAGGAACTGTAAAGGATGTGAAGGCCCTCTCAGGGGCCTTCACATCCTTCCTAAAGTGTGGTGACCAGAACTGGACGCAATACTCCAGTTGTGGCCTAACCAGCACTTTATAAAGGTTCAGCATAACCTCTCTACTTTTGTACTCAATACCTCTATTTATGAAGCCCAAGATCCCATATGCTTTGTTAACCACTCTCTCAATATGTCCTGCCACCTTCAGGGACCTATGCACATTAACTCCCAGGTCCCTCTGTCCATGCACACTCTTTAAAACTGTGCCATTAAGTGTATATTGCCTCTCCCTGTTCCTTCTGCCAAAATGCATCACCTCACACTTCTCTATTAAATTCCATCTGCCACTTGTCTGCCCATTCTGCTAGCCTTTCTATGTCCTGTTGCAGTCGATTGGTATCATCCTCACTGTTTGCTACACCCCCAAGTTTGGTGTCATCGGCAAATTTAGAAATTCTACTCTGTATTCCAATATCCAGGTCATTTATATATATCAAAAAAAGCAGTGGCCCAGCACTGACCCTTGGGGAACACCACTGTCTACCATCCCCCAGTCTGCAGCTAAGTTGCAGTGACTGACATTTACCACAACTCGCTGTTTTCTGTCCTTCAGCCAATTCCTTATCCAAGCTGCCACCTATTCCACGAGCCTCAATTTTGTTAACCAGCCTTCTATGTGGTACTTTGTCAAACGTCTTCCGAAAATCCATGTAGCCAACATCCATTGCATTCCCTTCATCGATCCTCTCTGTTACTTCATCAAAAAATTCAATGTTGTTGCAACACTGTTCAAACTGACTGTATCTTAATTACTGTGCAGGCCAGTGGCTGTCTGTCCACATTGACGATGTGACTGAATCAGAGGAGATGGGCTCGGATATATCTGCATTCTGTGATGTTACTGTCAGTGAACTGTTTGCCAAGGCTTTGGGTGTACAAGCAGGTGATTTATCTGTTATGTCAATGTGAATTAAATTAGCACAGGCCACAAAGCAATAACACATTGCGGGGCTCAGAGTAAAGCTGAAGCAATGTGCGAATGCCTGAGTCCCTCTCTGCCTCACTGTGTTATTGTTTTGAGGCATAATCATAGGTTTTTGTTATCTTCTGTAATGCACGCAGAATTTTTTAAAAAATTACTGGATGTATACGGCTTTAAAAAGAAATTTGGACACGGGGGAACTAACACCTATCTGGGCACTCACTCCCCTTCAAAGCATGGAAACATGTCACAAAGATGTACCACAGATTTCAAAGACAGTGAGGCCTGAGCTTCCTATTAGACTGTTTGGAAAGTGCAGCTAAGTTGCAGTGACTGACATGCAACAAATTAAGATGTTAATTTATAGAAATATGATGGTTGGGAGAGCTTTAATATTAATATTTTCTTGCCTTGGGAGCTAATTTACTCGTCTACTTTGGGGCATTTTACTACTTTAAAGGCACTATATACATTCAAGTTGTTGTAATAAAGCACTGACAGCCTGGGCAAAAATGTATTAGTGACCTCTGGTGTCAGGAACCAGAAGTGCAACAGTTCAGATCAATCCATCAGTTTGCAGTTGTCTGTTTTCAGACAGTTCAGGCCAGAACAGCAGCAGGCACCAAACCTTCATCCACCAGGTTTTAATTAAATATACGATGAACCAAAATGTTTCTGATCCAATCCGAGAGTATTACGCGGGGCGCTGCAAATTCTGCAGTTTCTGGCATTGACAAAATTCTGCTGTACTTCTCCAAGAGAAACAAGCAAGACATGGTGACATATCTTGTTTTTACTTTAGAAATCGAGGACCAGAACACTGTTCCAGAAGATGATCGACAAGTCAAAATGCTTACGGTATAAATTATGTTATTAAACTGTTTTAATGTTTGCACTACAAGTGATTTTTTCATCATAGTGATTAACTAAAAAAATTATTAAAAAGGAAAATGTTTTCAGTCAGTGATCTGGTAGATAGAAGCATTTGCTATAGTTGAATACTGTTTCATGTGAAAGTGTCGCATCATAAGCCATCTAGGGCGCATGGGAGATAGCTATCACCACTGGCATAAAATCAGCAACTGAAATATTCTCCCAAGTCTCTCATCATTACTCAGTCCCTCTTACACTGGCGATCAGCCTCATGGCTCTTCTCGAATGTCTCCCTTAAGTCCTGCCTGCCCTGCGCTCTGGTTTTGATTCCCAAGGAACCTTGTCCCTTTGAGTTTGTTTAGTTTCTTGCTGCCAACAGATGACAGGAACAACTGCACGACATCACAGCCTTGGTTCCCTCCCCTCCGAGGTGCCGACTCTCACTGAGCTCCCATCCTCACCCAAGTGGCCCATAGTCTCGGTGGCAGCCGTGGCTCAGTGGTAGCACACCCGTCTCTGAGTCAGAAGGTTTCTTGGTTCAAATCCCACTCCAGAGACTTCAGCACATGATCTAAGCTGACACCACAGTGCAGTAGTGAAGGAGTGCTGCCCTATCGGAGGTGCCGTCTTTCGAGTGAGATGTTAAACCATGGCCCCATCTGCCCTCTCAGGGGGGACATAAAAGATCCAATGGCATTCAAAGAAGAGCAGAGGAGAGGTCTCCCAATGTCCTGGCCAATATTTATCCTTCAACCAACATCACTAAAACAGATTATCTGGTCATTATCTCATTGCTGTTTGTGGGATCTTGCTGTGTGCAAATCGGCTGCCGTGTTTCTCTACATCACAACCATGACTACTCTTCAAAAAATATCTCATTTGCTGTAAAGCACTTCGGGGTGTCCCGAGGTCATGAAAGGCGCTATATAAATGTAAGTTCTTCTTTCTTATTCTGAGATCTATTTTTGTAATTGTTTGTAAACAGAAAAGGCCGAACATTCTCAATACAACATTCCTGTTGCAAAGCTGCATACAGAGTGCAGTAAGTAAGATACGTGATGGTAAAGAGGGATCCAGTCGAAGCACTGAACGTGTCCAGATACTCCTGGATCTCATGAGAGAGGATGGGGAATGTGAGGGTAAGCACCAGCTCCTGGGTACTGTATTATAAAAAATCTTAACATTCAGTCACAGCGCATTCCCGCTGTAAGTTTAGCGTCAGTGCCAAGCAGCTTCGGTTCCGCACCCACACTAAAGTTGTGTAGTGTAAATGGGGTGTTGAGTCCTCTTGACTCCATGGAGATTCCCTGCAGTGCAAAGTCAGGCCCTGACTCTAGATTGAGGCTGTATTTACACCATAATAACACTACAGTTGTAGTATGACTGCATCCTTAATTAAGGCTATGCAACAGATGTCAAAGAATACCTCTTAAAGGAAGAATGGTCAGTCACATTCTTAGTTGCTTAAGGCTATGACCAATTATGGAGATCAGCGAGTGATGAAAGACTCAGCATATCAATAAATTGGAGGGTTGGTATCCATATCAGACTGGCCCGTCGCTGTGTAGCGTGTTGCAGTAAGTGAGAATCCTTTGAACTCTGTGAGCCTTTTTTAACTCCAGCCTAGGCAGAGGATAACTTTTTATTCTGTCTTTGGTGGCTGAACAAGTTTGGAAAGCTCCCATTGGAGAGGAATGTATAACTCCGTGCTGGGCCCTAAAATGTACTATTTATTTCATCGAGCAGAAATCTTCTGCCGACACAACAGTATTTTAAGTGTCATTTGTTCACTGCTAAGATTACATACTGGTCCTTTTTAACATGTACCAAATTGGGGATTGACCAGAGTTTGGCTGT
This sequence comes from Squalus acanthias, assembly GCA_030390025.1. Taxonomy (NCBI): domain Eukaryota; kingdom Metazoa; phylum Chordata; class Chondrichthyes; order Squaliformes; family Squalidae; genus Squalus; species Squalus acanthias. The sequence continues at coordinate 12,976,813 of CM059447.1, read as the reverse complement.
AACGGATTTAACATTACTGCATTGGATAATTTTGAAGTGCCGTCGTACTGAGGTCGATTAGTGTCGACCGCAATACTTTGCTGTTATTTATTTAATGGTCTGTGGTGGTTTTTGTACAGGACAGTTTTTAAGCACGGTAACAGAAAGGCTGATGTTGCAGCTGCAGGAACAAGAGGAAATATCACTCGCTCCAAAGGAATGGATGTGTAAGGAGGCCCAGAAAATCAGTGCTCTGCAGGAAGGCGGCACCTTCAGGTAACCTTGCGAGCTATGTTGGATCCACATGCAGGTGGATCTGTTACTCTGAACTCTAGTTATTAGGCGTTTACTCTCTGAGGCTGCACTGCCGGTGCAGAACACTGGCAGCAGGGAGTGCAGGTTAGAGAGTTTTAGTCCAACTTATGACGCATTCAGCGAGGCTCTGTGCCGACTGCTCTTGTTACGGATACCGTCTACGCACTTCATCTCATCTCTTCCTGGTGATTTTGTACTGCGCCTTGTTCACGTGAAACAGAACATTTACTGCAGGTTACAAAAGCAAAATACTGCGGATGCTGGATTCTGAAATAAGAACAGAAAATGCTGGAAACACTCAGCAGGTCAGGCAACATCTGTGGAGAGAGAAACAGAGTTAACGTTAACTCTTGTTTCTCTCTCTACAGATGCTGCCTGACCTGCTAAGTATCTCCAGCATTTTCTGTTTTTATTTACTGTAGGATGATGCGCTCGAGATGCTTTGAACCACAACAGCTGTGTGTGTACCATCCCAGCCCCTAAAGGTCCACTTTTCTCAGTCATCATCACAGTGAGCTGATGGATAAACTGTTCAAATGAAGATAGATTGCTGTCAAAGTACAGTTCCTTCTTCACTTTCTGAGTGCTTAATTCAGTGGTGCTTTGGATTGTTGCGGAGTGAGGGGGGTGGTGGGGTGGCCGAGTTCCTTTCTTCTGGGAGTTCCCTTTGAGACTCAATAATGGCTTGTTAATGGTTAGGCAGTGAATATTGCCCAAGTAGCACTATTTAGGATTGCTTCATGTTCTCCATTTTTGTGCTGAATTTATGTAACTATAGGTACAAATTCAAAAATTCTCGTGTGGAGCCACTGAATCTCACTGCTTTCACCACCGAAGGAGATGGTCCATTGGTAGAGTAGCCATGTGGCAACTTCTACCTGACAGCTCGACAGAGACAACGGGGGAGAAATTCGACTTGCGGGGAGGGGGCGGGAGTGCAAGTCAGCAGAGAGATCGCTCCATGCGAGGTTCCGTGCCGGCCTCAGGCCCGAGCCAAATTTGGCTCTTTGAGCGGCCTCCAGTGGTCCCTTTAAGGACCACTGGTTAAGCTGCTCGAGATGTGGTAAAACAAGGCCGGGGCTTGTGCAACGCAAGCTGCGTCCATTTGTACCTGAATTTTGCATTGGGTCCGATAGGCAGCAGGCAGGCTGTTCTCCCATTTACATGCCCGACTGAATAAAGCATCAGGTGGGCCTCGGGCATCAATAGAGGTGCCTCACGTGGCACGCCCCCCACCACCGCGCCCCCACACACCCCCACATCGATTTTCATTTCCTGGCTGCCCATTTTTCAGGTGCAAAATGGACGGTTATGTGTTGAATTTCTCCCCCCATGACCCGCAGTCCAGCGTATTGAAATGGCCCTATACCTACCGACTGATGTGAGCCTACCAGCCCAAGAGGCTCATACCAGCAGGTGGATGGAAGGGGGGGGGGGAAATAAATTGGCAATCCTCCTGTATAAATGAAAAATGCACTTATACTATGTCCCTATGTGTTATTTGTAACAGGCATTAAACTGGTAAATTTAAAACCTGGTAAATTCCTGGGTAAAAATAATACACATGGGAGTGGTAGTACGAGAACATTAAGCATCTGTATGTGAAGTTAGCTGAATGGAAATTCTACCCCACAGTGTGTGCATTGCCAATCGCACTCCCTGCGTACAATGGGTGCTCCAGTTCATTGTAAGATTTAGTTCAGTGCTGCACACGGGTAGGAACGTAGAAGGCACATGATGGAGAAGGTGCTTTGTTACACATATACCCCTCCCGTGTGAACCAGACAGTGCACCGGATGTGGTGTTGTACGGATTTAGGCTCACAGCCATGCGGACAAGGAGTTACGCTGCATTAGCTCCGGTGTGAACTGAATGTGCTTTACCTGAATGTGTACACGTTGCACAATATGGGGACTCTTGACTCAACAGATTATGAAATATGGAACTGTGTACTTGGAAACGCAACGTGGAGTTGATTTCACATGAAACTGAGCACCAGTTTTTATATGTTACATCCACATTATTTTTCTTTGTACTGATAATGTAGACACACACTATGGAAGTGCATTCAGAAAACAGTTACTCCGAATCTGGCCCAGATGATTTCCATCCTAGACAGAGACTACAACCTGAGTCTTTTGGTGGATCCTAACGTGGACAAAGAGATTAAACAGCTCTGGCTCAACATCTTCAATGATACACAGATACTGAGAGTATCTCACCAGGCAGAAAGTTCAGGGTAAGATGGCCTTGCCCAGGTGATGTGCATCTTTTACTGTCACTAGATTTCAGGAAAATTCCCAGCGTGACTGAAATAACTCCGTGTGATTCATAGAATTTTAGTCATGTTTTTACATGGAACTGGTAAATCATCTCACAAGATTTCCTCATTTTCCAATTTACAATGATAATTCAAACTATATATCACTGAAGTTTGTACCATGAGGTAACACCATTTTTTATTAATGTAAATGAAATTTGCTTACTGTGTACAACAAATGTAAGTATAATTTGAAATTCTGTATTTTCCAACCAATATGTACTCGCCATATATAGATTCAGCAAGTTTAATGGCTCTGATTTTCACCTTTATAACTGAATTTGTTCATTACTGATCCAAATATATTGGTTCAAAATCTCATACTTGATTGAAGTCCCTGTTACACTATGATCTTCAGCCTAAGTGAAAGCTCTTAGTGCATGCTTTGCATGAAAGTCAACATATGGAACAGCTGATGCTCGCTCCACGATCAAAGTGCTGTTGGTGTGTGTGTGTTTTTATATGTGTGTATATATAATGAGAAAAAAACATGCTTATAAGTATTACGAGCAAATATATTTGGATCAGTAATGAACAAATTCAGTTACAAAGGTGAAAATCAGAGCCATTAAACTTGCTGAATCTATAAATGGCGAGTACATATTGGTTGGAAAATATGTGAGGCAAACACCTCACATGCCCTTCTTGTCTTGTTTCTGATATAATTACAATGCGGTAATGCAAAATGGTATCCTTGTTTCCATTAGATCAAACACCAAGGAAATAACAGTTGATCACAAAGTGAGTAAAGGAAGTGTGGAGATTCCCTGTGCTGCACCTTTCAGCTGGCTGATCAAGGAATACATTGACCAGCTGTGGGTTGAATTTCAGTATTTGGAAGGTACAGTTTCTCATTTCAAACTACAAATTACAAGAAGACATTAATAAACTTGAAGAATGGGCATATAATTAAATTGAAAAGTGGGGAAGTTATGCTAAACTTGTATCGAACTTTGGTTAGACCACACTTGGAGTACTGCGTACAGTTCTGGTCGCCATGTTATGAAAAGGATATAGAGACGCTGGAGAGGGTGCAGAGAAGATTTACAAGGATGATACCAGAAATGCGAGGGTATACCTATCAGGAAAGGATGAATGGGCTGGGTCTCTTTTCGCTTGAAAAAAGAAGGCTGAGGGGTAACCTAATAGAGGTCTTTAAAATTATGAAAGGTTTTGATAGAGTGGATACAGAGAGAATGTTTCCACTTGTGGGGAAGACCATAACTAGAGGCCATCAATATAAGATAGTCACCAAGAAATCAAATAGGGAATTCAGAAGAAACTTCTTTACCCAGAGAGTGGTGAGAATGTGGAACTCGCTACCACAGGGAGTAGTTGAAGCGAATAGTAGAGATGCATTTAAGGGGAGGCTGGACAAGCATATGAGGGAGAAGGGAATAGAGGGTTATACTGATAGATTTAGATGAGGAAAGTCAGGAAGAGGCATGAGTGGAGCATAAACGCCGGCATGGACTGGTTGGGCCGAATTGCCTGTTTCTGTGCCGTATATCCTATGTAATCCTGTGTAAACACAATTCATTCATTTCCACTTCTTATCCATGGTATCAAACCAGAGTGTGTTTTAAAATACTAAGGGGGAAAAATTGGCTCGTGCCCCCTTTGGGGCCCCAACTTTGCCGCGGCACTACTTAACGCCCCGAAAAAGTTAGCGCCCCCACGCTCGAAATTGAATGGTAGCGCCCCAAGCAGGAGGTGAGGCATTACTGGAAGCACTCCCCCTCCCTCTTGGGGCGCTCCCATTGAATATCGTGGTGCTACGTGCAGCAGCGCCACACACGTCGGCACGGAGCACCACGGTACTACAGGTCTCCCTCCTGCGGGGTGCCGGCAAAAGAGTCCAGCACTCCAGAGGAGTACCAGGCTGACCGATCGCGGCCGGCACCCCACAGGAGGAGGCGAGAGGGGGCAGGTGCTAGCAGGCGGCCCAAAAAAAAATGGCCGCCCGGCACCTGCCCTTTAATTTGCGCCGCCCCGGCCGCAAACACGGCACCCTGACCCTGTCGGACATAGCGTCCGGTGGTAGGTCAGGGGGCGCGAGCCAAGTTCGCGGCCACAGCGCAAGCGGCGTGCTGTGCACGACGATGACGCCATTGCCGGAGGCGCAGCACTGCAGGGCGCTACCGGTTACCGCCGCCGCTAACCTCCCGCTGAATATCGCGGGAGGCGTGAGCAGCGCTGCGCCCGGGCACTAGGTGCTTTGCGCCTCCTATTAGCGCCCCCTCAGAGGCGCAAAGCAATCGAATTTTTCCCCCGAAGTGATCGAACCTGACTCTGACAATTTTTGGCCAAATAGTAAAGTATTTGACTGATAACAGGAGGCCAACAGAAATCATCTCTGAGATTATGGAAGACTCGATGTTGAGGAACTGCTGAAGGAAGAGTGTGATGCTGCGCTATGTTGCTTTTCTGAAGTTAGATCTTGGTTACTGGGACCCATATCCAAGCATCCCTCATGTATCAGCTTATCTCTACATATCTGTCGCATCAGTTTTCACTGTTGTCGCCTTGTCGCGTACTTGGTGGTGCCGGACCAGCTCGAGGGCTGAGATTAGTCATCTCCTCACTGATTGTACACAGGTTGCATTGTTTTTAGCGAAATCCAATTTGGATCATATTTGAATTTACAGAAGGATTTATTTCACCATTTGTAATTGTTTCTGAATGCATTTTCAGCAAAAATTAGACGAACCTTAAATCATCAGGGTCCAAGTGAGATGGAGGTGAATAAAATTAACATTTAAGCAAGCTTTTGGTCATTTACTTTGGATGAACCCCCATATATATTTGAAGTAGTTTTCAAAGTAATCACAACTTTTCTTTTGCATAATAATCATCAAAATAATTTAATACTAAGCACTACATGGTATAAACAGCGCAAAAAACATGAAGTGCTTTTTAATCTCGTATTCTTGGAACACGTAAAGAATTATATTGTAGAAAATTGATCAAGACTTAAAATAAAGTGGGTTTTTTTTGTGGGAGTTCTCACCGTTTACAGGAACTTCAGCTCGTGAGCGGGAGAATCCCCATGGAAATTCACCCCCAAAGTCTTTTCACAATCTCAGTATATCCCAAAGCTGTTCTGACTGTATAAGTAATGCACCTTTTCCCCTCCTTTCTACCTCCAAAAGTGTTTTACAAATGTTGATTTAATTCATAAGCCTGATTATTGCAAAGTCAATAATAATTCTCATTGGAATTTATTTGATGTTTTCAGAATCTCTGGTTAATATAGCAAAGTCGTGTTTCACCAACCCTCACCCATGCCTTTGTTACCTCTAGTCTCGACTATTCCAATACTCTTCTGGCCAGCTTCCCACCTTGCACCCTCAGTAAACTTGAACTCATCCAAAACTCTGCTGCCCGTATCCTAACTCGCACCGAGTTCCGTTCACCCATCACCCCTGTGCTCACTGACCAAAATTGGCTCCCGGTCTGGCAACACCTCGATTTTAAAATTCTCACCCTTGTTTTCAAATCCCTCCATGGCCTCGCCCCATCCTATCTCTGTAACCTCCTCCAGCCCTACAACCCTCCGAGATCTCGCTCCTCCACTTTTGGCCTCTTGCAGAACCCCCGATTTTAATCGCTCCACCATTGGCGGCCATCCCTTTAGCGGCCTAGGACTTAAGCTCTGGAATTCCCTCCCTAAACCTCTCCACATCGCTACTTCTCGCCTCCTTTATGACGCTTCTTAAAACCTACCTCTTTGACCAAGCTTTTGGTCACCTGCCCTAATGTCTCCTTATGTGACTCAGTGTCAAATTTTGTTTGATAACGCTCCTATGAAGCGCCTTGGGATGTTTTACTAAGTTAAAGGTGCTATATAAATGCAAGTTGTTCTTGTTGTATCTTTATACATCAACTTGAATCTGTTACTAAAGATTCAGCAGGTGTTTTCGATTTTGTTTGACTGGTCCCCTGTACGATCGGAATAAAACATTATAAAACATTATAAAATATTCATCTCATTCAGGTGCAGCTGACAGAGACGGAGCAAAAATGCTGAAATTTGTCAACAGTTTTAACAAAAGTAAGCTCGGAGAGTATTTGGGAGGTCAGAGCAAAGAAGGAAAGTGCGACCTTGGTCGGCGATACCTGACTGATTTTATTCTGATGACCATTAATATCTCATCGTTTGCGGAAGTTGAGGTAAGTCTGATTACAGTTGAAAAAACCTACAATGTTTCTTTAAAACAACTTTTACACTAACTAATCATTTAATTGGGCAGATAACTTGTATATTGAACTTTCCAGTTGCCCCACTATATACGTCCCTAATATCCCACATCAGCTGGGATGGAAGCAAATAACTTGTGGACCCCTCCACAATTTGTAACAGTAAGGCTGTTCGGTAACTGAACTGACGCAACCATCGTTGAACTGAATGGGAATCTGAACTTTATCTAATCAGTGTGTGATGCTGGAGTGATAACACCATTGGTACCTCACTGACATTAAAGGAACAATCTGTGCAGCAGCAATACCGCGCTAGAATGAAGGAGTCTTCTATCCGGTAAAATGAGCACGGTTGCCGATGAAAATGACAGCATAATTCGACAGCTTTGAAATTAGAAAAAGACAAGGGTGTGCGAGAAATGGAAATGTTCCACTGATAAACATCACTGACATGGGAAACAAAATGGCAACTAGCACAAGCGAAAGTGGGACAGACAAAACATACGAATTGAACGTTAAGATTTCAAGCCGTGTTCTGCACCAACATAAGCATCCCCAAGAATGAGCCACATAACAGTGTCAGTTAAGCAGAACGTATTAAATGTTTCTGTTGTACACCAGCAGTTAAAATGTGTTTGGCACTGAATGTTTAACTGTGCTGAATCAACCATCAGTACTGATAAGAAGGCTGCCCCCCGCCACACCCCCCACTTAATTCAGTGAGAGCCAAAGACAACATCCATCATGTAGGTCACTAAAATGGCTGGGTCTCTAGTGGGCTGTGTTCTCATTCGCAAAGCTGCAGTTTCACCTGTTGCATAGAAGGAATCCCAAACATTGTTCTACAGCGGCCCTGAATTTCCTCGGATTTTCTGCCAGCTACATCACCATAACTTTGCCGGAGGTGCGGCAGGTTTTCCGACACACTTCCGGCAAAGTTACAGCAACACAGTGGCAGAAAGGGGGAGGAAATTCAGGGGCTGACTATTTTGAATTATTTTCGGTTGAAGGTACTCCACTTGCACTGAATGTTGTTTTCCTGTTTATTTATATTTTTATTTAGGTTTTCAAGGTCGCATTCATTTCCTGCCTGAACGAACTTCACAATGATTGTGATCTGACCCTTCAAGAGCAATCACCTCCCTGGATACACATTGCATATAACATTTTCAAAAACCGTCTACATAATTTGTCCAAGACAATTGTGCTCTATCCAAAAATCCTGGAACACTTTCATCGTTACATACAGGAAACATTGAGTTCTAATCCTCAGGAAATGGTGAGTCTTATGAAAATATTACAAAATGTTTAAAGCTTATGAAGAATTTGATAGTACAGGAAACTTTCGTTTATCCGGCACCCTAATATCCGGAATTCTCGCTTAACCGGCAAAAATCAGGTAAGTTTTATTATACAGACAAGACCCCGATTCTGACCTTTCGCCCCCACGAAAGGGGGGGTCAACGTTCTTCCGACTCCGACCTGTCGCCGCCACGGAGGAAAAAGCCGGAGTCTCGTTTACCTTCCCTCTCCGGGTCCCAATTGTTCAGCCTGTGGCCGTGTACGGGGCTCTCGTACCTTGGTAAGTATACCTCTCTCTAATCCGGCACTTTCGATCAACCGGCACCACGCCGGTCCCGTCGGTGCCGGATAAACGAAAGTTTCCTGTAAAATGCAAGGTTCTTCAAACTGATTTGAAAACAATATTAAACAGGCCTCTGTACTTAATCAATCATTTTACTGACAAGACAGATCCATTTTGTTTTATCCTTCAGTCATTCAGTCTATCCTCACCTTGACAGTATAATATATATGTATTTCTGTTACTCAATTAAAGACTGCCCTTGTATCATGCTTAACATGCACATTTTGCAATTCTGTGATTCTGACTCTCAGTGCTACCTGACACTCAAATCTGCTGGCTGTATTTCTGATGACGTAACTCCATTCTTGGAAAGCAGAGTGTAATGAGAGTACAATAGCAAAATACTGCGGATGCTGGAAATCTGAAATAACAACAGAAAATGCTGGAAACACTCAGCAGGCCAGGCAGCGTCCGTGGAGAGATGCTGCCTGGCCTGCTGAGTGTTTCCAGCATTTTCTGTAATGAGAGTATCTGTTCACTGGCGTTCCACATGCAGCTTCATCAGTAACAACCGGGAGAAAGAGCAGAATTACGATCAGCAGTTACTTATCCCTTGCTGTGCTGCTTCTGCCAGTTGTGTTATTCAGACCAGAGAATTTAAAGAAACAGTGATTTTCTTAAATCCTAAGAGGTAACATTACTATTTAGTGCCAGTGAAAAAGGTCATCTCTTAATTTATGGGTTTTGAACAACATTATTGAATTCAATAAATCTCAACCATGGCCTGCTCATCAAGAGCTCGCTATTTCTTGACAAGGACTTGATGCAAATGTTTCAAAAATCAATATTTTATAAAGATTTGCCCCAGGGATAAATATGCTGAAGTCTGAAGCGACAGGACTGGTGGCATGACATCGCCCAACAGAACTCCTGCCAGTTCCACTTCCTTAGGCTATAACAAACATGCTTTCTGTTAGTTGAGTAAAGAGCAGCGTGAACATCAAAGAAAATTGACACAAAGTTCTCAGTCGCTCATGCTATGGAGGGAGAAGCAAATGCAAATCTTCGGGAAAAGAAGTAAATAAAAATAAATTCTACGGGTGTGGAATGTTATACACAACTTCAGTTGGGCTTCTTCCTGCAGCGTTTTTGACGCCAGTGTGATTGTATTTTGGTGCTGAAGACATGGCCGTGAAATTCTTGGATTTGGGACCGTGCCGTGGCAGGGTGAGCTGGGTAGACGAGGTCAGAGTTCAGGGTGGGACCTGGTTCTACTGGGTTCTCTTCCCCTTTTTAGAAACATTGAAAAATTCCAGCAGAGGTTTGGGGTGGGGACTTCTCATTTCCACCTTCCTGTGCTGAAGTCAGAAGAGACAGGACTGGTCGCCCAACAGAACTCCTGCCAGTTCCACTTCCTTTGACCCCCCCCCCCCAAACGTAATGCATGCTGCAGGCGTTCTTGTATGCCACGGTGACATCCTGGCAGAAGTGGCACCCAAAATGGCAGTTTCCTCACGGCAGTCGATCGCAGAAGAAATCTGAATTGTTCTCGGCCATAAGGCAAGGTGCCTTTCAGAAGTTCCAGGTCCCCCAATTTGTGGATGCCCAGGGCATGGCAGGAAAAGGCGGGCACTTGCCCCTTTTAAGAAATGACCCGGTCCCTGAGACTGGTGGACTGGCAGTGGAGCTCCAGAAATTTTGAGGCCACTCACTGTCTTGTTATACACCAGGTGTAGCTCTAGATACTGTAGAATAATAACTACTAATTAAAGTGGTCATGACCTAGAGCAATATCATCAAGCAGACATTTTATGGTTAAGCAACGCCTCGATTTTAAAATTCTCATCCTTGTTTTCAAATCCCTCCAAGGCCTCGCCCCTCCCTATCTCTGTAACCTCCTCCAGCCCCACAACCCTCCGGGATATCTGCGCTCCTCTAATTCTGGCCTCTTGAGCATCCCTGATTTTAATCGCTCAATTATTGGTGGCCGTGCCTTCTGTTGCCTAGGCCCTAAGCTCTGGAATTCCCTCCCTAAACCTCTCCACCTCTCTACCTCTATTTCCTCCTTTAAGACGCTTCTTAAAACCTACCTCTTTGACCATGCTTTTGGTCACCTGCCCTAATATCTCCTTATGTGGCTCAGTGTCAAATTTTGTTTTATAATGCTCCTGTGAAGAGCCTTGGGACATTTTATTATGTTAAAAGTGCTAAATAAATGCAAGTTGTTGTTGTTTTATAAAACTTGACAAAGACATTGAGAAATCTTGCTGCTTCCACATTTATCAATGTTGACATTACTTAATCAAAGAGAACTTCTCTTCAAAAAGTGTAATGTTTGTGTTTATTTTTCAGACTCTTGACATACTTGCTGCTTACGCGTGTGCTGAAAGGGCTCAAGCTTTAGATATTGTGACAATCAAAAACTGTGTAGAACTAATAGAAATAATGGAAACCATACAGCCATCAGTTGAACTAGTTTATGACAAAAACTACATCAAAGCGTGCAGCCCAACATGCCAGCAAACTATTGCTCAGATCAGGCAAGCCTCACATTCTGTTCATCTCGTGCACTACCTGCTGATAGATGTGTTGTTTCATGTTGCAAAGAGCCCCACCTTATTCCAGGTCTCTGGCTATATATTCCTCCAGTCACTAATGTAAGTGGAGAAGTCAATGCAAATGTAAAATGTATTCCCCATTTTACACTCGCATCAATGTTTTCACTCCCGTTAGTGACTGTGAACCTGGACGAAAATATTCTTGCTGGTCTCCCCAGCTATCAGCCGATTGTTCTCACATTGTAGTCGAAACTCAAACCATCATTAAAAACTTTGAGAACAATGGATTACTACCGTGTTAACCAACAGGGTACATTAGGTTGCTGCCTGGTATGGCCAGTACAGACCACGATCTAGCACAGCAAGGTCCAAGCATAATCTGTCCAATTTGACCACTATAACAAACAATTGTCTTTACAATCTATTCTATTAATATTTCCAATTCCATATGATGAATTATGTGTGTAAATACATATATTTTGGAAACTTGTTTGGAAAGCAGTTCATTTTTTTTTAATGTAAAACAGGGGTTTTCTGCTGTATGAGTTTTTTTTTAAAAAAACAGCTAACACAGAGCAATATGTAGCTTTCCTACCCTTTATGCTCTGAGACTTCCATTGTTTTACTAGTTTATGTAATAAATCACTTTAGCATGTTATATGGTAGGAGGAAGCAGAGGACAATACAGGTCTATGGGGAGAGAGGAGGGCAGTGGCATTAGTTTTGGATTACAGCCAGGACAGACACGGTGTGGAAAAGCACCTCGCCGCTGCCTGCCACGCGAGAGCGAGCACTCAGCCTGTGAGAGATTGTGGTCTGAGCTGATTGCATAACCTTCTACCTACCATCACGTAAACTCTAAGGCGACTGTAGACACTTCAATTCTGATAAAGTTCATGTTTTTTTTATTGTTAGAATGAACAGTTTCAATTTTAGAATCACTGTAAAGAGTAGTAATGTCAGTTATTTTATTATCTGTTAGATCACACTGGGACTGTGCACTTGTGTTGAGCGTGTTTATCGAACATGTCGTTTTCAGTGTAGCTGACACTGATCCCAGGTTACGAGACGTTGCTGTAAAACACTGCGCACAGCTTCAGAAGGTAAACAACATGACCAGTTTAAAAAAAACTGTGCAATGAAAGAATTTGTCCAAATGTACACAGGGTACATGGTAATCATATATTTTAAATGATTTTCGGCTTATTATAAAAAAAATTGTTTGCATATTAAGAATGATAAGCACATGAGATTCATGGGTGTCTCTTTAACTCTCATCTTTAGTAGTGTAGATTGACAGTTAACCCTTAGGTTGCGTACATATAGCTCAACAATCTGCACTGGTGAATAGCTCACTGTGTCCACACAGTATCACTGAACGAAAGGTTATATTGCTTGTCAGTTCATCGTCACACAGGCGCCATCTTCCTATTCATGTAAAGTTAACGAAAAACTCTACACGATAGCTTAGCAAAATAATTCTTCTTTAACTTTACACACAGGAAAATATATCCTGTAATCCCTTGTTCCTAATCTGGTCAACATGAACATCCTTTTTGTACCAGTAACCACCTGCTTTAGGATTTCCACCCATTGTTTATCACCACCTGTACTTTTTTGAGAAGTTCAACATTTACAGTTTCTTCCCCTGTGGTACTTTTTTTTTGCAGCAGATTTCACATAAAATCTCTACTATATCAAAACTTCCATCGAACTTTTCTCAAAATGTCAAGGCTATTATCCCCAAGCATTCCCAAGTCAAGTATAGCACAGGCCGAATTAGATTAAATCTCCCTCTACTCTGCCCCAAAATGTGCCCTAACCCAAGTCTCAGAAGAGCCCCTTACTGAAGTAGTACAAATTCTTCAATTTCCCACACCAGCCGTCCTTATTAGACTGCCAGTTTCTGCCTAATTGTAGTCATTTTATGTTGTCAAAGCTCATTTCATGTAAACACCTCACAGCCAACACTTTCTTCCCTTCTGGCTGTGCTGTACAGGAACGTAGGAACAGGAGGAGGCCATTCAGCCCCTCGAGTCTGTTCCACCATTCAATGAGATCATGGCTGATCTGTGACCTAACTCCATATCAGTCTCAGCTTTAAAATTAACAATTGACCGAGCATCAACCTTTGTTCTACCACCCTTTGCATGTGGAAGTGCTTCCTAACTTCGCTCCTGAAAGGTCTGGCTCTAATTTTTAGACTATGTCCCCTAGTCCTAGACTCCCCAACCAATGGAAATAGTTTCTCTATCTACCCTATCAGTTCCCCTTAATATCTTGAAAACTTCGATCAAATCATCCCATAACCTCCTAAATTCCAGTGAATAAAATCCTAGTTTGTGTATTCAACCCCAGGTCTCAGATGAAACAAAACTGTACCGCCTGATTGACTTTTGTACGGTTCATTTAACTGAATCCTTTGAGAGGACAAAATGTCCAATAAATAATTCCTCAAGGAACTTTTTCCCAGAAAAGCTTCTGCAAGTTATTTTTCTTCAAAGGCTAAAGCTCCATCAAATGTGCTGTTGATAATATGAGAGGACGAAGGCTTAATGCATTCTTATGACATTTGTTGGCTCCTTCCTCTGTCCACTGTTTCAATGGGGGCACTTAACTTATTTAATATAAATGGGCGAACTGCTCTTAAAATAGCAGACAGAAGAATGTTGTACGGATATGTTAATGGTTCTACCATTAAAATCACTAACAGTAATTTCTAGGCATGGCTCTCATAATGTGGCATGAGTTTTTGATGAGAGGATTTATATATTGTCATTTCGAAGTTTCCCATGCCTTTTGACTCTGCTATTATTCCATTTCCTTATGTAGAATTAGTTTTGTGGTTACGTTGAACAATAATTTATTTAATGGTTGTACACAGATCCTCAGAACATCCTCTGATCTGAAAAAGAACAAAACAGTGGAAGGAGTGATTGAAGTACTGCAGTCGTGCAATGAGGAATCTAGTCACTTGAACTATAGGTAAATTTGACTCATAACTACGCCATTTATTGCCTAATCTCATGTAGTTCTTGCAAATAATTGCGTTGCTGGGTGTTAAAGTGCCATTTTTGGCCAGCAGCTCTATCCAATTTGCCTTTGTTCCTTGAATTAGTGCTTGGCATCCGTTACACGGTGCTGTGCACTGATGCTGCAACACACAATGCCACAACACTGCCCAAACACAGAGAATGTTAATGGGCCTAAAGTGTTCATCTAAAAGAAATAGACCCTGAAGATATATTATATCGCCTTGGCAGCAAATGCAGTAAAGTGCTTCTCTACCAACCAGCAGATGGCGGGGTCAAATTTTGTGTTGTCTGGAACTCAAGGCTGAAGGACTCAGTTGGCTGGGTGGATCATTTCTTTGCTGAACCCCGAACACAAAGAAATTCTACACTAGAAGAGAAAAAGAACTAAGCGTGGCTGCTCGCTTGAATCATGCCAAACACAAAATGCCAATTCTGCAGCCTGGGTCAATCTCTCCTTTCGGAAGAGAATGCAGGATAGCAAGCGGGAGTTCAGTGAGAAAGCCATGAATATTACAATGTCTCAGTATTTTCTTGCCGTGTTGTTCTACCTCAGGTATGGCATCAAAGAATGTCCAGTCTGCCTTGGTGTGCTGACGGATCCAGCCAGCCTTCCCTGTGAGCATGTTTTTTGTATCAACTGTCTGGAGCAGTCGCTTAAAAGGCAAAGTTGTTGCCCAAAATGTAAGGCAGCCGTGCCAGATTCCTATAAAGTCCAAGTCTCCATCCAACTCAAGTAAGTTTCACTCTTCAAAATCAAGTTTCACAGTTTTGTCCCTTGCCTAATCACTTTAACAAAAGAGTACAAGAGTTTGTGGCGAAATTGAATACTTCTTTGGGACATTGTGAACAGGATTTTCTGCTGGATTTATGTCGAACTACCTAGCTTCACTCCAGCAGACAGAGGTTATTTCCAGGGGTTTCTGCTGAAAGTGTAGAGGATGTAGAATGGGTCTGCCCTAATAAGTTGTTTGGGAACCACTAACTGGGACCCAGTTTGCCCTCCAAATCCCTACTGACATGAATCTTGTCATTCATGTGGAAATTACTTATGAAATAATACTGGGCGGCCTGCTGGTGGCGCTGTCCAGGGAGAGTATAAATACTCGGGCATGGGCCCAGCTTGCTCAGGACATTCTTTAACAGGAACTAGTGAAGGCCACAACTAGACCTCCATGTTGAAAAACAGTTGATTAAAGCTTTGTTTAACACTTAGACCAAGTGCCTAGTAGTTTTCTTACGTCACCTACCCCAACCTTTCACTATTCCTCCACCTTCCTACTCTCCTACCGATGTCCCAGGCTTGACTTCCTCTGAGATAAGTGCACAGCTTCCCTCTGTGCATCTCTCAGCATTCACTGAAGACCCCATCGAAGCTTCATCTCTGCCTCCTTCCCTGCTCAGTAGCAATCCCAACTGCCCTATTCTCCTCTCACCGATCATCCTGCCCAGCGAGTCCACCGGTGGCTAATCTTCTCAACCTCCTTCCCATCCATAGAAACATAGAAGATAGGAGCAGGAGTAGGCTATTTGGCCCCTCGAGCCTGCTCCGCCATTCGATGAGATCATGGCTGATCATCCAAACTCAGTACCCTGTACCTGCCTTCTCCCCATATCCCTTAATACCTTTAGCTTTAAGAAATATATCTAACTCATTCTTGAATATATTTAATGACTTGGCCTCAACTACCTTCTGTGGTAGAGAATTCCACAGGTTCACCACTCTCTGGGTGAAGAAATTCTTCCTCATTTCTGTCCTAAATGGCTTACCCCTTATCCTTAGATTATGACCCCTGGTTCTAGACTCTCCGACCATCGGGAACATTCTTCCTGCATCTAGTTTGTCCAGACCTGTCAGAATTTTATATGTTTCGATGAGATCCCCTCTCATTCTTCTATACTCCAGCGAGTATAAGCCCAATCGACCCAATCTCTCCTCATATGTCATTCCTGCCATCCCAGGTATCAGCCTTGTGAATCTTCGCTGAACTCCATCCATGGCAAGAACATCCTTCCTCAGATAAGGCGACCAAAACTGCACACAGTACTCAAGGTGTGGTCTCACCAAGGCCCTGTATAACTGCAGCAGGACATCCCTTTTCCTATACTCAAACCCTTTTGCTATGAAGGCCAACATACCATTTGCCTTCTTCACCGCCTGCTGCACCTGCATGTTTACCTTCAGCGACTGGTGCACAAGGACACCCAGGTCTCGTTGCACTTCCCCTTCTCCCAATCTATTGCCATTCAGATCATAGTCTGCCTTTCTGTTTTTGACACCAAAGTGGATAACCTCGCATTTATCCACGTTATATTGCATCTGCCATGCTTCTGCCCACTCACCCAACCTGTCCAAATCATCCTGGAGTTTCTCGGTATCCTCCTCGCAGCACACACTCCCACCCAGCTTTGTGTCATCTGCAAACTTGGAGATATTACATTTAGTTCCCTTATCTAGATCATTAATGTATATTGTGAATAGCTGGGGTCCAAGGACCGATCCCTGCGGTACCCCACTAGTCACTGCTTGCCACTCGGAAAAAGACCCATTAATTCCTACTCTCTGCTTTCTGTCTGCCAACCAGTTCTCTATCCAAGTCAATACCTTGCCCCCAATCCCATGTGCCTTAACTTTACACGCTAATCTCTTATGCGGGACCTTATCGAAAGCCTTTTGAAAGTCCAAATACACCACATCTACTGGTTCTCCCTTATCTATTTTCCCAGTTACATCCTCAAAAAATTCCAGTAGATTAGTCAAGCACGATTTACCTTTTGTAAATCCATGTTGACTTTGTCCGATCCTGTCACTGGTTTTCAAGTGCTCAGCTATTACATCCTTTATAATGGACTCTAGCATTTTCCCCACTACCGATGTCAGGCTTACCGGTCTGTAATTCCCCGCTTTCTCTCTACCACCCTTTTTGAATAGTGGGATAACATTAACAACCCTCCAATCCATGGGTACAGTTCCAGATTCCATCGAATGTTGGAAGATGATCAGCAATGCATCTACTATTTCTGGGGCCACTTCCTTAAGTACCCTAGGATGTAGATTATCAGGCCCTGGGGATTTATCGGCCTTCAATCCCGTCAATTTCCCTAACACCATTTCCCTGCAAATACTGATTTCTTTCAGTTCCTCCCTTTCATCAGACCGTATGTTCTCCAACATCTCTGGGAGGTTATTTGTGTCCTCCTTTGTGAAGACAGAACCAAAATATGCATTTAATTGTTCTGCCATTTCTTTGTTCCCCATTATAACTTCCCCCGCTTCTGACTGCAAGGGACCTACACTTGATTTCACTAATCTTTTTCTCTTCACATATCTATAAAAGCTCTTACAGTCAGTTTTTATGTTCATTGCAAGCTTACTTTCATATTCTATTTTCCCCTTCTTAATTAATCCCTTTGTCCTCCTTTGTTGAATCCTAAACTGCTCCCAATCCTCAGGGTTACCGCTTTTTCTGGCCAATTTATATGCCCTCTCCTTGGATCTTATGCAATCCCTAATTTCCTTTGTTAGCCACGGTTGAGTCACCCTTTTTGTTTTATTCTTATGCCACACTGGGATGAACAAATTCTGTAGTTCATCCATGCAGTCTTTGAATGTTTGACATTGCCTATCCACCGTCAACCCTTTGAGTGACATTCTCCAATCAACCCTACCCAATTCGCGCCTCATACCATCGTAGTTTCCTTTATTTAAATTCAGGACCCTAGTCTCTGATTCAACTACTTCACTCTCCATCCTAATGAAGAATTCTATCATATTATGATCACTCTGACCCAAGGGGCCTCGTACAACAAGATTGCTAATTAATCCTTTCTCGTTACATAATACTCAGTCTAAGATGGCCTGATCTCTGGTTGGTTCCTCGACATATTGTTCAGAAAACCATCCCGTAAACATTCTAGGAATTCCTCCTCCACAGTATTTTTACTAATTTGGTTAGCCCAATCTATATGTAAATTAAAGTCACCCATGATGACTGCTGTGCCCTTAATGCATGCTTCTCTAATTTCCCTTTTAATGCCGTCCCCAACCTCCGTATTACTGTTTGGAGGTCTATATACCACTCCCACTAACGTTTTCTGCCCCTTGTTATTTCTCAGTGCTACCCATACAGATTCCGCATCATCAGAGCTAATATCCTTCCTTTCAATTGTGTTAATCCCCTCTTTAACCAGCAATGCTACCCCAACTCCCTTTCTTTTTTGCCTATCTTTCCTAAATATTGAATAACCCTGGATGTTGAGTTCCCAGCCTTGGCCACCCTGGAGCCATGTTTCTGTAATCCCAATCAAATCGTATTCATTTACCTCTATTTGCGCAGCTAATTCATCCACCTTGTTCCGAATGCTCCTTGCATTAAGACACAAAGCCTTCAGGCTTGTTTTTTTAACGCTCTCAGACCTATATGAATTATTATTTACTGTGACCATGTTTGATTTAAACCGTTGAGTTCTTTGCCTTCTACTTTTGTTTTTCTCCTTCCTGTCTTTTGCTTTTATCCTTGTTTCCCTTTCCTCTGTCTCCCTGCTCAGGTTCCCAACCCCCTGCCACTTTAGTTTAAACCCTCCCCAACAGCACTAGCAAACACTCCCCCTAGGACATTGGTCCCGGCCCTGCCCAGGTGCAGACCGTCCCGTTTGTACTGGTCCCACCTGCCCCAGAACCAGTTCCAATGTCCAAGGAATTTGAATCCCTCCCCCTTGCACCATTCCTCTAGCCACGTATTCGTTTGAAATATCCTCCTATTTCTACTCTGACTAGCATGTGGCACTGGTAGCAATCCTGAGATTACTACCTTTGAGGTCCTATTTTTTAATTTACCTCCTAACTCCCTATATTCTGCTTTTAGGACCTCATCCCGTTTTTTACCTATATCGTTGATGCCTATGTGCACCACGACAACTGGCTGTTCGCCCTCCCCCTCCAAAATGTTCTGTAGCCGCTCTGAGACGTCCTTGACCCTTGCACCAGGGAGGCAACACACCATCCTGGAGTCTCGTTTGCGGCCGCAGAAACGCCTATCTATTCCCCTTACAATTGAATCCCCTATCACTATAGCTCTTCCACACTTATTCCTCCCAGCCTGTGCAGCAGAGCCACCCATGGTGCCAGGAAGTTGGCTGCTGCTGCCTTCCCCTGATAAGTCATCCCCCCCAACAGCATCCAAAGTGGTATATCTGTTTGAGAGGGGGATGGCCACAGGGGACCCCTGCACTACCTGCCTGCACCTCTTACTCTGCCTGGTCGTCACCCATTCACTTCCTGCCTGTACACCCTTTACCTGCGGTGTGACCAACTCGCTAAACATGCTATCCACGACGTTCTCAGCGTCGCGAATGCTCCAATATGCATACATCCGCAGCTCCAGCTCACCCCTCCCACTGCTGAACCCTTGGACTCTGCTACCGGAGCAACAATCATCGCCCCTCTCTGCATCTCCCTCCAGAATGTCCGTTCACTTGCGAACAAGGCCCTTGCCATCCACAGCCTTATTGTGATTGCATTGACACACCATGGCTTTGACGGAAACTTGCCTCACGGGTGATGACACCTTGCCCCTTACTGTAACCTCCTCGCCTGACTATACTTTCCACCACCTGCCCTGCCCAAACAGTCGCTGTGGCAGTGTGACCCTGATCACCAAATCTCACCTTGGTCTATCCCTCTACTCCTTTGGCACCTTCTCCTCCTTTAAGCACCTCACCTTGTTCCACCCCTCTTGCCTCTCCTTTGAAATTCTTGTTCTCTACCCAAATCCCACACCAAGTTTCTCACCAAGATATCCTCACTGCTTTCCCTCCGTCCGTCTCAGCACCGAGTGACTCCTTATCCCCGGTGATTTCAACCTCCATTTCCACTCACCTTGCTCTCTCTCCTCTGAGGTCACTGCCCTCATTCTCCCTTAGCCTCAGCTCCCAGATAAACTCTCCTACCCATATTCATAGCTACCCCTTTGACCTTGCCATCTCACGTGACTCTCTATTCCCATCGCCTGAATCAGAGACAAGGCCTTAGCTAATCACTTTCTTCGATCCCTAGCCACTCAAATGAGTTTGAACAATGATAAATGTAAAGTATTGCACATAGATTGAAAAAATGTGAGACTTAATTAGCCAGTAGGGGTGAAATTATACAGGGTGACTTAATAATGGACCTCAATGGATTTTCAATGTCTGCATAATCTGGGGAAGCAATTTAAAAAGTTCATAGACTGTTAATATATATATATACAGCCAGAACAGCAGAATATAACTCTGCAGCATGCTACGGCTTTGCACTATACAATCAGACTACACCTAGACTACTGTGATCAGTTCTTCTTAAGAGTCAGAACCTGTAGATTGGAACTGCCTGTGAACCAGTGCCTATGTGCTCCTGTACTATCAATGCACAGGCACACATAGGTACAGTAGGAATGATCTGGTATTGATCTGGTCTAACACTACAAAATAGTTATATCCCTAAAATATGTACATTTTTTAATTTTACAGAAAAGCTTTGAAAAAACATAATGACTTCCGTCAGAGGTGCAATCTGTTTTTCATGGAGGTTGTTTCCAGGTTTTGCTTCAGCGAAGATTCTCCACCTTGTGATGAAGTGATTAAGTTGCTGCTTTCATTGCTAATCGCAGTCAGAAGATCACCTGAAGGTTTGTATTGTGATGGAAGGTAACAAATCTCCACTGACATTAACATTGATGATTTCACTCTGTCTTCAGGCATTGAGAGGCTGGTGATACAACGACAGGCGGCCAATACATGAATCCACTGCTCGGAAAGTTGGGCGGAGGCCTAGGCCTGCAATGCACCCGGGGTGTCCCGTCATGGGTAGTGAACACTGAGGGGGCTGGGAGCCTGCGGCACGAGCTCATCAGGCACATAACTTTAAAGCAATTGAGTTAGTCACACCCATAACACAGCCGAAACAGCACTAGTCACATAGTGCCCATTTGGAACAGCCACTAAAGGAGATGTTACCATAAAAATGTAAGGAAAAATTTGCACCCCTTGCTCCTCCATTCCCCTCCGCCCAATGCACCCACCCCTTGCTTCGTGCCCCTATGCTCATTGCCCTTGCTCGCAATCCCAGGAAAGAACCTAGTGCACAACAGCCAGTCAGGAGTCCAGCACTGGCTACTGGTGCCATCAGTGTGCTGTTGGCACTCCTGGCGCATCTTGGGACTTGCGCCTCGACTTACAGATAATTATTCAAATCAGCTGACTTCACTTAATCCAACGGAGGGCAACTCATTTTGACAATGGCACACACAGCACTGGTGTGGGCCACACTATCAGCCCCTGGAAATATGAAGGTAGTGTTCCAGTGTGGATGAGATGCAGTTTTGCAATGTTTTGAAAGGTTGATCATTGAAAAGTAATCGTACTTACCAACATGTGCTAAAATGATCAATAACCAATGGAAGATTTCAGTTTATTTTGTGCCTAACCCACCTCTGTAGCTTTTAGTTCAGATTAGATGAGATGCTAAAAGCGACCGTTGCAAGCCTGAGCCTAGGTAACCCTCATGGACACAGTCCGTGTTCTGATGATTATCATGATATCTATGGGTGAAATTTACAACCTCTCGTTCTCTGGTCTGGAGTGCAAATCACAAATTAAGCTCTTAACCACGCACGATTTTCCATCCCTTAACATTAATGGATGGGAATTCTTTGCCTGAAAGCCTGCTATTTTGGGATATGAATTCCCGGCCGGAGCCAAGGAGCAGGACAGCAGAATATTTTCAGGCCGACCTTAGACAGCAACCACTTTCACTTCCATAGCTAATCAAAGCAAAGTTAGCAGAATAACTTGGGAACCCGAGGGAGTGTTGTGATCTGACGCCCGCCTGCACCTGCTTTGAGATAGTGGAACGGTCTCCAGTCGGTGACTTCACCCTCCTTGGCTTTGCACTCATGCCGCTGTTTTTAAAGACAAATATCCAGGCGGACTGTTTATAAACTTTTTAATCAACAGCCCTGAAATCAGTACAAACATACAAGAGGGGCTGAGTGACACCGTGTGATTTTGGTCTGCGTGGTTCACATCACAATCTACCCTTGGCGGTCTGAGAGCAGCATTTATAATATAGCAGCGGCCATAATGATTTATCTTTGCGCCCATCAAGGTGAGACTTGGCCACGGTGTCCACTTTGGGCACCCCCAAGTCAACATTCATAATCCCAGGTTAGAGGTAGCAGGTACAGCCAGATGCAGAGTAAAAGCTCCCTCGACTCTACCCTAAGACGGTGCTTGTACCCCAGACACAGAAGAGTACCGCCTACTGTACCAGTCAGGGATTTCTTTCCGTTAGCCACATCAACCATATGCAACTCGGAGTGAGATCTGTATTGTAGCACCAGTTTGTGCTGAGCCCGCGTCCACTTGAGACTGCTCCAGCTGGCCTCCCTTTGGATCCTTCCACACAGCAGACAGGAGACTTTCAACCCATTGGTCTGAGCGGAATTGGAATTTGGGTTTCAGAGAAGAAAAAGCAGTACACTTTCTGAGAGGATACGAATGGTTTTGATCTCAGCCTTTACAATGAAGCCCTTCACATCTTGCATGGATTTCCTAAGTACTATCCATTTAGTGTTACAGACAGCAGGTGATTTCCTCGTCTTACACATCAGCATGTGAAGAACCAGTGTGATTTGCAGACTGACGTACTGCAACACCCTGTCCTCTCAGTTGGATGGTTTTCATTTTTACCTGTGCTAGAAATAGCTAAATTACCTGTGTGCTGACCACGTTTGAATTTCTAAATATAAGTTTGGTGTTGCCTTTTACACATAGGTCAGCCATAAGATTAAAATATAAGAGATCTGTAAATCTATAATAAAAAAACATTTATTTTTAACATTAGGTAACCTATACCAGACGCGGACTTTGACCCCATTCTCTGAGTGCGTGGACATCAACCCTGTGATACGTTCCGTTTTACTGAAACTTATGCTGCATGAAAGGTAAGGGGAAACAAACTCATTCAATTAAATATCCAGTTACATGAATTTGACAGAAGACGCTATGTTATGTTTTCAGAGCTTTTACCAGGCATTTCTCTCATGCTCACTGTCAAAGACTACTCTGAAAGCAAGCCCTCACTCCCAGTGAACCAGAGTGTGACGATATCTGGTAATATCGTGTTGTTACCTGCGGGCCAAATTTTCCAGGGCCCCCAGCCGGCCAGCTGCATCAGGACACCCGATTGGCATCCACAACTTGCCGGTTTTATGTCGATGAGGCCCACTTTGGAGCTAGCCTCGGGATGCCGTCTTCGGGCACGCGTTCCAGGCGCCCTGCCCACGTCATTACGGTTTTCGGCAACAAAGCCAGTTTCATCAGCTCTTGTCGCTCCCAACAAAAGACACAATGGCACATTGTAGATGTTCCACTCACACTGATTTAAAGCTACTTCATCCTAATCGATTAACATCAGGAAAAAAGCAAACAGCTCCACCGCCTCCCAGCTCCCAGGACTTGCTGTGTTGCCGCTGGCAGTGAGGCAAGCGGCCCGATATTCATTTCTTCAAATAGGCGAGCTGCCTGTGGAGGCGTGACAAGTGCCGGCAGATCGCCCAATTAATATTCCGGGCCGGCCTCAGGCCTTTGGATTGAGGCACGCGCTCCGTGAGCAACATCCATTTCAGGCCCATTTTCAGGCCTAAAGGAATTTCAACCCCAGTGTGTTTCTCCCAAGGCTTTAGATAAAAATATATGAGGTAAAATTCTATGACAATAAATAGGACCAATTTCTGAGCTGTCAGAGGTACTTTGTATCCTACATGTAGTGATTGGCCAGCTCGCCTCGTGGTTTCCAACCAGATAGGAGCAAGTTTGCGTCTCAGGACAGCTTGTCACTTAAATCTACCTACTGCAGCTGGGAGTTTAGTTTAATCTCAGCAGCTCATGTTGAGCGCTGAAATTCCTGTCCTCACTCGTTTAGGTGAGAAAGTAGATGCTACTATAAAATGGGGGACACCACATGATGCTCGTGTCCACCTTTCAGTTAAAAGCAGTGAGGACAAGAATTTCAATCCCCAAGTAGTTTACATTGCCATGTTGTCCTTTACACCCTGCTACAAGTCCAACTCCTGTCCACTGAAAGCAGTGTATAGACTTGAGGGTAATGTAGCAGGATTCAAAGTGCGCTCTCGAAATAGTTAAATGCAGGGTAGGTGTCTTTACAAAATACCCAAGGGGTTCCCAGGGACTTAGACTCCCTGCAGAATAAAAAGAAAACTGTTTTTGAGACTGCCAGATATAGTCACTTGGCTTGACTCTGGAGTCAGGTCAGCTAGTTTAGCGTCAGTGAAAAGTGGAAATCACTTTGTACTGACACAAAATTTACAGTGTGAATGCAATGGTGAATTGATGAAGCAATGGAAAAGGATGCTTATGTATACTGCTATAGATTGATAATAAATGGCTCAAATATATGTAATTCCATGCAATATATGAAACACAGATTAAAATGACAGGATGCTAATGCTTTCTATGTCTCTTGATAGTTTTGATAAGGTAAAAGTCTTTATGCAGACGTACCTCTCAAATCTGGAAGAGAAGATATTCTTGAAAGACGATCTGAAGGAACTCTATCTTCTGTTCATCAAATGTTTTGAGGTAAAGAGGAAAGTTTTCGGCTGTCTCACTCCTAAAGATGGCTTAAAGATTTGGGCGTACCTCTGAATCTTTAAATGTATTTTGCTTTTAAGGACTCGGAGTATGGCCACTTTGAGCAGTGTGGAGGACTCAACGATGTGAAACTCCTCAAAGAGAACTGCAGCTTTGCCAGCAGGTTTGCCAGGCACCAGGTTGCCACCTGTAAAGAAAATGCCGCAGAATACCTGCAGAACATTGCCAGGCTGCGCTTCTGCTTCAGCCTGACAGCTCAGCTGATGTACGAATCACACAACAGGACAGGTAAAACATTCGAGGATAACTTTAAATCGTCTTATGCTCTCCGTCCCACACAAGCTGTTCTCCAGCCGAAGGGACCGGTAAGCCACCCTGCTTCCAGCCTCTCCCAAAGCTGCTCTGTCGCTTCAAGCTGGCTACTTCAAGCTGTGTGAGCTTGGTCTAAGCTCACACAGCCGGGCGAGTGCCCACCCTCACTGTGGGAAAGCGCATGAGCTGTGCTTGGATTTCTCCCAAACCCCACCCCCCCAGGCCCAGCTGAGATTGGGAACTCAGCACCTGAGATGTTGAAGCAACTCCGCACCTATTTTCAACGGGAAATGTTACCAATCCAATCTTTTTGACAGTTTCATCTACTCCTATTGGACAAAAAGTAGAGCTGCCGCAAGTACCAGCACTAGCGGGCATCAACTACCTAATCTGTCATAAGTTCAGTTAATATTTATATTAAGCCAGGCCTTTTTTGCCAACTAAAATATAGACATGTTTATACATATACAATGTAAAATAAGCATGAAATACTATTTAATGCTTTATGGTGTAAGTTATTGCTAAATCCAGTAAGAGAGATGCTGGAGAAATTGTGGGTTAGAAAAGAAAGACTTGCATTTTTATAATTGGCCTTTCAAGACCTCAGGATGTCCCAAAGCACTTACAGTCAGTTAAGTGCTATCACTGTTGTAATTTCAGAAACGTGGCAGCCAATTTGCGCACACAATGTGATCATGACCAGATAATTTTTTTTTTTAGTGACGTGTGGTTGAGGGATAAATGTTGGCTAGGACAGCAGGGACAGGTCCCCTGCTCTTCTTCGAATAGTGCCGTGGGATCTTTTACGTCCACCATCGTCTCATCTGAAAGATGGCACCTCCGGCAGTGCAGCGCTCCCTCAGTTCTGCATTGAAGTGTCAGCCTCGACTTTGTGCTTCAATTCTCTAGGGTGGGACATGAACCCACGACCTCTTTGATTCAGAGGCGAGAGTGCTATCCACTGAGCCACGGCTGACTGATGAGCTGGTGATCAGGATGTTTTAACACTGTAGCCATGCTTCGTTGTTCCACTACTTTTTGTTAACAATTCCACAATGTTGTCCCACTCACAATGCACTCTTTATGAATAGGAATTCCCTGCTTAGACTCACTCCAGTGGTCTGTGCAACTACAATTATTGCACAAGTTTTATTTTCTAATTTTTTAAAAATTTTATATTTTCAGACATGAAGCACGGAGCCATAAAGGAAAAATTCTTCGAACATATAAAAATGATTTGTTTGCATTCTGGCAATGACTGGTATCGAGTTTATTTGATGAGGGTGGTCTTTGATCAGTACGGCATGGATTTTGTTCAGTCTTTACAACAGCTCGAAGACTACCACTGGATATTTCCAGATAAGATCATTGAAAAACAGGTGAAACATTTTATGGGTTCATGTAAATTTTGAATGAGTTGCTCACATCGACAAATTATGCTGTCTCTTAGAAGTGATTAAATTAATCAAATAAATGCTGTGTATAATTCTTTATTTGTTTTTAGATATAATAATTCAAATGGATCTTTAACTCTTTAACACTGAACATGCTTTGTAATCTTCAAAATGCGTGCATGTTTTTTCATCACTTAATTCTGCAGCATTAAGTAATACAAATTACCACTATAGACTATTCTAGAAGCGAAGCAGAGAAATATGTTGGGCCACAAATTATTTGTATTTAATTTACAGCATTCTCTAAACAAATTAGCTTCAGATCATCACCAAAAAAACAAAGGGAGAGGTTAGGAATTTTATTCACACAGCGGTTTACTCAGATATGGAATGCCCGACCAGAAAGAGCGGTGGGAGCAGAATCCATTCAAGCTTTTAAAAGAGAAGTGGATAGAAATCTGTAAAAGAAAAAAATCGAAATGTTGTGGGGAAAGGGCAGAGAGTCAGCACAGGTGCAATGGGCTGAATGGCCTCCATCTGTGCTGTAAAATTCAATAATTCTAAAATGATGTAACCCAGAGATGTATTTTCCTCTGTAAAGTTAAAAGAAAAAAAAAATCACCAAACCGGCATTATAAACGTGCAATTTAGTAAAATAATTGGCCTTCAATTTTTAACTGCAGAGGTTTTAATTTTGGTGCAGAATTGCTATCTCAGTTCTTGTATTGTTTAGCATACTGACGTGTAGAGTGGCTGTTTCTTCCAGCGTTGTTATAGTGTACCGTTGGATCGCTTTATTTTATGTGGGCCGCAGTACAAAGCCATTCGTGATGCAGTTGCTAAGGCAATCTTGAAATCCCAGATGAGTATCGTGACAAACACGATAAAGGTATTTGCAGATAGTTCCAGTTTCTTTTAAGCACTGCTTTTTAAAAATTTAACAGTGCAATGCCCTCAATGCTTTGTGTCAGTTTTATTTTTTTTACCCCAACATATTTTGCTAACATTAAATATTTATTTTACAACTTTGGTCCTTAAAGGCTTTGAAGTGCTCCACAAGTAATCAGCAGGTTTACCTGGCCATGGCATTTTTCCGTGAGGTAACATGTTTGTTTGCAGTAGAGGATCGCAGGATGCACACTAGTTCAACGGTAAGAATCAATCCCTGACCTAACTTTAGCCATGTGAGAATCTGTACCTCCAATGGTTTGTGTCTGGCGCATTGTCACATTGGTACCTGATTGGCTAAAATCTCTTATTCAATAAAACAACTGCAAACCACAACTGAACAATCTTGAGGGGTACGGTGGTGTAGTGGTTATGTTACTGAACTAGTAATCCAAAGTAGGCCTGAACTAAGAATTTGTGCGACATGAGTTCAAATCCCACCACAGCAGCTGGGGAATTTAAATTCAGTTTATTAAATAAATCTGGAATGGGAAAAGCAAGTATCAGTAATGGTGATCCATGAAACTACTGGATTGTCAGAAAAACCCATTCTTGTTCACTAAAGTCCTTGAGAGGAAGAAAATCTACCGTCCTTACCCAGTCTGGCCTATATGTGACTCCAGACCCACAGCAATGTGGTTGATTTTTAACTGCCCTCTGCAATAGCGCCTACACCACCACCTTCTCATGGGCAATAAATGCTCACATCCTGTGAATGAGTTAAAAAAAAAAAATCTTGTTAAAAGAAAGAAAACCAGTAGTTTCTGCTGCTCTTCCTGAGGGAAGAAACGGAAGATTTATAAGCAGTAGCCAACCTAAGCAGCAGCACCAATTAGCCTTTAATTGACCTAAGGAGATGCCTATTTAAAACACTCATCCCAAGGGGCAGTTCAGGAGGTAGAAAAGCAGAAATCCGCTCTGTGCCAGTGCACAGTCTGTTTCCTTATAGGGGCAGACCACGTTAAACATACCTTAGCAGCAGACAGTCTTCCTCAAGTGAGTCTCTTTACACCTATTAATAATGGGTTGTCAAGATGTAAACACTCCCTTGTTACATAATCGCACCTTGTGCGTTAGAAAGAAAGAAAGACTTGCATTTATAGAGCGCCTTTCACGACCACCGGACGTCTCAAAGCGCTTTACAGCCAATGAAGTACTTTTTGAAGTGGAGTCACTGTTGTAATGTGGGAAACGCGGCAGCCAATTTGTGCACAGCAAGCTCCCACAAACAGCAATGTGAAAATGACCAGATAATCTGTTTTTGTTATGTTGGTTGAGGGAGAAATATTGGCCAGGACACTGGGGATAACTCCCCTACTCTTCTTCGAAATAGTGCCATGGGATCTTTTACGTCCACCTGAGAGAGCAGATGGGGCCTCGGTTTAACATCTCATCCGAAAGACGGCACCTCCGACAGTGCAGCACTCCCTCAGTACTGCACTGGCGTGTCAGCCTAGCTTTATGTGCGCAAGTCCCTGGAGTGGTGTAACCTTCCTGTTATAACACAGTAGTTTACAATTCGCATTATCGCAGAAGACCTGCTGGTCTTGCAAATAGGTATTGGTCCCTTTTCCACCTCAAAATGCATTTAATCTGCTCTGGGTGTATTGCTCACCGATCTAGCATTTATTTAATTATAGTATTATTGGTCATTGGAATCATGGATCTGTTTGATTGGTCAGTAGATATCCACAAAGATAATGAAGTGGAAAATGATTGCCTCCTGGGAACTTTGTTATGGTGGGGCGGTAGTATCTGATTCTCTTTCACACGCTGTTCACAATGGAATTTCATATTAGCATCTAATGAAGGATAGTACAACCAATGAAACAGGAATACTCAAAATGGCCAGGCGAACAGTGCACTGTTAAACACAATTGTTTTAGAAAATTTTGCAGAGACTCTATATTTTAGGTGCAGTGAAGACCGTTGCCGCTGCTCAGTAACATACTCTGCTAGCTGAGGGTCTGCATCAATTCAATGAATTAGTATTCTGATTGTTCCTGAATGCCAATCTAAAGTATTGAGACGTTAAGGGGGAAAAATTCAGTGTCGCCCCTTTTGGGGCACTAACGTCGCCCTTAGCGCCCCGAAAAAATTAGCGCTCCTCCGCCTGAAATTCAGTGGTAGCGCCCCAAGCAGGAGGCGGGGCGCTACTGGAAGCGCTCCCCCTCCTTCCTGGGGCGCTACAACTGAATATTGCGGCGCTACGTGCAACAGCGCCACGCGCATCGGCACGTAGCGCCGCGTCATTGCAGGCCTCCCTCCCCTGCGTGCACCGGGGCCTTGCTGGAGTGCCGGGCTGAGCAATCGCGGCCGGCACCCCGAGGAAAAAAGGGGAAGGGGGCAGGTGCTGGCATTCGACCAAAAAAAATGGCCGCCCGACACCTGCCCTTTAAGTAGCGCGGCGGCGGCTGCAAAAACGCCCCCCTGACCCTGTCGGACATCTCGTCCGGCGATAGGTCAGGAGGCGCAACCCAAGTTTGTGGCTGGGGCACGAGCGGGGCGCTACCAGCTACCGCCACCGCTAACCTCCCGCTGAATTTTGCGGCAGGCGTTAGCCGCGCCACGTCTGGGTGCTCGGGGATTCGCGCCCCGCGCTAACGACAGGCGCAAATCAACCCAATTTTTCCCCCTAAAGCTTTCTAATGGCTGCATAACATTAACCCAAATCTCTGCTGAAATTTGCAGCAGTTTTAATGGGCTCTATTAAAGTTCGCAAGAGGAAGTGCTGTACCTTGTGACGTTTCTCTACATTTCTCCTTACATTTCTGAGACAAGGGGTAGGAGCAGCACCAACAGAAGAATCAGAAATATTATTTTATTTCAGGATGTTGTCGGAATTTCTGACGACCCCTAATTTCCAACTCCCTATCCCAGAACCTGAATGAAAGCAGTGATTCTATGTGATGTCAAGTTTATAAAATGCCCTAAATGCCGATACTGGGTGCCGAGGGTCGAAC
The DNA here is from genome assembly GCA_030390025.1 of Squalus acanthias. Lineage (NCBI taxonomy): Eukaryota > Metazoa > Chordata > Chondrichthyes > Squaliformes > Squalidae > Squalus > Squalus acanthias. Next base: position 12,946,557 of record CM059447.1, on the reverse strand, counting down.
AGTGCACTCATATCTCTCGCCCCAATGAGTACAAAAATTCACATACAAAGAAAAATGTCATTGAAATTTCCACTGCTCAGGACTGAGAATTCTTCGCTTAGAGCAGTAAAGGGATTTTGCAGCCTAGTTTGTAAAGGAGAAAATAAGCTGTGGTTCATATGTGTTCACCTGGTAAAATGTGTTCTCTTTCAGTCAATCAACATGCTGCAGAAATTTATTGAGAATGGTAAAATCCTTGAGGCTCCAGCACTGAAGGATTTCTGCACTGCTTTGGTGAAGAATGAACTCGGAAACCCAGAATCTTCCCTGCGGATCGCACCAGCTCAGCCAAACCAACGACGCATCCTGGTTGAAATAATAGTTCACGCAGCCTTGGTTTTCATCTGTGGAAAAAATGTTTTGTCATCCCCTCTCCGCAATCTTGCATTCGACTCTGCCAAAATGAAGGTGAGGAAGCCACAGACGCACAATTGCTATATAAGAAATTTGCCACCAACATCCTGGTTTATGCACTTCCATCCTTACATCCATCCAGTTCCCCTTTACTCTTCACATGGTAACTTAAGCCCGTGATTAATCTTGTATATGCATCCTTGAAAAGGAAAAATTTGTAGGGCTATGGGAAAAGAGCAAGGGAGCAGGAGTAATTGGTAGCTCTTTCAAAGAGCCAGCACAGGCACGAAGGGCCGAATGGCCTGCTTCTGTGCTATATGATTCTAAGTGCGTATAATAGGATTATCACAAACCTGGTAGTTTTTCCTCACCCTAGATACGTAAATAGCATACATCCTTTTTGCCTGTCCTGTCCTGAAAAGGATTCCACTGCTTGATGTCTGTGATTCTTGGTATTAGCAGTATAAATGCAATGCTACAACACTAAGCATTCCTAGGCTAAAGTGAAGGACTAAATGTTTTACTTATTCCTTTATCTCTCTTCCTGTGTAGACTCCACTGCCGATGCTTCTTTAGCGCATTTCCTCCCTCAGTAGGATCGCAGTCTGCATCACATAATTCTCCATGGCTTCCATAAAAGTCACTCATGATTGGACGTGACTGGTCCTAATCATTTTTCCTCTTACACTCACCTCCGCCCCTCCCACCTCCGCCCCCGCCCCCCCAAACCCAGGTTCATATTATTCTAACAGTAAAGAGGGACATTGTTGCCGGTTTAGTACCAGTCTGCCAGCTGACAGTGGGGGGTTCACCATTCTGTTCCACTCAAGGTCAAGGACTTGAGGTAATGTGTTGCATACCCAAGCTCCAAGAATAATGAAATCATGATCATATCCGATTTAGCAGCAGTGCTACCTTCTCCTTGATTGCCAGGATAATGAAACTCAGTAAAGTATTCCAACATCACAAGAATGCTCCTGCAGCACTAAACAGCTTCTCCAAATTTTAGACATTTTGACACTGGGCCTACACCCCGGGACTAGAGTGAGAATGCCAGAGCTTGGGATTCAGTGGAATAGAACTCTTAGGACCTTTCTTGACTTGGATTTTTATCTGAATCTCCAGAGGAGAAAATAGTGATGCCGATGTTTGAAACATCTCTACTATAAAATGTGCGGGTTAGGTTGATTTGGCTATGATAAATTGACCCTTAGTGTTAGGGGGGGGGATTAAATATGTGGGGTTACGGGGATAGGATGGGATATGTTAGGGGGAATTAAATACGTGGGGTTACGGGGATAGGGTGGGATATGTGTCGGTGCAGGCTCGATGGGAATTCTGTGTGAGAAAGCAGGGACAGGGTACTGGATTTGGATGATCAGCCATGATCGTATTGAATGGTGGAGCAGGCTCGATGGGCCGAATGGCCTACTCCTGCTCCTAGTTTCTATGTTTCTATGTATAGTGGGTGACCTACTGTGACAATGTTTACTTACCTTATTTAATTTTTAGCATGCTTACTTACCAACCATGCCGGAAGATCTTCGGAGTGATGTCAAGCGTTGGATTTCAGAGAAAGTGCGGTGGTACAGTAAGTGTTTTATGCATCCCTGTGCCTTTAAATATTAGTAATTCCCATACCAAAAGATAAAATTTACACGTGAAATCTTTAAACTTGTGTTTTGTAAATGTACCTCAAATGTACATTTATTCTCGAAAAGAGCAATGTTTCACTCTTCACAATAAGTTATGAGGCTAGACTTTCCTTGTCCTTACATGCCATGCATGCCACAAGCGCGCATTAGGAAGTTGTAAGCCTGCTGTCTGGATTGTCCGAATGTTGAAATCAGTGTACAGAAAATCACGGGCAGAGGCATTTGCAGTGTGTGAGTTGCCCCACTGTATACGAGAACTTGGAAAATCTACCCTACGATGTGTATGTTAAAAAAAAATTGTTGGTGAGGTAGATTTGATTATGTTTTATTAATATTTAAATTAATTATTTTACTTTAGTTCATTTTTAGCTCTGGAATAAACTGCCTGAAAGGGTGGTGGAACCATATTCAATAATAACTTTCAAAAGAGAATTGGATATATACTTTAAAAAGAGGTGGCGGAAATGGCGGAGGATGATTTCCGCCACCTCCAACGTGATCCCACCACCAAACGCATCTTCCCCTCACCACCCCTTTCAGCATTCCGAAGGGACCGCTCCCTCCGCAACACCCTGGTCCACTCCTCAATCACCCCCAACGGCCCTTCCCCTTCGCCCGGCACCTTCCCGTGCAAGTGCAGGAGATGCAACACCTGCCCTTTTACCCCCTCCCTTCCCACTGTCCAGGGCCCCAAACACCCCTTCCAGGTGAAACAGCGATTTACTTGTACTTCTTGCATTTTAGTATACTGTATTCGCTGCTCACGATGCAGTCTGCTCTACATTGGGGAGACCAAACGCAGATTGGGTGACCGCTTTGCGGAACACCTCCGTTCAGTCCGTAAGGGTGACCCTGAGCTTCCGGTCGCCTGTCACTTTAATTCATCGCTTCACTCCCACTCTGACCTCACCGTCCTCGGCCTCTTACACTGTTCCAATGAAGCTCAACGTAAGCTCGAGGAACAGCACCTCATCTTTCGATTAGGCACTTTACAACCTTCTGGACTCAACATTGATTTCAACAATTTCAGACTATAACCCCTGCCCCCATTTTTCAGGCGGCTGTTGATGATTTTACCATCCCCATTTGCAACATTTAACCACTCCTGCCTCCTATCCTAGCACAGACTGTTCCTTCAATTCCTTCCTCATCTTCCCCCTCCCCCTTTCCCTGTCTCTGCACCTGCTTAAAATCTGTTACATCTCTAACCTTTTCCAGTTCTGACGAAGGGTCACAGACCTGAAACGTTGACTCTGTTTCTCTCTCCACGGATGCTGCCTGGCCTGCTGAGTATTTCCAGCATTTTCTGTTGTTATTTCAGATTTCCAGCACCCACAGTATTTTGCTATTATACCACTTTCTAATGTTGTAACCTTCTTCAAGACTGTAATAAAATTAGTGCTTGACTTACAGCCCAAGGTTTCAACCCTCATGCACAGATAAATCGTTCTTTGGTATATCTGATCTCTTTCTAAATGGGCTTTAAAAATGAAGCACCCCATTGCTCAGCATTCCCAGAGAGAGGTCAGCAGCCTTCGGTATCCGTGTTTGGACTCACTGGATTTTGAAGAATTGGAACGTTATCCAGAGACACATTTGTGGCCAAGAGCATAAATCTGGGGCCAACGAACTCTGTGTTGTTCTCTGATGTCTCTGCTTCTGGTGTTTAGTGTTCACTTTTGTTTATCTGTATCCTCAGTTTGTTGTGGAAGGCCACTCTGCTCCTCCTCATATTTTCATCAAAGTCTTTCAAATTCTTATCAGCTCAAAGTTTGGTTTCAATATTTCTTGGAAAATTATGTTTCTGTAAATAATGTATTCACATTTAGCGAAGCATAGTTTTCTGGAGTGGCAGGAGAATGTTTCCGCATCTTAAGAGAAGTGGGACTGCATGGAGACTGGTCAGTGCAGCCTGTGGGGCAATCTGTTCAAAAGTGAAGATAATCACCCAAAGGGGACAGTCTTAGAAAATACAGCATAAAGTGACATGGGTTCTGGACCGAAGGTCTCTTATAAAGACAGGCATTCTGCTGACATTCCTGGTGTGTGATTTATACCTTCACTTAAACGATGGCAACTGCTAATCACAAGGATAAGTAATGATATTTTCACTCCAGTGAGAATATTCAAAAACTTTATTATACGGGAGCTAAAATATTCATATTAGAACATACGGTGGATTCTATAAAATGATGGATGGGCAGAAGACAATTACAAAGGAGTCAAGGGGCTGGATTTTGTCTTGGGGTCGGGTTGGGGTCGTGTTACCCGCATTTCATGTTGTTCCCCCCGACTTCAGATTAATGTGGATGAATGATGCAATTTTCACTTAATTGGGCAATTGAGTTCCAGCATGTGGGAACCCATGACCCAATTAGTGGTTTCAGTCTGAAAGTCGCTTCTGATGATGTCATCATTGCAGGTCAGAGATTGCCTGGCCTTTGCTGTGAGAGGACCTGGATGCAAAATGAGCAGCATCTCTCAGAGAGAGAGAGAGAGAGAGCATTTTTTTGCATCCAGGTCCTCCCAGGCAGTCTCTGAAGACATTCAATGCAGCAGCATCAGAGGCGACTTTCAGACCTAATACTACTACTACCTTCATCACATCTCCGTTGTAATAGTGGACTTGCAGCTGATAGTCAGCTATCCACTTGTGCTCCCGCCAGGTTTCACTGGAGTGTTTCACATCAGGCGTACTTCACGTCGGAAAAGGGTTAAACTAGCTAAAACATTTCAAAATGGCATTACAGAGCCAATTTAGGGCTTGTTAGGGTCTTTAATGGCCTCTCCCGCCTCTTGGAGGCGGGACAGAGTCGGGGACCCCGCGACCGATTTTGTCAAAATTGCGTGGAGGCGAAATGGAGTCGGGATGGGGTCGGGACCCCCGAATCTGCAACTTTAACCCCCCACACTCCTCCAAACCCGACTCCACGGGTCATTGAAAATCCAGCCCAAGGTGTTTCTATGATGACCAGAACGAACCCTGAGCAGTGTAAGAATCCAGAGACTGCACTGATGCCATTACAGTTTCCAATACATTTGAAAATGCTGAATCTCTGGTGCTTTACTAATATTCAGTGCCTGTCAGGAGTGACACTGACTAATGAATGTTGCAAGCACCGCACTGCAAACAAATGACAGTGATTGTGCGGCTGGCGGATGTATGGCAAGGTTTTTTCTTTCTACAAGGTGTATATTAGAGCAGAGATTTGTAATGGTGAAAAACTTTTTTTTAAATTATTTTCCAAATACTTCATACAAGAGCAGAGCAACAAGTTAAACTAGTTTTATATAAAGATGGAATTTTTCTCATTTTTATCTTTGCTGCACTCCTAACAATGTAACTCCCATTTTCTGTATTTCAATGCAGTTTGCAGCTGTGGTGAACCTTTTTCAGTTAATCAGGTAAGAATACATATTTGTTATTTTAAGTTCAAGTATTTATATAAGATTTCAATCGACTTAACTTGTGAATCGAAAATAACTTTTGCACTCCCTTTGCACTTTTTGTTACGTCAATGTTAAAGTTCTTTTTTTAAATGAGGCGATGTACACAATGTACTTTTCTCCACAAGTTAGATACTGAATTAACATTGACACTCATTAGGTTATTGGTTGGGATGTGGATGATTACCCTTGATAATCCTCCCGTTAATCCTCCAGGGGGCACACTTGAGCAGAAAGGGAAGGATTCCAACCTCAACAAATTTGTTTTCTCTTTTCTTCCGATGCCCCAGCAGAGTTAAAGAAACCGAATGAGAAAGTTCTTGTGAGATTTCAGTGAGAGCTAGGATTCAACTGTTTCTCTTCTAAATCTCATTTTTATTGAGACCTGCTGTAGTAATCCTGGCTTAGCACTCAAATGGACTCCCTCTTGCTCCATAGAACTATCCCATCTATGCTGCAATGCTGATCCATTAACGAAGAGCCAGAGAAGCAGGCCTGCCCATGCCCAGCTTCGACCTTTCTCCCATGTCCCGTTCCCCCCACTGCATCTATCTGTCTGCTTCACTGCTTCTCACCAGTCAGAGAAACTGAAACAAAATGGAGTGGAAAGTACAGCCAACTGCTTTGCCACACATCTTCATTCTGTCAAAGAATGAGCCTGAGCTCTCTGTGGCCTGCTATCTTAACTCCATGTCCCATTCCCCTTCCCACTCTGATCATTCCATCTTTGGCATCATAAGCTGTTCCAGCCAAGCTCAATGCAAGCTTCAGGGACAGTATCTGATCATTCTCCTGAGCATTTTGCAGCCCTTTGGTCTACATTGGCTCTCGGTTAAGCAACGCCCCGATTTCAAAATTCTCATCCTTGTTTTCAAATCCCTCCATGGCCTCGCCCCTCCCTATCTCTGTAATCTCCTCCAGCCCCACAACCCCCCGAGATATCTGCGCTCCTCTAATTCTGCTCTCTTGAGCATCCCTGATTATAATCGCTCAACCATTGGTGGCCGTGCCTTCTGCTGTCTAGGCCCCAAGCTCTGGAATTCCCTCCCTAAACCTCTCTGCCTCTCTACCTCTCTCTGCTCCTTTAAGACGCTCCTTAAAACCTACCTCTTTGACCAATTTCTCCTTATGTGGCTTGGTGTCAAATTTTGTTTGATAACGCTCCTGTGAAGAGCCTTGGGATGTTTTACTACATTAAAGGCGCTATATAAATACATGTTGTTGTTGTTGTTGTTATTGGCACTATAGAGAAATAGAAGCAGTTTGATGTTCCTGGTGTAGACCCTTCATCAGACATAATTCTGGAAGGAGTGTCTGTGCCAGCAACATTAGTCTTGTTTCTTTTGGGGTACTGATGGACCTGCTGTGTGGTTCCAATATTTTCTGTTTTTATTTCAGATTTCCAGCATTTTTATTTCTCCTAATTTCTTACTTTCGTGCGTACATCTATCCCATACCTTTTCACCGACATACTTTATTGTTTTCTCACCCTCTGTTCTTTTAATGCCTTTTCATTGCCTCACTGAGATGATTTTTGCATCTCATCCACTTGTTGCCACCTCATTACCCTTGGACTCTAGGGGAATCAAGGGATATGGAGATCGGGCGGGAAAGTGGAGTTGAGGTCGAAGATCAGCCACGATCTTATTGAATGGCGGAGCAGGCTCGAGGGGCCGTATGGCCTACTCCTGCTCCTATTTCTTATGTTCTTATCACTAAACATTTTTACTAGCCAGTCAGCCCATTAATTGCCTCTGTTTTGTTGTGCGTAATAACTACCCAGAGTCAGTTTGGTATACTTTGGAACAAAGGAAACTTCCAATTCAGAACGTTGAAAGAATCACCAAATTATATTCCAAATATTGTAATTTTATTTTGTAAGTAAATGGTTATGATTTTCCAGTGATGTTTCAGTGCATGAGTGTACAGTGTATGTTCTGATAAAAAGAAAAGAATGAACTTGCATTTATGTAACACCTTTCACATCCTGACTGAGCGAGGAGTGGTGGTGGTGAGGTAAATTGCTGAGTAGCCTGGGATTCAGAGGGCCTGCTACCTGTATTTGTGACTGTGTGCCAGGAGTGCCCAATGCCATAATCGCTGGGGTTCGGTGCTACGTTATCCAGTCACCATTTTAAGATTCTTCCATAAAATTCTGAAAATACAAACTATTAACCCACAGTCTGCTAAAAGAGTGGTGTATATGAGAATCATTGATTACGACTATAGTGCAGGTGGCCTAAAAGGGATATTATGATGCACTGTTTATTGATGAAACTTTGAAATCACAGTACTTTCATCCATTGCCAAAACACTATCTTACTTTATATGCTATCCTTTTGCCCTATTGCTTTGAATCCTGGACGCTCAATCGCTGTCTAGGTTGTTTCTTATTCCATCAGGAAGCTAGACAGATGGGATTGGACAGATGGACTTTTCCATGGCTCCTGTCAATTCCTCCACATAATCAGCCAGCAAGGGGAGTGTTGCTGTGGGTTTGGTCCTGCCAGGTTAAATCCTCTGGGCCACCCAAGACAGGATGGGTCGCTGCTTTAGACTGCACCTTTTAGTGACTTTGCCAAAGAGAGACAAAATTTAACTGGAATTCAAACTCATTTCCCACTCTGTAGGAGGTCAGCGACTCTAACGCTAGATCCAGAAAGTCACTTGCCCACTTCAGCATTTACAGGTCATTCTGTTCCTTTTCCTGTGTGTGTGTGTGTTTTTCCCCCTTTGTCCTGTCCCTTGTTAAATGCTGATCATCGGTAATATCTTCCAGTGTTGCCAAAGGACCTGCAACCAAAACTTTCACTTGTCCCAGATCGTGCCTGACCTTCCGAATGTTTCCTCTATTTTCTGTTTTTGTTTCAGACATCCAGCAGCTGCAATTTTCTGCTTGTTGTCCATGAACAGTTATTGTGTAAACAAGTCAGCAAAGCAGCTTTGCTGTTCATGGCGGTGAGAGAAGTCAAGCTGATAACTGACTAAGCAATTGTTTCATTGACAGTGTGGGAAACCGATGGTGACCGCTCGTTGCTCTAATTGTAATGAACCGACTGGCGGAACAAATCACTTACCTCTTGCTGGAATAACTGAGTTAGAAAAGTATGTACATTTTTATTAGATCATTCTAGCAGCTTTGTTTATAAACTGTGAACTTAAAAGGTGGTTGCGCTGACATAAAACTGGTTGTACAAAGCCATGGCAAAGTACAGTGTGAATATCAACTGAGCAAGTTCCCCCACCCGCACACTCCCCCAACACCGTCACCCGCCCCCCCCCACCTCACCATCTTTTCCATTGGCAGTGGTAGGAAACAGCAACTAAGTCTGAGGGAAGGAGGCCGGCCAATCTCACTAATGATCAGCCACCAAATTTGTAGCAACTAGCCGCGCCTCTAGCCAAGCTGTCCCAGTACAGCTATAACACTGGCATCTACCCGACAATGTGGAAAACTGCCCAGGTATATCCTGTCCACAAAAAGCAGGACAAATCCAATCCTGCCAATTACCACGCCATCAGTCTACTCTCAATCATCAGCAAAGTGATGGAAGATGTCATCGACAGTGCTATTAAGCGGCACTTAGTCATAAATAACCTGCTCATTGATGCTCAGTTTGGGTTCCGCCAGGACCGCTCGGCTCCAGACCTCATTACAGCCTTGTTCTAAACATGGACAAAAGAGCTGAATTCCGGAGGTGAGGTGAGAGTGACTGCCCTTGACATCAAGGCAGTATTTGACTGAGTGTGGCATCAAGGATACCGAGTAAAATTGAAGTCAATGGGAATCAGGGGGAAAACCCTCGACTGGCTGGAGTCATACCTCACACAAAGGAAGATGGTTGTGGTTGTTGGAGGCCAATCATCTCAGCCCCGGAACATCGCTGCAGGAGTTCCTCAGGGCAGTTCCTCAGGGCACTGTCCTAGGCCCAACCATTTTCAGCTGCTTCATCAATGACCTTCCCTCCATCATAAGGTCAGAAGTGGGGATGTTCGTTGATGATTGCACAATGTTCAGTGCCATTCGCGACTCCTCAGATAAAGAAGCAGTCCGTGCCCGCATGCAGCAAGACCTGGACGGCATTCAGGCTTGGGCTGATAAGTGGCAGGTAACATTCACGACACACAAGTGCCAGGCAATGACTATCTCCAACAAAAGAGAGTCTAACTACCACCCCTTGACATTCAAGGGCATTATCATCGCCGAATCCCCCACCATCAACATCCTGGGGGGGGTCAGCATTGACCAGAAACTTAACTGGACCAGCCACATAACTACTGTGGCTACAAGAGCAGGTCAGAGGCTAGGTATTCTGCGACGCGTGTCTCACCTCCTGATTCCCCAAAGCCTTTCCACCATCTACAAGGCACAAGTCAGGAGTGTGATGGAATACTCTCCACTTGCCTGGATGAGTGCAGCTCCAACAACACTCAAGAAGCTCGACACCATCCAGGACAAAGCAGTCTGCTTGATTGGCTCCCCATCCACCACCTTAAACATTCACTCCCTCCACCACCGGTGCACTATGGCTGCAGTGTGTACCATCTACAAGATGCACTGCAGCAACTCACCAAGGCTTCTTCGGCAGCACCTCCCAAACCCGCGACCTCTTCCACCTAGAAGGACAAGGGCAACAGGCGCATGGGAACACCACCACCTCCAAGTTCCCCTCCAAGTCACACACCATCCTGACTTGGAAGTATATCACCGATCCTTCATCGTCGCTGGGTCAAAATCCTGGAACTCCCTCCCTGTGGGAGTACCTTCACCACACGGACTGCAGCGGTTCAAGAAGGTGGCTCACCACCACCTTCTCAAAGGCAATTGGGAATGGGCAATAAATGCACATGTCCCATGAACGAATAAAAAGAAAGACACTGGCCTTATCGCCTGCTATAATTTTGGAAGGAAGAAAGATGTGGTAAATTCTGCTGCATGATGAGGCACTGCTGACTTTTAAAAGCAGCAATGTGATGCCAGCAGACACTAGCGGTTTTGAGTGAAATCTGGACTGACCCCAGACAACAATTAAAATTTAGGCCAGTGCGGGAAGTCGGTTAATTCACTTTAGGTCACTTCCTGTGGCAGAGCAGAACTCCAGGAATTTCTCGGCTCAACTGCTCTATGTTTCTTTTCTAGTCACAGAGATCAAATTCAGACCGGTCACATCTTGGGATCTGCCTCAAAGAGAAATCAAGTTGTCGCACCCGATCGGCAGATGACTCCTGTTGCTTTCTTGTTACTGCGAGCACTGACACATGTGTCAATGATGCTCGGGACAGTTCATCATCAGCAGGTAACTGGTTATTTTTTATGAAACTGTAAATCATTTGAGCCTGAAAATTTTACAGTGCAGTAATAGCACATTAATATCTATAATCAATAATATATTAAAAATCACATCTGCGTGCACTTCCTGTCAACTTTTTCCATTATAAAGTTCTATGTCCGCCCTTATGATGGAAACTTCTTAAAACTTGTCACTCTGTAATTACACACTTCCCCCAATAGAGGTGCTGGAGCGCCACCGCTGACAGGAAGGTGTAATTACAGCATGACAAATTTACAACAGCTTCCATTATCGGAGTGATTATCTGCACAAACATCCTTGCGGCCTTCTGCGCATACGCGTGGTGTCCCGGAGCCATGTATGCACACCCGATCCCCTTCTGCACATGCGCGCTATTTACCAAAGCCGCACATGCACAGTACCCAACAGTTGCGTCCTGCAGTAGGCCACGCTTTCCTCGCTCCATGGGAGAAAGTCACTGTATCTGTTGGTGGCCGGAGAAGAGAGAGGATAGAAAGGGGAGAGAGAGAGGGAATCGGTGTGGGAGAGAGAGATCGAAGGGGGGGAGAGACAGGAGGTCAGGAACAACGGGGTAAAGAGCACGGTGAGCACAGTGGGGATCGGGGAAGAACGTGATGTAGGTCTAAAGTGGGGGGGAGGGGGAGTGAGAGCGAGAACGTGATCCAGATGGTAAGATGGATCACGTTCCTCCAACCCCCCCCCCCCGCCCCCCTCCTTTACACCCACACCACCTTCTCCCTCCCCTCCCCCGAGACCTGGTTGATTTCTCGGAAAGCTCAGTGCGTGTGTGGCAAGTGACATCATTGGACTGGATGAAATCCGGAAGTCACGACACTGTCACTATTCACTTCATACCCAATAAACCTGTTAACAATCCGTGACCCACACACAATGCCCCATCTATGGTGGGGAGCGAGGGAGAAGGTCAGGAACCCAGTTAGGGCGGGGGGGGGGGGGGGGGGGGGGGCAGTGTGGGGGGAAGTCAAGAACTTGGAGGGGGTGGAAGGTCAGGAACTTGGGCGGGGGAGGATGTCAGGATCTTGGGGGGTGGGGAGGTCAGAAACTTGGGGGGGGGGGGGGGATGTGGTCAGGGCCAGGAACTTGTTGGGGAGGGAAAAGGTCAGGAACTCGTGGGTATGAGGAAGGTTAGGAACTTGTTGGGGCTGGGGGTCACGGGAACTTGTTTGGGGGGTGGGAGAAGGTCTTAGCCCGTGAGGGTGAGTCCTGTCTGTTCAATGTGAGCTCTGTTCTCTCTTTCGAGCCTGGCAGTCAGAATGGCTCGAATTACACTTTGATTACTTAGGCTGGCAGGATCTAATTACACATTCCAGAGAAACTGCTGGGTGTGTCTTGTTCTCCAAAGGGACCAATCAGAAATCTATTCTTGTCCTCCAAGAGGACCAATCAGAAATCTGGTGTTGGAAATAAACGCAACCTTCCATTATTCCCCCTTCTGCTCTAACCCTGCTTCAGTGTAGAGATTCACGTATCTCTGGTAAACAGGGTCGAGTGCAAACCAATATGGTGGGTATATTGTGTTTAATCGGAGTTTAGGACGGAATATAACACACTAGTAATACAGCAAAAACATACGACCGTCACAAGCAGCTGGTATCAGACCCGATCGGACAGACGGCTGGCATGCATGAACAGTTCTCTGGCTTCTGGCCTCTCTCTCTCTCTCTCTTTCACTCTAGAGCCTCTGATGGTGAGCATGGGATCACTCTCTTAAGAGCGTTCGACCAGCCCAACTTCTCTTTGCAACTTCTGTTCGGCTCTCCCTTCCACCGTCTGTGGGCAAGCCCTTGTGGTGTCACTTTTTATTCTCTTTTTAGGGGTGGGCCTGAGGCCAAGTTATTGACAAGACCATTTAACCTGTAAAGGTTCCTCTGAAACTTCATCAACCAATGGCAGCTCAAGTTCTTTGTCTTGGTTCTTGGATGAAAGCCCTCCCCAAAAGAGGGTCTCATTACTTCATCCAATTTATCTTTCTTGTTTTTACATTTTGAAGGTTCCTCCATTGGAATCCATCTTATCTCTCTTGATTCTATCCTCCTTAACCCAGCAAGTACAAGGCCCGGCCCTGTCCCTCTTAATCATGGCCCCAGCCAGAGCTGTCGCACATTAGCCAGTCGCTATCTCACCTTCATCTAGCAAATGGCCCATTCGAAGATGGATACCTTAGCCTCCTCAAATTCCTTTCATTCTATGTCTTTTCCTAATTAACTTTTAATTGTCTTCGCAAGCAGTTCTGCTAAACAATCTCCAAATTCTGTCTGTAGAGATTATAATATGGTTATTAGTAATAATGGAAGAAACATAGGTTGGGCCTTCACTGGCCAAATTAAAGATACATTAACAAAGTCAAAACCCTAACTTACAAACAACAGATAACTCGCCTGGCAGGGCCATCCTATGGGCCCCCGTGTGGAATGTTTATGTTTCACCCAATCTAACTGATTAAAAAGACTGTCTCAAATTCTAATGCAAGCTTTCCAGGAAAACAAAACTTATCATTTAAACACAGTATTATTCATGTAGCCATATATATTTTAAGGCACCCCTAGTTTCTAACATCAGTTAATAACTACACCTGATCTTGACCCTCTGTATTCAACGCCATGGGGAGAGCAGCTAGTATTCATATTAAATCTTTTCTTCACTCTTTTGGGTTCTTTTTATCGTTCTTTCAAAATAAATGGTTAATGCCTCCACTAAAAATAGTGGACAAGGGAATTTCACATGAATGTGTTAAGTGCTCAAATGTTATTATTGCAGAGTATAATTTGCAGACTATCATTTTTAATCTGTCATCTACAATAACTTCTAAATCCAAGTATGTGATAGCCATAGAAAGTGGTCAAAACAGAGTAATAATTTGTCATTTACAATCTCTGGGTGTGGTGAAGGTATTTCGATCCCCTGTCATTCAGTGGCGTGGTCTGATGTGATTAAATCCCCGTGTTGAAAAGGGGAACACATTTTATATAAAATTAAAACCACCAAAATTCTGCCAATTTATTTTTTATGTAGATCATTGCAGAAATGATTCATCCACGGGTACAGAATGTGTCAGAGTTTTTGTGGCAGCATCTTGGAAAAGATCTGGATCAGCTTGGAAAGTCACTGGGGAAGAACATTGACGACACAGCCACCTGTATTCATCTGGTTATTGACAATCTGCTGAATCAGCCTCAAGGTAACGGTGGGGTGTCTTGTGCAGCACACAGAACTCTTTACTCATGCCATCAATCGAGTACAATGGGTGCTGGAGACATGTGAAGAGCCCTCAGAAATATTTTGACTTATCCTGTCCCTTTAAAGAATAGTCTTTTCATTTGCAACCTTTGGTGCTTTTTGGGCTTTCGGCTGTGTTTTATGCAACCTATAATTACTGTTTTTATTAAAATACCGATACTCAGTCTGTTCATTTTCTCACGAGAGTGATTGTCATAGATTTAAATCAATTTGAGTAAAAGTAGAGCGAAAACAGCACTCTGAAGGAGCGGGTGAGATGCAGCTACACTCAACCCCACCGAAGCTTGCAGAGTTACGGGGTGTGTCCATGATAAACAGGCCTTTGGTGCAGGGGGGTTGGGGGACATCTGGGGTACCCCCAGCAGAAGGAGCTACCCAGATGGGACTCACTTGCACCAAGAGTGGAGTCCAGTACACCTCTCCTCCCTCAACATATGGAACTGGTCACCTTTAGTGTGGGGGTGTGGCACAGCATTGGGAAGCTCACCCTTGGCCCCATCCCTCTGACACAGGTCCCCAGGTAAGAGGCAGACAGAGGTTCTGCCCCCTACTAGACCTCACAGAAGCTTTCAGCCCCAAGGTATTCATATATGGAGGTTTATCTCCAATTATAATGGCTTAACCTGTTTGAAACAGTTTGATGTGGACCCATTGCACATGGCAAAACATCACTTTGTTTATACAGCCTGTGTGCAGCTCGGAAAATGTAAAGCTTTTAAAATTCCATAGACGGACACGGTACACTTTCAGGAATATTCACGTCAATCATAAGCCAGTCTCTCAAAAGTATATTACGCACACCTTGTGTTTCTACAAGTCTGCAGTTTAATTTATCTATTGCCATAATATGTACGGTTTACAACTTAGAAACTATTAACCAGTTGTTCCCCGAGAGTCGTCCAATAACAATCAATTGAGGGGGGCAGGTTATCAATCCATGGGAAATTAATATACCTGGTGAACTTTAAACTCAATTTTATCCTTTTCTGTGACATTATTTGCCCAGAACGCCCAGTAAAGTGGGATGAACTCCTGTCATCAAAGCAAGCCAGAAATGCATGGGAGAGCCAGTTCATCAAAGCTCTTATTTCTCCATTGTTAAAGGTTAGTTGAACTACTGTATGAAGTGTTCCTTTCTCATGCCCAGGTGTGGTAAATGTGCTCATCATTGCAACTCTTGTTTTCATCCTTTGGACTTCCAGAGCTATTTTCAGTAGATAGAAGTGAAGCTGGAAACATCAGCATTTTTATAGTGCCCCTCACATGCAGGAAGATATCATAGAGTGCTTTAAAGCAAGGATACAAAGGTGGGGGAGGAGCATGGGAAAAGTGGAGAAGGCATGGCGAGGCTAGGATGTGGAGTCGAAGGCATGATCGCAGAGGAACACTTTGAGGAGGTTTTTGAATGCAGAATTAATTATTTGAAAATTAGCTTCAGCTAGTTGTATCTTTAAAGGAGTCACTTTATCAGTAACTTGTCTGCCTTGGCTCAGTGGTAGCACTCTTGACTCTGAGCCAGAAGGCTGTGGGTTCATAGCCCCACTTCAGAGTTATGACCACATAATCTAGGCTCCCACTTCAGTGTAGTACTGCGGGGGTGCTGCCTTTTAGATGATATATTAAACTGAGGCCCTGTCTGCTCTCTTAGATTGACATAAAAAATTCCACGGCAAAATTAGAAGAACAATCCTGGCCAATAT
Source organism: Squalus acanthias (assembly GCA_030390025.1). Classification (NCBI taxonomy): domain Eukaryota; kingdom Metazoa; phylum Chordata; class Chondrichthyes; order Squaliformes; family Squalidae; genus Squalus; species Squalus acanthias. The sequence continues at coordinate 12,930,792 of CM059447.1, read as the reverse complement.
TTATCCCTCAACCAACATCACTAAAATAGATAATCTGGTCATTTATCTCATTGATCTTGCTGTGAGTACATTGGCTGCCACTTTCTCCCTGATGTCTGAACCATCAAAACAGTTATTGTCTCAACATTAACATCTGTGATATGAATGGCTTTGCTGTGGCATAAATCACAACCCTACCTGCTCAACTTTAGTTCTGACTTGACATCTGGGGTCCATGTGGTTGCCATGAATCATGCCACCCTCATTCAACATTGCATCGTGAAGTCTACAGCTCTTTTATCCAAAAGCTGTGTCATGCAAGGAACTGTGTAGGAAGTACATTCTAAAAAAGGGCATAACACCTTGTGGACTGGTTCTATTTTGATTGTACTTTTAGTTTCTTTCTGTGTCTCACTGCTTCTGTATATGATCTTACTTGTAAATAAATCTAACTGTTATTTTTAACCTATCCACATTGATCTGACATTGTGAGATTTACCACTTTGTGGAGAAGACCAGGATGCAGTAGACAACCCACGTGATCTCCGTTGCCCTATATACCATATTTAGGGGTAATTATTCATCCTGGACATGCTATCCCAGACACTGCAGGTATAAAGGTGCAGAATCATCAGTTTGTAGGATATTTAGTCTGCTTTCAGGAACAACTTTTTTTGCTGTGAACCCAAGATATAAGTGTTGGGAGAAAGGACAGACCATGACACTGTTGAATTTTATTCTATTTCAGATGTTTTTAAAAATTCTATTTAAGTGAGTTAAAAAAGCCTACTCACCAAGCAGTAAGTAATTATTAAAATGTTTCCCCGCTCTCCCCCCACCCCCACAAAGCCGTTCACACTTCTATCCTGTGGCATGCCGGTGAATGTTCAGGTTATGGAGCCAGTAAACGAGGAGGCTTTCCCCTGTTTTTTTCTAATTCACAGGAGCTTGATAAAAGGTTGTCGGATGTCGGCAACCAGATGAGTTCTGACAACAGAATCGGCAGGAGCCCCATTGTTAAAATGCTGTATGGAGACCCATCGGATCTGCTGACGTTTCCTCGGGAAGTTTTGGACTGTTCCTTTGCCTGGAAATATCAGCGCCGAACATGTGTAGAGAGCTTTACTCACGTAGTAGAGCAAAAGGATGGGAAGAAACTGACGCCTATCCTGTGGCAATTTCTTCAAAAGGTATTTTTAAGTCTTGTTTAGCAGCAGAACAGATCTTAACATAATGTGCCCCCCTCTATAATAAAGAGCTCCATTGACATAATCTCCAGGGGAGTGTTCCCAGTGAGAACGAAAGAGCAACAGAATATTTAAGCAGTAGAAATGTATTTTTGATGTGGCCTCAAACAGTAGAATACAAGTCAGAAACAGGTCCAGCTCTTGAAGGAATACAGCAAATCAGCGTTCACCACACAAGCCAGCAACCTGTGCCACAGGTCCACTATTCTCTGGGAAAAGAAGAACCGTCGAATATCCAAACTAATTCTGCCATCATGTAAACTGTAACCAGGACCCCTGGTCTTCCCTAAACTATCCAGTTGAAATAATTAGTCCACATTAACATAATCTAGTCCCTTCATTATTTTATAAACCTCGATCAAATTGTCACTGAGTCACTGCTTTTCTAAAGTATATAGATCCAGCTCTTTGAGCCTATCTGGATAAATAAGGGGCCAAAAATTGATGCCGCTGCGCGAGAGTACGCACTGTGTACTCTCGCGTATTCTCTCTCCAATTGCCGGTTTTCTGCATGCACTGCGCATGCGCTGAAAACCGGCACTTGGTTTTTGGAAAAGGGGGCGGTTCCTCGGTGCACCGCGTGCGCGCTACAGGCTGCGCGCACGCTGTGCACTTAGTGCTTTGGACGCGCAGGTAAGGACGGAAGATTTTAGAAATGAAAAAAGGAGGAGTAAGACCCACTTTTAACAAGGTAAGTAGTGAATTAAGTATTATTTTGAATTTTTTTTAACAGGTATATCTTTTTTAGAGACTTTAAAGACAGGTAAGTTTATTTTTATAACTTTTTAAAAGATTTTAAATTTTTTCAAAAATTTAATTTTTTATTTAAAATGGTTAATTTATTTAACTATACTTATTTTATTAATGTGATGGGGTTTTTTTTAAATGTAATTGAGGTTTAGCTGTTATTTTGGGGGTGTGTAAGATTCATAGCTTTCACAGCACGTAAGTGAAACTTATGAATGGAAGATGGTGTGCTGCCATTGGCTCTAACTGAGTCACATGATCCCACAGCTCGCACGAATTCACTACGCCGGTGGGATACACAAGCACTTCCCAGCTGATGTCTAGAACATCAAGTTCGTGCGAGCTGGATCTGAAAAAGCCAACGCGGAGTGAGAGATCGCGCCTGCTCCTTACCCCCGCGGGAACAGAGCGAGATCAATTTCTGGGCCATGTTTTAAACTGGGAATTAATTTTGTGGCCCTCTTCTGTACCCTTTCCAAAGACTCAATATTTCCCACCATGTGGGGAGACCAAAATTGGACACAGTATTCTAACTGAAGCCTAACCAAGGTCTTGTACAAGGACAAGATGATATGCTTTGTTTTGTATTGATTTTTCTTGTGAATGCAACCTAGAACCCTATTTGCTTTTGCGATAACCTCACAGCGCTGGTTATGAACCTTGAGAGATATGCACTATAACACTCAGATCGCTCTCTTTCACCACTAGGTTCAATTCTGTTCCCTGTAGGGTGTGTGTATATTTAGCATTGGACCTGTCCATGTGCATAACCCAACACTTTCCTAAGTTAAACATAATTTTCCAAACACATAGAATCATAGAATGGTTACAGCCCGTGCCGGCTCTCTGCAAGAGCACTTCAGCTGGTCCCACTCCCCCGCCCTTTCCCTGTAGCCTTGCAAATTTTTTTCCTCAGGTACTTATCCAATTCCCTGTTGAAAGCCACGATTGAGTCTGCCTCCACCACCCTTTCAGGCAGTGCATTCCAGATCCTAACCACTCGCTGCGTAAAAAAGTTTTTCCTCATGTCGCCTTTGGTTCTTTTGCCAATCATCTTAAATCTGTGTCCGCTGGTTCTTGACCCTTCCACCAATGGGAACAGTCTCTCTCTATCTACTCTGTCCAGACCCCTCATGATTTTGAACACCTCTATCAAATCTCCTCTCAACCTTCTCTGCTCTAAGGAGAACAACCCCAGCTTCTCTAGTCTATCCACGTAACTGAAGTCCCTCATCCCTGGAATCATTCTCGTAAATCTTTTCTGCACCCTCTCTAAGGCCTTCATATCCTTCCTAAAGTGCGGTGCCCAGAATTGGACACAGTACTCCAGTTGAGGCCGAACCAGTGTTTTATAAAGGTTCATCATAATTTCCTTGCTTTTGTACTCTATGCCTCTATTTATGAAGCCCAGGATCCCGTATGCTTTTTTAACTGCTTTCTCAACCTGCCCTGCCACCTTCAACGATTTGTGCACATATACCCCATGGTCTCTCTGTTCATGCACCCCCACAGGCCATTCTCTTAACACATCCTGGCTGACATCGGCTAACTCGGCACAGATTTGAGATTGAACATGGACCTGCCTGGTCTCTATCATTCAGCTACTCACTTAATAAACTTGCTAATGAATCAAAAAGAAGGAGGTGGTGAAAAATATCTTTTTTACAATTAGATTTTCAATGTTTGTCAGATACAGACTTTAAAGGGAAACCAATGTATTTGTCAGTGTGACTGTTCTGCCAATGCAGTGATTATAATACAGAGTATTTTATTGTGTTTATAAAATATACAAGCCAATAAATGCCATATAAAAAAGCTATAGGCATATTTAAGGATCACAAAATGTCCTTGATGTCATTGCTGTGTTAACATTTCCAGTCTTTTTATTGCTTAAGCATGTCAGTCCTATCTACTGCTAGTTGGGCTGCTGATTCAAACTGATTAAGCACACCACCCTGCACAGAGCACATTGAGGTACTCTAACATGAGGGGGTCAATCTTTACTCCCGGGCGGGAACGTAGCCCAGCAACCGGCCGTCCCGTCCAGGAGTGCTTCCAGGGAGGCTCGGGCGATTTTAACGGCTAGGCCTCATTAGCATGCTTGCCGACTTCCCAACCTAAATGGCCTGGAAGCGGTTGCCCAGCCATTAAAATCGGGCCACTCGGAGGCCGGAGACGTGGGGTAATGGTCTCCGGCACAAGGTAATTGCAATGGAGTGCTCAGGGAGGAGAATTGCGGTCTGGGGCAGGGGAAGGCCCAAGGTCTCCTTTTGGGCCTCTCCTGCCCTGGGCTTTCCCCCTGTTCCCAGTCCTCCTGGAGCACAAGGGAACCCATAAAAAATGTTAAATTTTGCACTTACCTGGGCCTCTGCTGGCTCTGCATCCGGGTCCCGACAGCTTTGGGTTGGCGAGCAAGCCACCACTGCAATTCCCTCAGGCCTCAGATAGAAATAGCAGGCAGGCCCCAATGATGTTATCGGAGCCTGATCCGCATATTTAAGGTAGGAGCCCACTGGCTCAAGGCGGGTGCAGATCAGGCAGGAACAGTGTATAAGTGCCCGCTCCATTGAACCTGCCCCCCTGCCCAGTTTCTGCTTGGCGGGGTGTGTTAAAATCGATGCCGATGTCTCAGTGCCAAGCAAAACATTCCTCGCTTCTCATCCACGCTTCTCTCCCTCCTATCTGTGTTCAATAAGTAACATCTATTTAACTAGATCTAGGAGGCTGTGGACAGTAGGCCAGTTTCACAATATTTTTTTTAAAGAATCCTCAAATTGGGGATTCAATTCCTATTAGGTTTAAAAAGATTTAATTTTGTGTGCTGAAAAATGTAACTTTATTCAGCACCAGTTCTCCCTGACTTGCTGTATATACATAAATTGCGCCATGTTTTTTTTTTATTCTTGTGACTTTCACTAAGCTTCCCCAATGTCAAATTGAAGTTGCTTAAAAAGTCACATGAGTCAGCTCATTTAAAAAAGTACACATTTCCAATAGGAAGTGGAGCAGTTTTAAAAAATTAATTCATGGGATGTGGGCGGTGCTGGCAAGGCCGGCATTTATTGCCCATCCCTAGTTGCCCTCGAGAAGGTGGTGGTGAGCCGCCTTCTTGAACCGCTGCAGTCCGTGTGGTGAAGGTACTCCCCACAGTGCTGTTAGGGAGGGAGTTCCAAGATTTTGACCCAGCGACGATGAAGGAACGGCGATATGTTTCCAAGTCAGGATGGTGTGTGACTTGGAGGGGAACTTGGAGGTGGTGGTGTTCCCATGCGCCTGCTGCCCTTGTCCTTCTAGGTGGTAGAGGTTGCGGGTTTGGGAGGTGCTGCCGAAGAAGCCGTGGCGAGTTGCTGCAGTGCATCTTGTAGATGGTACACACTGCAGCCACGGTGCATTTAACATTTTGCCCTGTAACTCATTTATTCGGTGTTACATAACGGTTTTTCTAACTGGTAAAGAGGAGCAAGATTTGCAGCTACTGGAGAAATGGTGACCTCTGACAATTAATGGCTTAACTTGATGACTTTTCATAATGATATACGTCCTGGCGTTTTTTTTTAGGCATGTCATATAAGGATGCTTAAGCATCTACCTGATCTTTTTGGACTTCAGTACGAATTAATCAGGATATTCCAAAGTGCCTCGGATGTGAAATCAAGGACCATTTCTCAGTTCCTTCAGCGAATGGCATCAGGTAACATGTTACTTTTTAATGCTAGCAGTTTTGAGCTGTGAACAAGGTATGTCCACATATTACTGTGAAAGCAGTGGGAGTGTATGACAGCATGCTGTGCAAGAGATTGAAATTCTTTGACCAAATAAGCTTCTTCTGTTTCTAATTTACGTGATGGTTGTCTCTGAGATACTTAAAAGAAGGGAAACTAAGGAGAGGTGTAGAAAGTAAGTACAGGCCAATTCATTAGAAATACGTGACAGTGGTATTAAAAATCTGTTAAAAGACACTTGACTTATTCTTGGTTTGTTTTTGTGTTTCTAGATCAACAGGGCCTGAAACATAACTTTGAGAAAAGGATCAAGATTTTCTTACAGCTCTGGAATGAGCTGCATTTGTCATTGGCAAAAAACAGTGAGTGTACCATAGCTGTTGGATCCACTTTCCATTGGATCCATTTTCCTTTTGGATCCATGTTATTTAGTAACGCCATTCTTGAATAGCTGTGGTTTCTGACCACTTTTCACAACAGTCTTCTACTTGCCAATACACCAGAGGCTCCAGAATTTCACACACTCGCTTCAGTCTCTGAGGTTGTTACTTAAACCTCAAAGTGCTGCCTGTATCCCTGTCGCAGCATATATCATTTTGGAATTTTCTGACATTAAGTGCTCTTCCCACCCACAGTTTGGCTGCAGGAGATCACACAGTGAGCATGGCTTGGCCCAGTGCAAGGCAAACTGATACATACCCACACTGTACAGCAGGGCTGCCTGCACTGCATGCTGTGTTTATTGTGAATCAAATCATTAAAGCCATCACAGGACCAAGTGGTCCAGCTTAACTGGGATTCTGTGGTAGACCATGGAAGTGCAGTTCAGTGAAGAATGGGGAACCTTTTGCTTATTAGATTTATAGTAAGCTTTTTCGATTCAGAGGAAGTGCTGGTCACTTAAAAGTTAGAATATTTAGACAGGAAAATGTGCCGCACGGTTGAACATGAAAAAGCCGTTTTGTACATCCAAATAACCCTGCCATTTAAGCCAGTGTTGAATACCATGCAGCACACTACCTCCTTCCTGCCTTGCTGCCATGTCTCTAGCTCATTCTTGTTGAGTCAGGAATCAGCCCATTCCTTTTTTAAACTACTTCAATCTAGTTGACATTCATTGCGCAAAGTAGCAGTTTGCCTCATAGGTTAAAAAACCCTATTTGAGGTTGCTACTCACAGTTGCACTGAGCGCAGTTGAAAACTATGCCTGCTCGTTCTCTCCTGCTTCCATACAATTATTGCAGTAGTATTTAGGCTATCACTTTCATCTCAGTGCTACAAGAGGGTTTACTAAGCTCAGCCATGCAGAGTTTATATATCTCTGTTTCAGTTATATTTTCAAATTCTTGTTTTCCAGATCTGGGAATTCCAAAAGAGCTGCACCAGAAGGACTTAACTTTAGAAAGTCCCATTGAGGTTTTGTTGCCTCAACAACAGGGTCCCGGTCTTTGTGCCACTGCACTCAGCAAATTTCTCATTGAGATTCAAAATGATCTCATTGGGGCCATTAGTGATCGCAAAAAGTAAGCAATTTCCTGCTTTGTTTTATTTTGTGTGAATGCTTCAAGTCGAGGAACTAAGAAACTAAGAAAAAGAAAATGTTCCTGCTTGGCACCCTGTCAGTGAATCGATGTGACACAGATCAGATGCAATGCTTACCTAATATTTCCTAGATAGTGTGTCTCAACCAATGAAGTTCTGTCATTACTGTCTTTCCATTAGTATTATCATTTAGTATTTCGGAGTGAGATTATTTGATTAATATATTTATTTATGTATAATTTATAGGATATATCCAATTTTTTTTTCTGGTAGATCTTCCATCAGCCCAGAAGAGGTATCAGATGCACATTTAATTCTCTGTGATCCTGATAAAGATTTCATTCCACTAGTTATGTCAAACTGCCAGTACTCCCTGGAAATAGGGCAGGAGACAGTACCCGAGTATGATATTAAAAACATTGAGCAGCAGCTGATACGACAGTTCCTGAAAGGGAAACCATCCATAGTTGACTCTGTAAGTATGGGTTTTTTTGAAGAGTCTTTTCAGTTTACAGTGAACAGAACCAATTAACATTAACATTTTCCTTTTACAGAAAATTCCCAAGTTTGTCGGGAGGCGTGAAAGAGATTATTCAAGCATCTTTATGGAGCTGAAAGCGAAGATATCTCAGGTAAATATTTACCTCAGGCAGAACAAATTCTGCAGTCCGGACATAAATCCATTAAATTGCAGGACAAAGTTTACAGCCAGATATATTTTATTTAATATGTGTTTTAAAATAGTTTTATTGTAGATCTAGACAAGTAGATTCTCTCCAAAGTGGAGTCGCCTGCTATAGTATAGTGTCCCATCTAATGGCTCAATCAGACAGCGAGCTCTTGCCAGGGACAGGCAAAAATGCAGCATTTTAGCACATTCCTGAACAAGTATAAGATACGGTATATTTTTGGTGAGAAAATTACACCCAAAAAGCCAATAAATTACTGATGAAAACAAATGACTGCTGGGAGCTGTGCACAGTTATATATTCATATGTACCTTTTTTTTGCGGGGCGGGGGATAGGGTTAGGTTTGATTTTTATCTTCAGTGTACATCTGGTGGGCGAAGAGATCGCAATGATCGCCCGACATCACCAGCGAGGGACCTGAAACATATCGGTGGTTGGGCCTCATTTAGGTTCAACTGGTGAGCTGCTAGCACATTCTGAGTGCTGCTAGGTAGCTCGTCATTTTGAGGGGCGGGCGGGCGCAGAGGGAGGCCAAGAAATCAGGAGCCATCCACATTCACAGCAAGAGTTTAAAGGGGAGGGCTAGGACAATTGAGGGTGGGTGGGGAGTCATTATTGAAGAGGGGGGGGAGGATTAGCAGCAAGGCACAGGGAGAGGGCAATTATGCACATCCTGGTGCCCAAAAAGTGCCAGATAAATTATTTTTTATTGTCCCCAGAGCTGCTTCCAGCCATCCCTCTAAGGGACGCCGGTTCTGGCCATTTCCCACTGTGCAATTCCAGCACGCAACAGGAGTGCGCTTAAATGTTCCAAAATGGCGCTGGGGTCCTAACAAATAATGAGGCTCTCGCCTTTTCAGGCAGGAATATGGTCACCTAAATCAAGGCCCGCAGGAAGTCGGTGGGAAGTTTCATTTTTGTCTCTGTGCCGCCCCCATTCCCACTGAGGCACAGGGCGATACAAAGATCAGTATCAGGGCCACTGCGTTTTAGTAGAAAGGATTGATCTCTGCAGTGGATTAAAAGGCCGACAAATAATTTTATGTTTGTATTTTTGACTCGCTTCGTCCTGAGACTATATTGTTCGCCCCGCTCCAAGAAGGACAACCACTAACCGTCCTGTTGAAGCGCCGTTGGCACATTTCTGTGCTGCTGTCCCATCTTTGCAATCTCTGTTTTATATGCTGTATGGGACGAATTCACATTTTTATTTAATAACACATTGGCCCAGGAATCTGGTGTGTGAAAAGTTTGCTGCACTTCCTATTGTGTTGTTCCAATACTTAGTTATGACCACTGAATGTAACTAACCTAGACTGACCCACTAACCAGTTAGTGGCAAAACTGGAGAACCGCAATATTATGCAATGTGTCCATTGGTCTGCCAGCCTTTAAGGGATATTTTACGGTGTTGACTACAGACCCATAAGTAATGGGTCCTGGATCTCTCGGATAAGTGGAATGATCTCGCTTGTCTCTGCAGAACTGTGAGGTCTGAATAGGTTTGGACCTAAAAGAGCAGATTCAGGTCCCTAGAGGTCCCAAAATTGTTGCAGCTGTACGAAGGGTAACACGGTGGCATAGTGGTTAGCACTGTTGCCTCACAGCGCTAGGGACCCGGGTTCGAATCCGGTCTCGGGTGACTGTCTGTGTGGAGTTTGCACATTCTCCCCGTGTCTGCGTGGGTTTCCTCCGGGTGCTCCAGTTTCCTCCCACAGTCCAAAGATGTGCGGATTAGGTTGATTTGGCTATGATAAACTGACCCTTAGTGTTAGGGGGGATTAAATACGTAGGGTTACGGGGATAGGGTGGGATATGTGTCGGTGCAGGCTCGATGGGCCAAAATGGCCTCTATCTGCACTGTGGGGATTCTGTGATTCTGTCTCTATCATCATCCTCCATCTCTGCCTGTGGCCAAGTTTCATTCAACCGCTTGTCTGATCGCCTCTTCTTACTCGCCTTGTGGTTGTCTCCCTCTGGTTGGGTGTTAAAAGCTCGGCAGTTCTGGCTGCCACATTCTAAAACAGTATGCCTGCGGTTTGGGGAGTAGTCGAGGGGAGGGGTGCAGTACAAATCTACCAAACTTCATCCAGTACCAGCACCAGTACCAATAAAGCGGCGTTACTCACCGTTCACTAGCAATTCTACCAATTTGTATGAAAATGAATCGAGGGGAAGGTATATTTATTCTTCTGTTAATTGATTCTTTCCTTCTGTTCAGGAGATATTGTCGCATTCCGTCTGCACTGCAGTCACAACAGTGCTGAAATCCTACAGTGACATTTGTGATGCCCTGGATATCATTGAGATTGTAGTTGGATTCCTCGCCAGTGCAGGAGGAACCCCGGACAACCAGCTTCTTTCCTATCTCAAAGATACTTTACGGATGGATCGGCGAGTGTTAGCCTGTGTCAGCAAGGTCTGTATTTATGGCTGTTAACACAATCACTATCTGGAAAGATTGCTCGTGCTTGCATGAGGTAAACACTTACTCTCCAGCATGGTAACGATATTTGTCTTTTCACCTTTAAATTATCATTCTGGCTGTGTCTTAGCAGTAGAGCTTCCTTTAGAATCTTTCTTTGCTATTTCATTTAGTGAATTTCCTAACCAGGCTCTAACTATGCAGTAACAACAGAAAATGCTTTGGCGCTGTCCTCGAGCTTACGGTTGCAGTGTGCGCCCACCTCATTCACCCGGGTGCTTTCTCTTCACATTCCCCCATGCGTTCACTTTGCCGAACCCAGTGTTGTCCAATAAAAATCGCTGATGACTCTCTCTCTGCCACAGGTGTGGCTATGGCGACACCATTTCAGCCGCGTGTACTAATTTTAGTGGATAACGCCTTGCACACATTACAGGTAAATGCACTTCACATGTGTATATTTACATAACAAACCTCTGCCACTATTCAGCAACCAAGGAAGTAAAGCAATCACAACAATCAAAATAAACTCACATGCTCTGCTTTTCATCTTCCTGTTTTATCAACAAACACACAAAAAGGTTTAAGTACACATACACACACCGTGAGAATATGAGTACTGAGATCACATGAATCTGCAGCATGAGATCTGCAGTTATTAGTCAGTGATACCATACATAGGCAAAATAACTTGGTTTCTGTCAGAATGGTGACTTAATTTTCCAACTGCATTATATTTATAGGACTGTTGTATTAACTGGAGTATTTTTGTACTTTTTCTGCTAGGCTTTTGAAGGATGCAAACTGAAGCACACTCTGTCCCTTTGGCAACTGCTGTCGTCTTGGAAATCAGAGGTCATGCTGGGCACAGCAAAGGTGAGAATGTGAATACAGGTTGAGCGTCCTGAATCCAGCAACCTCGGGACTGAGGCCGAGCGGTTTTCGTGTTTTTCCGGACTTCGGAACGTGTTTCTGATGTCCGAAGTCCGGAAATATCGCAACATGGGCTCGGGCGTTTCCGGACTTCGGACATCAGAAACACGTTCCGAGTCCGGAAATGCCTGGGCCCAGGTTGCGGTTTGACAGGGTGTCCGGATTCTGGAACATTTTACGGATTCCGGACGACCCTGCCACCAATCGTCCCGGATTCCGGAACTCCGGATTTTGGACGCTCAACCTGTACCTGTATTCATGTTTAGCAGCATACTTATTAAACTGAAACAATATAAGTTTCATGAATTAGAAAAAGGAAGTGGCTGATACATTAGAAAATGACCTCTGCAGGATGGAAAGTCAAGAGTTACTTCAGTGATGTTCTAAACTTCAATTGCGTTTCACTATCAGTACTGTTTACAAGATGTAATGATTGAACGTTAAAATTAACTCTAACATTCTTTTGAGAGTGAGACGCCCCGTTTTCTAAGATTTGGGTTTTTTCTCTGTCCCTTGGTTTTCATACATTATCCCCAAGAGGACAGATGGATGGCTTACATTGGTCTCTTACATTGCCCCACTGAAGCCAGCCACTGAGAGGTGCTCAAGAGTACCCCAAGAATCTCTCTCTCTTTCCACCGCCCCCCCATCTCTTTCACTCCCTCCCAATCACTCTCTCTCTCTTTACCCCCTTCACTCTCTCTCTTTGCCCCATCTCTCACTTCCCCATCTCTCTCTCTCTCTTTGCCCTATCTCTCTCACTCCCCCATATCTCTCTCTTTCCCCATCTCTCTCACTTCCCCATATCTCTCTCTCTTTGCCCCATCTCTCTCACTCCCCCATATCTCTCTCTTTCCCCCATCTCTCTCACTTCCCCATATCTCTCTCTCTTTACCCCCTTCTCTCTCTTTCCCCCATCTCTCTCTCTCTTTCCCTCATCTCTCTCTCTCTCTCTCTCTGCTCCTCTTTCCCAATTCACTCCCCATGGAGATGGTCCATGCCTTATTTGGTACTTTGTCACAATTAACATAATTGAGACTGACAACTTGGACTCTGGGGTATTGCACCCACCCATATCAGGACAGAGTACCAGTGTACTGTTATACCTCCCCTCAGTGATTTCACTGATTTCTTTTGATGAAGTCATGAGTGTTGACGTTATGCAAAGGAACATTGAGAAATGGGACAGCTGGATTGGAGGAGCTGCTGTGAACAACAGCCCGAGGGATCTAAATTAATACCAGCAGATTCTGATTATCAAGGAGGGATTGAGGGCCTTGCGGGTTTATTTATTCTGGAATCCTATGCAAGTTAGTGATATTTAAGTGATGTTTCACAGCAGTGTTATTTGTGTGAAATATTACTCTAAGCCGAAGGAATGGCATCTACGCAGTGACATGGATTTTTAATTTTTTTAAACACTCATTTATTACAAAGTATTTACAGCACACAAACAGGCCATTCGACCCAACAAGTCCATGCTCCACACGAGCCTCCTCCCACCTCTTTTTCATCCAACCCCATCAACATATCCTTCTATTCCTTTCTCCCTCATATGCTTATCTAGCACCCCCTTGAATGCATCTATGCTGTTCGCCTCAACTACTCCCTGTGATAGTGAGTTCCACATTCTAACCATCTTTGGGTAAAGAAGTTTCTCCTGCATTCCCTTTTGGATTTATTAGTAACTATCTTGTATTTATAGCCCCTAGTTCGGATTTCCCCATCATGGCATCCAATTTAGTGAACTTAAAGCATAATTTTGTGGCATCCAATACTCAGTGCTTTAATAGCAGACTTTCAGTAAATTCAGAGAGACGGGGTTAGCAATAAGTCTAATTTTTCTTCTTTTATTTTTACAAGGACCCATTTGAGAGGACCCCTGAGGCATACAAGGAACACTTACTTCCTGCAGAAGAAACAGAGCTGAAGACATTTTTTGCGTGCACGGACATCAACAGATTTCTCTGGGAGCTCCACGAGATCCTGGTCCTAAAGACTGCTCAGAGCAACGTAGATAACAACTACTCGCCCACTTGGAGGTAATACACACCAGTAGTTGCAATACTAGTAAAGGGACTGTGGATGCCGCTTGTTAGAATACTGTCCTTTCAATCTGGAACTGGGATTAAGTTCAGCCCAGAAAGATGGTAGGAAGGTTTCCGCTCCTTGATGATTAAAGGTCCCAAGTAGAGCAAGTTTGAGTAATCTTGACACATGGGAACAGCACAGAACTTTTGCAAAGTTTGCACAACCGGCACTAATTTGATAGTCTCACTCAGGATTACCAGCAGGTTGGGCACTTTGGTAAAGGGGACGTTACTCTATTAGGGATAATTTTAACCGAACACCCCAGGAAACTGATGGGATTGGATGGAGCACCCTTTTCACAAGCTGCCTGATTTTACTTTCCATTGACTTCGATGGAATGTACCATCAGGTCGGGTGTAAAACGGGCAGGCTCATTCGATCCCATCAGTTTCCTGCTGGGTGGTTTAGGTTAACGTGACCTCTTATGTGTGTAATGCTTGAGTGTTTTTCCAAGGCTGAGGTGCAGGTACTATTTCAAAGTATAAAACCATAGAAAAGTCTTAAAAGATAAGGTAAGTCAGCCTATCAAAGCCCATCCCTCCAGTACATTAACTCTCCCCATCATGGCATCCAATTATATTATGAATAATCCCAATGTGTTTGTCTCTGTTATCTTGCTTGGTAGATTATTCTAAATGTTCATCAAACTTTGAGATAAAATGTTTTTCCTGAAAAAAATTTAAACTTACTTTTCACTGGACTGCATCTATGTCCTCTAGTCTTACTTTCTTTGGTTATTTTGAAATGATAATCTGGATTTACCTTATCTTTAGTATTTAATATTTTATAGAGACTTCAGCGAGTTCTTGCCATTAGCTGTCTTCTTTCTAATGTACTTTTGCTGCTCCGATCTTCCTTCATAGCTCATCCTCTTCATATTTGGGACTAGACTTCTGGTACAACTTTCTAAAGCAAGTATTTTTTTTGTGCATCATGGTGACCAAAATTGAATACCGCACTTGAAAGCTTCAAAATATAGAAGCCGATTTTCCTGGTGGGTTATGCCAGTAAACTGGTGGTGTTTTCCTGGGAGGGGGAGAAGGAAAACCAGGTGGGGAGCCTTTCCACTGCACCCCGACACTTGATGCCGCTCCGGAACTTCCTGCTGGAGGTTAATGAGGTATTCAATACATCCGCCGAAAGATAGGCAAACGCATTATAATAGGATGTAAACAACAAGATGGCATCATGCAACATATTTCCCGTCATGTACACTCTAGCAACATTGGGTCCCTGGAATGCTGGTATGGTCCTGGCGTCTGGCATTATTACGGGCCGTGGGGCGGTTGCTTAACATTTAGATGCCAACTTTGACTTGGGCAAGGTTTGCCTTCATCAAAGCAGGAATATTAGAAACGATGAAGTGTTTTCTTATCTTTCTTTGCTCTTCTGCTGACCGTACGATGCTGTGATAAAGTACTGCAGCAATTCCCCACCCACCTTATGTTCTTACCCACCCCAACCCCCTCCCCCTCCCACCCTAACCCCCTCCCCCTCCCACCCCAACCCCTCCTCCCAACCCCTCCTCCCCCAACCCCTCCCATCCCCCCCAATCCCTCCTCCTCTCTCCCCTCCCAACCCCGCCCATCCCCTCCATCCCCCCTCCTCCTCCCATCCCCCCCAACCCCTCCTACCCCCCTCCCATCCCCCCAACCCCCTCCCCGCAACCCCCTCCCCCCCAACTCCCAACCCCCCTTTCCTCCCCCAACCCCCCTTTCCTCCCCCAACCCTTTCCCCCCCCCACCCAACCCCTTTCCCCCTCCTTTCCCACCCCCCCTTTCCCACCCTCCTTTCCCACCCACCCTTTCCCCCCCTCCTTTCCCTCCCCCCCCTCCTCCTTTCCCCCCCTCCTTTCCCACCCCCCACCTCCTTTCCTTCCCCCACCTCCTTTCCTTCCCCCCCCCTCCTTTCCCACCCCCCCTTCCCCCCCCTCCTTTCCCCCCCTCCTTTCCCCCCCCTCCTTTCCCCACCCCTCCCCACCTCCTTTCCCACCCCCCCCTGTGTTATTTTAACAGTGCACTGTTTATTTTTTGAGTTTTAAGTACTGATCTTGTTGCTTTATTTCAGCCTTAACGACACTCTTTCAAGTTACCTGGAGTCCAAGGGCTCCAGCATTCTCCCAGGACTGGAAGACAAACTTTCTGATGCAATCACTCTGGCTAAAAGCATCCAAACCTGGAAACTTGCAGTGAACTTTAAGAAAGGAATTCGATAGTGTCACCCTCTGTGGGCTGCAGGACCATTTCTGCACTGAAATAGAAGAGATGACAAAACTGAGAGAATACCTGTTATTAGCAAAGACTGACCTGTTTTAATAGTGTCCGAGTTTGGTAATATTTTGTACTACATTCACGGAATGTCCATTGTAAGTGAATTATTATGTAACTAAAAAGTATGTGCTGTTGTTTGTTGCAATAGCACAGAACTTTTCGAAACTTGCTCAAAAAAAATCAGCATTGTACAGGATATTGTACAATCACCTGAATATTTTATACCATGGAAAGGATACTTAAAGTAGAATATTGTCACCTACGAAGAATGTTCATCCAGGTACAATTTAAAATATACCATTTTGTAATTAAACAAGGGACAAGCGGTTCGACACAGTACGACATCCCACGACAAATCCCATGAATTATTGCAGTTAATGTGTGGCACTATTTGCTGCTCAAGTACCACAATTTTACATTGAAGTCCCAAAGGCAGTGACAGTAATCGTTTCCTAATGGTTCCGAGAACAAATTAATGCCTTCATTATAAAGCCATCTCCCTGTATAGTTTTCTTTTATCTGTAACGCACAATGTGCAGTGTATAACAACAGGAGTAGGCCGTTCAGTCCCTTGAGCCTGTTCTGCCATTCAATTAGATCATGGCTGATCTGTATCTTAACTCCATCTACCTGCCTTGGTTCCATAACCCTTAATACCCTTGCCGAACAAAAAAATACCAATCTCAGTTTTGAAATTTTCAATTGCTCTAGCCGCAGCAGCTTTTTGGGGGAGAGAGTTCCATATTTCCACGACAACTTGTGTGAAGAAAAGCTTCCCGACATCACCCCTGAACGGCCTAGCTCTAATTTTAAGCTTGTACTCCTTTGTTCTGGACTCCCCCACCAGAGGAAACAATTCCTCTCCATCTACCTTATCAACTCCTTTAATCATCTTAAATACCTCAATGAGATCACCCCTTAATCTTCTATACTCAAGGGAATACAACCCAAATCTATGCAACCTATTCTCAGAATTTAACCCTTTTAGTCCAGGTATCATTCTGGTGAATCTGCTCGACTGTTTTTCAATGTAAATAATTGTTACATAATTAACCCAAAAAAGAGAGAAACTTTGGCAGTGTGGCACACTTGCTTTCTGCTGGTTTTGCACAACTTTGCTTTGAACATTCCGTTTGAAATTGAAAATAATTTCATATTCCATTTCCTTTATTTTTGCAGATGTTTTAATAATTGTTATTTGCCTACTTAGTAAATCATCTTGGTATTTATTGATTTGAAATGCTGTAATTTATGGTCAATTTTTAGTTAGTGTACAAAGGATAATTTTAAGAAGTTTTACAACTATTAAGAATATATGGTTAATTATCTCTGTAATCTCCTTCAGCACCTCCCCCGCCGAGATATCTGCGCTCCTCAAATTCTGGCCTCCTGAGCATCCCTGCTTATAATCACTCAACCATCGGTGGCCGTGCCTTCAGCTGCCGAGGCCCTAAGCTCTGGAATTCCCTCCCTAAACCTCTCCACCTCTCTTTCCTCCTTTAAGACGCTCCTTAAAACCTACCTCTTTGACCAAGCTTTTGGTCACCTGCCCTAATTTCTCCTTCTGTAGTTCAGTGTCAAATTTTTGTCTTATAATACTCCTGTGAAGCGACTTGGGACGTTTTACTACGTTAAAGGCACTATGTAAATACAAGTTGTTGTCGTTGAGCAACTGATTCCATTATTAATATATGAGGCAATGAATGGTAATCCACTGAACTAATATAAAGGCTAAGTACATCCTCTTATAAGGAGTTTATTGCTATTGTATTTCAAATAGCTTTTGTGAAGTACCATTTGGTGAATATAAATAAAGGGGAAACTCCAGGCTGTTGTGCTAATTTTCACATGTTGGGTTCTGGAAACCTGCCAATTTCTGGTTTTAGGCCTCAGGGAGTCACTGTGACCCAACAATCCCTGAACTAATTGCAACAAAGGCATGTTGTGTTAGGTTGTTAGACAAAAATGCACAGACTGATGTCCAGCTGAATTGCTCACAAGCTCATTGATTTCTGCCAAAATTACTTCTGAATCTTTGTCAGCTGTGCCTCAGTGGGTAGCACTCGCACCTCTGAGTCAGAAGGTTGTGGGTTCAAGCCCCACTCCAGGGACTTGAGCACAAAATCTAGGCTGACACTCCAGTGCAGTGCTGAACTGTTGGAGCTGCCATCTTTTGGATGAGGTGTTAAACGGTTGGCCCTGTCTGCCCTCTCAGGTGGATGTAAAAGATCCTATTTCAAAGAAGAGCAGGGGAGTTATCCCTGGTGTCCTGGCCTGTATTTATCCCTCAACTAACATCACTAAAACAGATTATCTGGTCATTATCTCATTGCTGTTTGTGGGAGCTTGCTGTGAGCGAATTGGTTGCTGCGTTTCCTACATTACAACAGATGAAAGTATTTATTGGGTGTAAAATGTTTTGGATGTCCTGAGGCCGTGAAAGGCGCTATATAAATGCAAGTTTTTCTTTATGTGTACACCACTTTTTTAGGGTGGGGTAGGGGGAAGTTTCCACTTGTTTTAAATTATCTCATAGTTCTGAAGAAACCAGATAGCAGCACCATGTAGGAAGTTAAACACAGCCAGGCCTAACAACTTCAACAGAACCATCGCACGCAGTGTTGAATCTGTTGTGTATGATATGGGCCTACATTTGTATTTCACAGAAAGGAACCTCAGCACTGGAGACCATTATGTGTCACACCCCTGTACCACTCTGAATATGACTCCCATTTCCATTAGTTAAAGGAAAAGAATGGGCATTCATTTGAGAAGGTGCGGAAAGCAGCGGCAATAATTATTTCAAGCGTTTTGATTATTTCAAGAGGAATGGGCTATGAGGAAAGATTGGAAAAGCCCACTCGCTACAGCATTGAGAAGACATTTAAAGGGAACCTCATTTATAAGTGTGTAGGAATTATTAAATGGCTTAGATATGGTAAATGCTGAATGTTAATTTAATATAAGACGGGATAGTAGGGCCAGAAATTTTAAATATAAACTGCTGGTAGTTCAGAAAAAGCACAATCCTGCAAGGTCCAAGCAAAAGTTATTTGGAATACATTTAAACTGTTGGAGAGTCACATCACCTGATTTAGCCAATTAGAATCAGGTTGGGACAGGGGTATGATGGTCTCAAAAGTATAGAACCAATTCAGAGGTTGGTCAACTCTTTCAATATGGATTGATTCAGCGAATTTCTCCTCCACTTTGTGGGAATATGTTTGATATATTCATTAATTAAGAGAGAAAGCTTTTGACATATTGGTAGAAAATGTCAGTTTCCTGTGAGAAGCATGATTGACTTTAACTGGTATAGCAGTGAACCACCCGAAACAACAGAAACTTAGAGGTGCTTTACTGAGGAGAATCAAAGTCTGAGCTGCAGCTTTTCAACATGAACTAGTCTTCATCTGCAGAACCTTCAGTGCTTGAAGTGTTGTTTCAGTGACCTTTGGATTCTCAGAATTTCAAGACTTTGTTTACAGCAAGTTAAAGCTGTAAAACTCATTTTTAAAGGTTCCTCCCTCCCTTTGGTGTCCCTTTGTGCTGTGCACTATTCCCTTGCGGATGGGGAGTAGACAAGTTGCTCTCAGGCCTCTGCTTTTGCTCCTTTCTCAGCATTATAACAATGAATGTAATGTGTTCACAAAGCGATTTATGTGATCCAAAGTTATCGCTTTTGACAAGTTGAGTATTGAACAAGGGGTAGGATGAGGCAGAGCAGCTATGCCCAGTACCAGCCGGCCTTTCAGCAGAAGAGGAGTCCAAAGGTAGGTTTCACTGTATTTTTGTGGGGCCAGCAGAAGCAGGAGTTTCTCCAGGCTCCACAAAGTCAACCTGGCCCACTTCCACACTGGGTTCTCCACCTGCCGAGATAACACCCCGCCCCCCCCTCAACAGACCTACCTTCTGGCTGCCTGATGTTGTGGTGGCCCAGAACCAGTGGCTTGCCCCAGGGCACTCGTCTTTTATGCACCAGCCCGTCAGCCAAATGCTAAAGAGGCCCGGCCCTCGAAATGGGCTGGTCCTCCCTCCAGGACTGTCGGCGCACTCGGCCAGCTGGCTGCCCAAAGTCCGCACCAAGGGCGACTTTACCCCCGTTGAGTCTTTCTATCATTCCAGTTTTTCATTTCATGGTCATGGTTACATCGCACTGATAAATGGACAACACAAAATGTTGGCAAAGATATTGGGTATAAAATTAGAAAAGGTTCTTGGGTAAATTCTGACTAAGTAGGACTCGTGAGGGGCAGATAGTCAATGACAACAGAAGAAAAAGGTCCCTATATGGTGCATTATTCAAAACAAAAGTAGCCCAATGATCCAGCCTTGTCGCTGTACACAAGCCATTCATTGAATGGAATGGAGTTTTCTATAGACAGCATTGATAACATTTGAGCCATGTTTACCAGATGAATTTGAATATTTACTTCTTTTCTCACCAGGTGGCACTGTGCATCATATTATTAATAGTGTGTTGTCTCTATGATTTGATCAAACATTTTACAGGAGAAACTACAGATTAAGGATGCCGTTACACTGCCACTTTTGCATAGCTGAAGAGCAGTTTCCGCTTCACAGTGTTGCAAGGGTGACAGTATAACTCCTGTATCAGTGTGAGACTCCCTGGGGCAGGCAGGCACACACCACCTGGTGTTGACAATGCATGGACTTTAACTCCAGTGTGATGCCAAACTGAGTTTGAAGAATGCTCAAGAGGGTTCACTGGACGTTCTACTGATCTTTATAAACTTAAGCAGGGCTCATTTAAATGCTATAAGAAAGCTTCTTCCCACGCTCTCAGTGCATTTAAATTTCTGGGCCCCAGTATAGCTCCGTACTGGCTGTAAGTTGACGCTGGTAGTTATTAATTTGATGATCAGTAACTACACTATAACTTCAGTCGAAGAAACACCTTTCAAATATCATCACATATATGTTTGACCACGTTTTTTATTCAATGCAGCATCAGTGACAATACAATTAATCGGATGATTATTTGTTCAGCACATTGTACTTTGTTGAACATGCACTCCGCAGATAGTTGAGTAGGATGCTAATATTTGCCATTATTTCAAAACCGATTGAGTATTTTGAGTGTTTGAAACTCTGTTCCAAGCACAAATAAGTAACTGAGACAAAATTCCCTCTTCAAATTAAAACACAACGTTAATGATCATGAAAGGAGAACCAAGGGAAATGTTGCTCACTGTGCCTATTACAAATCTAGTGAGCTGCGTACTGCTATGACGTTCAGACAAATCTTTCCAGACTTGATTTCCAACCAGGAGGTGGCAGGTTTGAGTCTCGGGTCTGACCGTTCCTGTAATACACTTACCTTTAGTGAATTTGCCAATTCTTGGATTCCCTGTATAGTGCGTCATGCACAACCACAGAATGATGCAGCACAGAAGGAGGCCGTTTGGCCCATCATGCCTGTGCTGGCTCTTTGAAGGAGCTATCCATTTTGTCACACTTCTCTGCTCTTTCCTCATAGCCCTGCAATTTTTTTTCACTTCAAGTATTTATCCAATTCCCTTGTGAAAGTTACTATTGAATCTGCTTCCACCATCCTTTCAGGCAGTGCATTCCATATCACAACTTGCTTCATGAAATTTTTTTCCTCATATCGCCTCTAGTTCTTTTGCCAATCACCTTAAATCTGTGTCCCCTGGTTACCGACCCTTCTGCCACTGGAAACAGTTTCTCTTTATTTACTCTATCAAAACCTGTCATGATTTTGATCACCTCTATCAAATCTCCTCTTCACCTTCTCTGCTCTAAGGAGAACAACCCCAGCTTCTCAAGTCTCTCCACGTAACGGAAGTCCCTCATCACTGGTACCATTCTAGTGAATCTCTTCTGCACCCTCTCCAAGGCCTTGATATCCTTTCTAAAGTGCAGTGCCCAGAATTGGACACAATACTCCAGCTGAGGCCTAACCAGTGTTTTTTATAAAGGTTCATCATAACTTCCTTGCTTTTGTACTCTATGCCTCTATTAATAAAGCCAAGGATCCCGTATGTTTTTTTTAACAGCTTTCCCAACTTGTCCTGCCACCTTCAAAGATTTGTGTACATACACCTCCAGGTTTCTCTGTTCCTGCACCCAATGTTCCCTCTAATTTTTTTTGGGCCCGCGCGGCCCCTTTAACGGGCTGCGAGGGCCAATCAAAATTCTGCACATTTGCAGTTCTTCTATTTAAAAGCCGGCTCACTGGCTGCGCGGGACCTCCAGAGCGCTGCACAGCCGCGCTTACAGGGAACATTGCCTGCACCAACGTTCCTCGTCATTTTTTTTTTGGTTCACGGCCCCTTTAAGGGGCTGCGCGGCCCATTCAAATTACCGCGCATGCGCGGTTTTTGCCATTAAAATGCCATGGAGCCGGCTGTGCGGGACCTGCAGATCGCCACGCGGCCGCGCAGCTAAACGGGAACGTTGTCCTGCACCCCCTTTAAATTGTACCATTTAGTTTATGTTGCCTCTCCTCATTCTTCCTACCAAAATGTATCACTTCACACTTCTCTGCATTAAATTTCATCTGCCACGTGTCTGCCCATTTCACCAGTCTGCCTTATGTCCTTCTGAAGTCTGTTACAATCCTCTTCATTGTTTACTACATTTCCGAGTTTCGTGTCATCTGCAAACTTTGAAATTATTCCCTGTGTACCCAAGTCCAGGTGATTAATATACATCAAAAAGAGCAGTGGTCCTAATACCGGCCCTTGGGAAACACCACCTCCGGTCTAAAAATCAACTGCTCACCACTACCCTGCTTTCTGTCCTTTAGCCAATTTTATATCCACGCTGCCACTGTCCCTTTAATCCACAGGAATTCATTTTGCTTGCAAGTCTATTATGTGGTAACAAAGAACAAAATATAAACTAACATCATCTGCCTCACCTTGCTCAACTCATGCCACTTGCCAGGGAGAAAGCCATTGAGTCGATCATCTCTCCCTCCGCCCTCCAGAAAATGTTAACTGATTGCACAGTTGCCCTGTTCCATCTATTTGAGTGCTCCCCCTGTGTAATGTGATCTCAGATATAACAAGGTATTTCAGTTAATTTCCCAGTGCTCGTGCTTATTCCCCAGTGTAGCTTTCAATGCTGTTTGATAAAGTACATGTATAGATCAGCTCCTCCATGATGCTGCTTCATGTGGTTTGTGAACAATAAGAAGGAAAGAACTTGCATTCCTTCCCTCACAAAGGAAAGTCAACAAATTTACAGAGAAAAATAGGAGCAGGAGTAGGCCATTCGGCCCCTCGAGCCTGCTCCGCCATTCAATGAGATCATGGCTGATTCTCTATCTCAATACCATATTCCCGCTCTCTCCCCATATCCCTTGATGCCTTTTGTATCCTCCACCCTCTTCTGCTCCCAAGCTCTCTGTTCCTCAGATGCTGCCGTTTTAGGCACCACCTCCCATTGTCTCGCCATTAGCTGCTATGTCTTCCACGTCCAAGCCCCGTGATCTGGAATTCTCTCTAATCCACTCTGCCTCTTCACCTCCCTCTCCTCCATTTAAGACCATTTTTAAAACCCATACCTTTGACCAAGTTTTTGGTCACTGCTCCTACCATCTCCTTCTTTGGCTTGGTGTTCATTTTATCCTTAAAGCTTTAAGAACATAAGAAATAGGAGCAGGAATAGGCCACTTGGCCCCTCGAGCCTGCTCCACCATTCAATATGATCATGGCTGATCCTCTATCTCAATACCATATTCCTGCTCTCTCCCCATACCCTTTGATGCCTTTTGTGTCTAGAAATCTATCTATCTCCTTCTTAAATATATTCAGTGACTTGGCCTCCACAGCCTTCTGTGGTAGAGAATTCCACAGGTTCACCACCCTCTGAGTGAAGAAATTTCTCCTCATCTCAGTCCTAAATGTCCTACCCCGTATCCTGAGACTATGACCCCCTTGTTCTAGACCCCCCAGCCAGGGGAAACATCCTCCCTGCATCCAGTCTGTCCTGAAGGGCCTCTTCAGCTTGCCAGGCCTCTTCACTCTGGCCTTCACCTGGTGGGAAACCCGTGGTAACTTTCCCGCTCAGGTCAAAGTTACAATCACTGTTGGGGCCCAATGACGTCATTGGACTCTAATTAGCATAGGTGAATTAGGACCCCGCTGGCTTAGCCGCCTGTCCAGAAGCCTCCATTAAAATCAGAAACGACTGGGAAGGAACACGGGATATTTTCATTGCCCACCTGCCCGGTTTCCAGTTAGTTGCCAGTTAAGTGTCAGTCAACTTGCAAGCAGGCGCAGTCCAGGTGTTAATTAGCTCCTGTGTGGTTGGGGGCTGACTGAACAGTGGGAACTGGTTTGTGTCTGAAAGGTACATGAAGAGAAGTAGTTGAGAGAGTTCCAGCTCGAGCCAAGAGCGCATAGCAGGGTGAGGTGGGAATGGAGTGAGAGTAAGGACTTCTAAAACGGGAATTTGGGAGTGGGAATTAGGTGTAAAGAAGGAAGGAAGTATTAAGTAGACTAGCTGATACTATGCATAAGCAACATAAACTTTAAAGTAGAACAAATTAACTAAACCTAAAAATGGCAGCACAGGAAGGGAGAATGATGCGTCATTCCATCAAGATTGGTGTGTTTTGAGGGAATAGTGTTTCAAAAAAAACAAAGAACGGTTCAAATGCATGAATTACAATGCACAGAGTGCAGGAAATAAACTGGAAGCGATTATCTTACAGACTTAATAGTTTTAATAGAAACCTGGCTGTAATCTGGACAAGAATGGAAAATAAACATATCAGGATATAGAAGGGATAGAACAGATAAGAAAGGAGGTGGAGTGGCAATATTGGCAAAAGAGGGAATACGTGCTGTCGAGAGGGTTGATGTAAACCAGAAAGGGATACAGAGTCAGTTTGGTTGCTGCTGCTGCTCAAATATAAAGGGCTTGTGACATTAGTAGAGGTGCATCACAGATCTCCAAATTGTGCGAAGGAAATGGAAGAGGAAATCTGCAGTCAGATTAGAGAGTAGGGTTAGGAATAACAAAATGATTGTGCTGAGAGATTTTAATTATCTATTTATCGATTGGGACAGAGAGAGGCTAAATGGAGAAATTGGAATGGAATTCCTAAAATCTGCACAAGATTCCTTCCTCAACCTAAAAGGGTGGAAGTGTTGCTAGATTTGGGAATGAACATTAAATTATTTTCTAAGTACATCAATAAAAAGAGAATTGTTAAAAGGGAGGTGGAGCCCCTGAGAGGAGAATATTGTCAATTTGTAGATGATGATCAAAAAATGGTAGAAGTATGTACTAAGAACCTTTATTAAAGAGAAGGATATCTTATGTTCTAATTAGATTTTTGGACTCATGGGGAATCAAGGGATATGGAGATCAGGCGGGAAAGTGGAGTTGAGGTCGATGATCAGCCATGATCTTACTGAATGGCGGAGCAGGCTCGAGGGGCCGTATGGCCGACTCCTGCTCTTAATTCTTACGTTCTTAAAAAGGAGGTGAATCCTGACGTGGCTGAGAGCGAGATGAGCAATATTATGATGGATAAGAGGAACGTTTTAGATAAGTTAATTAGGCTTAAGGAAGACAAAACACCAGCAGCCAACAGGATACGCTCTAGGTTCCTGAGGGAGGATTTTGCGGAAGCTCTAGAAATGACATTCCGGGGCTCTATTAAGTGTGGATGTTTGCTGGAGGACTGGAGAGTGGTCAATGTAGTACCCATTTTTAAAAAGGGAGACAGAGTTAACCTGGGTAATTACAGGCCAGCTAGTTTAAGAGCTGTGGTGGGGAAAATGTTAGAGTTTCTAATTAAGGATGAAATTACCACATATCTAGATAAAGAGAAAATAGAAAGAGGCAGCATGGATTTCAAAAGTGCTTGGCAACCTTTATAGAATTATTTGAGGAGGTAACCGTATTAAATGATAGATGGGGAAATGCAATAGATGTAGTGCACATGGACTTTAGGAAAGCCCTTGACAAGCTACCACATGAAAGGTCACCAGAGAAGATTAAGTGGTATGGGATTAGGGGGTAGATAGTAAACTGGATTAAAAATTGGTTAGAAGGGAGAAAACGGAGAGTAGGAGTTAAGGACAGTTTTTCAGAGTGGTTGGAAGTGGGTAGCAGTGTCCCTCAGGGTTTAGTTCTGGGGCAAGACCTGTTCACTGTGAACATCAATGATTTGCATATAGGCCTGGAGGGAGTGGTGTCAAAATCTGCAAACAATACCAAAATAGGAGGTGCAATTAATTCTTTAGAAAACTAAAAGAAACTACAAAGGGATATTGGTAATATGGGAGAAAGGGCTAAAAAGTGGCAGATGGAATTCACTGTCAGTATAAGGTGATGCATTTTGGGGGGAAATGAACAGCAGTAATTATACTGTGCATGGAGGTAGGCTCAGTGCTGTGGAAGAGCAGAGGAATTTGGAGGTTACAGGTTTACAGATCATTGAAGGCAGCACCTCAAGTTGATAAGGCTGTGAAGGAAGTTAATGGAATTCTTGGTTTCATCACAAGAGGTAAAGAATATAAAAGCCAAGAGGTAATGATGAACCTGTATAAAACCTGTCAGCGGTATTGGGCAAGGAAGGATATTTAGGCAGTACAACGCCGATTCACTAGGATGTTGCCTGGTATGAAGAAATACAACTATTAAGGAAGACGTGAAAAATGGAGGCTTTCTTTGTTAGAACAATGCAGGTTAAAAGGCAATATGATAGAAGTGTTTACAGTTATGAAAGGATGGGACAGCGTAGATAGAAGCACACTGTTTCCAGTAGTTGAGGGGTCTAAAATGAGGAGCCATAGATACAAGATTAAATGTAGCAGATTTAGAACAGAAAGCAAGAAACACAGAGCGTTGTGAGGCTGTGGAATTCACTTCCAGGGTTCGTGGTTGAGGCAGAAACGATGTCAAGATTAGATTGAGAAGTCGCACAACACCAAGTTATAGTCCAACAGTTTTATTTGAAATTACGAGCTTTCGGAGCGCTGCTCCTTCGTCAGGTAAAGTGAGGGAATACAAAGCATATATAGACAGAGAACAATGTGTCTGCAGAGATACAATCCGTCAGGGAGGCATTACATCAAAGACACAGCAAAATACAGCTAAGACAATGAGGTGGGGTCACAGGGGGTCCAACGTGTCAAATGCTGCAGTCTGCAGTTAAGCTTTTTACTTTTTTTTAAAACTGGAAATCACATCTGTGAACAAGGCAACGACGACTCTAGTCTGGATTCTAGTCTGGACTCTAGTCACGTCCTGTAGCATGACATGAAACCGAGATCCCGGTTGAGGCCGTCCTCATGGGTGCGGAACTTGGCTATCAGTTTCTGCTCGATGATTTTGCGTTGTCGTGTGTCTCGAAGGCCGCCGTGGAGAACGCTAACCCGCAGATCACAGGCTGTTGTCGGGAGCGACGAGACCGGAAGCGGACCAGGTGGGAAGCACCCAGGTGAACGGCATTTAAGGAGGGTGGTGGCTTAAACCCGAGTTCCTACAGAGTAGGAACCCCCACCCGCCCTCCTCCTCTAACCTACTAGTCTTTTAGCAGTCTAAAAACAGAGGTCACAAATTTTTTGGTCTCAGTTTCTTTTCAGCAGGGCAGGACGGTTACCAGGAGGAGCGGGAAGTTGGCGTAGGACCAAGGGGACACAAGAACGGAAGTCAGCAAAAGACCAGGGAGGTAAGACTAACTGGTAAGTACTTTCCTCAAACCTTCCTAGAAAGTAAAACTAAAACTAGTGGGATTTGGTTAGTTTAAAAAGGAATAAGAGGAGTACAGTATACATTGGTCTAAGTAAGCTTCGGGAAAACAAAAGTCAATAAATAAACTAAAACTAGAAAATTAAAAAGTAATATAAGGGTTAAGTCATGGCAGTAGAGCTCGGACCTGTGTCATGCTCCTCCTGTAACATGTGGGAAATCAGGGACGCTTCCTGTGTCCCTGACAACCATGTGTGCGGGAAGTGTGTCCAGCTGCAGCTCATGTGGGACCGCATGATGGCCCTTGAGCTGCGGATGGACTCACTTTGGAGCATCCACGATTCTGAGAGGGTTGTGGATAGCACATTTAGTGAATTGGTCACACCGCAGGTTAAGGCCAGCGTAGATAGTACATGGGTGACCAAAAGGCAGAGCAAGGGCAGGAAGGTAGTGCAGAAATCCCCTGGGGTTGTCTCCCTTAGCAACAGGTTCACCGCCTTAGGTGCTGTTGTCGGGGGGGATGACTCATCGGGGGAAGGCACCAGCAGCCAGGCTCATGGCACCATGACTGGCTCTGTTGCAAAGAAGGGAGGGAAAAAGAGTGGCAGGGCTATAGTAATAGGGGATTCGATTGTAACGGGAATAGATAGGGGTTTCTGTGGTCGCGACCGAGACTCCAGGATGGTATGTTGCCTCCCTGGTGCAAGGGTCAAGGATGTCTCGGCGCGGGTGCAGAACATTCTGGAGGGGGAGGGGGAACAGCCAGTTGTCGTGATACATGTTGGTACCAACGACGTAGCTAAAAAAAGGGAAGAGGTCCTACAAGTAGAATTTAGGGAGTTAGGAGCCAAGCTAAAAAGTAGGACCTCGAAGGTAGTAATCTCTGGATTACTACCAGTGCCACGTGCTAGTAAGAGTACAGAGAACAGGATAGTTAGGCTAAATACATGGCTTGAGCAGTGGTGTAAGAGGGAGGGTTTTAAATTTTCGAGGCATTGGAACCAGTTTTGTGGTAGGTGTGACCTATACAAAAGGGATGGTCTACACCTGTGCAAAGATGGAACTGATGTTCTCGGGGTAATTTTTGATAAAGCAGTTCGGGAGCATTTAAACTAGTATGGCAGGGGGCTAGAAACCTATGTAGTGAAATAGAGGAAAGTGAAAGGCAGACAGAAATAAATGGTAAAAGGGTGAGGAACAAAAAACAAAGGGCCAAACTAATTCATAAAAAATGTGAGCATAAAAAAAGCCTGAGGGTTTTATACCTTAATGCGAGAAGCATCAGGAACAAGGTAGATGAATTAGCTGTGGAAATAGAGGTTAATAATTATGATCTAATTGGGATTACGGAAACATGGTTGCAGGGTGAGCAGGGCTGGGAGCTTAACATACAGGGGTATTCAGTATTTAGGAAGGATCGACAAAAAAGAAAGGGAGGAGGGGTAGCATTGCTGGTAAAAGAGGGGATAAATGCAATTGAAAGGAAGGATATTAACTCAGTTAATACAGAATCTACATGGGTGGAGCTAAGAAATAGCGAGGGGCGAAAAACATTAATAGGAGTGGTATATAGGCCTCCAAATAGTAAAATAGAGGTTGGGGAGGGCATCACGAGGGAAATTAGAGAAGCGTGCAATAAGAGCACAGCTGTCATCATAGGTGACTTTAACTTACATATAGATTGGACTAGCCTAATCAGTAAAAATAATGAGGAGGAGAAATTCCTTGAGTGTTTAAGGGATGGTTATCTGGATCAATATGTCGAGGAACCAACTCGGGAACAGGCTATATTGGACTGGGTACTGTGCAATGAGAAGGGACTAATTAGTAATCTTGTTGTACGGGGACCCTTGGGTCAGAGCGATCATAACATGATCGATTTCTCACTCGAAATGGAGAGCGAAGAAATTGACTCAGAGACTAAGGTCCTGAATTTAAACAAGGGGAATTATGATGCCATTAGACGGGAACTGAGTAGGTCTGATTGGACAACGTTCCTGGGAGGACTGGAGGTAGATAAACAATGGCAAGCATTTAAAGATAGAATGACAAAATTGCAAAAATTGTTTATACCAATCTGGCATAAAAGGAAATCTAAAAAGGTGACTCAACCGTGGATAACAGGGGAAATTAGAGACAGCATAAAATCCAAAGATAGGGCGTATAAAATAGCCAAAAAAAGCGCCAGAGTGGAAGATTGGGAACGGTTTAAGATAGAGCAAAGGAGGACAAAGGGCTTAATCAAGAGGGGCAAAATAGCTTACGAAAGCAAGCTGGCGGAAAATATAAAAACTAACTCCAAAAGCTTTTATAAGTATATCAAGAGGAAAAGACTGGTGAAAACCAAAGTTGGTCCATTGCAGTCAGATACGGGGGAATATATAACGGGAAATAAGGAAATGGCAGACCAACTAAATGCATACTTTGGGTCAGTCTTTACGAAGGAAGACACAAAAAACCTCCCTGGGATATCGGGAAAAATAGGGACATGGGCAAAGGAGGAACTGACGCAAATCAATATCTCTAAGGATATGGTGTTAAGGAAGCTAAAGGGATTGAAGGCGGACAAATCCCCAGGGCCTGATAACATGCATCCTAGGGTACTGAAGGAGGTGGCCCTAGAGATAGCGGATGCACTAAGTATGATTTTTCAGAATTCATTAGACTCGGGAACAGTGCCCATGGATTGGAGGGTAGCTAACGTTACCCCACTATTCAAAAAGGGGGGTAGGGAAAAAGCAGGTAATTACAGACCTGTAAGCCTTACATCAGTTGTGGGCAAAATGCTGGAGTCCATCATTAAGGATGAAATAGCGGAGCACTTAGCAAATGGGGACAGGATAGGACAGAGTCAACATGGATTTACAAAGGGTAAATCGTGCTTGACTAATCTATTGGAATTTTTTGAGGGAGTAACTGGTAAAATAGATGGGGGAGAGCCAGTAGATGTGGTGTACCTGGACTTCCAAAAGGCCTTCGACAAGGTCCCACATAAAAGATTAGCATGGAAAATTGAAGCTCATGGGATAAAGGGGAAAGTATTGACGTGGATAGAGAACTGGCTGTCAGATAGAAAACAGAGAGTTGGAATAAACGGCTCATTTTCTGAATGGCAGGCAGTAACAAGTGGGGTACCACAGGGATCTGTCCTGGGTCCCCAGCTGTTCACAATTTACATTAATGACCTGGATCAGGGAGTCGGATGCAGCATTTCCAAATTTGCAGACGACACTAAACTAGGAGGGGGGGTGGGCTCAGAGGAGGAGACCAGGAAGCTCCAGAGCGATTTGGACAGACTGGGTGATTGGGCGGATAAATGGCAGATGCACTATAATGTAGACAAGTGCGAAGTTATCCACCTTGGGTGCAGGAACGGGAGGGCAAATTATTATTTAAATGGCAATAAATTGGGAGAGGGGGAAGTACAGAGAGACCTGAGTGTTCTTGTACACCAGTCACTGAAGGCGAGCATGCAGGTGCAACAGGCGGTCAAGAAGGGAAACGGTATGCTGGCCTTCATAGCAAAAGGGTTGGAATACAGGAACAGGGATACCTTGCTGCAGCTGTACAGGGCACTGGTGAGACCACACCTCGAGTACTGTGTACAGTTTTGGTCGCCTCATCTGAGGAAAGATGTTCTTGCCATGGAGGGGGTGCAGCGGCGATTCACCAGGCTGATACCAGGAATGGCGGGATTGACCTATGAGGAGAGACTATGTAGTTTAGGGATGTACACACTGGAGTTTAGAAGATTGAGAGGGGACCTCATAGAAGTGTATAAAATTCTGACAGGTCTAGACAGACTAGATGCAGAAGGAATGTTTCCCTTGGCGGGTGAGAACAGAACTAGAGGACATAATTTAAGGATAAGGGCTAAACCATTTAGGACAGAAATGAGGGGGAATTTCTTCACTCAGAGGGTGGTGAACCTGTGGAACTCATTGCCACAGAGGGCAGTGTACGCCAGCTCATTAAATATATTTAAGAGGGAATTAGATATATTTCTACAGGCAAAAGGGGTTAAGGGTTACGGAGAGAAGGCGGGGACGGGATACTGAATTGGAGGATCAGCCATGATCTCATTAAATGGCGGAGCAGGCTCGAAGG
Organism: Squalus acanthias; assembly: GCA_030390025.1. Lineage (NCBI taxonomy): Eukaryota > Metazoa > Chordata > Chondrichthyes > Squaliformes > Squalidae > Squalus > Squalus acanthias. The sequence continues at coordinate 12,899,339 of CM059447.1, read as the reverse complement.
GCCGGATGGCCTACTCCTGCTCCTATCTTCTATGTATCTATGTATCTATGTAGATCCGAGGCTGAATGTCCTTGACTGCTGAAGTGTTCCCCGACTGGGAGGTAACAATCCTGCCTGGCGATTGTTGCGTGGTGTCCGTTCATACGTTGTCTCAGTGTCTGCATGGTCTTGCTGATGTACCATGCTGCGGTGCATTCTTTCCTGCAACGTATGAGGTAGACAACGTTGGCCGAGTCACATGAGTATGTACCATGTACCTGGTGGGTAGTGTCCTCATGTGTGATGATGGTATCTGTGTTGATGATCTGGCATGTCTTGCAGAGGTTGCCGTGGCAGGGTTGTGTGGTGTCGTGCTCGCTGTTCTCCTGACAGCTGGGTAATTTGCTGCAAATGATGGTACTTTTGAGGTTAGGCGGCTGCTTGAAGGCGAGTAGTGGAGGCGCTCCGAAAGCTCGTAATTTCAAATAAAACTGTAGGACTATAACCTGGTGTTGTGCGACTTCTCATTTTTGTCCACCCCAGTCCAACACCGGCATCTCCGCATCAAGATTAGATTGGATATGTGGATAAAGGAAAAAGGGATGAAGGACTATGGGGACAAGGTGTGTAAATGAGATTAGGACTACGGGCTCGCATGGAGATAAATGCCGACACAGACTGGTTGGGCCTGTTTCTGTGTGAAAACTTCTATGTATTTCCATGAAGCCTAAAGTCTGAACAGCAATCCAAGTGACAAGACCTCCATCCACTTTCACTTGGGTTAGATTGAGAAGTGATAAAATGTTATTTTGACGCAACGGGCCACTGGTTCCCAGTGTAAAGAATTCACACAAGGCTTCTTCAGGTTTAGAATTATTTGCACTTTTAATGTACAAAACTGCAACAATATAGAGTTAAATATAGATGAGAAGGGGACACATCACATCTTGGTCACAGGTAACAAAATATAAAACAGATGGTGGTATCTTTAAAAAAACAACAAAGGCACACACTCAAACCATGTTAACAAACAGTTGTTGGGTAGTAAGCAAACATTTTTTCAGATCACAACAGCCAGCTGAACACTTTTGTCTCTTCCCCCCAAACCCTCAGTTAATTTTATGTCAAAAAGATGAAAAAGAATTGAGAAGTTCACTCCATCCAGAGCTGGAAACCTCGACAGAGTCACATAGACAGCTCATTGAAAAGTCCGAAGCTTTAAGCCTTTCAGCAGCCAATTGTGATTGTACAGAAGCTCCTGGGATGATACCATGGGGCCAATTTTCGAAGCACTCCTTGTTGGAGGCCGTTTACAGCTCTCGATTGCCTCACAATCAGCCTTGTGAATCTTTTCTGACAGTACATTATTTGGAGATATGGATGAAAAGTTACAGGGACATTTGTATTCTGGAGAGCAATACAATTCTCAAACTCATCCACTGACATAAAGATATTGCTTTGGATTCAGAACTTTGCCAACCGGAAACATTGCAGAGGCGGACCAGGGCAAAGGAGTGGAGCTGGGGCTTGGCGGGGGGTGGGCACTGTGTCATCGCTCAGTGGTGCATCCAAGCCTACAATGTTAATATTGTGTTTCACCATTATTAAATTATAATTTCTTAAACTGGCCTATGTATTTTCAAATGTGAGAAGTCGCACAACACCAGGTTATAGTGCAACAGCTTTATTTGAAATCACAAGCTTTCGGAGCGCTGCTCCTTCGTCAGGTGAAGTGAAGAGATGTATATAGGCACAGCATATATAGTCAGAGAACACTGCCAGATGATTACAGTTAATCTTTCTAACTGCCCTTTATCACACCTCGGCAGAGAGATAATCACAGCAATCAAAGGTATGGATGGTGTCCACACCTTTGATTGCCGTGATTATCTCTCTGCCGAGGTGTGATAAAGGGCAGTTGGAAAGATTAACTGTAATCATCTGGCAGTGTTCTCTGACTATATATGCTGTGCCTATATGCATCTCTTCACTTCACCTGATGAAGGAGCAGCGCTCCGAAAGCTTGTGATTTCAAATAAAGCTGTTGGACTATAACCTGGTGTTGTGCGACTTCTCACATTTGTCCACCCCAGTCCAACACCGGCATCTCCACATCATATGTATTTTCAAGTCTGCTGTAATCGTTGGTTAAAGTTGTGGACAGTTCACTCTTGTGCGGTGTGCCTCATTAGAGTTCAGTATACATACTATATACATATGTATATACAAGTATACTAAAAATATCTGACTTCAGCAGAAAAAGTTTCTCTCTTTCTACTCAATCAATGTCCTAACTTTGTTACAAATCAGCAAGGGATGTGAACAGGTTAGAATTCATTTCCAAACTTTTGGAAATTGAGCTTAAAGTTCTATCAATTGAGAATTGGCCTTTGAATTCTGCTTTTGTCTCTCGTTGACTCCAACTCAAATTACTGGAGGTGTTTGTGAATGAGAATGCATAAGTGCCATGAAGGTGACATTTTATTGGTCGAGCCCTCCCCCCTCAAAATCAGTACTTGCAGTTCTGTGTGTGCACAAAGAAAGATTTGTATTTATATAGGCCCTTATCAGATCCCTCAGAAATGTCACAAAGTGTTTTCAAGGTAAAAGCACTTTGCTTTTGAAAATAAGTTAAGGATGCAGGAATCTAAATCATAAAATTGTTTTAACATCCCATTGCTGTGAGTCATCACAAATGTACTGTGAAAAGCACAGTGTACTGCACAACCCTGTAAACAACTTGTCATGGGTTTTAAGTAATATAAATAATCTGATTTATGTAAATGAGCAATGATGATGTAATATAAAAGCATTCAAATCACCAGGGTCAGGTATCTCACATACACAATACATAGAAACAATCTTTTAATTCGCAAACGCTTATTGAAGTGAGAGGGCATTCATACATTTGGTTGTCATTACCTCCCCCACCCCAAGGGATCTTACAAAAATAAATAAAAGTAACATAGCCAACTCTATATAGAACTGTTACCAATTTTATAGATTACAATTCTTGTCTTTATCACAAAAATAGCTAATTTTAATGAAGGTGCATTATCCAAACAGGAACATAGATACTAAATAAAAAACATATTTAAAGCATTTATTTCACAGCTGACCCAGTAGATCGGCTTGTCTCCTGTTTGTGTAAGTTGTAAAGCTTTAGATCCCAATTATACAAACTTTCTTAATCATTCACTCACCCATTAATTCACTAGCGCACACTTGTACAGATACTTAAAGTTGAAATGATAATGTACAATCACACATACATTTGAAACCAGAAAGCTCAAGTGATAGACAGAGTTCTTTCTGTAACTGAGAAATGAATGCAGTTTAACGGCAGCTATCACAGGAACATAGGAACAGGAGGAGGCCATCCAGGTCCTCAAGCCTGTTCCACCATTCAATGAGATCACGGGTGATCTGCATCCTAACTCCATCCACCCGCCTTGGCTCCATATCCCTTAATACCCATGGCGAGCAAAAATCTATCGATCTCAGATTTAAAATTATTAATTAAGCTCGCATCTACTGCTTTTTGTGACAGAGAGTTCCACACTTCTACCACCTTTACGTGAAGAAATGTTTCCTAACTTCTCTCCTGAATGACCTGGCTCTGATTTTAAGGTTATGTCCCCTTGTCCTAGACTCCTCCCACCAGCAGAAAATGTTTCTCTCTATCTACCCAATCAATTCCATTCAAAATCCTAAACACCTTAATCAAATCACCCTTTAACCTTCTATATTCCAGGGAATACAAGCCTAGTTTATGTAATCTCTCCTCATAATTTAACTCTTGGAGCCCTGGTAACATTCTGGTGAATCTGTGCTGCACTCCTTCCAAGGGCAATATATCCTTTCTAAGGTGCGGTGCCCAGAACTGTACACAGTGCTCAGTAACCAGGGCTTTGTATTGCTGTAGCAAAACTTCCTCCCCTTTATATTCTAGCCCTCTTGTTACAAAGGCTAAGCCTTTTTAATTATTTTTTGTACCTGACTACTACATTTTAGTGATGTGTACTTGGGGCCCCTAAATCTCTTTGGACTTCCACCGTTCCAAGATTTTCGTCATTTAAAAAAAACTTGGATCGATCCTCTTTTGGTTCAGATTTGATGACTTCACACTTACCTGTGTGAAATCCATCTGCCACAGTTTTGCCCACTCACTTAATCTATTAATGTCTCTTTGTAATTTTATGCTCCTGTCTACACTACTTACTATGCCACCAATCTTTGTGTCATCACCAAATTTGGATATATGGCTCTCTATTGTGTTTTCTAAGTCATTAATAAATATAGTGTATAGTTGAGGCCCCAGCACAGATCCTTGAGGAACACCACTACTCACTTCCTTCCAAATTAGAGTACATATCCATTATCCCTACTCTCTGTCTTCTACTGCCTAACCAATCCCCTAACCAGGTCAATAATTTTCCTTCAATTGAATGCCTTCTGGAAGTCTATATAAACCACATCCATAGATATTCCCTGTCTACTACTTTAGTTACTTCAAATTTCTCTAAGTGTTCAGTCACTCGGTCCTTAATTATAGATTCCAATAACTTCTCCACAACAGATGTTAGACTAACAGGTCTATCATTTCCTAGTTCTTCTCGCTCACCTTTCTTAAATAATGGAGTTACTTTTGCAATTTTCCAATCTAAGGGGACAATTCCTGAATCATGAGAGCTTTGGAAGATTATGGCTAAAGCATCTTCAATTTCCTCACCTACTTCCTTTAAAACTCTGGGGGTAGAAACCATCAGGTCCTGGGGATTTGTCAGTCTTTAATGCCATTATTTTTTCTAATACTGTTTCTTGCTTACATTAACTTTAGTGAGTTCTAGTCCTTGATAATGTTGTTGGTAATAGGTCTGTATTGTAGATTTTATGCTGTGAAACCCTATTTGTATCAGTATGGTTAATTATATAGGGAAAACTGAATATATGTAAGTGAAATACAATCTCCAAGTGGTTAAGATGACATCCCATGACACTTTTGTGGTTTAGATTTGTTATCTGAATCCTCAGATTGATTTATCTGAATTCACTTGCAGGTGCCTCTTATTATCACAATATTGAAAACATTTCTTACTTTGTCACTACATTTTGGTTTATGAATGGCACATGACAAATACTGCATTTATGATGTAGCATATGTATTATTTCTATGGCGTTTGCGACAGTAAATGATTGGAGAAGTGAATACCTTGTATGTATAGAGAATGTAATGACTGGTTGCTGTGAAAGACTCATAACTCTTATAACCACAGCATTTATGATTGGCTGTTAACAAACCATCAGACGGCAGTACAATAAAACCCGTCTAGACTGAGCACCTAATGATAGTCTCAGCACTAAACAATTGAAGGCTGGAGCGAAGTTGGTTATTATAGGCCTATAGTCTATCATTGTATTGGATTGATTCCATGGATAATTAATTTGAAAGTTTTAAATGTATTCTAGAATGTTAATTCTGCAATGAGCTGTGGCACTGGGCAGCAATCATACCGATGGAATAAATATGTAATAATGAGACTTAAGGATTCAGTTGGACACTGTTGCTCTCAAGTTTGCTTTTTGGAAAATCTAAGTTTTAACAAAGTCATATTGTAATGTAGCAAAACAGAAAGTGAAAACAACCCACACAATATAATTTGTACATTTTTTTTTCATTCTACAACAAATCTTAAAGACACAGTGAGGAATACAATGGGGAAACCTTGTCCATGTGAAACAAGTGCCTATATTTTTAAGATTTGTGTGTTAAGAGCTACGAACATTGTTACAGGCACATGTAATACATACGCTTTTGGAGATTATACAATTTGGCATTTGAGAACTTCAATATCATTTCTGCAGCAAAATCAAAAATCTTTAGTACAAGATTACAGATTTTTAGTTTTACTTGAAAATGTCACAAATTAACAAAACCATTATTCTGTGTATTTCCCTCATTGAAATCCCATGTAATACTTGAATATACAGAAAAACTCAGTCGTTGAAAAAAAGGTTTTTCTTTCATCTGTATTTGAAAATCGAAAACCTTTTCTCAATGGTCAACAGGAGAGAGGATTCCACTGTAGCTGTAAGAAATATATTCACTTTCTCAGTGGAAATCCTTCTCAATTTATCTTTGGCACGTTATTAGCACAGTTCTCACTCTTTATTTGCTAGTACCTGTTCTGAAATATTGCTCCTACAGTTCTAGCTGTCAAATGTCTTCTAAAGACTTGGGATGATGTTACACTCTTCTAGACACTTATAATAACAACCAGAAGATTTTTTTTTTACATTAACACACACAACTCCACTTATAATGCACTGAATTTATAAAAAATAAAAAGCTGTTGCTCAGTGTTTGCAATGCCTGATATTTTTTATAGGAACGTGTATACCTTTATTAGTTCAGAATTGGGTACAATTGCGACTAGCAGTGAAGTAAAGGTTGCCTGGTGATTTGGTAATATTAAATAACGGGGGAACAAATTTAACTTGATTCAAATTTCTGAGGTGGCTGTGGAGAGTCCAAATTTCAGCCATTCTCATCATCAAATCCAAATGTTACAACCTTGATATACAACTCAAAATTGGAGTGGTTATGACCCCTCTTTCCTAGCAAAGGTAAATCATGTATATCACCTGATTTAGGGCAAGAATCCCATCCTAATCGATGTGGGAGAAAGATGTTTGAAAGATTTAGAACTGTTCCATTCTCTGGTCTTGGGTAAGAGACATTTCCAGAAGAAATTGAATATTTGTTTGAAACTGCATCTTTATTAGCTTCCATTGCTTCAAAATGCTGTAAACTTGTTAGTTTTTATTACTAACAAACCTAGATGAACAGCCAAGGCACAGGTCACCGCCATGTTTGACCTGGAGACTTGCTGAAGTGAGTAGGCTGTATTACTAATGCAAGTACTGTGCTTTTTGAAATGCCCTCAGATGGGATAAGGGTAAATTAATATTGCTCTTTTAAATTGAAAAAAAATCATACTGATGTATTAAGAATTTTATTCCATTGAGCAATTTGACATTGTAGGTGGTAAAGTTATTATTATTCCACTGCTAACTGGACCAATGGCCCAAACAGATTCTTTCCGTGCTGTAATTTCCACGATCCTATAAAACTGCCAACTAAAAACGTACGGATTTATAAAAATGTTGTTAAATTCTGATTACCACTCCGGCTGCCTGCCAAGGATTCCATTTTCAATGTAACTGGCTAAGGCTGCATGCTTCTGGCAGCCTACAGTCTGATCTCAATTGTCAGGCAGTATATGGATAGGTACAGATGCAATAGGCTTCCGGTCAGGTCTCTCCCTCCACCGGACCTGAAGGGTGGCGGAAGCAGTTGTGACCACCTGTACTGAGGGTGTACCTCAGGAAGAATGGTGGTGAACTGGACACTTTTTTTTAATAAATAAGTAACATTCATTCGTCAGACCATAACTGTTAGCAAATAAGTCTCGTCTAAGCTACAGATTGACTACATGCAAAAATATAATTTAAAATACATAGTTAAAAAAACACTTCACATCTCTGCACCAACTAAGTCTCGAGATTAGAGCAGCATCCCTGTAGTATCAGTGATCTTACTTCCCACCACAATCTGTCATGAAACTGAACAAAAGCTTCAGTGCATCAGTGGAATCGGTTGGAATAGTTTTGCACTCTACTGTAAAGATTGTTACTAGAATTCACAATACATCTAATCATTCGTAGGCATTGATGAAAGGAGACTTCTTTTCTCTAGGCTGGACTACAACCCAATTTCAGTCAGCAAAAAAAAAAACAAGCTTTAAAACTGCGTTCCACCAAAGTGTGTTCACCAGTATCATTTTTCATATCCAAGCGAAATGTGTTGTATGCCAGTACTGTACACAAGAGCACTGTTTTGCCTTTACTGTGAGTGGTTGTAGAATTTACAATAGTTTAAAAGTTGAAACACCGTGACCTTTGTAAGAAAGCAATAAATATGGAAAAGCAAGTTTTTGAATAGTGGAGCATTAGACGGGGCGAACATGTTCTTAAAAGGTAGTAGAACTTTGAATTTAATTTAATTTTAACTGAAGATCTACATGCGCTGGGGACACTGTCTGGGGACAAATGTTGCCATTGGAAGGCTCTGAAACTCAACAAAATGCCTCTAACCACCAGTAATAAAAAGCATGTCTATTAGATTTCTTAGAATCTTTAGTTTTCTGTGTGTTATCATTGAATGAGTAAGTAATTTAGACAATCTCATTAACTCATTTGAAACTCATATATACTATCATTTGCCACTTAGGGCTCCAACATCAAGGTAAATCAATTTGGAGAGATCTCCTTCCCTGGGGAATTCCCATACCCATATGGAAACTGTCACAAAATCAAGGTATATTATTTTAATTTCAGAAATTAAATTTATTTTACTGGCATCTTTAATCCATTAAATGGCTTGCTCCCATCTGCAACTCACCAGAGACTGACTTTGTGGGTTCTTGCTTGAAAGAAACAGCTATGAAGTTGACAAGTAGATGTTTGTTTTTAAATGGGATACGCAGTGTGATTCCAAATGAACAAATTCCAGTGCTTGATCCAAAACCATTTAATTCCATTGTTTGGGGTTTGGATTGTAGTGCATTGTTTGAATATTTGGATGTAGAAAATAAAAGATCAACTAACCAGGAACAAAAAAATTACTGATTAATACTGAACCTACAACCTCAGTGGGCATAGTTAGCCCTTGGGCTTTGGGTTACACTTGTCCCAATGTCACAAGCTAAATTATTTTATGTATCCCACCACTCCCACTATTTGATGAATAACCATGTGTTAGGGTGGTACAGCAATAATAAATGTACAAAAAATTAAATGCCATTGATGATCATAACCTACTGACCTGAAGTCACAGGAATCATCAGTATTACTTAGTGATTACAAATTAAATTCACATACCAAGCATAACCCACCATCATTTAGGGGTCTCTCTGTGTGGTATAAAGTTCTTCCCAAAGACATTTACCAGAACTGATATGATGATATGTTTAAACACCTGGAATGAGGATGTGAAAAGATGCCTCCTGGAAATGGTTGCAGTTATTGGAGGGCCACCATTCAGGATGTTGTGACTATCTACACATGAAACATTTTAAATGGTCTTCCCGTGAGTTTGGTCGCTATTTCTTAACAATTTCAAAGGAGAAAAATGTCGGTGTTGCAACTGAAAATTAAAGAACAGTTTTCAAAGCCAGGTCACAGCAAAAACTATCCTGGTTGACGCCTACAGCCATCACTTTCAACTGTTTCTGAAACAGCTCAGAATCTAGTCTCGGGGTAAAGCAGCAGATGTCTAAAACGATCAATGCAGATAAAGTACAGGTCACCAGTTCACTGAATCATAGAAAATATAGTTACAGTGGGGCTCATTTGATCAATATACAAACTTTGCAGTTAGCTGGAAAAGCCTGGGGTGATATCCAGCCCTGCCTTGTCCTTTGATATAGCAAACCCCGGGACAGAGACAGAATCCAGTCATCTGCCATTTATTTCACTTGATTAACTTTTGTTAGTTATTCGTTCAACCTACCACAGAGCCAGGTTACAGTAATTTAAATACCTAACGTTCTAATTAAGACGAGATTCACTGAAGCAACCATCACTGAACTGGTGCACAGGAAAACTATGCTGGAGCGTTTCCAAGTCACATCACAGTACTAGGTTTTACTATGTGGTTATTATGGGCGAGCTTTAACACAGAAGGCAGTTTATTAATATACTGGAGTATTAAGCAATTGCAGTGTGGAACTATTTAGAACGGGGTGGCAGCGAAAGCAGTTGGTGCTACGGTTGGACTGTTCTGCAATAAATGCGAGTGTTCCTGCAGGTGAGGTGACTTCGATTTAAACTTCAGCTATTGTGCAATCTGCACATTATTGGTATTGATTTAAGGGATTGCGTGCGCGACACAAGATTAAATACTACGGATTTATGACGTGGGCTGCATGGGGATCCCCAACAGTCCCAAGACGGCCCATAAGGTAATGAATTAAAGTCAGGGTTTCAGTAGCAGAAACATTGGAGCTCTGCAAAGCCACAAGACGGTGTCAGGATAGAGTGTACCTGTTGCGATACTGCTCACTGGGGAAACTCGAGTCGACCCTTCGAGCCAGGCTGACTGCGTTTACCTGTACTTGCAATGGAAGGGGACCGAGACCCAATGCACGGTGATCTCTGTCTGGTGGGACCATTGCTCACGGTTAAATACTAGTTTGGAGATCATCGCCATTCAGCAGAGTCCTCTGCGTCTCCGTGACATCATGCAGCCTGGACTTGTCCTGGCGGCTGTCACTGCGGTCCACCTCGTCCAGACCGCTGACCTTTTTCAAGCAGAGCACGTTCTGAAAGCTTTTCTTGAAGTTGTCGGACAGAAAAGCGTAGAGGATGGGGTTGGCGCAGCTGTTGGCGTAGGAGAGGATGACCACGAACTCGTAGAAGCCTTTCATGGCCTGAGTGGGCTCCACCTTCACCGCCAGGGACAGAAAGTTGAAAATGTAGAAGGGCAGCCAGCAGAAAACGAAGACGGCCACCACGATGGAGACCATCTTGGTGACCTTCTTCTCCGATTTCTTCCGCCTGGAGGATCCCACGCGAATGCCCGAGGCTTTCACCTTGACGATGATCATGAGGTAGCAGAGGCAGATGATGGTCAGGGGCAGGAAGAAGCCCAGCACGAAGGTGTAGATGACAAAGGCCATGTACCAGGACTGGTTCTGGCTGGGCCAGGTGATGGTGCAGCTGCTCTTGCCGTGGCGGGTCTGGACCCCCGAGTAGATCATGATGGGCAGGATGACCAAGAGCGAGATGAACCAGACCGCCGCGTTGACCAGTTTGGCCACCCGCGGCTTGCGCCACCTGGACGACCTGATGGGGTGGACCACTGCCAGGTACCGGTCGATGCTCATCACCGTCAGGCAGAAGATGCTGGTGAACTGGTTGACGCCGTCCACCGTCATCAGGATCCTGCAGGCAGCCTGGCCAAAGGGCCAGTGGGCCAGGGCCACCTGGATGGCGATGAAGGGCAGCCCCACCATGAAAAGCTCGTCCGCTATGGCTAAGTTGAGGATGTAGATGTTGGTAACCGTCTTCATTTTGGCGTAACGGAGGATCACGTAGATGACCAAGGTGTTCCCGCTGAGTCCCACCATACACACCACAAAGTAGATGAAAGGGAGAAGGACACTGCCGCTCATGACGTCGGGACGCTGGCTGGTGCTCTCAGTGTAATTGGGGTTGATCTCGGTGGAGGCGTTTTCTCCTTCGTATGTTGTTAAAATCAATTCAGCCGTTGTAGTCAACTGCATCGAGATGTTCAAAGTCATTTGTGTCACCCTGGAATGACGCCTCGCCTCGTACTCGGCTACTGGCTGTACATTATAGAAGGACCTGAAGCACAAGACAGCTTTAGTCACCACCGGCCATTACACATGCTCTTAACTTCACTGCTGCAGTGAGCAATATATTTTTTTAAACTTTAAAAAATTCAGTCGAAAGACAAAGTAAACGCCGGCTCCTTAAGGTAATGGTACACAGAGGTGTCGCTGCACAGGATTGAGAGTTTAACAGGTTTATCCGCGCCTTCATTCAATTTTAAGTATCGATTTTTAGCAGTCTGATTGTTATTAAATCCGATAAATCGGAAATCCATCAACCCCTGCCCTGTCTTCGTCTGATTGCAATTAACATTTTATCGAATCTCCCCAGACAGATGTTTATATAACACGTTCACAAGAGTGAGGCCTTGAGATGATTATGGGATCTGGTAATCGGGAAACCTTTTCCATCTATTAAACTATGGCAAGACTCAATCCGATAAAAAAAAAATTAAGGATCCATTGAAAGATGAATATAGAAAAAAAAACTCCCTGTGAATCTCGGTATTCCACTCCTCTGACAGTCTAGTTCCTGGCCCGCAGAAGTCAGAGTGGGTGCAAGACGCCCAGTGACTGACACATGAGGGTAAATGCAGTTCCCCGGCAGAAGCATCAGCTGTCTGAAGGGTCAGAAACACAAAACATCACAAACCAGAACCACTCGAAGATGGGAATCACTGGGCACAAGTCTCGCTATCTGCGTCTTAATATCTTGAGATTCAGGTTGGCTCTTAGCACGCAAGTACCGTGCAAACCAAAGTGCAATCGGTCCTGCGTATTGCTTTGTAATATATGTCTCCGTGTAATGCTACTTATACTCTCTATACGCTTGTATAGAGAAGACTGCCCACCTGTGGAATTCATCATCCCCAGAGAGAGAGGGAGATAAAGGAGGGAAAGACTTGTTAGGTGTCCCCTGCACATTGGCGATATTGAGCGTTTAATGCCACATTTGGAAACCGTAGACTTGCTAGCGTTGGAATAAACCTCAGCAACAATGGAGAGACTCCTGCATTGCTGTCAGATTTAACCCTTGAAGCTACCTTGCTTTTGCAATTGAACACATTCAATTCTGAACTGACCAACGTCCTAAAAAAAAATCACCTCCAGAGCACTTACCTTCCAAGAGGAAAACAAAACAGAAAAAGAAGAACGCGATTCGGGTCTCTTGAACTTTAGAAGACCATTAAAACAGACACCCGTTTAATTTCACACGGAGCCAAAAGCGAGACTTCGATCGTTCATGGTGTTTAACAGCGGGGAGTCCTCTTGTGTTTTTTTTTATAAGCACCTGTTGATTTTTCTGCCAACTGTTATTAAAGTGGATGGCTTGTTTTTGAAGAGAGGTTGGTGAATCGCTGGTGGAAGCGGAGGGGTCCAGCCAGGTCCCAGCGAGAGTTGCTTGTGCTGCTCCACAGCCAGCCCGTGTCCCGGGATCTCGGCGACTCTCTTGCCTTGCGGGAGCAGCAGCCTCGACTGTTGCACACACGATGGAGCCAGAGCTGTGAACGCCGATACCAACTGATGTTAAATATCTCCGACGTTTCCAACGTGTTCTTCTACGTCAGGCTCAAGAGAGATAGCGGCAATCAGATACCCGCTGGGCTGCAAATCACTGCAGCAACCAGCAAACACACACACACACACACAAATAGATGGAGGGGAACTCAGAGAAATTACATTCTCCTTAAACTAGATGAGATTGATTAACTTTGTTGTGGCGCACTGGGATTTTAAGAACATCCTGCTTCGTGACACTTGAGTCTAGGGGTGCAAGTGAGCAGCCTCGCTCATTGCCACTGAAGGCGGTGTTTGTCCATGTTTGGGGGAATGGGCCGCTATTAACTGCCTTCCAACTCTGAAGGGTGGTTTCTGGACTCGTTTCCGAGGTCGCGCTTTGAGAAAGGGTGAAAGCACTCGGTGCTATATATCGTTGCAAAGTGGCTATATTGCCTAAATTCACACGCCAGAGATGTCCTGCAAGGCGAGGAGGTGACTATTGGCCACTGCTCTCCTCTGCTGAACACTGCACGCTTTTGAACCGAATCCCCAAAAGACAGGGGAGTGCCCACGCAATGCGAATGGCAGGTGTGCGGTCGCACACGAAGTATAAAAGAAGTAATATTCTAATTGGGCGCAAAGTGACATTTAAAGATGTCTGTTGGGGAAGGAAGCTGGGTCGAGGTGGTGGGTGCAGGCGCTTTTGACAGGAGACAAAAACAGGAAATGCAAGCAAATCGGATCTACCAACTTGCAGGATGCATTGGCGAAATGCAAGACGCAAGGAGATGACAGATTCGGCAAGAAAGCGAATTAAAATCTCTTGGGAATGATTTTCGCGAGAGATGAGCGTGTTTCCCCTCTTGCGGCAGATTTGACACCGCTGGAAAAATGGTAGGAGAGAACAAGTTGTGATCGTTACAGTAAATGATGTTATTTTCTTAAATTCAAATAATTAAAAAAACCTCGAATTGTACTGAATATTTCACTTCCTTGGACCAACAAAAATTGATTTTAATTGATGCTTTTGTAAGTACGTTCCCACATCCCTATTAAAAAGAACAGGAGGAAGGGACCGATGGAATCCTTATGAACACCATTCCTCTTGTTGTGACAGTGACTGGATTCAGTCGCCAGTCCCTTGTAGGTGGGTGTTTCCTCAAGTGTATACCGGTTTCCTAATGTACATCCCTAACTACTTCACTTGAACCACCTGCCGCGACTGATTTTTCATTTGAATTTCGAGACTTGTTTTGAGTGTGTGCTGCTCCACAGCTGCTCATGTTTGAGACTTTGAATCTGCATAATGGGATTCGCCCAACCGTTGCTTATAGTCAATAATATTTCGTGATGGGTTTAGTTTCTGTACTTAGGAATCTGATTGGGTAGGTTTCATCCGCATTCTTATGACAATTAGAGACTTAAACTCACTTGAAATTTGAACATCTATCTTGATTAGATGGGAAATTCAAACAAAGTGAAATACAAGGAGGAATTATGTTGCTATGAAGGGTATTTACAGTAAGAGAGAATCATAGAATATGCAGCATGGAAGGGGGCCTTTCAACCTATGGACCTGTGCCCTCCTAGTTCTTCAGCTGCAGGTATCTACTCTCATGCAACTGCTTTGCCCTTTCCCCCTGTCCGTTTACATCCTTTCCTTTCAAACACTTATCCAAAATCCTCTGTAACAATGTCCTCTGCCTCAATGACCACTTGTGATGTTTTAATAACCAGTATGAAAAAAAATTCTTCTAACTTTCCCCCTTCGTTCTTCCAATGATAATCCTGAGCCTGTATATTACACAGTGTGTTTGGACCCAGGTTCTTCTTTAACCTTTTTGTAATTGTTTGTTGCATTTTATTTCAACCGGCTAGGAAGGGGTTAACTGACCTTAATCCAGTAAGTTCTGTAAAGTAAGTTTGGGGAATTTTTTATTACATTCACTTGGCATCAAGAACAGGGGTTATAGCTTGTGTTACCGTGGCAACTAAGTATTCTGGGTACCTGCCCTTAGGAGTTAAGAGAAGCTTGGAGTAAAATTATTGAGCCAAGCCAAAAATTAGACAATCAAAGGCAAAATAGTTCATTTTTGTAGTGGGAAGACTTGGTTCGTTACAGTAGCTAAGAGCCTTAATAGTGGAAGAACACTCTGAGAGGTTTGCAGATGTAAGCTAATTGACATTATGAGGAATGTGTACCTTCTGCCGAGGGTAGGAACATGGTTAAACTGATGGCAGGTAGGCACATTTGCTGTACTGAAACACAGCGTGGTGCCATGCTGCAGGTCAAAGATCAACACACAAGCTGCCACATCTCCCTTATGTCTGCCTCAATACCTGGGGTGCCTTGGTGGCCTCATTGGCTCACCAGGTTTTTTTGTGGGAGTTAATGAGATGTCTTTTTTTAACCTGCTGTTAATGCTGATGTTCTCTATGCTCCAGTAACGACTCTAATCTTTCCTTCCCAAATGTACTAAACTGGTAAGAGGAGGGAAATGACCTTTTAGATATTTCTATTGATGCATGGCTGTGTCTTCCTGCTTTCAATTATTGACTCCAGATTGTAAACATCTGCTCTTCATGATTGCCCTTGAAATTTCACACAAATTGGGTACATCAAGTAACTGCATCTACAATAAACACTGGGGAAATGTCACAACTGTCAGCATTGGAAAGTACTTGCCATGGTCAAAACTAAACTCAAATACCAGTTTTGGCAACGAAAAGTAATGATTGTGATTCTAAAACAAACAACTTTTTTACTTCAATCTGAGGTTATGTCATGGCAATTAGGGTTTGTTTCCGATACTTTTTCTTCTCATTCTTGCTGTGGAAGGCAGCTTCTGCAGATGGGCCAGTGCTCCCAATGATCAGAAACTGAACCTTATGGAATTAGAATAAAGGAGGTAATGTGCCACAGGGCAAACAAGTCTCCCTTTTGTGAACTGGCTACTGGATTGTACACGAGATCCCACCTCATGTCACCTCAGAAGACGAACAATACCAGCCACAGCAGACATTTTTCATAAGAGGCGAAACTGTTATCAGGTTGATTCACAAATAATTATTTGCAGAAGCAAGCAGTAGAGCTGAGATATTGAACTGTCCAATACAGTACTTGGAGTCTGGAGACGGATTTAATCAAAACAAACCCGTTAGACTACTCTCCTTCAGTCCTTCTTATAGAGCCTGAAATGAAGAACTTCTCAGAAAGAAGTAAGCAATCTTGTTCCTCAGTGAAAACAGTTTATCATCTTTTTATGAATTGCCTAAGTTTAAGGTTACAGAGTTTAATGCTCTGTTCCCTTCAGAGACGCATTATGGTAGTAATTTAGTCAGCGCTTTTATGCTTGGTACCTAGCAATTTTCTTCCCATTAAAGTGAATGGGCAGAAAATAGTGAGCGTAAATGTAAAAAAAAACTTCTCTGAGTAGAGATGCTGACTTTTAATGTGTAAAACTTTTTTGAAAAAAATAAGCGACAACTGGAGAAAGCCTAGAAAAAATTCAGTGTTTGTCACAATGGTATTTTATGATTTAGTCATGAACGGTGATTGAAATTTTTGCCATCTAACAGCACTGCGAAGCAATGTGTCCATTGCCAAGAGAATTTGATTGGATAAAAAGTGCTCCATTTTTGGTCAAAGAGGAAGAAGGGAAGTTTACCAAATGTTTGATGAAGCAGCTAATGCCAAATTTCTCCTGAACTGACAATAAGCTGAAACTCTAATACGATAGCAAAATACTGCGGATGCTGGAAATCCGAAATAACAACAGAAAACGCTGGTCTTCGACCTGAAACGTTAACTCTGTTTCTCGCTCCACGGATGCTGCCTGGCCTGCTGAGTTTTTCCAGCGTTTTCTGTTGTTATAAGCTGAAACTCCTTGGCTCCCTCGGTCTTTCCTTCCTCATTCTTGCCACTTGATTTATCCCCTCTTCTATCTTACTCTTTTCAACCTTGGTGGTCTCCAGGTATAAAATTGATTCCACAAGGAACCCTGGGCACTTTGGTGGATCTTACTTCCAGTCTCAGGAAGACCGTAATAATGTTGTGAACTTTGACTTGGTATGACTGTGCGTGATCATGTGCCTCGAATAGCGAAAGTTAGCTGAGATATAATGACCGCATTAATTCATTCGTTGGCAGTTAAATTACACGTTGCAATCAATAACAACAGCAAGGTAGATTTATAACACTTGCCCGCGAGTCACTCACTGGCTGGAAAGCAGGCATTGCAATTGTTGCCACTGGGACAGGGCTCCAATCATATTAACTGGGCAGTTTTATTTTTCTTCCTTTTCTCTACAAATATTGAAACCTGTATACAAACAAACAGAGAAATGTAGTAACGCTTTCTAATTATTTTAATCGTTTTTTTTCAAATTTAATATAACTATTTTTACCTGTGGCCCTTCCAGGTGCGGTTAAGAATACCACAATTTCATAGTTACAATTTAGAACTTAATGCCAAGTTGTTCAACAACGCCATTTGAATCACACCTAAGCAGGCATTACTGGAAGGAATCTTAACTTCTGTCCTCAAATACGCAGGGGAATTTACCTACAGATACATCAATAAATGGTGCAGTTATACAGGCATTTTTTACAGACCAGTACCTCTTTGCAGACCTGAGTTATACGGATCATTCTGGTTACATTTTTGATGTTACTGAAGAACCAATGGGACTGTTGGTGTCTCATCAGCATTCAACAATTTAAAGAAGAATTTTGCAAAGTTTACAAGCAGTCTGTTGGTTCATCTGGGAACTTTTTAAAGGTTTGTTTCACACTAGTTAGTTATACTGCCGGCTGATGTGAAGCTGAAGCGGCATGTGACTATTTTCTGGAGGTAGTCTCACACCGCCTGCCAGAATTGGATCTGGCTGACTTCTCTTTGAATTATACAACACTTGGCATCAATGTAAAGCCAAAACCACTTCACGTGGATGTGAACTGTACTGTATAACTAGTCTGTAAAATAGATTGAAAGGTCAAATATAAAATATATTCATAATTGCAGTGCTACTTCCTGACGAGGGGGGATAGAAGCATTCTGAACTTCCATAGTTATCCATAAACAAAATCCATTACCTTGTGTTCTGAAATATACCCAGTTGCAATGTGGAAAATTATAGTCATTGGCTTTTTTTTACAATAAAGCAAGGGATATTTCATTTACCTTTGGTTTACTGCCTAAATAAGTGTCAATTTGGCTTTGTGGCAGGACTCTCACCTCTGAGTCAGGAGATTGTGTATTCAAGCCCTACTCCAGGACCTGAGCAAATAATCTAGGCTGACCTATCAGTGCAGTTCTGAGGACTGAATTCTCTGAGGTGCCTGTTTCCAATGAAATATTGAATTGAAGCTCAGTCCGCCTGTTCAAGTGGATGTAAAGAAATCCCATAGCACTTTTCAAAGAAAAGCAAGGAGTTGTCCTGGTTTCTTGGCCAACATTCATCCTTCAATCACCGCCGCCACCACCACCAGTTATATAGTGCCCTTAACATAGCAAAACACCCCAAGCAATGTTCCCTCTAATTTTGTTTGGCCCTGCGCGGCCCCTTTAAGGGGCTGTGCGGGCAATTCAAAATACCGCGCATGCGTGGTTGTTGTATTGAAAAGCCGGCAAGCTGGCTGCGCGGTTCCCTGGAGCGCTGCGAGGTCGTGCAGCTTACAGGAAACATTGGTCCCAAGGTGCTTAACAAGAGAGTTATCAATAAAATGTTTTGACACGGATCCACAGAAGGAGATATCAAGACAGATGACCAGGCGCTTGGCCAAAGAGGTAGGTTTTAAGGAGCATCTTAAAGGAGGAGAGAGAGGTAGCGAGGCGGAGAGATTTAGGACGGGAATTCCAGAGCTTAGGGCAAGGCAGCTGAAAGCGTGCCGCGAATGGTGGAGTGATTAAAATCGGGGATGCGCATGAGGCCAGATTTGGAGGAGAACAGCGATCTCGAAGGCTTGTAGGCTGGAGGAGGTTACAGAGATAGGGAGGGCCAAGGCCATGGAGGGATTTCAAAACCAGGATGAGAATTTTAAAATCGAGGCATTGTCAGACCGGGAGCCAGTAGAGGTCAACAAGCACAGGGGTGATGGGTGAACGAGGCTTGGTGCGAGTTAAGATATGGGCACCAGAGTTTTGGATGAGCACAAGTTTATGGAGGGTGGAAGATGGGAGGCCGGCCAGGAGAGCGTTGGAATAGTCAAGTCTAGAGGTAACAAAGGCATGGATGAGGGTTTCAGCAGCATATGAGCTGAGACAGGGTCGTAGTCGGGCGATGTTACGTAGGTGGAATTATGCAGTCTTGGTGATGGAGCAGATATGTGATCGGAAGCTCATCTCGGGTAAACACAGCATCAAGATTATGAATGGTCTGCCTCAGCTTCAGACAGTTGCCAGGGAGAGGGATGGAAACGGTGGTCAGAGAATGGAGTTTGTGGCGGGGACCAAAGACAATGGCTTCAGTCTTCCCAATATTTAGTTGGAGGAAAGTTCTGCTCATCCAATACTGGATGTCAGACAAGCAGTCTGACAAACCAGAGACAAGAGAGGTGGTGGTATGATAGAGCTGAGTGTCGTCAGAGTACATGTGCAACCTGATGTGTTTTTGGATGATGTTGTTGAGGGGCAGCATGTAGATGAGAAATAAAAGGGGGCCAAGTATAGATCCGTAGGGGACTCCAGAGGTAACGGTGTGGGAGTTGGGAAGAGAAGCCATTGTAGGTGATTCTCTGGCTACGATTCGATAGATAAGAATGGAACCAGGCGAGTGCAGTCTCACCCAGCTGGATGATGGAGGAGAGGCGTTGGAGGAGGATTGCGTGGCCAAGTGTGTTGAAGGCTGCAGATAGGTCAAGAAGGATGAGGAGGGATAGTTTATCATGGTCACAGTCACATAGAATATCGCCAGAACAGATTAACTTGGATTTAAAGGGACTTTGGTATTAGAATGCAATTTGATGCAGTTTTTCTTAAGTTCACCTGTCAGTCTTAAAGAGACCTATTACAGTGGATATCACATCACTGTACATGAGGAGATGACTTTGTAAATGCTACATGGCTGTTTAGGAAAGTAATACTGTCACAAAAATGCCAAGAAAAGTGATGATATCACAGTACTCTGGAACTCTTGATGTCACCACACAGTGGAATGTCAATTAGGAACATTGGAACAGGAATAGGCCATTCAGCCCCTCAAGCCTATTCCAGAGCCATTCAATGAGATCATGGCCGATCTGCATCCTAACTCCATCCATCTGCCTTGGCTCCATATCCCTGAATACCCTTGGCTAGTAAAAATCTATCGATCTCAGATTTAAAATTATGAATTGATTATGCATCTACTGCTTATTGTGAGAGAGAGTTCCACACTTCTACCACCCTTTGCAGGAAGAAGTGTTTCTCCCCTGAATGGCCTGGCTCTGATTTTAAGGTTATGTCTCCTTGTCCTAAACTCCCCCCACCAACAGAAAATGTTTCTCTCTATCTACCTTATCAATTCCTTTAAAAATCCTAAAAACCTCAAAACTTGAGAGGGTGCAGAGGAGATTTACCAGAATGGCTCCGGGGATGGGGGATTTTAGCTACAAGGACAGGTTGGAGAAGCTGGATTTGTTTTCATTAGAGCAAAGGAGGTTGAGGGGTGATTTGATAGTGATGTACAAGAATATGATGGGTTTGGATGGGCTAGATGGGGAAAGGCTGTTCCCACTAGTTGATGGTACAAGGACTAGAGGACACAGATTTAAGGTTTTGGGCAAGAGATACAGGGTGGACGTGAGGAAAAACTTTTTTACGCAGCAAGTGGTGAGGACCTGGAATTCACTGCTGATGGAAGTGATGGAAGCAGAGACACTCAATGTTTTCAAGGGGAGACTGGATAGGCACTTGAGGGAAATAAACTTGCAGGGCTACGGGGATAGAGCGGGGGAATGGGACTGACTGGATTGCTCTGCAGAGAGCCGGCACGGACTCGATGGGCCAAATGGCCTCCTTCTGTGCCGTATGACTCTATGACTAAATCACCCCTTAACCTTCTATATTTCAGGGAATACAGGCCTAGTTTATGTAATCTCTTCTCATAATTTAATCTTGGAGCCCTGGTAACATTCTGGTGAATCTGCGCTGCCCTCCTTCCAAGGCCAATATATCCTTTCTAAGGTACAGTGCCCAGAACTGTACACAGTATTCCAGACATGATCTAACCAGGGTTTTGTATAGCTGCAGCAAACCGTCCTCTCTTTTATCTTCTTGCCCTCTCGAAGACTAACATTCCATCAGCCTTTATGATTACTTTTTGTACCTGACTACTACATTTTAGAGATTTGTGTACATGGACCCCAATACTCTTTGGACCTCTACTGTTCCTAGCTTTTCACCATTTCACAAATACTCTGGTCTATCCTTTTTTGGTACAAAATGGATGACCTCACACTTACCTGCATTACCTTTAAATATTGTTCAATAATTTTTCATAAAAAATGGAAAAAAATGATGCACGTCTATTTAACTATCTAACATGTATATTGTGCGTTTATCTCAGCCTAGCCCCAAACAGGGAAAATGTTAGCAGTGCAATTATTGACTGATATATGGTTAATAAATGTGTTGCCTGCAGGAAAATCAAGGAAATGAATATTAATAGCATTTCTTCAAAGCTAAAATGACGCAGTCTGGTGGTGTAGCTAGCAATCTGAATTTTGCAAACCAGCAACCGATCAATTGCCCTCCCCCATATTCTCTCTGGCTCAGCATCCCTGGGATCCAAGTGCATTAAGTTTGAAGATATTGCCATATATCCCACTTCCTGTCCTCTGGATCAGAATTTAAAAAAAAGCTTGAGATGGTATCACCAGTGTGAGAACAATTGATGCTCCGAAATTCTCGTTCTGACTTCCCCATTCTGCACAAAAAACAACTTGTACAGAATTGTGTATGTCACATGTCTTCTTACATCAAGGGTAGAATTTAAACATTTTATTAAATGGGTCAAAGCCTTAATTCTGTTGACAGTGGATGTATCCCTCCTTTTGATTCTGTGTGTCTGAAGTAAGATTGTGATCCACTGAATAGCAAATGCTGCGTAGGAAGGTATGCAGTTATAATGCTGAAAGTGAAGACAGATTGGTACCTCCTGGGGATTTGGTGATGTTACATTGCCACATGCAAAAGCCATCATGGGACATTGTTTTGTGAATGCCATTCTATTGAGCAGTCTTCAGACGTTAGAATGTTAATACTGCTATTGTGCATGCTTACTTGTGCCCAGTTCTGTTTGCATATACAAAATCTACACATTACATGAGTTCAGCATCCCCAAATAAGATCTCCATTCTTGTAAATACATGCTGCAGACAGCAGGCTGGAGGAGGATGTATCCAGAAAGATTGTTCGAGTTTTGTGTGTTATACAGACTGCCTATCATTTGATCTCATCTACCTCTGGGAGTGAGTTTCAGCAGTACTCCGCCAGGCCACTAGATGGAGAGCTTTGCTATCTTGGGCTGTTGCTATTTCAGAGGCAGGTAGGGGAGGTAAGAACTGGTGAAAGACCTTCTCCTAGCCGCTCATGGGCCAACAATAGCTAGAGTCGTCGAGGAACCTGCTTCTTTAGGCTTTGTCTCACCTTCCTGACTGAAGGAGGCTGCACCATGGCGAGCAACTCGTGAGAATTACAGGAAGGGAGGAAGGAGACAGCTACCTACAGATCTTGTCCAACACACAATATGGACTTTCCTGTGAAAAAAACAAGATGGCATTTGGGCAAAAATCTCCAGACTTTATAAAATAAAAGATAAAGTTTCTCTTCTAACATGAACAAGTATCCAGTAATTAACATTTTCTGTAGATCATTGCTGTAGGTACTCAATCTGTTAGTTTTTTTTAACCAACATTAATTTATGAAGAGTAGATGAACATTAAACCACATCAACAGCAGGCCCAAAAATCATGTCCTGAGGCAGGTTATTTTTAGTAAGTAATTTTATTCAACTCGTACCACATGTTTAATGGAATTGGTATGCAGCTCCAGCAGGGACTACAAACAATACATCACTACTGTCACCACCATATGTGTGCAATAAGAACTGTCATTAAAAATACTTTTAAATTGAACTGTTTTGTTGCATGGCAAAACTGTGTAACTCTTGCTGCCAGTTGTGGGTCGAGGCAGATCGTTTCAATTTAGTTCTTTTTCCTTCATTCTCATCAGTTTTTTTTTCTACCTATTTCTTCCCCCCACCTCCCGTCCATCCCCTTCCCCTCCTCTCCGTGCTTGGGTGCAGTTCCATGGGTGATGGCTGCCCTCTTGGACCTCAGCGAGGAGGCCACTGTTCATCTGCAAGCCATGACAGTGAGGGCCGGCAGGCCGTTTCTCAGCTGCGCCTTATCCTGCCACTGCTCAATGACCACACCCAGGAGCACTTTCAGCAGAGGTCGCTGGACAGCAACCAGGAGCAGCTCCTGGCCGAGTTTTTGGCATCTGTTTGAATTCTGCAGTAATCCCTGGCCCATTTTTTTTGTTAACAATGAAAAATATACAATCAGAATGTATGCATCCTGTTGTCCCAGAAGACTGATCATCTTATTAGAAGAGCATGCCTTCAGCATTTCAAATTTTAAACTTTTGCATGACTCACATTTAAAATAACTTCAAATTCAATTACCTGTGCAAAATTTATATAGAGCTACAATTCCACAGCCTCTATAGTAAATGCATCAATACATGCCTAGCTTATGTTAACTGTTAACAGATTGAAACAGTTATTGGATCTAACAAAGGCAGTTCCACTGTCCCTCCAGTCTCAAGAATTAAATTAATCAAATATTATTTTCTGTGTCTAATACAATTTGGGATCTAATTAAATTTACAGTTCGAGAGAACAGAAATAAATGGAATTTATGCAATTAGTTTACAAAATTAGTAATACAAGAGCAATGTGCCCACTCCAAGTCAATCTACATCAGTTATTAATACAGTATTTAAAAACCCCAAAGTAATGGGTTGATTTGAACTGGATATCCGTTTTATTCTTCATATACAATAAATATTATTAAAGGGTAGAATTTCAGATTAAGTTTGCAGGGATAGGTTTTTTTTAAACTAATTCAAATCAGAAGGCATTATTGTGAGATTGCTTAATTGGATATTTTTTTCTTGAGTTGCTTTAAGTGCCTCACTTTCTGGACTGTTGCTTGTAGTTTACCGGTACAGGTTCCAGAGCTACCCGTGCTACACAGCACAGTGAGGCCAACTGCTGAGTTTAAAGCTCTTGCAACTTGAAATGATTTCAAATTAGCCAAGTTCAAATTATTGTAAAACTTGGATAAAATAAATACTGTGCTATGTCATTCTTCCTTAAAGAAATACACTGAAACACTAATATGAAACAGCTCTTAAGACAACTGTAAAATATGTGGGAGCCTGATTTGACAGTAACCCAAACCTTAAAAGGACAGCATTCTGTTGTTGGTGGCAGGATCATTAATACAAAAAATTCTATTATCAACAACGTAAGAAGACATTTTTCATTGAAAAAACAAAAAAATCTCTATGGTTATAAAATAAAACAACACAACGGGGTGCAATTACTGATGCCCTGATCCTGAGGAAAGCCATCACTTTGATAAAACTTAAGCTGCTCTGCTGTTGCTGCTCAGGTTGCATTATATGTAGCTGGTGTACGACAATATAGAGCTTCAGTTCCCTTCTTACTGGAGTGGAGGATGGCCAACCGGTTGATTCCTGAGATGTCTCTTGGGGATAGCTAGAAGGACCACGTACAGCTGTGAGCAGTGGTAAACTTCACTGCCACTGGTAGTGTAGAGCAAATGAGTAGACTGGCCCTCTCTAGGTCTCCCTCGATCAAATGGCGCACCTCAGTTACAGCATACCCTGACGAGCCTGAACCTACTCATGCACTGCTCCTCTGTCATGCCAGGTAGTTGCCTTTGTTGTAATAAACACACCACCTGGGTAATACCTGGGGTAGTGTACCCCTTATGCATTCAAGTCTCTCCTGGAGTTAAATGATCTCAATTCATTTAAAGTCCAACATCATTCTGCATGAGTTTTTCAAATCTTGGCTTTTGACAAGACATTAGCAAGTTAAATTGACTTTTTAAAATCACCTTTTGTTAAGTGTTCTCAACCCATTTTTGGATAGGACCAATCCTTAGGGCTGTGGTAAACATGAATGAATAATCTGTTAGCACTTTCTAATGATAATGTGCCACTGTTTACACAGGCCTACTTTCTCACTACAATTATTGAATAGAGCAAAATATGGTCCAAACGGTATGATCTGCAGTAGTATTTTTGTTAGGGAAGGCTATTCCGGGTTCCGGAACCAAGGCGGGTAGATGGAGTTGAGATATAGATAAACCATAATCTAATTGAATGGCGGAACAAGCTCGAGGGGCTGAATGGCCTACTCCTGTTCTTGTGTTCCTATGTCATTTATTGGACTTCTCCACATTACAGAAAGTATGCCAAATGCATGGAGCACCTATTCCTTGCAATCACCCCCCACTCCCCATAGTATAAAAGTTTGGATCAATTACATTTGCACCTTCTTAAACTGCAGCGGAGGGACACTAAATGTGCAGCAACACCATTCTGCAGATTAAGAAGGTGCAAATGCAACTGCTCCAAGCTTTTATATTCCACCTAGCCTCAAAAATGTGGCTGTTCACTCTTCCAAATTAATGCTGATCTGCTGCTGTAAAGTTTCTGGAGTAACAACATTTGATGTGGGGGGGGGAGCGTAGGGATTGAACATTTGGAGACTGAACTAGTGTTGGTTATATAGTTCCCTTCAAATGTTGAATGCCTTCGAATCAGCTGTAAATTCAGGCTGATTCAAGGATATTAAAATCAGCATGGGAAAGTGTTAGTTCCTCTTATCTGCAGATGGTGGACCCACACCAAAAGAAAGTTATAGAGGAGTCAGGGCAAGATGAGGGCGGAGGGGGTGGGTGGGGGGGGCGGGCGGGGGGAGGGCACACTAATCTAAGCCAATTTTGAAGGTTGTAACTCAGAATATTTAACACATCACCTGACACCAGGTGACTTACACTATGTGATTCCCCACAGTCAACCCAGTACTTAAATTAATGGTCAATTTTACTCTGATTAAGGATGAACATAGCGATATTGTAGAGAGAGCTGATAAACTAATCCAGAAACTTGTTAACTGTCTAATAATAATGAATGTCTACTAATTGGGTACTCTTTGGCAACAAAGAATTTATTACCATTTGGGGGTAATTTTCACCTTCACCACTTGGGCGCTAAACTAGCAAAGCGAATCGCCCGCTTGTAGGAGAGCCAGCCTGATTTTCGCTTCCAGAGAATGGAAATGAAAATTAGGCGGATTCTGCAACAGGCAGACGGTCCACTCTGTCAGCTTACTGCCCAAGTGGTGATGGTAAAAATGACCTCCTTTGTGTGAAATATTTTGTTGAATTCCTTATTACTCCACAGCGCCGACTTTATGAATGCATGCTTCGCTTTCTGGAAGTACATGTCAGGAAATCGTGAGCGAGTTCTCCACGATCGTCTGTCCTTTCATTTTAATGGGTGAGAAGTTGTGTGGACCACACATGCTATTTCCAGACATATGCTCCTGACAGGCAAGGCTCCCCAGTGGAAGTACACGTTTGTAAAAATCGACCCTCTAATTTCTGAATTAGGTTTCCTAATTTTTGAATTTGTTTTTGTGATAATTTTGTCTGATATCAGCTGCCAATTCCTTTCATGATTTTGAAAACTGCAAAAGGATCACTTCAAAATGTTCTTATTTCTAATGAGAACAAACTCTTCTTAACCTTTGCTCATAAATAAGATTCCTGAGACTGAGTATTATCCTAATTGGCCTATCCTGTATCCTCTCAAGGGCCAATATATTCTTCTGATGGTATAGTTATCAGTGCAGCGCACACTTCTCCAGAAGAGGTCTAGTCAGTGCTTTATACAGTTACAATTATGATTTGTACCCTATTCTAACACTACTGCAATTCCAATCACTACTTTCTATAATAACCCATGAGTTCTTTTCCTGATCAGTATGCTGGATAATGTTTGCTTTTAACACAAACTCCCTATTCTGGTCTCATACCAATTATTTTTACATCTACACTGAACTGCATTTTTCATCTACTGGCTCATTTTTCCCAAAGGTTTCAACTCCCTTTGAACCTAATTGTATTATTTCTCAATGTTTGCTATAGCTCCAACTTTAGTATCTTTTGCAAACCTTGATTTTTTTTTAATGCCCTGACATATATTAATATCAGGGGGCCCTAGAACCTTGAGGTATCGCTTCCATGCCCCCTTTCCAACTGAAAAGCTTCCTTTTATGGCGATACTCCATTTCATCCAATTAGGCCAATTTTCTATCCAGTGCTTTAGTCTATATTCAGTGATTTTTAACTTTAACCATTAATCATTGATGTGGAGCACTCGTGACAACTTTTTGAAAATGCAAGTATATAACTGCATTACTCTTGCCACCATGGCAGTGATATCTGCAACATGAAATAATATCTATACAACATTCCAGCACACTAATTCAGCATAGCTTCCGCTTCCTGAGCCCATGCTTACTGTCCTGTTCAGATTTTTTGTATTTAAAATCCTGTCTACCATTTTCTCTATGACTCATGTCTAGGATGCCTTTTAGCAATTTTGAAGCAATGGAGTAATGTTTGTGACTTTCCAGTTCTTTGGGATCTCTCTCCAATCGAATGAACTTTTAAAAATGTTGATTAAAGATTTGTTAATTTTTAGCCCACTTCTACTGAATGCATGTTTTCTGTACCTGATTCTTTACCTACCTTTTTGAAGCATCTAATATTTTTTTATAACCATTTCTGTCATTCGCGACACACTGCCTAACTCTACCTCGGTCGTCTCTGAAAACCTAATCTTTGAATTAGGCAAATCTCCATCCTATTCCTCTGTAAAAACAGGTGCAAAGTAACTGTTTAAAAGCTGTTCTTTTTCTTATCCCCCAGGTTCAGGAATCTGCTGTCACTTTTAAATGGCCCGATGCTTTCTATTACCCTTTGTCCACTATCTATTTAAACAAGCATTTGGCAGATGTTCTTTATTTTGAACTTGATTTTGTTTGTGTATTTTTTCCGAAATTTTCTTAATCTATTTTAAACGGCTTCTGTTTGTCCCTTAAAATACTGTTTACATCCCTACTTGGCTATATTGTCCTCTATTGTCCTTTTAGTTATTTTTATTTTACAACGTTGAATTTTGACTGCAGTCTCTCCGTATAGATTATAGATTCTCTATATATTTTTGAGTCCGAGGAAACTTTCTTTAACTTTTTTCACATTTCCTCAAAAGTCTGTTCTTTTAAACTTCAATCTTTTTGTGTTACTTTTTTAAAATTAGGTTATGGGATGTGGGCGTCGCTGGCAAGGCCAGCATTTATTGCCCATCCCTAGTTGGCCTTGAGAAGGTGGTGGTGAGCCGTCTTCTTGAACCGCAGCAGTCCGTGTGGTGAAGGTACTCCCAGAGTGCTGTTAGGGAGGGAGTTCCAGGATTTTGACCCAGCGACGATGAAGGAACGGCGATATACTTTTAAGTCAGGATGGTGTGTGACTTGGAGGGGAACTTGGAGGTTTGGTGTTCCCATGCGCCTGCTGCCCTTGTCCTTCTAGGTGGAAGAGGTGGCGGGTTTGGGAGGTGCTGCCAAAGAAGCCTTGGCGAGTTGCTGCAGTGCATCTTGTAGATGGTACACACTGCAGCCACGGTACGCCGGTGGTGGAGGGAGTGAATGTTTAAGGTGGTGGATGGGGTGCCAATCAAGCGGGCTGCTTTGTCCTGGATGGTGTCGAGCTTCTTGAGTGTTGTTGGAGCTGCACTCATCCAGGCAAGTGGAGAGTATTCCATCACACTCCTTACTTGTGCCTTGTAGACGGTGGAAAGGTTTTGGTGAGTCAGGAGGTGAGACACTCGCCTCTGACCTGCTCTTGTTGCCACAGTATTTATGTGGCTGGTCCAGTTAAGTTTCTGGTCAATGGTGACCCCCAGGATGTTGATGGTGGTGGATTCGGCGATCGTAATGCCATTGAATGTCAAGGGGCGGTGGTTAGACTCTCGCTTGTTGGAGATGGTCATTGCCTGGCACTTCTGTGGCGTGAATGTTACCTGCCACTTATCAGCCCAAGCCTGAACGTCGTCCAGGTCTTGTTGCATGCGGGCATGGACTGCTTCATTATCTGAGGAGTTGTGAATGGCACTGAACACTGTGTAATCATCAGTGAACATCCCCATTTCTGACCTTATGTTGGAGGGAAGGTCATTGATGAAGCAGCTGAAGATGGTTGGGCCTAGGACACAGCCCTGAGGAACTCTTGCAGTGATGTCCTGGGGCCGTGATAATTGACCTTCAACCACCACAACCATATTCCTTTGTGCTAGGTATGACTCCAGCCAGTTTCCATATACCCTCATGAGCATTTCACATCTGACAAATCACTGGATCTTAGATGCTCCTCAGGTTCGAGCTTGAATCCCCATCACTAAATCCCCATCACTAAATCAAAAATAACCTCTGACTTTGTTGGTTGTCCAACAACTGTGGGATGAAGCAATCTTCCTCTGCCTCTAGGAACATACATCTTGCTGCTGCTGTTACTCAAGTCAATATTTGGGTAATTGAAATCCCCACCATCAATGTAAATCTTGTGTTTTGGTGAGTAAAGTGGACAAAATTTTCTGGAAAGCTCTCAAAGCTCATCCTGCAAACATAATCTGCAGCAAATTCCAATCAGCTCTATGGATGGACTTTATGAGTGCTTAGTTACACAACCAAGGCATTTTATCATGGCTCGGGAACATGTTGTTGCATCAACTCCTCTCTTGTAACTGTCCATTGCATATTAGCTTTAATACACCTAGATCAGATGAGTTCTATCAACTGTGTGGATAGTATTTCAAGCCATGAACTCAGTACCTCAGCTAAAATCTCAAGATCATAGTTCCAGATGGACTCTTACCGGTATTGTTTTTAACGTCTTAGCATAATAGGTCAGTCCACGAGGCACGGTGAACCCTTATGGGGCTGAACAAGTTGAGTACAGTTTATATACCCATGTAAAGAGTTCCTATTTTTCTAAATAGATTGTTCCTTCATAGCATCCATATTTAAAATATCAACAATAACATAATTGTCTTTAGGGCTAGTTTCTTATTTGGGCAATGTGTATTCATAATTACTTCTGATTATTACTCAGTAGAATTTTGCAAAAGATTTACAGTCAACTGAGTTATTAACTTGGTCCAAATATTGCAACTAAAAGGCACAAAATTCTGATGTTTGAAACTAAAGTTGAAATTTCAACTGTCTAGTATCTGCCATCAGATTGCCATAGAATTTAGGGTCATATCCTATCACCAATTCAGATTTAACATGATTGGAGACATACCTTCTGCGCCATCTCAGATCCTAAAGATTGGATATAGGCCTATCATTAGATCATGAATTGAATGTTACTGCCTCCACACTCGACTATGAGAGACTTCTATACATGCACAAGCTCTAAAAGAAACAAAGGGGACCTAACAGAGGGACCTATTATTTAATAGGACAAAGTCAGCATGGTTTTACGAAGGGGAAGTCATGTTTGACAAATTTGCTGGAGTTCTTTGAGGAAGTAACATATAGAGTGGATAAATGGGAACCAGTGGACGTAGTGTATTTAGACTTCCAAAAGGCATTTGACAAGGTGCCACACAAAAGATTATTGCTTAAGGTAAAAAATCACGGGATTGGGGGTAATATTCTGGCATGGATAGAGGATTGGCTATCTAACAGAAAGCAAAGAGTTGGGATAAATGGTTCATTCTCAGACTGGCAATCAGTAACTAGTGGTGTTCCACAGGGGTCAGTGCTGGGTCCCCAACTCTTCACAATCTATATTAACGATTTGGAGGAAGGGACCAAGTGTAACATATCAAAATTTGCAGATGATACAAAGATGGGAGGGAAAGTAGTGAGTGAGGAGGACATAAAAAACCTGCAAGGGGACATAGACAGGCTAAGTAAGTGGGCAGAGATTTGGCAGATGGAATACAACACTGGAAAGTGTGAGGTGATGCACTTTGGCAGGAAAAATCCTAGAGCAATTTATTATCTTAATGGCAAGAAACTGGAGAGTACTGAAGTGCAAAGGGATCTGGGGGTCCTGGTGCACGAAACTCAAAAGGTTAGTATGCAGGTGCAGCAAGTGATTAAGAAGGCAAATGGAATGTTGGCTTTCATTGCTAGGGGGATAGAATATAAAAATAGGGAGGTATTGCTTCAGTTGTACAAGGTATTGGTGAGACCGCACCTGGAATACTGCATACAGTTTTGGTGTCCTTACTTAAGGAAAGACATCCTTGCTCTCGAGGCAGTGCAAAAAAGGTTCACTCGGTTAATCCCGGGGATGAGGGGGTGGTCATATGAGGAGAGGTTGGGTAGATTGGGACTCTACTCATTGGAGTTCAGAAGAATGAGAGGCAATCTTATTGAAACATATAAGATTGTGAAGGGGTTGGATCGGGTGGATGCGGGGAGGATGTTCCCGATGACGGGTGAGACGAGAACTAGGGGACATAGTCTTAGAATAAGGGGCTGCTCTTTCAAAACTGAGATGAGGAGGAACTACTTCACTCAGAGGGTGGTAGGTCCATGGAATATGCTGCCACAAAAAGCTGTAGAAGCTACAACATTAATTAAATTTAAAACAGAAATAGACAGTTTCCTAGAAGTAAAGGGCATTAAGGGTTACGGGGAGCGGGCAGGAATTTGGACATGAGTCTAGGTTCGGATCGGTCATGGCCCTGTGGGTAGTGGAGCGGGCCCAGGGACTGTGTAGCCTGATTCTGCTCCTATTTCGTGTGTGCAATTCTGTTAGATGCAGGAGATGGTTCTGTGATAGATAGTAGATTGGCGGTTAGGATCAGATCAGCCATGATCTTATTGAATGGCGGAGCAGGCTCGAGGGGCCGATTGGCCTACTCCTGCTCCTATTTCTTATGTTCTTATGTTCAATCACTGACCCTACTCAGATTTTTTTCGTACTGTATAGTAAATTATATAACAGGACAACTCCAGAGGCAATTATATGGAAGGCAGATGTTGTCCTGAGTTTGACCTTGAGGGTTGATGGGACCACAGAAAGTCATAGAAAAAACTAACCATTGACTAAGCAAGCACAGTGGGACATAGTATATCAACCTACAGATGAAATGAAACACAGATGATGCTGGTAGCCAATCACAGGTGGACTTCTTTCTCCTTTGTGTCTTTCGTCTTTCAGATGAGACGTTAAACCGAGGCCCCATCTGCTCTCTCAGGTGGACGTAAAAGATCCCATGGCACTATTTCGAAGTAAAGCGGGGCGTTCTCCGTGATGTCCTGGCCAATATTTATTCCTCAATCAACATCGCTAAAACAGATTATCTGGTCATTTTCACATTGCTGTTTGTGGGAGCTTGCTGTGCGCAAATTGGCTGCCGCGTTTCCTACATTACAACAGTGACTACAATTCAAGAAGTACTTCATCGGCTGTAAAGCGCTTTGAGACGTCCGGTGGTCATGAAAGGCGCTATATAAATGCAAGTCTTTCTTTTTGTGAATGTATGCCACCATTTTACTTATGGAATCAAAATCTAAACTAGTTCACATTCCTCTAATTTTCTGAATTAATCTGATGAGGTCAAACTCAGACCATTCATACCCAGGACCAAACCCAATATTGATTCTATTCTAAACTCTGTCCATCAATTGGCAGGATCATGTTTCAACAAAACACAACATCGCAACGTTGTCATTATTAGATCAAACAGGAAGGGTGCATGAATCTAGCCATCTGGGTGTTGACCCTCCTGGTACCTGATACAGCATTAATCCGCTCACTCGCCTAACATCCCCAGCACTAAAATTAGAATGCAGGTAGTCATGAAGACAGTTCAATATAAAGCAACATGAATATTTTGTTTTAGATTCTTTGGCCCGAATAAACCTGCAGTGAATAGTAATGCAGCCCACGTTAGAGCACAAGTTCTCTTGAGGTTAGGTTTTGTTTGACTGTGGAGTTAATCTTGCATTTTCTAAAATAGTGGGAAGTGAACAACATACTCAAAGTAGTTAAGAATGCAAATCTCTCTCAACTGGGAACAATCCGTGCAGCAGAAAGAGCTGTGTGAAATATGAGAGAGAACACACACACGATACTTAGACTGAAATGACAAGGCAGGATACGAATCTACCCTCGCTTAGCTACTCTCGTGGAGGCGTTAACCCAGTACTTTTCAATTGATTAGTGTCTCCCGCAAATAGCGGGAGCACAATTTGAGACACTTGCAGTGAGCAGTTTATTTGCCAATGTCACCGTATGCGAGTCGCTTTGCGACGTTTCTGGGAGATGTGATGCGGGCTGTAGAAATGCAAAAATAACAACAGAAAATGCAAGATCGTTCTCCTTGGACAATGAAAATGCGAGAACTCAACTTTTTAATTGTAAAAAGTACAATGAACTGTGCTGAGTATTCACTGAGGGGTTTACAAGGCACGTTCGATCCATATTTGCATAGCTTCTAAAAAAAAAATGATCCAAGCTTAAAAAGTCTGTTTTCAATTTGAATTCACCAGTCGTGGAGAGATGGAATTACTGCGTTGTACAGTTTGTACTGGGCCATCAGGGAACTCCGAAAGCTTCAAGAACAAATCCCGTTAAAACAAACACCTATTAAAACCCCATATCCGACGCGTGCAACTCCACGAGTAAGTAGTTTGTGGAATTATTGGGAAATGTACTCCGAGTGCACTCCTTCCCTGAGCTGCAAGACTCCAGTTCAGTGATTTCCACTCCCAGTGTACTCGAGTTTACGACACTCATTCAAGCTGTTCCGAGGCTGTATTTTTGACTCCGCCGTGCTTTACTCTTGAACTAAAGATTTTTTACAATATTTATACAGAACAGTCAGGGAACAAAATAATTCACTATATGTGAAGCACAGAGCGAAATTAATAAGGCGCTATATAACCAACTCTTACCTACAACCTTTCAATTTACATTTAATCTATATCCTGTGATATTATTATAGGCGCATACTGAACATAAACTGACTATAGATGCGCCAGGCTGTCCAATCACTATTGAATCTGCAGCGCCCTGTCCGAGTGTAACCCATGTAATGTCTCGATTCAGTTAGCTTTCAACATGTTTCTTTCTAACAATAGCTTATAAAATGACATACAAAGCGACCGAGGATTATGCCCAGAAATGGTGGCCCTTCCAGTTCTTTTGTTGTCGAACCATTCAGACTTTGTATGTGTGTTTGAGACGCGCCGTCTCCAGCCAGAGTTCTCGGCTTCATTCTCTCTTGCTTGTGCAGAAACGTCCTACACTGAAAATTCGTTTATTGAAGGCTCTTTCGTTTTGGAGAAAACGGCTCGCAGGACGGGGTGGCTCAGCACCGGCAAGGATGTCCTTATCTGAGCACGCTCTCCGCTTCCCCACCAGAAACAGTCACCTGGGACTCGGTCAGATCCCGCATCTGGTGACCTTCCGGACCTCTTCCCACGGGAAGCTTTTGTCTCAGCACGAATTTGGGGCACAGCATCGTTTGGAAACTTCTCCAGAAACTGTCTGACAGACATATGTAGAGGATGGGGTTGGCGCAGCTGTTGGAGTAGGACAGGGCCACCATGAACTCGAAGAGCCTCCTCATGGAGAAGGTGTCGGGTATGGGCAAGAAGACGACGCAGATGTTGATGGTGTAGAACGGGAGCCAGCAGATAGCGAAGGCCACCACTACGGCCACCACCATACTGGTGATCTTCTTCTCGGAGCTGTCTGACTCGGTGCTATGGGATGACACCAAGGCGGTCTTGATTCTCAGCAGCAACAAGATGTAGCAGAGCGAGATAATGGTGAAAGGTAACGCGAATCCCAGCACAAAGGTATAGACGATGAAGGCGGTGGTCCAGACAAACACGGGCTCCGGCCAGATTAAGGTACATATATCCGAAGTGCCATCCACATCCGAATAGATTGCCATGGGGATCACGGGTATGAAGGACATCATCCACAGGATGATACTGACTTTCTTTGCCAGGCCAGGGCTGCGCCATTTGGAAGATCTGATGGGGTGCACCACGGCCAGATACCTGTCGATGCTCATCACCGTGATACAGAAGACACTGGTAAACTGGTTAATGCCGTCAAGGATCATCACCAACCTGCACATGAACCCACCAAAGGGCCAGCGACGGAGAGCGACCTGCAGAGCAAGAAATGGCAGTCCCAACATGAACAGACCGTCTGCCATTGCCAGGTTGAAGATGTAGATGTTGGCCACTGTCCTCATCTTTACATGTTGGACAATGGTGAAGATTACCAAAGAGTTGCCAACCAGTCCCACCACACAAACCAAGCAGTAGAGGACGGGGATCAGGATGTCGTAGATACTTGAGGAGATTCCACCCTCGAAGTCCTCGCTGTCGTTTGCCGTCCACAAGCCATCGGAGGTGTTGGCTGCAGCCTCCAAGTAAAAGATTGCTTCAGCATCCACTTTGACAACAGATGTGTTCATTTCGGATGGAAAATAACTAATTGTAATCATTTTTTTGTGTTACCACAGCAGAGGCAGAATTAAGACAACCGATGACTTTTAGATGTTCTATAGACACTCACTGGAACTGAGCGTTTCACCAGCTGAATGGCCCATTCGGAATCCTGTCCACCTTTCTGCTTCTCATTTGTGATGTTTGTGACTCACTTCGAGCCGTTTCCACAGCTCCATCTGTTCAGTGCCCCAGATCGCTGAACTCTTGTTTCCACAATCACTCTCTCTTTCAAATAGTTTCCAACTTTCCTGGTATTCGGTTACTTTGTCAATGGTCATCAGTTCAGGCACAGCGCCCACTACAGCAGCTAATTACAATTTCCATCACTCATCCCGGGAGAAGTTTACCATTGCTGTCAAGAAACGACTTACTTCACCGGACCCCCTTTACTGACCAGATCAACGCGTGAGACTATTTACTGTCCTGGCATAAACTTAAAGTGTGTTTAAGCAGATCAGATGTACTTGTCAAATACTCGCTCACTAAATCCCAACCTCTTCGAATATCCCGGTTCATGGATATTTTAGCTGCTCAGGCATTTGGTCAAATAAAAGTAGCATATTGACTATTCGTTTGGGGGCTGAAATGTCAGGTCGGTGATGTTAGGAAAAGTCTTGGGTGGAAGAATCGATGTTAACTCGTAGATATGCAAATCGAGCGCTCTGCTTTGGCACACGGAAACTGGGAGTAAAGCGAGCATGTTGCCATCTCACACACAACACAATGTATATATCATTAGAAAGGGAGCACGATTTCCCCCAAGATTTAATGAGCACTTTATTAAAGCCAGCTTTCAAACACACTGCACATGCGACACACACCGGATGATTGAAACTATTTGAACAATGTTCCTTCAGCAGACAGCTCCGGATGCCACTTTCTTTTTCGATGATTGTGTCAAGGCATCCCTGGAATTTCTGAAAGTATTCTCCTTCCTCATCAATCACACGTCACGCCTAATTTAACACTTTCCCGTTTGGCAATTGTTCATAATTCAAAAATAAAATATTGCATCTCTGGAATCCCGTTGATTGATGGGCAGTGCCTTAAAGTGAATGGACTTAAACCTTTCTGAGAAAATATTACACCTCTCATTTAACATACTTTCTTTTGATTTTAAAACCTCCAATCTTGCCCTTTCCCAATAATTGTGGCAATAATTTGGAAGGAGGGCTTACTTTTATTTAGTGTCAGCTGTGGCTCAGTTGTTAGCACCCTCGCCTCTTCAATCATGAAGGATTGTGGGTTCAAGTCCCACTCCAGGGACTTGAACACATAATCCATGCTGACACTCCAGTGCAGTGCTGAGGGAATGTTGCACTGTCAGAGGTGCCGTCTTTCAGATGAGACGTTAAACCGAGGCCCCTTCTGCTCTCTCAGGTGGACGTAAAAGATCCCATGGGCACTATTTCGAAGAAGAACAGGGGAGTTATACCCGGTGTCCCAGCCAATATTTATCCCTCATATAACAAAAACAGATTATCTGCTCATTATCACATTGCTCTTTGTGGGAGCTTGCTGTGCGCAAATTGGCTGCCGCGTTTCCTACATTACAACAGTGACTACACTTCAAAAAGTACTTCATTGGCTGTAAAGAGCTTTGAGACGTCCCGGTGGTCGTGAAAGGCGCTATATAAATGCAAGTCTTTCTTTATACAACAGAAATGTGTAAGATTAGAAGGCATTTTCTCACAACACTTCCCCGTTTTAATTTCATTCAGCACCTTTAACATTATAGTGCTGAACATGGAGGAATGAACTACATATTTCAGAGATTTTTAATATTACTTTATCGAAGCAACACACAGATACCAGTCTGAACGAAGACAATTGAACGGAAGTCTCGCAACGTTTCATTGTTGAAGGCAGCGGGACTTCTGCATTTCGGTGAAGTTTTGTATAAATCTAAAGTTTTTTTTTTGTTTCTACAGAATCTTGCCAACAGCAGCTGGTGGAGTCCTGACTGAGCTGAAAGCAGCCCGCGATGAATGGGCGAGGAACTCCACTGATTTGAGAATCACGGACCTGAACTGGATTGGGACGCCCCCAACAGACTGAGCATCGGAGAATTCAAAGCTTCTTCTAAAGTTTTGAAAGCCCCTGCACCAACAGTGAAGGCATTAATTTACCCTCCCTTTTAAAAAAAAACGAATGGCTCTCTCCTAAACTCTTTAGTTGAACGTGTTGGGCGATCTGTTCGCTGCCCTGTGTCACTTGCCCTCGCTGCAGTCGAGCGCTCTTTCAAAGGGCCATGCCGATTTGTGGGACAGAATCAAAGTGAATCGCTCCCACTTCTAAAATCGCTGTCTGTTTTCACTCTGAACTCGCTTTTTAAAAAAAAATTTAAATTCTCATTCAAAAGTAGGTTTAACTCCCTGGTTGGAAAGGACTTTACAATTATTTGGAAAAGATTCGCGGTGGGGTATTTTTTTAGACAATGAATTGTTAAGAGCCCTTCGGATTATACATGGACGTGAGAGCCACGGAGAGTCAAAATTTAAACTAAGGTAATATCCAACTTCATTTTTTATGCGTTACATCCCTTCCAATCCCCAGCCAAGTGTTTTATTTGTAGATGATTATTAATCACGTTCATCTCCAGTCGGGTTAAGCGGTGTCTCCAGCAAGCAGCACATTCCACCGCTCATTCTGCAAACAGACTTCTCTGTGACACCAGCAAGAATTGAAGGAGAGAAGAAAAACGATGGCACAGTGGGAATCTATCACACATTCGGCGTTACATCTTTGTTTACACAGACAAAAATAATACTCGGGGCGCCATAGAAAAGCGGCAGCCTTAAAATAGTTATCAGTGGAGACTGACGTTCGTACACCGTTAGATATCTTTAAAGGAAAGACGTTCAGAAGACGGATTTAAACTTTAATGCGTCTAAAGAAATCACGTTTCCCAATATTCTTTGCACGAAAAATGATAAGTCAAAAATCGTATTAGCAGAGATTACAATGCGCATTAAGTACAGTCAGTGTGAGTGAAGCACAGACAAGGGCTGCAGCCTGGGACTGCGGACTTGTCATCATAAATACTGCAGGCTGCAACACAAATCTCCCGAATGCAGGTGAAGAAAAATACTGAAGTAATATGTTTACCATCGTTTTAATTCATGTACGTTTCCAGTAATGTTTAAAATTGTGACCTGGCCCACATCTCCTCAGCTCTTCTGCTGTATATTTTCAATAGACAATACCTTCTACACACTGTTCCTGTTCTATCAGCAATGATATTAGCGCAAGGCCCACATTCACTCCACTGAACACCGTCTAAAGTTATTTAAATCCCGCCACAACATAAAAACCAAGCCACGTGTACATCACTGGACTGTTTCGAGCAAGTGTCCAGTTGTAATGTAAGACTCACGAATCTTCCTCGCTGCATAGATCCAACAAC
Source organism: Squalus acanthias (assembly GCA_030390025.1). Lineage (NCBI taxonomy): Eukaryota > Metazoa > Chordata > Chondrichthyes > Squaliformes > Squalidae > Squalus > Squalus acanthias. Next base: position 12,860,396 of record CM059447.1, on the reverse strand, counting down.
AGCTTGCATTTCTATAGTGCCTTGTAACGTAGTAAAACGTCCCATGGCGCTTCACAGGAGCGTTATCAAACAAAATTTGACACCCAGCCACAGAAGGAGATATTAGGGCAGATGACCCAAAGCTTGGTCAAAGAGGTAGGTTTTAAGGAGCGTCTTAAAGAAGGAAAGAGAGGCAGAGAGGTTTATGGAGGGAATTCCAGAGCTTAGGGCCGAGGCAGCTGAAGGCACGGCCACCAATGGTGGAGCGACTGAAACCGGGGATGCTCAAGAGGCCGGAATTGGAGGAGCGCAGATATGGAGGGTTGTGGGGCTGGAGGAGATTACAGAGATAGGGATGTCATCGAATGTTACAGCACATATTTGGCTCATCACGCTTTTGCTGGTTCTCTGAAGAGCTATCAATTTAGACCCATTCCCCCGCCGTTACCCCGTAACCATTTATTTTCTATTTTTAAAATACATATCCATTCCCTTTTAAAAGCTCTTATGGACTCTGCTTCCACCACTGTTACTGATGGGGCATTCCATGCTCCAACAACCTTCTACTTAGAAATAATTCTCCTGCCAAATCTCTTCATTCTTTTGTTGATGATGTAAACTTAGGCCCTCCATTTTTCATAGTTTTCCCCCTGTTTACTTTATCACATTTCAGAAGTGGGTACATATCTACCAGATCTTTTCATAACCTTCTCTGTTCGAATAAAATGAGCCCCAGTTCTCAGAGTCCTGTCTCAGAACTAAAGCCTCACATCCCTGGTATCATCAAAGTGAATATCTTCTACACCCTCTGCATAGATAGTGCAATTTAAATGAGGTCCACGTTCTGGGCCTGTTGATCTTTACCTACATAACAACGGTGACTACCTTTCAAAATAATATCAGATTTCCAGCATCCGCAGTATTTTGCTATTGCTTCAAAATAATACATTGGTTGTGAAGTGTTTTAGGACACCCTGCCTTGAGGACATGAGATGCGCTACATAAATGCAAATTATTTCTTTCTTCTCCTGATGCTGCAGTTTCACATCTTAAAGATTCCTGTTTTCCAAACTCCACAGATTTGTATAGGGAACAGGGTTGTTCTGGAACGCACTATAGCTACATATATGCCCATAAATGCACATTCTGGGGAAAGCATTTTGTGAGTGGCCTCTCACTTGCACCTAACATCATGCAAATTTTATCTACAGGTTTGAATTATTCTGCAGAAATTAATCTAACATTCCTGATTGTCTCCAATATTGGCTAAATGGGAATGATGAGTTACTGTTTTACCCGTTTTAACTCTCTGTTCAATATATGTTGTGATGCATCATCTGTGTGCACTGCATAGCAACAAACATAACCTATTTAAGAAAGGAGGGAGACAGAAAGCAGGAATCTATAGACCAGTTAGCCTAACATCTGTCGTTGGGAAAATGCTGGAGTCCTTCATTGAGGAAGCAGTAGCAGGACATTTGGAAAATCATAATGCAGTCAAGCAGAGTCAGCATGATTTTATGAAAGGGAAATCATGTTTAACAAATTTGCTGGAGTTCTTTGAGGATGTAATGAGCAGGGTGAATAAGGGTGAACCAGTGGATGTGGTGTATTTGGATTTCCAGAAGGCATTCGATAAGGTGCCACATAAAAGGTTACTGCATAAGATAAGAGCTCACAGAGTTGGGGGTAATATATTAGCATGGATAGAGAATTGGCTAACTAACAGAAATGATAAGTCGCACAACACTAGGTTATAGTCCAACAGTTTTATTTGAAATCACAAGCTTTCGGAGCTATCGATCGCCCCTTCCTCAGGTGAAGTAAAGAGATACAGAATCGCCAAAGCATATATAGATAGAGAACAATGCATGTGTTACTTACAAAAAGCAGACGACTACATTTAAATCACCCTGAATAGTCAAATGTTAGATAGTTAAATAGTTAAATGTAGTCGTCTGCTTTTTGTAAGTAACACATGCATTGTTCTCTATCTATATATGCTTTGGCGATTCTGTATCTCTTTACTTCACCTGAGGAAGGGGCGATCGATAGCTCCGAAAGCTTGTGATTTCAAATAAAACTGTTGGACTGTAACCTGGTGTTGTGCGACTTATCATTTTTGTCCACCCCAGTCCAACACCGGCATCTCCACATCATGATAACTAACAGAAAGCAGAGAGTCGGGATAAATGGGTCATTTTCCGGTTGGCAAACGGTAACTACTGGGGTGCCACAGGGATCGGTGCTGGGGCCTCAACTATTTACAATCTAATGACTTGGATGAAGGGACTGAGTGTAATGTAGCCAAGTTTGCGGATGATACAAAGATGGGTGGGAAAGCAAGTTGTGCAGAGCACTCAAAGAATCTGCAAAGGGATATAGACAGGCTAAGTGAGTGGGCAAACATTTGGCAGATGGAGTATAATGTGGGAAAGTGCGAGGTTATCCACTTTGGCAGGAAAAATAAAAAAGCAAATTATTATTTAAATGGAGAGAGATTACAAAATGCTACAGTTCAGAGGGACCTGGGGGTCCTTGTGCATGAAACACAAAAAGTTAGCATGCAGGTACAGCAAGTAATCAAAAAGGCAAATGGAATGTTGGCCTTTATTGCAAGGGGGTTGGAGTATAAAAGCAGGGAAGTCCTGCTACAACTGTACAGGGTATTGGTGAGACCACACCTTGAGTACTGCGTACAGTTTTGGTCTCCTTATTTAAGGAAGGATATACTTGCATTGGAGGCAGTTCAGAGACAATTCACACGGTTGATTCCTGAGATGAGGGGGTTGACTTATGAAGAAAGGTTGAGCAGGTTGGGCCTATACTCATTGGAATTTATAAGAATGAGAGGTGATCTTATTGAAACATATAAGATACTGAGGGGGCTCGACAAGGTAGATGCAGAGAGGATGTTTCCCCTCATGGGGATATCTAGAACTCGGGGGGATAGTTTCAGAATAAAGGGTCGCCCTTTTAGAACTGAGATGAGGAGAAATTTCTTCTCTCAGAGGGTCCTAAATCTGTGGAATTCTCTGCCCCAGAGAGCCGTGGAGGCTGGGTCATTAAATACATTTAAGGTGGAGATAGACAGATTTTTACAAGATAAGGAAGTGAAGGGTTATGGGGAGCGGGCAGGGAAGTGGCTTTGAGCCCAAGATCAGCCATGGTCTTATTGAATGGTGGAGCAGGCTCAAGGGGCCAAGTGGCCTATTCCTGCTCCTATTTCTTATGTTCTTATGTGAAAGGGTTAAAAGAGCTAAAATGAGGAAATTAAGGAACCAAGCATATATCCAACCATATAAAGAGTGGTTATGAACAAGTTTAAAAGGGGAAAGTATGGTGTAACGTGGTCAAGACTAAACAGCACAAATCACTAATTGAGTAAAATATTAGAAATAACCTTGGAGTCGCGGTTGTTATGGTGAAATCGTTCAAAGCAGTTTAATTTGATTTACTTAAATTTAACCTTGGAGTTGCAAGAATAATGTGCACACGGACCGCAAGAATTTGCACCCAAAACCAACTATATGTAATGTAAATAATTGTGGGACAATAGCCACGACTCAGAACAAAAACTGTATATAAGGTAAAGGATTTTCAGCGATCGGAGAGCATTCGTCCCCGGATGAGTGTCTCCCCTGTCGACTTGTAATAAAGTTGATTTACTGAACGAACCTCCGGACTCCGAGCGATTGATTGGGAATAAGGCGGACGTCGACCCTTTATATCAGAGGGTGCCGTCTCGGGGAGAAGAAGCTCTCCCGGTTTACCCTTACATTATGTAACCCACAGTATGTTTTTAACCAGCTGGATCTTGTAATAATCCTGTCTTGTAATGATAACCCCCTGAGTTAATGAAAGTCCCAAAATGAAGGAGGGATTTTTAAGCAGACCCTGAAACATTAACTTATCTGTTCTTTACACAGATGCTGACTGACCTTGGTGAGGACTTCCAGAATGTTCTGCTTTTATTTCAGATTTCCAGCAGCCGCAGTCTTCCTGCTTTATATTGATATCACACCGAGTCTTTGATTCCTTATACAGTGAGTTCATGATCTAGTCTGTGCGATCTAAGAGGAGTTGGGGAGACAGATGTCAAGCAAAGGAGTCTTTTACTACAACAACAATAACTTGCATTTATGTCGTGCCTTTTATGTAGGAAAATGTCCCAATGTGCTTCCCAGAGGTGTAATCAGAAACAAATGGCGCTGAGCCAAAGAAGGAGTATTAGACAGGGGTGGCCAAAAGCTTGGTCACAATGTAGGTTTTAAGATGGCTCTTAAAGGAGGAGATATAGGGGCTTGGGCAAAGAATTCCAGATCATGGGGGCTAGGTGGCTTAAGACATGGCTGCCAAACGTGGGCAAAGAAAGGAGAGATGCACAAGAGGCCAGAGTCAATGGAACAGATAGTTCAGGGAGCGTTGGCAGATGATGTTATGGAGATAGAAGTAGGTGGTCTTTGTAATGGAGAGGCTATGAGGTCAGAGGCTCAGCTTGGGGTTGAATAGGACACCAAAGTTGTGAACAGACTGCTTCAGCCTGAGACAATGGCCGGGCAGGAGGATGGAGGAAATTGCAACTCACCCAAGACTGGATATCGGACAAGAAGACTGACAATACAGAGGCAGTGGAGTGGTCAAGAGAGGTGCTGGAGAGGATGTTGTCAGTGTGCATGTGGAAGTTGACCCTATATCTCCAGATTTCACCAAGGGCAACATGTATATGAGGAAAAGGACGGGGCAAGGTTAGATACATGGCGGGGGTGGGGGGGGTGGGTGGTCTGGAGGTAATGGTGTGGGGGTGGAAGGAGATGTCATTTCTGGAAATGCTCTGGCTATTATCAGATAGATAAGAGTAGAACCAAGCGAGAGAAGTCCAACTGAGGTGGATGAAGGAGGAGAGCCATTGGAGGAAGATGATCTGGTTGACACATGTAAAAGGCTGCAGAGAGGTTGAAGAGGATGAGGAGGGATAATGCCCCATGGTCACAGTCACAAAGGATCTCATTTGTGATTTTAAATAGGGTCGTTTCGGTACTATGGCAGACCTGGAAACCGATTGTAGAGATTCAAGCGTGGAGTTACGGTAAAGATGGGCACAAATTTGGGAGGCAACAACCCATTCAAAGACCTTGAAGAGAAAAAGATGTTTGGAGATGGGTTAGTAGTTTACAAGGACAGATAGGTTGAGGATGGGTTTTTGAGGGAGAGGTGATGATGACAGTACCTGAGATGAAGGAACCATTTACAATGTCAACTAACATGACGGTCAGGAAGGGAGGTTGTTGAGTAGTCAGCAGTTTAGTGGGAATGGGGTAAAGGCATTAACAGGACGGTCTCATGAAGAAACTAGAGATGTGGATTCAGATTTAGGGTGTGGGGGGGGGGGGGGTGCGGGGAGCCTGGGAGTAGTTTGGTTTCGAGGGCAAGGGGGAGGTGGACGGAGGAAACATAAGATGAAACTGAGCAGTCTCAATCTTAGTGATAAAGAAGTCCATGAGCTCCTCAGAAGGTTGTTGTTGGAGGTGAGGTTGGAGGGGCCAGGGAAGAGGGCGTTAAGGAGATGGTTAGTAGTGGAGAAAATAAGCCTAGGGTTATCTCTGCTCTGCAGGATGATTCTTGAGTAGCAAGCAGTTTTAGCAGAGAAGAGTGCAACCCTCTCACACTTGATGTGATCCAGCCAGAACTGGCGATTGAGGCTAAACCTGTTGTGCACCGAAAATAAAAAAAATGGTGGAAACACTCAGCAGGTGAGGAAGCATCAATGAAGAGAACAGAAAAGTTAATATTTCAGGTATGGACCCCCCGAGCTGAGCTTCCAAGTCCATAACCTCTCCATCAAAAAGACCGCCTACTTCCACTCCGTGACATTGCCCGCTTCCGCTCCTGCCTCAATCCATCTGCTGCTGAAACTCTCATCCATACCTGTCACCTCCAGACTCGACTATTCTAATGCGCTCTTGGTGAGCTTCCCATTCTTCATCCTCCATAAACTCCAGCTCACCCGAAACTCTGCTGCCCATATCCTATGCTGCACCAATTCCTGCTCACCCGTCACTCCTGTCCTTGCTGACCTACATTAACTCGCTGTCCCCAATGCCCCACATTTAAAATTCTCATCTTCATGTTTAGTTCCCTGTATGGTGTCACTCCTCCCTATCTCTGTAACTGTCTCCAGCCCTACAACCCCCTGAGAACACTGCATTTCTCCAACTCTGGCTTCTTACGCATCCCACACTCCTTTCACTCCACCATTGGCAGCCGTGCCTTCAGCTGTCTAGGCCCTAAGCTCTGGAATTCCCTCCCTAAACCTCACTGCCACTACATATCTCTCTCCGTCTTTCAGACCCACCTTAAAACCCATGTCTTTGACCAAGCTTTTATCTGCTTCTTGGGCTCAGTATCCATTTTTGTCTGATTACACTTCTGTGAAGCGCCTTGGGATGTTTTTGTACACTAAAAGCGTTATATAAATGCAAGCTTTTGTTTGTTGTTGTCAGCACTGTGCACCAGATACGCTCCAGTCTGCGTCCTTTGGGCTTGAAGTGTAGATGGGGGCCACACCAGGGGAATACGACCAGGATGGGAGAGAGTAAAGGTTTTTCTGGGGACTGCTAATATAGAAAGAGGAGAAAAAAAGAGGTTGAGTCATTCCAACTATCTGGCACACTTCCGAACATTTGACTAATAAGCAGCTTTGGCAGAGTGTTGGAGCAAATCCAGCTGGAAAACGTAGAAAGTTTCAATATTAAAGTTTATAGTTTAGTGATGGTTGGCAAAATGTCATGGAGCTAGATTCAAAACTAGTCACAATTTATTGAACCATTTTTAGAGCTCAAGCCGAGGAAGCCAAGGGCACTCAGGGAGTATCTAAATCTCTAACTTAATAAATTATGCACATACATGGGGAATATTTGCCTTGTGCTTTATGGTGCAAATTTCCTGATTTCAATTTATGTTGCATTATATATTCAACTACCTGTCGGATTTAAAATGTTGCTTCATTTCAAACAGGAGTCTAAAGTTTTATATTTGCTGAATTGCAAAATGCATGAAGCAACGATTGAAATGATTTAAGTGATAGCACCGCAAGATGACGACAATACGAACAGTAATCTTGATATCAATAAAAAAATATTTTGCAGCAGCATTTACAGTGCAATGTTTGTCTGCATAATGAATGCACCTTATTGGTGGCGCTTGGCATCAACGAATTGATTTTTACTCTTTTTTAAATTCATGTATTCCTATTTTTTTTAAGTGCATACCAACGCGGAACTAACGTCCCCACTTGCAGACTTCCACTGGGCTGCTAAAAGCACAGGACTTGGATTCTGCCTTCAGAAGCCTCCGGCTCCGCGCGAGCCCGGGTGACAGCCGCCTGATTGATGGGCGGGCCTCAGCCAATGGGCGGGCGGGGTTCCCCAGCCCCGCCTGCCCATTGGATGCAGCCGCTGCGGATCGGCCAATCAGCGTCGTGCGGAGGCGGCGCTAGCGGCTGTTGGGGGAGACACGTGTGCGGTGGATGAGGAAGTGGGTGAAGCTGCTGCTGGAAACAGGGACATGATTGAGGGTTGGAGCCCGGTTCTGCAGAGCCTCCTCGGGACCTGCTTCACTTGGGGGCTCACCGCCGCCGGAGCCGCTCTGGTTTTCATCTTCTCAGACGGGCAGGTCGGTATTTTGTGGACCAGACATTTGATTTTTTTTAAATTTCAATTGAACGGAGGCACTGCAACCATGACCGCTCTCCAGTCTGTCTCACTCAGACTTACTCATTTAAAATGATTTAAAAAAATAATAATCTTAAATCAAGGGTGTGAACAACCTCTGGGAAACCCATGACAATGGCACGGAATTTAGGAAAACACTGCAAGGAAGAAAACCACCAAAATAATAGTTTGTTGAACTTTGCAAATAAAGATTTCTTAAAATAATTTCCGCAACGACATGCTCACGAAGGAGCAATGTCAGATTTTCTGTAAGATGACCATTACACTGTTTATCTCCCCATAGTGTACACTCTGTGCATTACTGATGCCTCTGAGCGAGTCTCGTCCCTATCTTTCCTTCTGACCTTTTTGTATTGTGTCATGGTGGAATTACAGTATTTTACAATGCCACATTGATTGCCCAACCCTTTCCTGCAAGACACCATTCTTGCATGTATTATATGAAGGTGTGTCACTCTCTTATCCTCACCTTTTCTGGTTAGTTTACCTGTTCACTCAGTTTCCTTTTAGATAGTTCACTGTAAAGGGTAGATTCCATAATCCTGGCCAGCTCTTAATGATACTGATGTTTGACAGGCCAAACAAAGCCAGAATGATGCAAATGCCCACCCATGTCTGATGCAGGATGCCTCAGAGATATTTACAACGTATTGCACCTTTTAACATAGGAAAACGTCCCAAGGCGCTTCACAGATGTGAAATCAGACAAAAATTGATACTGAAGCAACGAAGGAGATATTAAGCGGGGTGACTAAAAGCTTGGTCAAAGAGACAAGTTTTAAGGAGGGTCTTAAAGGAGGAGATAGAGGTGGAAAGGCAAAGAGGTTTAGGGATGGAATTCCAGAGTTGAGGGCCATGAGAAATGCTTAATTTCTCATTTCTCATATTGCTGTTTGGAGCACCTTGTTGTGCACAAAGTGTCTGCTGCATTTCCCTACATTACAACACATTTCAAAAGTACTTCATTGGTTGTGAAATGCTTTGGGACGTCCTAAGGTCATGAAAGGGGCTATGTAAATGCAGGTTTTTAGTTTTGTTTAGACGGCCGAAGACAGGAGGGAATGGGGGATGCACAAGAGGTGAGAGTTGGATGAATACAGATTTTCATAGGTTTAAGGGCTGACAACTGAGATAGGGACTTGAACACGAGGATGGAAATTTTAAATTTGAGGTGTTGGTGGACCGGGACTCAGTGTAGGTCAACAAGCACAGAGGTGATGGACGAGTGGGACTTTGTGTGGGTTAGGATCCGCCAGCAGAGTTTTGGATGGGCTCAAGTTTAAGGAGGGTAGAAGTTGGGAGGCCGGTCAGGAAAGCATTGGAATAGTCGAGTCTGGAGGTGCCAAAGGCAGAGGTGAGGGTTTCAGCAGAAGATGGGCTGAAGCTATAGAGAATTTTGAGCTGATTAGAGAGAGCCAACATGGATTTGTAAAGAGTAGGTCATGTCTAACGAACCTAATTGAATTTTTTGAGGAAGTAACTAAAGTAGTAGACGGGAATGTCTATGCATATACCTTTTATATGGACTTGTCGAAGGCATCAGATAAGGTTCTACATATGAGACTGTTAGATAAAATTAAAACTCATGGAATTGAGGGCAGATTATTGACCTGGTTAGGAGATTGGTTAGGCGGTAGAAGACAGAGTAGGGATAATGGGTAAGTACTCAAGTTGGAAGGAAGTGACTAGTGGCGTCCCGCAAGGATATGTGCTGGGGCTTCAACTATTCAATATATGTTTCTTAATGACAGATAACACAATAGAGAGCCATATATCCAAGTTTGCTGATTGCACAAAGATTGGTGGCATAGTAAGTAGTGTAGACGGGAGCATAAAATTACAAGGGAACGTTGATAGATTAAGTGAGTGGGCAAAACTGTGGCAGATGGATTTCAATGCAGGTAAGTGTGAGATCATCCAATTTGGATCCAAAATTGATAGATCCAAGTATTTCTCAAATGGTGAAAAGCTAAGAACAGCAGAGGATCATGAGACGTCACTTGATGTGGCCCAGCCAGATCTGGTGATTTGTGGCGAATCAGTTGTGTGCCATTTAATGCTCAATCTGCAACCCTTGGACTTAAGGGAACAAAGATGGGTGCCATACCAAGGAAAATGACCAGGATGGGAGAGAGTTCAGGTTTTACAAGGACATCACAGGTGGAGGTGAGGGAGTGGTTGAGCAAAGCAAAGAAATGGCCAAGAAACAAATTACCCAGGTATGCGTGTAGGTAATGGTCACCGGACAGGGTGCACCTTTGCACCATTCAAATGATTCCACACATCTCCACATTGGACATCCCCATGAACTGAGAGGTCAAGAGACCGACCAGTATCACATCTTTAGGGAAAAGAGCAAAGCATAGCAGAAATTTCATGGAGGAAACCAAGGATTACATAGAATTACATAAAATATACAGCACATAAAGAGGCCATTTGGCCCAACCAGTCCATGCTGGTGTTTATGCTCCACTCGAGACTCCTCCCATAGGTCCTCATCTAACTCTATCAGCATAACCCTCTATTCCGTTCTCCCTCATATGACTAGCTAGCTTCCCCTTAAATGCATCTATACTATTCGCCTCTGCATCTATACTATTTGCCTCATTATAAAGATCTACAAAGTAATCCCAGCATTTGTAGTTGGGTGTACACTGTTCATTTCACAGCAATAGTTCTACATATTACAAGATCACTAAATAAACTAAGATGTAAAATTAGGTCAGTGCATTGTTATGGATCATAATCTGTCTTCACCTTTTGCCAGTTGATAGGTCTAAAGGAATGGCTGCTTCCTTGGCAGGCCAGTTTTGTAAAGTTTTCCTGCAAGGCAGGAGATCAGTGTCAGGTTTCATAAAGGGTAGGCAGTAATTAATAGTGTTTAGACAAGTAAGCTGATTTAATTTATAAGAAATTATGATTTAATTGTACGGTCCTTTTAAATAACCTACCTGCTATTGGAAGCTTTGCATCACATACTGGAAGAAGGTGAAACAGTTTGTATCAATGGCCCAGAAATTGATCTCGCTCTGTTCCCGCGGGGGTAAGGAGCAGGCGCGATCTCTCACTCCGCGTTGGCTTTTTCAGATCCAGCTCGCACGAACTTGATGTTCTAGACATCAGCTGGGCAGTGCTTGCGTATCCCACCGGCGTAGTGAATTCGTGCGAGCTGTGGGATCACGTGACTCAGTTAGAGCCAATGGCAGCACACCATCTTCCATTCATAAGTTTCACATACGTGCTGTGAAAGCTATGAATCTTACACCCCCCCAAAATAACAGCTAAACCTCAATTAAATAAAAAAAAACCATCACATTAATAAAATAAGTATAGTTAAATAAATTAACCATTTTAAATAAAAAATTAAATTTTTGAAAAAATTTAAAATCTTTTAAAAAGTTATAAAAATAAACTTACCTGTCTTTAAAGTCTCTAAAAAAGATATACCTGTTAAAAAAAATTCAAAATAATACTTAATTCACTACTTACCTTGTTAAAAGTGGGTCTTACTCCTCCTTTTTTCATTTCTAAAATCTTCCGTCCTTACCTGCGCGTCCAAAGCACTAAGTGCACAGCGTGCGCGCAGCCTGTAGCGCGCACGCGGTGCACCGAGGAACCGCCCTCTTTTCCAAAGACCAAGTGCCGGTTTTCAGCGCATGCGCAGTGCATGCAGAAAACCGGCAATTGGAGAGAGAATACGCGAGAGTACGCAGTGCGTACTCTCGCGTAGCGGCATCAATTTTTGGCCCAATGTCTTAAGTCCAGAGGTCAGATCACTGCCTTGAGAATGTTCCCTTATACAGTTTTCAAAGTTTTTTTTGTGCTTCTAATCATTGTCTGTGTGATACGTATTGATGTGTCCTGGTGTTCATTAAATCCTTGCAATACTAAAAAAGACACATTGTAGTTCTCCTGAGCATAGAGTGTCCCAGTAATGGATTATTGATTGTGAAATTACCGTAGTAACTCATGCAAATGGGAGCAGGGAGTTGCAAAGGGACACAGACATTAAGTGAGTGGGCAAAACTGTGGCAAATGGAGTTCAATGTGGGGAAGTGTGAGGTCGTCCACTTTGGACCCAAGAAAGATAAATCAGAGTATTTTCTAAATGGTGAAAAACTAGGAACGGCAGAGGAGCCAAGGGATTTGGGAGTCCAGCTACTTCAAATCATTAAAAGCCAGTAGACCAGTACAAAAAACAATCAAAAAGCCTAATGAGATTTATCTCCAGGAGGCTGAAATACAAAGGCGAGGAAGTTATGCTTTCGGTACATAGAGCTTTGCTCGGATCCCATCTGGAGCACTACGTTCAGTTTTGGGCACTGTATCTCAGGAAGGATACATTGGCCTTGGAGGGGGTCAGCACAGATTCACCAGAAAGATACCGGGGCTTAGAGGGTTATATTATGAGGATAGGTTGAATACACTTGGTTTGTATTTGCTTGCGTATTGAAGATTGAGGGGGGATCTGATTGAAGTGTTTAAATGTTAAAAGGATTTGATAGGATGGATGCAGAGAAACTATTTCCTCTGGTGGAGAAACCAAGAAAGGGGACATAATCTTAAAATTGGAACTAGGCCATTCAGGAGTGAAATCAGGAATCACTTTCTCCACACAAAGGGTAGTAGAAATCAGGAACTCTATTCCCCAAAAGGCTGTGGATGCTGGGACAATTGGAGCTTTCAAGACTGAGATTGACAGATTTTTGTGAAGTAAGGTATCAAGGGATATGGAGAAAAGGTGGGTAAATAGAGTTGAGGTGCAGATCAGACATGATCTAATTGAATGGCGGAGCAGGCTCGAGGGCTCAGTGACCGACCTACCCTTGTTCCTAATGTTCCTATGTAGGTTTATTGAGATCCAATAATCTGATTATTACACTTAAAGGACATGGAATGTGCTGTCAACTGCTATTAGCACTAAAAGTGACTAAAGAACGCCATGTGAAATTGAAACATTATGAATAACTGATGCGAAGTGTTGACTTCAAAGCTGTAATCTATTCTGTGTATAGAAGCCAGTTACAAACGGCTTCTGCCTATGATTAGCTTCTCCTGCCCAACCACCACCTGCAACAGTTGTAAAAGCATTAACCGGCCATGATTTTCTCTTTAGTTATGCAGTAATTTGCTGAGATTTGGCCCTTTGGTATTTTGAAATTTACGCCGTAATGAGTACCATTTGCTAAGGAGTGATTATATTTCTACGTTGATTGGAAAACTGTCGGGGGGGGGGGGGGGGGGGGATAGAAAACAAATCCAAGAGGGTTGTCTTTTCAGCGTTTTCACATCTTTGTGGACCTTGAAAAATCCACATGATTCAAGATCAGCAAATTGGCTTTTTTTTAACAAGTGACTGATATAATGCAATGTAAGTAGATGACTGCAATACAATCTAATTTAACATTTAAAAGGAAAATCATTTGAATAAACTTAATCCTATCCATTGATACTTTAAGCCTGTATTCTAGCTGTGTGAAGTCGTCTGTCTTTCACTTAAATTCAACTTGACTAGAATTGTGGATCAAACCCGCTGTGAGAATTAGCATAATCAGTTATTAGCTGTGATTTCTCTTGTTAAAAACTGTGAAGAGCAGAACAAGGGCCTGGCCATGCCAACAGTAATGTAGCCGATAAGTACATAAACAAGATGAAAAAAATATGTAAACTGAAGGACTGTAGTTGGATTTTGGACTAAAAACAGAAAATGCTGGAGACACTCAGCAGGTCAGGCAGCATCTGTGGAGAGAGAAACAGAGTTAACGTTTCAGGTCGATGACCCTTCGTCAGAACTGGAAAAAGTTGGAGATGGAACAGGTTTTTAAGCAAGTGTAGGGGCAGGGAAAGGGGGGAGGGGAGGAAAGAACAAAAGGGAAGGTCTGTGATAGGATGGAAGGCAGGAGCGATTAAGAGACAAAAGGGATGATAGTGCAAGGCAAAAGGAGATGGTAATGGGACAAGTTAAGAAACCAAAGATGGCTCTAGATGAAGTGTAACTGGCACTGGCAGAATGAAAGACAGCTGCCATGTGAGAGAGAAAAAAAAATAAATGGAAAAAAAGATAGGGGCAGAGGTTATGGTCTGAAATTGTTGAACTCGATGTTGAGTCCAGAAGGCTGTAAAGTGCCTAATCGAAAGATGAGGTGCTGTTCCTCGAGCTTACGTTGAGCTTCATTGGAACAGTGTAAGAGGCTGAGGACGGTGAGGTCTGAGTGGGAGTGGAGCTGGTTGGTGGAGCTTGGATTGCTGGTAGGCCCAGGGAAATGGCCATCTCACTGGGCCAGCAACTTTTGCTGATGCACGGTGATGGTGAATTTTACTCTGACTTCCTTTGCCCCGCCCTTGACGGCTGTGTGCTCAGATGTCAAGGCCCTAAACTCTGGAATTCCCTCTAGGGTAGATACAGTGAAGCTATTACCTCTGGTGTGGGAATCCAGAACAAGGGGACATAATCTTAAAAATAGAGAGCTAGGTCATTCAGGAGTTAAATCAGGAAGCACTTTTTCACACAACTGACAGTGCCAATCTCTCCCCCCAAAAACATGTGGATGCTGGGTCAATTGAAATTTCAAGGCTGGGATCGACAGATTTTTATTCGGTAAGGGTATCAAGGGATATGAATCAAAGACGGGTGAATGGAGTTTAGGTCCCTGATCAACCATGATCTAATTGAATGACGAACAGGCTCGAGGGGCTGAATGGCCTCTTCCTGTTCCTTTGTTACCATGACTGAAGCTCTTCGCCTCTCCGACGCACTCTCCTCCTTTTAAGATGCTCATTAAAACCTGCCTCTTTGACCAAGCTTTTAGTCGCCTAATGTCTTCTTTGGCTCGGTGTCAAATTTTTTGTCTAATTACGCTCCCGTGAAGTGCCTTGGGGAGTTTTACAATGTTGAAGACGCTATAAAAATGCAAGTAGTTGTTTTAATGAAGCTGCTGTGACATCAGGAGCAGCTTTCCGACTGTAATATTCACCCATCAAAAGTAAATGATTAAACTGTTCAAAAAAAAAAATGAAAACCCTTTAGTTCTGGTTGCCCTCCTTTCCATTCTGTCTCTTTTTCATTTTTATTTTTCTACCTCATCTAAGTTAATGGATCTTTTCCTATGCCTTATTTCTCGACAAAACTAAGTTTAAAACTCTCTGCATTTCTTGTTTTCCCCCTCTAGTTATTCCTGACTCCCACAGTTTCTGGAGGTGGGAACAACTTCTCTTTGTTAAGTCGGTCCAAAACCAGGAGAGTAAATATTGAATCAGCAATAAGGATTAGAAGCAACTTAAACCTTTGATCGATCAGTGTAGCTTCATTGTCATTTGGTAACTCCACTCATCCGAGTGGTTTAAAAATAGGGTAACTTTTATTTCAGAGCCACCATGACACTATATGCCTGCTGTTATCGTCAGGCTCAGGACAGTCACACATTATAGTACAGTGTTAGCTGTGGCTCAGTCGGTAGCACACTCGCCTCTGAGTCAGAAGGTTGTGGGTTCATAGTCCCACTCCAGGGACTTGAGCACATAAAGCTAGGCTGACACTCCAGCAGTACTGAGGGAGTGCTGCACTGTTGGAGGTGCCGTCTTTCGGATGAGAAGTCATTTCGAAGAAGAGCAGGGGAGTTATCCCCGGTGTCCTGGCCAATATTTATCCCTCAGTCAACATCACAAAAACAGATTATCTGGTCATTATCACATTGCTGTTTGTGGGAGCTTGCTGTGTGCAAATTGGCTGTCGCGTTTCCCACATTACAACAGTGACTACACTCCAAAAAAGTACTTCATTGGCAGTAAAGTGCTTTGAGACGTCCGGTGGTCGTGAAAGGCGCTATATAAATGCAAGTCTTTCTTTACCATGAGGGGTATGGATTCCTATTACAGGAACCTTAGCAGGGGCAGTGTTCTTTAAAAGTTGCTGTCGTACCATTTGATACAGGTTTACTGCACAATAGGTTAATTGAACTGAAATAAAACAAACTCTTTTGGAAGTATGCACTTGAATGTTGATAATTAAAGAAATAACTTGCATTTCTGTAACACCTTTCACGACCTCAGGACGTCCCAAAGCGCTTTACAGCCAATGAAGTACTTTGTGGAGTGTAGCCACTGTTGTAATGTAGAAAACCCAGCAGCCAATTTCCGCACAGCAAGCTCCCACAAACAGCAATGGAATAAATAACCAGATCATTTGTTTTTTTTTTGATGTTGGTTGAGGGATAAATGTTGGCCAGGACATCCCCTGCTCTTCTTCAAATAGTGCCTCATTAATTGTTTGCTATCTTGTTTATTAATAGTGTGTAATACTCCTTTTAAGTTTTGGGCATATGCGCATGTCTAGAAATGCTTATGAACAGTCTCCTTTTTTTCAAAAAAATCTGATGGTTTTAATATTGCTGTTTGAAAATATGCTTTTGTGAAGCACTTTGTTTAATGATCTGAGCCTTGTATGTTTTTGAAGTGCTGTGGAAAATTAGCATGTTTCTCAAAGCATTACTGGTTTGAATAAAGCTTTGTTTGTGTGAAATCCATTTGTTTATGTTATGTTTCTACCCAAACTCATTTTAAAAAGAATTGTTTAACTTCAAAACGTAAAAGATAAATGCAGTGGAAACTTTAATATCTGTAAGCCAATTATCAGTCAGAATTTTTGCAGAACAAAGCCTTGTGCGAGATGCCAAAACAATGTTTAGTTTGTTCTATTGTTACCTGTATTGCATTCCCCTGTCCAGCATATTGCTGTGCATTGCATAAAAAAAAACAACATTTGGGGGTCTCGATTATCTCCCAGCTTCCATTGTCCACAGGAGTTGGGGGCTGGCCCCTCCATTATGGGGGCTAACCGAGGTCCCATTACATTAATGTTTCGAATTGTGCAAGCATTTTTTGCTTGTACTGAGCACTGGGTTCTGGTGCCCCAAGGATGGGTGGACAGTGATGGAAAGCTGTGATGTTTTTGAAAACTCTGCACGGAGAGCATGTGAATGATTGATTTAGTTTTCAGTTTTTAAGCTTTTATTCAGATATTTCTCTCATACTAAGTGCCAAAGACCACTCCTATTAGTGAGTCCTCACTTCCTATGAGTGTAACTGATCAATATTTGCACAATGCTGGGATCTCAAGGCTGACATGTGGGAGGCTGTTGAGTTTTGATGGTTTTGAAACAAGAATGTTTATTCATGTTGAGTAACCAACACCAGCAAAACAGATGAATTAGTCATTCATCTCGATGCTATTTGTGGGACCTTGGTGTGTACAAAATGGCCGCTGTGTTTGGCTACCCAACAGTGACTACACTTCAAAAGTAGTTGATTGGCGGTGAAGGACTTCGGGACGTCCCGACGACATGAAAGGCGCTAAATAAATGCTTTATTTTTTTTCTTGGTAAAAGTGTTTTAATTTCACTCTCCTCTCTGTCTCACACAGAAGCAAATACTGGATGGAAGTCTTGGTTTTGCTGCAGGGGTAAGTGCATAAAGGAACTTTCGACCACACTGTTTTTAAAAGAAAAAATGAAGTGACAAAGTCTGCCTTTTGAATGAAAATTTTGCACAAGTAATAATTCGTTGCTGCATCATAGAATCATAGAAATTTGCGGCACAGAAGGAGGTCATTCGGCCCATCGTGTCTGTGCCGGCCGAAAAATAGCGATCCAGCCCAATCCCACTTTCCAGCTCTTGGTCCGTAGCCCTGTAGGTTACAACACTTCAGGTGCATATCCAAGTACTTTTTAAATGTGACGAGGGTTTCTGCCTCTACCACCCTTTCAAGCAGTGAGTTCCAGACCCCCCACCACCCTCTATGTGAAAAAAGTTTTCCTCAACTGCCCTCTAATCCTTCTACCAATTACTTTAAATCTCTGCCCCCTGGTTATTGACCTCTCTGCTAAGGGTAATCGGCCCCTCATAATTTTATGCATTTAAAAAAAAATGTTGTTAGGGCAAAATGTAGAGGAAGAACAAGAATATTCTGAAGAAGCATTCTATGAAGAGACGATTACTGAAATGTTCATCTCTAAAAGACTGGCTAAGATTACTCGGTGTACCACCAGCTGTTGCATTATCATACAGACAAAGAAGGTGCGAGCTTCAATCAGAGGGAAAGAAAGACCCAGATTGACGGGAAAGTGAGGCCACATGTTGCTGATGGAAATGAATTAAAACACAGTGAAAATAATGTATTTAAAAAATGTACTTGAATGGTGTGAGAGCGGCGAATGCTATATTTCTGTGCTCGTCAAGGTGAGGGATGTCATTGATGAGAAATGCAAACGTGTCTCTGCTTCAGAAAATGAAGGTGCTCACCTGTGACAATCAGGTGATGTACAGCGCAGGCAGATGCAGAGCTGTCTCCCTCTACTTTGCCCCAACAATCCATCTTCATCTAAACTTCAACTGCACCAGTGGAAGCTAGATAACTACACAAGGGAGAAAGGAACAGAAGGATATGCTGATGGGGTGAGATGAAGTGGAGTGGGAGAAGGCTTGTGTGGAGCATAAACACTGACATAGAGCAGTTGGGCCGAATGGCCTGTTTCTGTGTTGCAAATTCTTTGTAATCTGTGTAATTCTATGTAACATTTTCATTTCCTATGTTGATTATTGTTGAGGCCTTTGTGATTGAAATTGTCAGTTCGAACCAAGTTGTGGGACGTTTTATACTGTGGACTTCCCAGGGTCTGGGTTGAGACTGGCCAGGCTCTTTCATGGTGGACCATCACAGCTGATGAGAAGAGGAGACTTGCACTGCTTTTGAGTCTGAAATGACAGTGGCCCACCCCCCTACATATGTAGTTATGAAGTATACCTTGAAATTTTGTATGTGTTCTGTTATTGTTTGAATCCTGTGATTCCCACAATGTTTTGTAATTCAATTTGATGCTTGTGGTGAGTTCTCAAAAAAAAAAAATGCGAATTTAACATTCTCCCAGTATCTTTTCTTCAATTAACCTTCCCTGAACATGCTGGTAGGAATTCCTGAACAGTCTCTGTGTATTTTACAAAATCCCATACTGCAGCTATTCAAGGTCTGATAGTCCCCAAGGGGAAGGTCTGATCCTTTTATAATTATTGGGCATGTTTTTATAACGGGCAGTTAAGAATAAATAGATCATTTGTTTGGGTTTGACCTCCACCTCATGAGGCATGCTCTGCTTTTGATCAGCTTTTGTTTGAACGGCAGCAACATTACAAATCGGGAGTGTTTTTTCATCGGAGGCTTGGCTGCTTCACGTGACCAACTGGGAATTCAGCTGAACACAGGACTTCTTCAGGGATAGTGGCCGATTCACCAGAATGTTACCAGGGTTCCAAGATTATGAGGAGAGGTTACATAAACTAGGCTTGTATTCCCTGGAATACAGACGATTATGGGGTGATTTGATTGCGGTTTTTAGGATTTTGAAAGGAATTGATTGGGCAGATAGAGAGAAACTTTTTCCACTGGTACGGGAGTTCAGGATAAGGGGACATATCCTTAAAATCAGAGCCAGACCATTCATGAGAGAAGTTAGGAATCACTTCTTCTGCAAAGGGTGGTAGAAGTGTGGAACTCTCTCCCACAAAAAGCAGTAGATGCTCGATCAATTAATAATTTTAAATCTGAGATCGATAGATTTTTGCGAGACAATGGTATAAAAGGATATGGAGCCAAGGCTCCATAAAAGTCAGCATGAATTTGTTAAAGGCAAATTGTGTTTGACTAACTTAATTGAGTTTTTGATGAAGTAATGGAGAGGGTCGATGAGGGTAGTGCGGTTGATGTTGTGCATATGGACTTTCAAAAGGTGTTTGACCAAGTACCACATAATAGACTTGACTTGTAAGCAAAATTGAAGCCCGTGGGATTAAAGGGACGGTGGCGGCATGGGACAGAAATCAGAGAGTCGTGGTGAACGGTTGTTTTTTTTAGACTGGCTGGAAGTATACAGTGGTGTTCCCCAGGGGCCGGTATTTAGACCACTGCTCTTTTTGATACATATTAATAACCTGGACTTTGACATACAGGGCATAATTTCAAAGTTTGCAGATGACACGAAACTCGTAACTGTAGTAAACACTGAGGAGGGAAGATAGCAACGGATTCAGGAGGACATAGACAGACTGGTGAAATGGGCAGACACATGGCAGATGAAATTTAACACAGGGAAGTGTGAAGTGATACATTCGGTAGGAAGAATGAGGACATGCAATATAAACTAAATGGTACAATTTTAAAGGGGGTGCAGGAACAGAGAGACCTGGGGGTGTATGTACACAGATCTTTGAAGGTGGCAGAACAAGCTGATAAGGCTGTTAATAAAGCCAAGGATCCCATTTGTTTTTTTATTAGAGGCATAGAGTGCAAAAGCAAGGAAGTTATGCTAAACCTTTATAAAACACCGGTTGGGCCTCAGATGGAGTATGGTGTTCAATTCTGGGCACCACACTTTAGGAAGGATGTCCAGGCCTTGGAGAGGGTGCAGAGGAGATTGACCAGAATGGTACCAGTGATGAGCCACTTCCGTTATGTGGAGAGACTGGAGAAGCTGGGGTTGTTCTCCTTGGAGCAGAGAAGGTTAAGGGGAGATTTAATAGAGGTGTTCAAACTCATGAAGGGTTTTGTTGGAGTAAATAAAGAGAAACAGTTTCCAGTGGCAGAAGGGTCGGTAACCAGAGGACACAGAATTAAGGTGATAGTCAAAAGAGCTAGAGGCAACCACGAAGGAAAAAAAATGATGCAGCGAGTTGTTGTGATCTGGAATGCACTGCCTGAAAGGGTTTTGGAAGCAGATTTAATAGTAACTTTCAAAAGGGAATTGGGTAAATAGTTGAAGGGGATAAAAATTACAGGGGTATGGGGACAGAGCCGGAGAGTGGGACCAATTGGATAGCTTTTTCAAAGAGCCAGCACAGTTATGATGGGCCAAATGGCCTCCTTCTGTGCTGTATCATTCTATGATTCGATCACTATTACTACAGTCACTTCAGTCTCTCTTTGACAGCTTACCCTCATGTTATGTTTTAGCAATCGGACAAATGAAAGGAAACATTGTGTAATAGCAGTAACGTAAATTAGCGGAGAGCAACTCTCCTCACTTAAGAAAGCACGGAAATGGAACTTCACCATGTCATCTCAGGGAAGTTCTGCAGAACAGGTTTGTTCCCAGGGTGCATCTAACTATTGGTTTTAAACTGTAAATCAGATTAACTGCTGAGGACAGACACATCAATACGTGGACAGATATTTGTTTTATATTTATTTATGACTATAACGTGACAATTCATAACAATACACTTGCCCTTTCAAAAGAAAGTCACTTTGGGGTGTGGGTGTTGCGGGCTTTCTTGCGTTTTCTGTCTAAAAGATAGCAGAATTGAACAAAGTACTCCAAGCGTGGGCTACTATACTGCATTGTGAGGATTTCAGCAGAATCTTTGAAAACCTGTGCTCGACTGTTGTGGTTACAGTTTACCCCTTCCTTGTTGCTGTCCCGCTTTTCCATTTTTTTTGACTGGCTCATCGCATTCTCTGAACATTGAAACTGACAAGTCTACTATTCTTCCCAAACATTTGTAAACAAAAAGAAAAAAAGCCAATGATTATTATAAAAGTGATGCTCTTACAATGCCCCCCCACCAACAGTCATTGGGCCATATATTCCGATCCCTACGGGTGTGTACGCACTGTGTACGTACCCGTAGGGACATCGGAAATGCCGGTTTCAGGCATGCGCTGAAAGCCGGCATTTCCAATCTGTCGAGAATGCTCTTGACAGATCCTCCGGCTGCCCTGGAGAAGGGCCTCTGCGGGCGGATAGTTCCGCTTTCTGGATAACCTCTGCCCGCAGAAAACCCTTACAAATCTTACGCCTGGTAAAAGCAAGCGTAAGGCCTGCTTTTACCAGCATAAGAGTTGAAAAAAAGTAAAAAAAAAAAAAAAAATATGTTTTCACTCATTTATCATTTAAAAATACTTTTTTAAATAAAAAGGTAAGTTTATTTTTAGCCCCATAAAAAAACTTTAATTATTTTTTCAAAAAATTAAATTTTTGTTTAAAATATTTAATTTATTGTAATTTCCAACTAATTTTAAAAAGGTGATGGTTTAAAAAAAAAAATTATTTAATGTTTTACAGTGTTTTTGGGGTGATCTCCATTCATATATTTGACAGGTCTCTCTGTCAAGTGTATGAAGGGAGATTCCCTTCTTCTATTGGCTCCCCATGGCCCACGTGATCCTAGGGACGCTTGCGAACCGCCTGCGCCTCTGGGATACGTGGGCCCTGCGCATTTCGAGTTGGAGAGGCCCAGGAACGGAAGTGTCCGGACCTCGGGAGCCCTCAGGTAAGTGCGTAGATTTTTTCCAGATCGGAGGCCTCCGCACGCAGGAAGCCTCCGATCGCAAAATATGGGCCATTATCTTAAAGGCCTGAATCATTCGTATCATTTGCCCCAAGGTGCAAAAAACAATAAGCAGGTCATTTAAAAAAAAAACAAATATTTTGAATGCATTTTTCTGTTTCTACCCATCAGTTTATAAGGTATCACTGGAGAATTCAAGTTCCTTGTATCAGTATCTTTTCTCTTTGGAAAAAAGAAGGCTGAGGGGTGACCTGATAGAGGTCTTTAAAATTATGAAAGGTTTTGATAGAGTGGATACAGAGAGAATGTTTCCACTTGTGGGGAAGAGTATAACTAGAGGCCATCAATATAAGATAGTCACCAAGAAATCCAATAGGGAATTCAGGAGAAACTTCTTTACCCAAAGAGTGGTGAGAATGTAGAACTCGCTACCACAGGGAGTGGTTGAAGCGAATAGTATAGATGCATTTAAGGGGGGGCTAGCAAGCATATGAGGGAGAAGGGAATAGAGGGTTATGCTGATAGTTAGATGAGGAAAGTCGAGAGGAGGCTCGAGTGGATCATAAACACCAGCATGGACTGGTTGGGCCGAATGGCCTGTTTCTGTGCCGTATATCCAATGTAATCCTATGTCGTATCAATCAACACACTGAGGTAGAATGTAAGTCGTCCTTGTCCAGTTTGCATGCAGACCAAGAGAAATAAAATGTTCAAATGCATGGTGACTGCTATTCATAGATTTAATCTTCACTTTTTTTAAGCAGCTGTTGCCTGCTTGGGCTGTTTGCGAGATTCTGGTGAAAATATTCCAGTGTGTTCGAGCACTTCAGTTTCTCCAGTAAATATATCAAATGCAGTCATTTCCGTGCTTTAAAGGGGTGGTGGGGCGGGTGGGGTAACAGCCAAAAATGGCATCTTCAGCAATTAAAATCTTCCAAAAAATACATTTTGGGTGATGATGAGGTAGGAATTTGGAGCTGGTTCATAAAACCCAGTAACCTCACTGAAATTAATTTGTGAAAACTGAGGTACTTCTCGTATTCTTAACTCTTGCACTTAAAGGAGCCGAGTACCCCCCAAAATATTAAAGGGAACATTGATTGCCAGCATCCTCTTCTCTGGTGAAGACAGATGCAAAGTACTCATTTAGTACCTCATCCATGCCCTCTGCCTCCACAGAAGGATCTTCTTTTCGGTCCCTAATTGGCCCCACCCTTCCTTTGACTACCCTTTTACTATTTATATGTTTATAAAAGACTTTAGTGTTCCCCTTTATGTTAGTCACTAATCTGTTCTCATACTCTCTCTTTGCCCCTCATTCCTTTTTGTTTAGATCTCCTCTGTACTTTCGGTATTCGTTTTGGTTCTCCACTGTATTATCAACCTTAGATTTGTCATAAGCCCCCTTTTTCTATTTAATTTTAATCTCTGTATCCTTAGTCATCTTGGGAGCTGTAGCTTTGGATGCCCTTCCTTTCCCCCTTGTGGGAATGTGTCTACTCTCTACCCAAACTATCTCCGCTTTGAAGGCCTCCCATTGTTCAATTACTGATTTATCCACCAATTTTGGATTCCAATCCACCTGGGCCAGTTGCCTTTTTAACTCACTGAAATTGGCCCTCCTCCAGTTAAGTATTTTTACGTTTGATTGTCCCTTGTCCATTTTCCAGAACTATTCTAAACCTGATGATATTATGATCACTGTTTCCCAAATGCTCCCCAACTGAAATGTGCTCCACTTGCCCCATTTCATTCCCCAGAATTAGATCCAGCACCGTTTCCTTTCTCATTGGGCATGGAGAAACACTGATCAAGAAAGTTCTCTTGTACACATTTCAAGAATCCCCTCCACTTCCTTTGCCGTTTACACTGTTACTGTCCCAGTCTATATTAGGATAATTGAAGTCCCCCATTATCACTACTCCTACAGTTCTTGCATCTTTTTGTAATT
Source organism: Squalus acanthias (assembly GCA_030390025.1). Taxonomy (NCBI): domain Eukaryota; kingdom Metazoa; phylum Chordata; class Chondrichthyes; order Squaliformes; family Squalidae; genus Squalus; species Squalus acanthias. The sequence goes on along the minus strand of CM059447.1, from coordinate 12,836,399 downwards.
TGCCTGCAAAGTTACTCCTTTTTCTCCTCCCCACTATTTGGTGGCCTATAGTATACACCCAGTAGCATAATAGCTCCTCTATTGTTAATTCTAACCAAACAGATTCAGCCTTTGACCCCCTCAACTACATCATCCCTTTCCAATCCTATAATAGTTTCTTTGATCAATACTCTTACCCCCATCCTTTTTCTTTTCCTTCCCTATCTTTCCTGAATACCTTGTAGCCAGAAATATTAAGTTCCCAATCCTCCCCTTCTTTGAGCCAGGTCTCTATTGCCACTATATCACAGTCCCATGTGGCAACTTGTGCCTTTAAAAAAATTCATTTATGGGATGTGGGCGTCGCTGGCAAGGCCAGCATTTATTGCCCATCCCTAATTGCCCTTGAGAAGGTGGTGGTGAGCCGCCGCCTTGAACCGCTGCAGTCCGTGTGGTGAAGGTACTCCCACAGTGCTGTTAGGGAGGGAGTTCCAGGATTTTGACCCAGTGACTATGAAGGATCGGCGATATACTTCTAAGTCAGGATGGTGTGTGACTTGGAGGGGAACTTGGAGGTGGTGGTGTTCCCATGCGCCTGCTGCCCTTGTCCTTCTCGGTGGAAGAGGTCGCGGGTTTGGGAGGTGTTGCCTGCAGCTCGCCAAACTTATTTGCCACACCTCGTGCATTTACGCACGTGCACTCCAAACCCATCGTAGACTGCCTTGCATTTGCCCGCTGTCTGAACCCTCCTGTTTCTGAACTATTCTTTACTCTAGTGCAGGCAGGAAGGAAGGGGAGGTGGGGTGGCTATGTTAATAAAGGAAGGAATCACTGTAATACAGAGTAATGATATTGGGTCAAAAAATCATGATAATGAAACAGTTTGGGTGGAGATAAGGAATAATAAGGGGAAAAAAACATTAGTGGGCGTAGTCTATAGGCCTCCGAACAGTTGCAACTCTATTGGACGGAGTATCAATCAGGAAATAGTTGAGGCATGTAATAAGGGAACATCTATAATTATGGGGGATTTTAACTATCATATTAATTGGACAAATCAAATGGGGCAGGGCTGCCTTGAGGATGAGTTCATTGAGTGTATTAGGGATGGGTTTCTTGAGCAGTATGTAACTGAACCGACCAGGGGGCAAGCAACCTTAGATCTGGTCCTGTGTAACGAGACAGGATTAATTAAAAATGTCCTAGTAAAGGATCCCCTTGGAATGAGTGACCATAACATGGTTGAATTCCATATTCAATTAGAGGGTGAGAAGGTTGGATCTCAAACAAGCGTGCTAAGCTTGAATAAAGGAGACTATGAAGGTATGCGAGCGGAATTGAGTAGAGTGGATTGGGAAAATAGATTAAAGGGTAAGACGACACATGATCAGTGGTGTACATTCAAGGAGTTATTTTACAACTTCCAAAAAAAATATATTCCACTGAAAAGAAAAGGGTGTAAAAGAAAGGACAGTCATCCGTGGCTAAGTAAAGAAATTAAGGATAGTATTCGACTAAAAACAAGGGCATATAAGGTAGCGAAATCTAGTGGGAGGACAGAGGATTGGGAAAACTTTAAAAGGCAGCAAAAAATAACAAAAAGATTGATTAAGAAAGGGAAGATAGATTATGAAAGTAAATTAGCAAAAAATATAAAAACAGATAGTAAGAGTTTTTATAGTTATATAAAAAGAAAAAGGGTGGCTAAAGTAAATGTTGGTCCCTTAGAGGATGAGACCGGGAAATTAATGGTGGGAAATATGGAGATGGCAAAAACACTGAATGAATATTTTGTATCAGTCTTTACAGTAGAGGACACTAAGAATATCCCAACACTGGACAAACAGGGGGCTATAGGGGGAGAGGAGCTAAACACGATCAAAATCACTAAGGAAGTGGTACTCGGTAAAATAATGGGACTCAAGGCGGATAAATCACCTGGACCTGATGGCTTACATCCTAGAGTCTTGAAGGAAGTGGCGGTAGGGATTGTAGATGCATTGGTAATAATTTTTCAAAACTCCCTGGATTCCGCTAAGGTCCCGGCAGATTGGAAAACTGCTAATGTAACACCCTTATTTAAAAAGGGCAGTAGACAGAAGGCTGGTAACTATAGACCGGTTAGCCTAACATCTGTGGTAGGTAAAATTTTGGAGTCCATTATTAAGGAAACAGTAACAGGACATTTGGATAATCATAATTTAATAGGACAAAGTCAGCATGGTTTTACGAAGGGGAAGTCATGTTTGACAAATTTGCTGGAGTTCTTTGAGGAAGTAACATATAGAGTGGATAAAGGGGAACCAGTGGACGTAGTGTATTTAGACTTCCAAAAGGCATTTGACAAGGTGCCACACAAAAGATTATTGCTTAAGGTAAAAAATCACGGAATTGGGGGTAATATTCTGGCATGGATAGAGGATTGGCTATCTAACAGAAAGCAAAGAGTTGGGATAAATGGTTCATTCTCAGACTGGCAATCAGTAACTAGTGGTGTTCCACAGGGGTCAGTGCTGGGTCCCCAACTCTTCACAATCTATATTAACGATTTGGAGGAAGGGACCAAGTGTAACATATCAAAATTTGCAGATGATACAAAGATGGGAGGGAAAGTAGTGAATGAGGAGGACATAAAAAACCTGCAAGGGGACATAGACAGGCTAAGTAAGTGGGCAGAGATTTGGCAGATGGAATACAACACTGGAAAGTGTGAGGTGATGCACTTTGGCAGGAAAAATCCTAGAGCAATTTATTATCTTAATGGCAAGAAACTGGAGAGTACTGAAGTGCAAAGGGATCTGGGGGTTCTGGTGCACGAAACTCAAAAGGTTAGTATGCAGGTGCAGCAAGTGATTAAGAAGGCAAATGGAATGTTGGCTTTCATTGCTAGGGGGATAGAATATAAAAATAGGGAGGTATTGCTTCAGTTGTACAAGGTATTGGTGAGACCGCACCTGGAATACTGCATACAGTTTTGGTGTCCTTACTTAAGGAAAGACATCCTTGCTCTCGAGGCAGTGCAAAAAAGGTTCATTCGGTTAATCCCGGGGATGAGGGGGTGGTCATATGAGGAGAGGTTGGGTAGATTGGGACTCTACTCATTGGAGTTCAGAAGAATGAGAGGCGATCTTATTGAAACATATAAGATTGTGAAGGGGTTGGATCGGGTGGATGCGGGGAGGATGTTCCCGATGACGGGTGAGACGAGAACTAGGGGACATAGTCTTAGAATAAGGGGCTGCTCTTTCAAAACTGAGATGAGGAGGAACTACTTCACTCAGAGGGTGGTAGGTCCATGGAATATGCTGCCACAAAAAGCTGTAGAAGCTACAACATTAATTAAATTTAAAACAGAAATAGACAGTTTCCTAGAAGTAAAGGGCATTAAGGGTTACGGGGAGCGGGCAGGAATTTGGACATGAGTCTAGGTTCGGATCGGTCATGGCCCTGTGGGTAGTGGAGCGGGCCCAGGGACTGTGTAGCCTGATTCTGCTCCTATTTCGTGTGTGCAATTCTGTTAGATGCAGGAGATGGTTCTGTGATAGATAGTAGATTGGCGGTTAGGATCAGATCAGCCATGATCTTATTGAATGGCGGAGCAGGCTCGAGGGGCCGATTGGCCTACTCCTGCTCCTATTTCTTATATGTTCTTATGTTCTTATTTGTGTCTCCCAATCCTCTGTGCACCTTGTTTCTACTCATGTTTCATCCTGGTGCCCACCCCCGCAGCCAAATTAGGTTAAACCCTCCCTCACAGCACTAATTAACATCCCCGTGAGGACAGTAGTCCCAGCCCTGTTGAGGTGCAGCCCGTCCATCTTGAACAGGCCCATCTTGCCCCAGAACTGGTCCCAATGCCCCAGGAATCTGAAGTCCTTCCTGCACCATGTCTCCAGCCACATGTTGACCTGTTTTATCCTATTATTCCTATACTATAGCGCATGCCACTGGGAGTGATCCAGAGATGACTACTTTTTTGAGGTCCTGGTTTTTAGCTTCCTCCCTAGCTCCTGAAACTCTGACTGCAGGACCACAGCCCTCTTCCTTCTTATATCATTGGTTCCCACATGGATCATGATTTCTGGCTGTTCCCCTTTCTGCCCTCAAAATATTCTGCAGCCTCTCTGTGATGTCCTTTACCCTGGCACCAGGGAGGCAACACACCATGTGGGACTGACGTTGGCGGTTGCAGAAACGTCTGTCTGCCCTCCTGACTATTGAATCCCCTATAACCACTGCATTCCTACGCTTCGCTGTGCTCCCCTGTGCAGTCCTTTGCCTCACGGTGCCTTGCACTCCTTCGAAGCGTCGTCCCCCTCACTGGTACTCAATACTGAAAACAGGTTAGTGAGCGCCACACATCCGGAGTATTCCTGCATCGCCTGCCTCTTCCTACCCTGCCGAATGGCCGCCCACATACTGTCCTGAGCTGGTTGTGGCTGTGAGGGTGACCAACTCTTGGAGCGTGCGATCCAGGAAATGTTCAGCCTCCCCTATGCCCTGCAGGGAATCCAGCCGTTGTTCAAGCTCAGAAACCTCGAGCTCGAGCAGCTGGAGGCACTTCCTGCATACCTGGTCACCCAGGATACCTGAAGTCCTGGAATTCCCACATGGCGCAGGAATTGCAGGCAACGGGCCTCAGCTGCCCCATCCATTCTATTTAGAGTCTTCTTAGTTCACCTTTTACTCCTATTTATTATTTATTTATTTACTATTTATGTATACCACACTCTTATTTAATATAATTTTGGTTCCCATTAGTTTTTTTTTGTTCCCTTAACCTAAATGCTTATCCTAAATACTTGTTTAGTAGTTCGCTATACTTTATTACTAGAACTAACCGAATCACTAGCGGTCTAGATTATAATTAGTAAATAGATTTAGCTTGATTTCAAATCGGTTAGTAATTATTTTCTATGATTTTTTTTTTACCCTTTTATTAAGAGTTATTTCTCAATCAGTGATAACCGACTTCAATTAATATTATAGCGTGTGTACTAAATTGACTTGCCCTGGCTTTCACGGGCTCCTTCGCTACGTTGTCTCTGACGTCACTTTTGCAAATTTTCTGAGCTGGTTTGCCCCGCTCTGCTGCTGCTGCTGTTTAAATACTTGATGCGGAGATGCCGGTGTTGGACTGGGGTGGACAAAAGTGAGAAGTCGCACAACACCAGGTTATAGTCCAACAGTTTTATTTGAAATCACAAGCTTTCGGAGCTGCTGCCCCTTCGTCAGGTGAAGTGAAGGAATACGAATCGGCAAAGCATATATAGACAGAGAACAATGCCTGTGCAGCGTACAATGTCAGACGACTACAGTTAATCTTTCTGACTGCCTTTTATCACACCTCGGCAGAGAAACAATCGGGTCAGTCAGGGAGGCATTATATCAAAGACATAGCAAGATACAACTGAGACAATGAGGTGGGGTCACAGGGGGTCAAATTGACACATTAGACCCCGTGACCCCACCTCATTGTCTTAGTTGTATCTTGCTATGTCTTTGATATAATGCCTCCCTGACTGACCTGATTGTTTCTCTGCCGAGGTGTGATAAAAGGCAGTCAGAAAGATTAACTGTAGTCGTCTGACATTGTACGCTGCACAGGCATTGTTCTCTGTCTATATATGCTTTGCCGATTCGTATTCCTTCACTTCACCTGACGAAGGGGCAGCAGCTCCGAAAGCTTGTGATTTCAAATAAAACTATTGGACTATAACCTGGTGTTGTGCGACTTCTCACGTTTAAATACTCGGCTCTGCTCCCGTGGTGCTCCGCGCTCTCCCGATGTGGCGGCACCTCCTTGTGTCAGGTCAGTGCTCGTCCGCTCCATTTGAAGTGGTTAAACATTCTGCTGCCCTGTTGAGCAAAAGAAACAAAAATTGTTTTCTTTTTAAAAAGAAATTGGAGAAGACTGAAACTGAGGTCAGTCTGTCCATGCCTTGTACTTAACCAAATTCTGTCGGACTGATATTGAGGTGTGTGCACACATCATTCAGTCCTAACACTGAAGTTACTCTTCAAGGAGGCATACTCATGCCTAACACCCGTCAGCTTCCTGATATATCAGCTGAATATGTATAGTGTGGTTCCATTTTTCACCGAATAAATGAAACCCACGAATTATGTGAAATTTCTTATGCAATTAACTTGTGACTGTAGACAAAGGACATCACTCTGGGAAAGTGACTGGTCACCTTTTTCTTCCCAAAACCACCAACTTGATTAAAAACTCTTTTTAAAAAAAAAAAAAAAAAAATCTTAGAGCCACGTAAAAAGAGGCCATACAGAAATGTTATTATGGGAGGCATGGCACAGCTCTTCCATCACAATCAGCTTGGGGGATAGAATGGCCAACACTGTTCAGCACACGTTATTTCAATTACCATTGGCGGATTATGTTCTGTGTCTCGAGGTCTGAGAGTGACGGAATGGGTGCCAGTTGTGAAAAGAATTAAGTGGAATCCAAAATTGAAATTGTGGGACTGTGAATGGGATTTTCAGGTCTTTCTTTCTATGGAGCCAAGAGCTGTTCCACTGAAAGACTCTGTTCAGCAGTTTACAAATGGCAGAGGGAACCCTGTTAAATAAAACACTTGGTCGTTGAGAGAATTTGAAACTCTCACCATGTTTTAAGGGGAAAAAAATTGAAGTAGGAAGGTGACCATCCAGTGAGCAAACTCCACCAAACTTGGTGTTCATCTGCTGGTTCAGACTTTGCTTCTTTTATGCCTGATTGTACCACCTATGCTGTTTCCCAAGTTGGGCGGACAGGTGCAGTAGCTGGAAGAGTGGAGGATATTATGGCCAGATCAGTGGCTTCTTGTTGTGACTGACTTTTCCACTTTGAGGCAATTGATGGCTCAATGTTGGTGCTTGTACCTGTTTCAATACCGGTTAGTGTCCTAAAAGTTGATTACAAAACTGAACAGTAATACTATTTCAGCTCCTTTCTAATCTGAATTCCATTGAAAGCCCAATGGGCATATACCCGTGATGCTGTGTTGTTACCAGTCTATTACTATATCTGCAGTGCCTGCCTCAATGCCAGTCCAGTAACGTGTTCATGTGTGTACTGATTTATCACTATGCCAACTGCAGGAAGAATTCTGGTACACTCTCAGTGACATCATTGTGGACGTTTGAAGATCCATAGTAAACCTCAAAGGTTAAAACGCTCTTTATTCGAAATAGCAGCGGATTTTTTCCAGCGTAATAACAAGCTCCTTCACGACTTGACGAAGCAGCTCTGAACAAGCAGTCCTGGATAATAACATTGTGTTGTTTTAGTCTCCAGCTGCACCAAAGCTGACGTCAGTGTAAACATCTTGAGTCTCTCCATTGTGATGGACCCAGCAGTCCCAATATTTGTTCTGAGAGACTGCTGAAAATGAGCCACAGAGGTAACCGCTTAACCTTTCCTAGTCCACACTGTAACGACTCTTAAAACAGAAAATGCTGGCAACACATTAAAGGCTAGAAATAATCAGCAGATCAGTTCGTATCTGTGGAGAGAACAGATGAGAATGTTTCCGATGTAGACCCTTCGTCTGAGTGTTTCCAGCTTTTTCTGTTTTTGTGTCAGCTTCCAGCATCTGCGGTTCTTTGCTTTCTGTAGCTACTCTAGCTGGACGTCAGCCGCTTGCCATTTACCAGAACGTTGTGGCTCCGCAGAATCACAGTGTAGTGAGTCTTTGATGCTCTGAGCTTGTGCTTCAGTTTCTGTGTATAACTGGTCCAGTAGAATCCGAGGATCAATTTGACAAAGAAGCGCAAATGATCACTAGAAACATTGAGCACTAAAGCAGAAGGCAGGTGTTCCATGATTCTCCAGTCCCTCACAATCTTCACTATATTGTCCATATTTTTTCACAAGAGCGTTTGTAAAATCTGTTTTAAAAGCTTACATTACAACAGTGATGACTCTTCAAATGTACTTCATCGACTGTAAAGTGCTTTGGGCTGTCTTGAGGTTGTGAAAGGTGCTATATATTCTAAAAGAAAGACTTGCATTTAAAAAGGTTTTTTTAAACAAAAACTGGCATGGGGAGTCACTAGAGCAGGTGAGGTAGAACCTGTTTATTGTATCACTTTGAAGTTGCAGCTGTGCTTAATGATGGGACTAGCAGGTGATCACCTGTGAAATTGTTCCCATGATAAACACAATGGAGAGCCCAGTGCAAACCGGATCGGTACAAATAGTATGCAAAGTGAAACCTGCAATACAAATGGTTTTGAAAATTGCAATTTGAGTGTCATGAGCTCATGATCACCACAAACCGTGATCACTGAAGGTGGATTGTACTGTAGTGCTACTTGTAAGCATCCTCATCAGTTAGCTAACTTCTCTGTGCTCTTAACTGTATATTATAAAGAATGGGTTCAGTGAGAGACCCTTACTACTCCACTAATAAATTAAAGAAAGAACTTGCATTCATATAGCTTGTTTCACATCCTTCGGACACCCAAAGCACTTCACGACCAATGAATTACTTTTGAAGTGTAGTCATTGTTATGCAGGGAAAGGCAGCAGCTAAGTTGTGCTGGGCAAGGTACCACGAGCAGCAAATGAGATAAGTGACCAGATACTTTGTTTTGTGATGTCAGTTGAGGGATGCTTGTTGGTCAGGACAGTGGGAGAACTCCCCTGCTCTTCTTTGATGGTAAGCAATATTTTATGTCCCCTTAAGTTAGATAGAGCCTCATTTTACCATCTCACCTCTGACAATACAGTACTGTTCCCAGTATTGCACCAAGTGTCAGCCTGGATTATGCACTCGAGTTCTGGGATGAGGCTTGAACCCAGTCTTCTGTACTACCATCGCCTTGGTCATTTTATACTTCCGATGTTCTTTCCTCCTGAAGGTGTTCTTTCATGCTGGAATATGGTTCTGTCACTGTAAGGTCCAATCTTCAATCTTCATTTTAGCGGCCAGACTGCGACTTATTGGTAGAATATTTAACTCATAGGAAAAATCGCGGCCTTTGACTCTATCGATGCGGCTTGGGGGCGGGACAGTTGCCTTCCGGGTTCCAGTCCCGCCCCCAACGACATCAGACACACAGATGCGATTTTGCGTCAGTTGGCCTTGTTAAGCCCGCCCTGCGGGCTTGCCGGCCAATTAAGAGGAAGCCGGTGTCAGATGACGTCAGTTGATGACGTGTCATCTGCCGGTTTTCTCAAAGGGGCCACGCACAACTTTTTTGACAGCTGATTTTTCAGTGTTTGACAGCATTGAGGTGCTGCAAACACTGACGATCACTGTACAAAGGTGAGCCCTTTTACCCAGGCTCTCCAGTGACTCCCTCCTTAGGCTAGAACAGATGGCAGCTGCAGGTGAGGTTACAGAAGCGATCTGTTACTGGTGAGAGAGGTTCTCCCAATGAGGTGGGACTACACACACAAACCAAAACTTGCCACCTACAGAAAAGTGTAACTGCATTAAAAATGATTTTCCCAACATTTTCTTACCTCTGAAACTCACCAGTGTACCATTGGATCCTTCACACCACTTCTGCAGCTGTCATCAATGCAGAAACATTACAGTAGACCCACAGCATGCCACACTTACCTAGTGTGGTATCCGGACGTCGGGAAGCCCGCCGTCAACCTGGCAAAATTGCAAAAAGCCTCTTAACTGCCTGTTAACAACCTGTTAACAAGCAGTTAAGCGCCTATAATCCTCTTCCCTCCGTTAGGTGTCGGGTCCATGCGCAAATCGGGGACTCGACACCTGGGAAGATTGTTTGAAGGTGGCTTGACAGCGGGTTTCCGACCCGCTGTCAATCTTTGCGATTTTCCGGATGTCCGGCCTCCAAACCCACCCAGAGTGCCGGCAAAATTCCGGCCATAGAGTCATAACGGTACAGAAGGAAGACATTCGGCCCATCGAGTCTGTGCCGGCTCTCTGTCGAGCAATCCAGTCAGTCCCATTACCCCGCTCTATCCCCGTAGCCCTGCAAGTTTATTTCCCTCAACTGCCTATCCAGTCTCCCCTTGAAAGCATTGAGTGTCTCCGCCTCCACCACTTCTGTCGGCAGCGAGTTCCAGGTCCTCACCACTCGCTGCGTAAAAAAGTTTTTCCTCACATCCCCCCTGTATCTCTTGCCCAAATCTCCTCTGCACCCTCTCAAGTGCCTTCACAGCCTTCCTAAAGTGTAGTGACCAGAACTGGACACAATATTCCAGTTGTGGCCTAACCAGCGCTTTATAAAGGATCAGCATAACTTCTCTACTTTTGTACTCCATACCTCTGTTTATGAAGCCCAAAATCCCATATGCTTTGCTAACCACTCTCTCAATATGTCCCGCCACCTTCAGGGACCTATGCACGTTAACTCCCAGGTCCCTCTGTCCCTGCACACTCTTTAAAACTGTGCCATTAAGTGTATATTGCCTCTCCCTGCTCCTTCTGCCAAAATGCATCACCTCACACTTCTCTGTATTAACTTCCATCTGCCACTTGTCTGCTCATTCTGCTAGCCTTTCTATGTCCTGTTGCAGTCGATTGATATCCTCACTATTTGCCACATCCCCAAGTTTGGTGTCATTGGCAAATTTAGAAATTCTACTCTGTATTCCAATATCCAGGTCATTTATTTATATCAAAAAAAGCAGTGGCCCCAGCACTGACCCTTGGAACACCACTGTCTACCATCCTCCAGTCTGAAAAACAGCCATTTACCACAACTCGCTGATTTCTGTCCTTAAGCCAATTCCTTATCCAAGCTGCCACTGACCCACCTATTCCATGAGCCTCAATTTTGTTCACCAGCCTTCCAAGTGGTACTTTGTCAAACGCTTGTCAAATCCATGTAGACAACATCCATTGCATTCCCTTTATCAATCCTCCCAAAAAATTCAATTAGATTAGTCAAACACGATCTGCCTTTTACAAATCCGTGTAGGCTCTCCTTAATTAGCTTAAACCTCTCCAAGTGCCCGTTAATTTTTTACTTGATTATTGTTTCTAAAACTTTACCCACCACTGATGTTAAACTGACCGGCCTGTAGTTACGAGGATTGTCCTTACACCCTTTCTTGAACAATGGTGTTACATTTGCCACTTTCCAATCCTCAGGCACCTCTCCCGCATCTCTGGAAGATTGGAAAATTATGGCAAGCCCTTCCGCTATCTCCTCCCCCACTTCCCTTCGCAACCTGGGATGCAAGCCATCTGGACCAGGTGACTTATCCACTCTAAGCATACCCAGCCTTTCTAGTACATCCTGTCTATCAATTTTCACCCCTTCCATTGCTTCTACCTTTTCCACTTCTACTGATATTTTGTCAGCATCCACCTCCTTAGTAAACACCAATACAAAGTACTCATTGAGTATTCTAGCCTTGCCCTGCGCCTCTAAGCATATGTCACCTTCTTTGTCCCTAATAGGCCCCACCCCGCCTCTTACTACCTGCTTACTGTTTACATGCCGGTAGAAGATTTTTGGGTTCCCTTTTATGTTAACCGCCATTCTACTCTCATATTCTCTCTTTGCCATAATATTTTCATCTTCACTTCCCCTCTCAACTTATTGTATTTGGTCTGGTTCTCCCTTGAAGAATTCACCTGACATTCATCATACACTTTTTTTTGTTTCATCATCTTCTCAATCTCCCTCGTCATCCAAGGAGCCCTTGCTTTGGTTCCCTTACCCTTCCCACTTGTTGGAATGTACCTAGCCTGTACTTGGAACATCTCCTCCTTAAAGATCACCCATTGTTCCGCTACAGTTTTTCCTGTCAGTCTTTGGTTCCATTTTACCCTGGCTAGATCCTTTCGCATCCCATTGAAGTTAGCCCTATTCCAGTTTAGAAGTTCCACTCTAGATTGTTCCTTGCTCCTCTGCTAAACTAAATCTTATGATATGATGATCACTCGTACCCAAGTGTTCTCCCACAGACACCTGGCCCACCTCATTCCCCAGCACCAGATCCAGCAATGCCTCCTTCCTAGTTGGGCCAAGAACATACTGGTCAAGGAAATTCTCCTGAACACATTTCAGAAATTCCTCCCCCTCCTTTCCCTTTACCCTAGCATTATCTCAATCGATATTTGGGTAATTAAGGTCCCTCAATATCACCACTCTGTAGCTCTTGCATATCTCTGCGATTTCCCTGCAGATTTGCTTCTCTACCTCCCTCTCACTATTTGGAGGCCTGTAGAATACCCCCAATAGAGTGATCATACCTTTTTTGCTCCTCAACTCAAACCAAATGGATTCTGTCCTTGTCCCCTCAAGAACGTCCTCCCTTTCCAACACTATAATGTCTTCCTTAATCAGCACTGCCACCCCACCTCCCTTTTGTTCTTCCCTATCTTTTCTGAACACCTTGCACCCTTGAATATTAAGTGCCCAGTCCTCACTGTTTTTAAGCCACGTTTCCATTTTGCCACAATATTATATTGCCACACGGCTAATTGTGCTTGTAGCTCACCAACCTTATTCACCACACTTTGTATGTTTATGTACATGCATTCTAAACCCATTTTTGAATTTTTTGTAGTCTTTCTTAGTGTGCTCCTATCTACAGTAATATAGTACTACTTCCTCCTCCAGCACTACCTTCCCCTCTAGTACCATCCAACACACTCACTCTTCCATGCACCCCATTCCTCCCCTCCACTCCTACATGCTGGTGCCAACCCCCTGCCAAGCTAGTTTAAACCCTCCCCAACAGCACTAGCAAAACTCCCCGCGAGAAGGTCCCGGCTCTGTTGAGGTGTAACCCGTTCGGCTTGTATAGGTCCCACCTTCCCCAGAAATGGTCCCAATGCCTCAGGAATCTAAAGCCCTCCCTCCTGCACCATCTCTCCAGCCACGCATTCATCTGTTCTATCCTTCAATTTCTGTACTCACTAGCACGTGACACCAGAGTAATCCGGAGATTACTACCTTTGAGGTCATGCTTTTTAATCTCTTTCCTAGCTCTCTATAGTCTGCCTGCAGGACCTCATCCCTCTTCCTGCCTATGTCGTTGGTACCGATATGGACAACGACCTCTGGCTGTTCACCCTAGCCGCTCAGTGACATCCTTGACCCTGGCACCAGGGAGGCAACATACCATCCTGGAGTCATGTCTGTGTCCAGAGAAACGCATATCTGTTCCGCTAACCAATGAATCCTCTATCACTATTGCTCTTCCACGCTTCTTCCTCCCCCCCCTGTGCAGCTGAGCCACCCGCGGTGCCGTGGCCTTGTCTCTGGCTGCTCTCCGCAGAGGAGCCATCACCCACACCAGTTTCCAGAACTGTGAACCGGTTAGCGAGCGAGATGCACTCTGGAGATTCCTGCCCTACCTGCCTGGTCCTCCTTCTCTGTCTGGTGGTCACCCATTCTCTCTCTGCCTGCTATGGGGACATCACATCGCAGCTGAGCTCTGTTCTGATCTTACAAGCGCGCTTTGTGACTGGGTCACTGGATAACAATTTGTATTGGGAGCCATGGTTTATTTCAACTCTGCCCACCCCCACCCAAGGCCATGATGCTAAGGTCAAGCATCTTGAGTATCACTCTGGCTAAAATAAGCTAATTCAGTGTAGACCCGGGATCAAACTCAGGCCCCTGCTGCCTTTACCAACTTAGCTATTGAGGATCTTCTCTTTGTTACTTATGTCCATATAGAAATTATAGTAATTTTGCTAATAATCTCTTGTGCAGAACCTTATCAAGTGCCTTCTGGAAGTCCATTTTGACAGCATCCATAGACATTCCCCTGTTTACCATGCTAGTGACCTCCTCAAAATAAATTTTATTAGATTAGTCAGACATGACCTACCCTTCACAAATTTATACTGAGTGTGCTGTTTGATCAGCTCATACTTGTTCAAATGCTCAGTCAGTCTGCCCCTGATGATAGATCCCAGTAACCTCCTCACAACTGACGTTAAACTGACGGGACTGTAGTTTCCTGGTTTCTCCCTCCTTCCTTTCTTAAATGATGGAGTGACATTTGCAATTGTCCAATCCAAAGGCACAATTCCTGAATCTAGAGAGCTTTCGAAAATTATGACTAACGTAATCTGCAATTTCATCACCTGTTTCTTTTAATACTCTGGGGTGGAAACTGTCAAGTTCTGGATAATTGTCTATCTTAAGTCCCATTATTTTCTCCATTACCATTTTCGGACTAGTATTAAATCCAATATGTTCCTCCCCTTGACTTATTTTTAGGTTCCTTTGCACTGCTGGTATTTTGACCCCTTCCTCCACTGTAAAAACAGATACAGAATATTAATTTAGCAAATCTACCATTTACTTATTATCCATTATAGTATCACCTGCATGAGTCTTTAATGGGCCCACAAATCTCCTTACCAGTCTCTTTCTTTTCCTTAATATATTTGCAAAAACTTTTACTGTTAGCTTTGATATTCCTTGCAATTTTTTCCATACTCCCTTTTATACCTCTTATTACTTCACCTGTATCGCTTTGTTGATTTTTTTATAACTCTCCCAATCTGCTGGATTTCTGCTTTTCCTTGTATTTGTGTAAGCATTTTCTTGTAGCTTGATATTGTCTCTTACCTCGGTTGATGACCGTGGTTGCTTGACACCACAATCCCTTTACTCCCAGCAGTGAATCCCAATGCAGCCTCTGCTAGCAACATCTTGCGTTCAATCTGAGCTCTGATGAAATTTAATAAATCTTTCTCCTGGATTCTACCGTCCAGATCTCTGAATTGCGTTCCAGCTCTGTAAGCCCTTCCAGGTGCTGCTTTACAGAACTGTAATATACTGTTTACAGCATGAGGCACCAAAGGATGACAAAATGGTGGTTAGTTCTTAACACCCGAATCTCTTTACTTCCAGCAGTGAATCTCAGCACAGGCTCCACCAGCAACATCAATCACACCAGTCAGAATTCGCCATGCACATTCATCTCCCAAATACACGGTGCTGAACTATATTTTTCTGTTTTGGGACAGACCGGGGTATTTCTTCAGATGCATGTTTATAGTAGTTGTCTTTATATTTGAATAATTGGATGGCGGTGATGAGCAGTAATATTGGAATTGTAATTTGCTGGTACAATAAGTTAGTGTGGATTACTGTGCACACCTTGTGCTGGACGCTCTGTGAATTTAATTCAAATCCAGCTTAAAAATGGGAGCAGGACGCTGTATTCACTGCTGTGCATTTTACAATGTGTTGAGTTGTATATGTTTAAATATCCCAAATGTTAAAGGTTTTATGTTTTTTATGTTTCAAATGTATAATACATACAACAGAATCAGAGCCATTTTTGATCACTTGTATTTGAAAAATATTTTCTAAATTTTCTTTTGTTAATCTCTAATACTAAACCCCCACCCCGTAGACAGGCAAGTGACTTGTTCCCAGGCCTGCGCCTGTGCACCTGTGTTGCTGGCTGCCAGAAGGTGTGTGAGATGGGCCCAGGTTGACACGCCCCTCTGATTTCCAGCTCTCCTTATGAGGAATCCTGATTTTGGAGTTTAGTTTTATTTTTGGTTCCTAGTGAAGCAGATTGTGATAATGATAGACTGTTGAGTGCTTGGTTTGAATGTGTGTTGCAAGGTGCCAATGTAATTCCTGTGCAGTTTCACATTTCCAAAGTTCTGCAGATGGCTTTTTCAAAAAGCAAGCGGCAATGATTTTATGTAGTCTTATTTACTTTTGAACTGACACAATGTCAAATCTCTTTTATTAGTGCAGTGTAAAAGAGTCAACCCAATCAATCCTTTATAAGACATAATA
The DNA here is from genome assembly GCA_030390025.1 of Squalus acanthias. Classification (NCBI taxonomy): domain Eukaryota; kingdom Metazoa; phylum Chordata; class Chondrichthyes; order Squaliformes; family Squalidae; genus Squalus; species Squalus acanthias. The sequence continues at coordinate 12,820,700 of CM059447.1, read as the reverse complement.
CTTTACTTTGGAAGGATGAAAGGCAGAAAGAACTCTGCCAGAATTTGAATCCAAGATCTTCTGGCACTAACTTTGGAGCTCAGTCGACGAGCTTGCCAACCTTGATGAAGTGAAGTTTGGGGAGACTAGCGAGGGAACTAAAGTATTGGAGACATTTCCAAAATCCAATAGAGGCTGCTACAGTGATTTCCACATTTTGCTGATTTCTGTGTGGTGTCGGATCCCAAATTAAATCCCATGGCTCTGAATGTCCGCACTGCGGGTTGCGTCGGATTTGCGCCGATGCATAAACCTCACCAATGCTTTACAGAGCTGAATTCACTGGAACTTTGTGTTTCAGCTCATTTGCGGATCTGTTGGAGGATCTCCAGCGCAAATCCCTTGTGAAATAGATGATGTGCTGGGGGTTGCTGGAAGTTAGAGTACAGCCTGTTTAAAAAGTCAAGTCTGGCTGAAGATGCAGCTGCTGCAGGGGGTGGGGGGCCAGCAAGCAGGTAGGAAAGTGTGTTCACTGTCAGGTCGCTACACTGTACTTCCTCCCACTTTTCAAGAATGTCTTCCACTGGAGGATCTGGCACAGGCACCAAAGAAAGGACAAGGAGACACTGAAGAAGAGCTTAGACTGGCCTCCAAACCCTCTTTTGAGGAGACTGTGTGGGAGAAAACATCAAAAAAAGAAAGTCCTGTGCCATGTGGTGGGAGGTGACACTGAGTGCCAATGATCATGTCCCTCAGAACTGTGGACCAGTGCCGCAAGAATTTCAATGACCTGACAATGGCCACTCTGCCTTGTCTTCCTTGGGCACCAGTACTTCTTCACCCTTTAACATTAAGAGCTGCACAACTAATCCTTCATACTGCACTCGTTAAAGGATTTGAACTTGGGATCATATAGTGTGTGTAGCCAGTTCCTCGAGCGCGCAACCTTAAAACTCCTTCCTTGACTTTAACAGTGCTACCATCGCATCTCTTACATCAGCTGTTGGATGCCACTTGAAAGATAGATCTCAATTGATAACCTTTTCCTAATTCATTCAGTCTTATTGCAGGAGAAACTTGTGCACAATGCTGCCAGAGGCAGGGCACTGGACTGGGCATCCTCATTATCAAGGAGCGGGCCACGGAGCTGAAGGGGAGGGTTAGGGTTAGAGGTGATGGGGAGGTACCTGCTCTTGCTGCGGGAGATGATGTGGTTGGGGCCACAGTGCTGGCGGCAGGTTAGTAGGTGTACGTCGACACTGCCGCTGCAGCATCCCTGTGACACGGCAAACAATCATACATTTCCACACCATTTCTATCTCCTTAATCCCAAGAGGGTTATGCTCACTCATTCTTAGCTTGTACCCTCCTTTCCTGCAGATCTACCACAGCAACATGGGGGAAGAGGAGGAAGATGATGAGGAAGGGAGATGGAAATAGAACCTCGCCACCTATGAGGATGACGAAGACGAGAAGGCTGATGATGAGCAAGAGAAAGTCATTGTCAAGCCCACCCATGAGTCCCCGGACTAACCACTCCCCCCATGTTATTCTGCTACAACCCCCTCCGCACATCTCAGACCTCCGGCTTTCCTCCTATGAGTAACATGTCAATGGCAAGTCGGAGGCGACAGGAGGTTGCCTATAGTGAGTGCCTCACTAGAGATGCAGCCAAGAGCAAGCTGCAGTGAGAGGAGGACCACCTCAATCCGATGAGTGTTTTGTAGCACAGGAGCAACTAATCCTTCTGGAATACCTGGCCCTCAGGTTGTATCTAGGAGAAGCACTAGAACAGGTGAAAGAAAGGCACGTCTAGACATCCAAGCAAAGTACACTGTTGGGAAAGAAGTTGGCTTCTGTTCACTTTGGAGTTTGTTGTATTAAAAAAAAAATGTACACTTATGTCGTGCTCTGTTATTCATGGAATTTATTTATACAGGAAAGGGTGCACTAATTTTGTGTTGACATATTCAGTCAGGACATTATTATTGACATGGTCATGTTGGGGCAAAGAACTTTGTTGTAATGTTCTCAGTTGAGTACTGGATTTAGGATTAGTCCTTTTGGTGACAAAGGTAGACTGTGTTGAACAGAAGAGAAGACTTCAGCATAGAGTTGTGCTCTAAAGCCCCTGACCGGGAGAGCATCAGGATGATCAGGTACTTCTGCCTCCAAAGCAACTAGGTCCACCTACCCAGGAATGTCCATATCCAGGTATTTTTGGATAACAAACTTGTGCAGAGCACAGTCGGGGGAAGAGCAAAACTGGAGGTCATCAATGTAAGATAGTCACCAAGAAATCAAATAGGGAATTCAGAAGAAACTTCTTTACCCAAAGAGTGGTGAGAATGTGGAACTCGCTACCACAGGGAGTGGTTGAGGCAAATAGTATAGATGCATTTAAGGGGCGGTTAGATAAGCATATGAGGGAGAAGGTAATAGAGGGTTATGCTGATAGAGTTGGATGAGGAAAGACAGGAGGAGGTTCGAGTGGAGCATAAACGCTGGCATGGACTGGTTGGGCCGAATGGCCTGTTTCTGTGCCGTATATCCTATGTAAGAGCACAGTAGGCTTTAACTTTGTGATGCACACGAGCTGGAGCACACTGCAGAGTACCTCACTCCCTGTCTAGGCAGTGAAAAATCACCTGGCGGTCTCGCAATCCCACAGGTAGTCAGAAGCAAGTTCAAGGCTGGCTCGGCCGAATGCAAATGAAAAATCACGTCAGAATTCCGGTCCCAGCTGCTGTAATCACTGCTCAAACTTTCAACAATCTTCAGATTTAAAAACTCCTCACATCTGCCTATCTCGGCTGAGCCTGGCAACAGCTCTACCTTCTATTTCGCATTCTAACTTGCTCCAAGTGCATTGTGAGCGTAAAACCAGGAAATTTGGGCCTGCAGTGCCAGTGGCTATTATAATGTATGCTCAGTGGGGTTTGTCAGATGGATCAACAAGCATGTGGAAAATTGAGGAGTTGATTTTGGGGCGGAAATGGCTCGTGCCCCAATTTTCTGGCCATAAGAAGTACTTGCCCCAATTTTGCAATGAAGATCCACTGAAAATGGCATGGAATTTCAAGGCCCATATCTTTAGAAGTTGTTGTTATCTGTTACCTACAACGATCCTGAATTTAATATGTAAATGCTTTTGCAACCCAGTCTTAATTTTTTTGATTTCAGTCTTTGGATATGTTTCTTTTCCTTTGATTTAATTCCCTTTTATTTTATTATCATCTGGCTGCTTAATTTCATAGTTCGCTTCATGTACATTTGGCATGCAATCTATCTTTGATAATAGGGTCCCGTTTCAATCGAAACCACTGAACTACTTGCTGGAATGTGTTGTCATGTTGTGACTTAGTGCCAAAGGTTTTATTTTAAGCTGTAATACATATGAGGCCAAATTTAACGTGTATGTTTCACAAATGCTTCTATCTTTCCACAAATAAATTGTGTTTTGATTGCAGCCTTTCAAGTATTTGAATCAAAAGGAACGGAGTGGAGTTATGTATTTATGTGATTATCAACAGTGGCACTTGCTGCTCAAATGAAGCCAGTCTGTGGGACAGCTGTTACAGTATTTAAGAACAGTGTTGCTGGGATAATAGGGCCATAAATCTTTTTCCTTATTCTGTTGAAAACCTCCAAGAAACTTGTATGGGGAGCATCCTGCACTCAGTATACAGTATTTTCAAACACCAGAGCATTTCCTGTGGCGCTGGTCACCGATTCCTGTGCATCGGGCCCTTGACTCTGCAGCGCTGCGGTTGGTTGCTGGCGCTTGACTCCGTGAGCAGTGGTGACTTGCGAGGAGGCCCTGGTGCCTGCTTGTTTTTCACGTGGGAGGCCAGGGCCCAAGGTTTAGCTGGTAGGCGATCTCTCTGTATTTCATTTTGTGTCGAAGGCGATGAGCCTTGAAAATTTGGAAAAGAGAATTATTTTCGGCAGCATGAGATGGGCCACCTTTTGTTCTTGGTGTAAAGGAAGTTCTGGCAAGTCGGCGCAAATGACCTTTCTTTTACTTTTGGTGTAAACAGTAGATGGCGATACTACCTGTCAGCCGTGGCTCAGTGGGTAGCACACCCGCCTCTGAGTCAGAAGGTTGTGGGTTCAGATCCCGTTCCAGAGACTTGAGCACATAAAGTTAGGCTGACACTCCAGTGCAGTACTGAGGGAGTGCTGCCCTGTCGAAGGTGCCATCTTTCGGATGAGACGTTAAACCGAGGCCCCATCTGCTCTCTCAGGTGGACGTAAAAAATTCCATGGCACTATTTCGAAGAAGAACGGGGGCAAAAAGTACTTCATTGGCTGTAAAGCGCTTTGTGACATCCGGTGGTCATGAAAGGTGCTATATAAATATAGGACGGCCTCAACCGGGATCTTGGGTTCATGTCACGCTACATGTAACCCCACCTGACGTAGAGTCATCCAGACTTGAGTCGTCGTTGGCTTGTTCACAGATGTGATTTCCAGTAAAAAAAAAGTAAAAAGTTTAAAGTTTTTGGTTTTCCATACAGACTGCAGCCTCTGCCACATTAGACCCCCTGTGACCCCACCTCATTGTCTTTGTTGTATTTTGCTATCGTCTTTGATGTAATGTCTTCCTGGTTGGATTTGATTGCCGTGATTGTCTCTCTGCCGAGGTGTGATAAAGGGCAGTCAGAAAGATTAACTGTAGTCGTCTGGCATTGTTCTCTGCACAGGCATTGTTCTCTGTCTATATATGCTGTGCCCATTTGTATTTCTTCACTTCACCTGACGAAGGAGCAGCCGCTCCGAAAGCTTGTGATTTCAAATAAAACTGTTGGACTATAACCTGGTGTTGTGCGACTTCTCACTTATATAAATATAAGGCTTTCTGTTTTTACCTGAATCCTCTTCTCTATAGTTTTGCTGTTTACGTGGGTCCTTTTTACCCCACTCTCCAAAATATTGAATACCAGAGAGTGATTGAACTTATAATCTGTGGTGGAAAGCATACTGGAGTTCTTGCCACTGGATCCAATATATCTTGAGGCACTGCAGAGTAAAATTGGAAATGACCTTTGTCCAAACAACGTTGAAAACCAGCCAACCAACCACATCAAAAAACATACTGGCAAAAAAAAAGATTCAATTGAAAATTCAATTTCTGGTACATATAAATGATACTGGGTAATTATAATTGAGTCCGAGGCAGTAATCTAATGTTAAGGTTCAGTTAACAGACCTAAGCTGCTCGAGCTTTGCTACTGTGGTTTGTGATGCGATTTCAGCATTGTGATTAAATCACAGTTTTATTAACCACTTCCATAAAAGAATAGATTCCTCGCAGAGTCTCCCGTGAAGCGAGTAGCCATAAAGTGGCCTTCCGATGAGTATCTTGTGTTTTTTTTTCCCTTTTTGTATTGTGTTTCATTTTAAATGCTTCCAATCACAGATGTCGGTCCACAGAGAGCTGAGGCAACGTGGAGACCAAAACTAAAATCGGCAAGCACTGAAAATATAAAATCTAGAAATGTTTGGAAAACGCACAGCAGGCTGGTCAGCACCTGAAAGTGACCTCGACAGGGGAGCACGGTAGAAGCTGCTGAAGGGTGCCAATCGATTTGCTCATCTGTCATTCTTTTTAAGATGCTGATTGACGTGCTGTACATTTTCAGTTTTGCGGCAGTAAGCTAAAAGAACACTCCGAGTAATACAACTTTAAAAAGTAGAATCATACAGCACAGAAGGAGGCTGTTCAGCCCATTGTGCCTGTGCCGGCTCTTTGAAAGAGCTATCCAATTCATCCCACTTCCCTGCTCTTTCTCCATAGCACAGTAAATTTCTCCTTTTCAAGTATAGACTTGAAGCAGTAAAACAATCTGATAAACTGATTTGATGATTTGATGACTTGAGCCTTGCATTATGGTGCCATTTGAACTCTGATTTCTGTTCAGTATACAACTCCCTTCCTACATTACCGGTCATTTTAAGATTATGAAACTAATGGGTACTGTCCTGCTGATTTGGATAGAGCCATTCTTGTCCAGTGGATTGAGGGCTCTGATTACCATTGCTGCATACTCGCAATCGATTCTAATCAGATTGCTAAAACTTTGCACTTTACTGTCAGATAAAGGTTTATTTTAATGTAAAGTGACTTTCAAGCACAATAGTTGACTCTTTTTAATGGATGATTTTCATGAAGATTCATTAAAGAGCACTAGGTTCCTGTAACCAGGCTTCACCTTGTAATATTGGTGAGTGAGCAAATCACGCACACCTCATCAGCACTTTAACATAGTGGGACTAGGAAAATAACACACCAAGTGATTTTAGTCTGTGGCATCTAGAAGTAGAACGTTTTGGGCACTATGTAATGCAAAGTATATTAAGTATTTTGGTATAGTTTCACCATGTTCCACAAGTACCTTAAAATGTCAGCAGTGATTTCTCAGTTTCTCTGACTAGACTGCAGCCCACTACAACTTGCCACCTGTTATTTGTACCAAAGTCAGCAGCAAAATTGGAATTCATTAAGTGTGGCCCTCAACTGCAAAGTCCCCCTGAATAAATGTGGTGGTCTACAGTGTACCAGTACATGTGATCTCGCTACTAGAACAGGTACTGTACATCAGCCCGTGCACTATGTCATGTGAGCTCTGTATTAGTTGCACTCAAAATGATTTGCTTGTTGGGAAAGAACTGTAGTGAACAATAGTCTAAGTAGCAGTTATCCTAACCTCTCTTTTCTCTTTCCTGGCGATTGTAATGATAACGAAGACCCAAACCTGTTTTCGCTGGGCACGTAGACATATTTCAGCAGCGAAATAACAGGATAATCCCAGTGCCACAGCAGTTGATTGAAATATTGTAGACTCCAGAGTGTAACTAATGTGGGAGAGAAGGCGTCTCACAGACCAAAAAAAAAAGTGGTACATTTCAACATATTTCAAACATTTTTTGTACTTGGGACTGTAATTTCCAGGAAAAAAGCCATATATTTACACAGCACCTTTCACATTCTCTAGACATCCAAAAGTGCTTCACAGCCAATGTATTACTTTTGAACTGCAGTGAGTATTAGGTAGGCAAATGGGACAGCCAATCTCCACACACAAGAACTCACAAATCGCAAATAACTGACCAGACAATCCATTTTTGTTGGTGGTTCAGGGATAATTGTTGGCCAGGACACTGGAAGGACTTCCTGCTGTTTGAATACTGTCAGGTAATCCACCCGAGCAGGCAGATGGGGCCTTGGTTTATCGTTTCATTTCCAGAGATGGCACCTTCGACAATGCAGCACTCCCTCAGTACTGCACTGCAGCATCAGCTGAGATAGCTCCTGCAGTGGGACTTGAATCTACAACCTTCTGCTTCAGAGGCGAGAGTGCTGCCGCCTAAGACGGAGTACTTGAGCTTTCGTTTTTATCAACAATAAAATGATCAAATACCTGCTTGTCTCATCTGCCGAAATCACTGTGGCTAGCATGGATATGGTTACAGTGTCGGGTCTCTGCTGTGGCCGAGGGGATGGTTGTAGAGTATCTTCCCAAAAGTTTACAATTGTGAAGACCTTGTAGTACCTTTTCATACTAACCAAATATGCCTCCATTGATTTTTGGCCTAAAAATAGTGGAATTATACGATGCTTGCACAAGATTTTAAAACAATAGCAAAATACTGCGGATGCTGGAAATCTGAAATGACAACAGAAAATGCTGGAAACACTCAGCAGGCCAGGCAGCGTCCGTGGAGAGAGAAACAGAGTTAACGTTTCAGGTTGGAGTTCTGAAGAAGGGTCTCCGACCTGAAACGTTGACTCTGTTTCTCTCTCTACGGATGCTGCCTGGCCTGCTGAGTGTTTCCAGCATTTTCTGTTATTGTTACAAGATTTTAAAAGCTTGCTGAAACACTGCTGGTGATTGTGAGAGCAGGACCATGGCTCCCTTAGAATAATGGAGAGGCTGCAGTCTTATTTTGCAAATTACAGCTTCAGTTGGCTGAACGTTTAAAAGTGGGCTGTCAGTAAGGAGTAGTCTTCTCTCGGGTATTGTAGCAATTCAGTTGGCAAGTATAGACACCTCTGGCCACTGCACACAAGCGACAAAATGCAGGTGCACAGAACATAATGATACATATGTTTAAGAAGTAGGTGATACTGACTGACTCTTCAACTTGAGTGGCCCGTCATTCAGTATCTTAACTGTGTGGGTATTCCTTTTGCCAAACAAACTTGAATCTTTGAGAATCCATTTCCACTGATGTAAGAAAAACTGAAACACCCCATCATGAAGACAGCCAAATTAAACTGAAGTGCAACACAGTCATTCTTTTCCTGAAAGGTGGCTGTTCAGGTTGAAAGTAAAACTCGGGGTTGGCAAGTGCAAGTGTTTGACAGTTCAGAGAAAAAAGACTTTAAAGTGTGAATTGTTATATTAAAAGTGTCTCATTGAAGCATAATAAAGGTTACTTTGACCTGATTGTGTTATTAGCAGTGGTGCACATTACAACCATGAGTCATTGCTGAAAAGCTGCTTGCTGCACAAGTTTTACTGTAAGAAATGTTCTTGTATGAAATAACTTGCAGTGACTTCTCTCTTTTTAGAAAAACTGAATAGAAATATTTACGGTTGTGGAAGTGTAACCCACAGGGGTCCAGGCTCTGGGTGCAAAATGTCCAGTAGAGAAATGGAATGTATGGGGCTGCAGCCCTTGTGTCCTGTATGAAGCTGAGAAGATCCTCATACCCCACATCCAGTCCATCTCTAAGATGGCAGCGAAATTCACCTCTCCCCTGCCCTTTCTCCCCCCCCACCCCACCCTTTCCATCGTGGCAGAAATTCTCACCCATCCCTGTCCTCTCCAAAGCTTCATTTCCCTTCCCCTTCCCCTTGCCAACCTGCATAAACTGCAAGGAGTACTCTGGTGCTCCTATTATACCTCATACAAAGTCCTGGACACCCATCATCACATTTTCCCCCCAAACCGCCATTGGTTCCCCTCCCCTAGTGCATTGACTTTAAAATCCTTGTCCTCATTTTCAAATCCTTCCATGGCCTTGCTCTATCCTATCTCGGCAGTTTTCACTTGTCGAATTTCCTGGAATTCATCTACCGCTCTAGCACCTCTGGCCTACTTTACATCTCTATCTTTCCCTACCCCCCCCCCCCCCCCCAACCGCCTTCCATTCATCTGCTACCCTCTTTGTGGTGGGAGCCACCATGCCCTCCACCTAGGAATTGTCACTCTGAACCTCTTCCCACCTTCAAAGCATCTTCAGAACTTGTCTTTTCAACCGTGCCTTTGGTCACCTGAGTTAAGTTTTTAGTGTCTTTCAAAGCACCGTGAGACATTTTGTGACATGAAAGGCGCTATTAAGTGTCCGTTGTTTTTGTTCACCTGCGTTTCGGTGCTAATGGCTCTGAATGGCAGCATCTGAACAGTGCAACTCCTGAGTGGGAATATATTTTCTGGCCCGAAATAAGTCGGAAACTGTTTTCTGAGGATCTGGGTTTTGCGGGAGCCAGCTGCAGAGCTGTACCACCCGCTGCAAGTGGCAATCATGCAGCATAGGACCGGCCAGTGCATAAACAGCAACTCTCAGCTGCAGCCTGAGACTTGGCACCTCTTCCCCGCTGGCATACAGCACTGCTGACCTATGGGGATGGCGCTCCAGAGTGGCAAAGAGGGCAACACTCCTTGTACCTACCTTGTGCAGCACCACCGCCACTTCAACAGCTGTCAAAAGGGTGATAGCGTGCTGGGCATGGAACGCAGTGGGAGTTCTCAATCTGATGAATATGTTGGGATGTAACAGCCATGATATTCCAGAAACAGAGTCACACCTTGTGCAAAGGTAGACCTGCTTATCATCGGTGAGAACGAGTTGCTACTTTTACTAATATTGCAAATTTATAAGCGGTTGAATACACGCAGGACTTAAAGAGTTAAATTATGAGGACAAGTTGCATAAACTTGGCATCTATTCCCTTGAGTTTAGATGGTTGAAGGCTGATTGAATCAAGGTATTTAAAATGATTAAGGTACAAGAAGACATTAATATACTTGTAGAATGGGCGTGTAATTGACAAATTAATTTCAATATAGATAAGTGTGTGGTGGTGCATTTTGGTAGGAAGAATAAGGTACCCACATAATTGGAAAATAAGAGTCTAAATGGGGTAGAGCAGCAAAGGGATCTAGGGGTACAGATACACAAATCACTAAAAGTAGCAACACAGGTTAATGAGGCCATAAAAAATAGTAAACAAAGCACAGGGGTTTATTTCTGGAGGGATAGAATTGAAAAGCAGGGAAGTTATGTTAAACCTGTATAGCACCTTGAAGTACTGGTCTCCAAATTCTAAAAAGGATGTCTAGGCACTGGAGAAGGTGCAAAAAAGATTTACAAGGATGATACCAGAACCGAGAGGTTATACCTATCGGGAAAAATTGAATAGGCTGGGGCTCTTTTCTCTAGAAAAGAGAAGGCTGAGGGGTGACTTGATAGAGGTCTTTAATATTATGAAAGGGTTTGATAGGGTAGACATAGAGAAGATGTTTCCACTTGTGGGGGAGACCAAAACTCGGGGCAATAATATAAGATAGTCACAAATAGATCCAATAGGGAATTCAGCAGGAATTTTCCTCCCCCCCCCAGAGACTGGTTAGAATGTGGAGTAGTTGAGGTGAATAGCATAAATGCATTTAAGGGGAAGCTAGATAAACACATGAGGTAAAAAGAAATAGAAGGTTATGCTGATAGGGTTAGATGAAGTAGGGTGGGAGGAGGCGCGTGTGCAGCATAAACACCAGCATGGACCAGTTGGGCCAAATGTCTTGTTTCTATGTTGTACATTCTATGTAATATTCGACAGGGTAGATACAGAGAAATTATTTCCTTTGGTTAGGGAATCCAGAACAAGAGGGCGTAATCTTAATATTAGGAGTGAAATCAGGAAACCCTTTTTCACACAAAAGATAATGGAAATCTGGAACTCACTCCCCTAAATGGTTGTAGATGCTGTGTCAATTGAAATTTTCAAGAGTGAGGTCAGTAGTTTTTTGTTAGATAAGGGTGTCGAGGATATGCGGGTAAATGGAGTTGAGTTGCCAATCAGCTGTGATCTAATTGAGTAGCGGTACAGGCTTGAGAGGCTAAATGGCCCACTCCTGCTCCTTTGTACCTATTTACACTACAGGGATGATTTTCCAATGTGCTTTGCTGGCGGGCAAACTTCTTTGCCTGATTACTTGGAAAATGACCTTGGTTGTAACTTTTAAAAAATGTTTTTAATAAATTTTGTTTTGTCTTAAATAAGAATGTGTTCCGATTCTAAAACTGATTAAAAAAATATTAAATTTAAAATACCTCAAGGTGCAAATTTAGCAGGGGACTTTATTAGTTTAAATCTGAAGTGCAGAACAGTGACTTAAAGGTACACTTAGAAGAGCAATGATCCAGCCTTGAGGGGTCATGGCTGAGGCATAACACCATACTGAAGACCCCTTTTTCAATATTTTAATCTAATTTGAATCTTTTAGCTTGAGGTAGACCATTCAGGGAAAGGTGACTTGCGTTGCAAGCGCCAGGGATAGGCATTTATGTTCTTCCGAGACAGCTGCAATTGACAGTGTTCAGATTGCGGTTTCTCTGTAGCAGTAGTGGGAAGTGCAAGGGTTAACCCTGCATATTTGTTCAAATAATTGGATTCTGCTAAATCATGTGCAAGCCCTAGTAGTGTGCCATGGAAAACTGGAGATCCACCTTAAGTTGAGTTAGGAGCGACATGCATGTTGGGACTACAGGAATGTTATATTTAAGTGGGTCGGAACATTGCTTTTAATAACTGAACAGTTAAGAGAGGGAAAGGTGGAACCAGTGATACAGATCTTAATTTTATTAGCGGAGAATAGTTTGTGGTTTTTAGGCCTTATGCCTGAGGGTTCAGTGAAAGAAGAATGCATGTTGAACATTTTATGGGACATCTTGAATTAATATCATGAATTAATTTGTTTTTTGGAAAGACTGCTACCTTAATCTTTAGAGCATGATGTCAAATTCTGAGCTAAGATTTGAGCGCATGGAATATTTCACCCTGGGGGCTTTTTAAATAAAGAGATGATTTGTGGTGTCGTTTCTATTAAACTTCTCTGATTAGAGGCGCTCTATGATTTCCCCCAAAAGCTAATTGCAAATGGATAAATCAACACAATAGATGATACTGTTTTGTACGGAAGAATAATATGTACCTGTGGCTTTACATATGGCCACCTGAGCACAGTGTAGTCGAGTATTTGATTTGCTGTGGTGCTGCTATTGTTCTGAATGTTTGGGTTGGGGTGGAGATCTATGCTGCCCACAATAGTGCAGTGTACTATGGCGGAGTGATTCATGTGTCCAATTACTTGGTGAATACCAAGTTCTCAAGTTACGGGGGTGCAGGCGTCAAGACCCCACCTGCCTACTCTCTGTTTTTGAGCTTGGGCTTTGCAGTGAGTGGTGCTTGGATTCTTTTCTAGATGCTCCACAGCTCTTCAGCAGAACCAGGGCGTGATAGGTGTCGGCGTGTGTAAACTTACTGCAGTAGCTCAGACTGTTTACCAATGCAGTGGAAGACACCCTTGGTTTTCAAACTGGATGGCTGTGGATTCTTAGGGCTGAATTTTGCCGGCGTTTGGAGGCAGGTCCGCTGTCAAAATCGAAATGATTGACGGCGGGTTGGGAACCCGCTGCGAACCCGCCTCCATGTAAGTTTCCAAAGTGTCGGGTCTGCGATTTCAGAACAGACCCAACACCAAGCGGCGGGGGAGGCATTTAAGATACTTAACTGCTTGATAAGTGCTTGTTTACTTCTATTTTGCCAGACTTTTTCCATTTTACCACATTTTTAATGGGGTTCACGTCAGTTCGGAGATCACGTCAGGTAAGGAGGTCGGGTTCTCTTGTCTCCCCAGTGCTATGAATAGGTGACAGCTGCAAAAGTGGTATGAAAGCTACCATTTCACAGCTGGTCACTTTCCAATGTCAGAAGCTTGAGCCTTCAGGACTTGGAAGACACTTTTGAGCTGTTTGCAGTTTGGAAGTGTTTGGAGTAAACTCTCTATTCACTGCCACTTCCTTAGAGCAAGCTCTCTCACCATTGACAGATCGCTTCTGCCATCTCAACTTCAGCTGCCATCTATTCCAGCAACATCGGTGCCCTTGAAAAAATCTCACCTTGGTCCGCTGAACTCCTCCACGATCAGCCCCAACACCAACATCACCAGGCACACCAACATCACCAATAACAATACCAACCTTCTCCGCAATCACCTGATGCTGCACGGGACACAGGGCATCAGCACCAGACAACATTGCTGCCCGGGAGGCCAGTGATGGCATCACCATGGCCAGATTTACTTCACTTGACGCTGTACACCCTGGCTGCCACATGATGCGCCAGGTTGGCACCACCCCACACCATCACCATAAAGCATTCCTACAATGACCAAGCCATTCCTTTCACACTCATCACCATTGAGGGGGGTGCCGTTATGTCTCACCATTCACTAAGACACTTCCAAAGGTGAGCACAGAGCTGTACAATAAGGCAAAGTGTTGGAAATAAAGATTTCAATGTTTGACAACACATTAACAGAAAATTTACATGAACATTGCATAGAACACCCAAGTGCCTGCCCTTGTGTTGTGAGTTGGTATGATTGCACTAGGATGAGGGTGAGTGTGAGGGGTGACAAGTGAGATGGGGAAGTGATAATGTAGATAGAGAGGGATGGGTGGAGGTGCAAGGTAAGTTGGTGTGAGTAAGGATGTGCAGGAGTAGGGTAGGGAAGGCAGAGTGATGGGGATGTGATGAGTGGCACAGCAGGATGAGGTTGAGTGTGGCTTTGCAGTAACGTTTCGCGATCTACTGAGATCATTGAAAGGTTTGCGCCACTGCAGCCAGGGACCCCTGACGACATCCCTGCTTTTACCCTCCTGTGCAATGTTGCAACCAGGCTGCGTTGGTGTCCTGGGGAGGTCTCGTCCACCCTTGGAAGGGAAGAGAACCTCCCTGCATGCTGTGACTCCCTCCATAAGCATATGGAGGGTGTCATGGGAGAGCCTGGGTGCAGCCGTGCACCTTTGTGTAGTGCTTGTCAGTATTTGCAGCACCTCAATGCTGCAGAACACTGACAGAACGACTGTCAAAATGATTGTGGACATGGCCCCTTTAAGGAAACCGGCTGATGACGCGTCATCAAGTGATGTCATCAGACCCGCTTCCTTTTAATTGGCCGGAATCCCGCAGGGCGGGCTTAACAAGCCCTATTAATGTAAAATTGGCGGCTGCAGTCAGGAGTGGGACCGGAACCCACCAACCACCTCTCCCACCTCCGCTGGTGAAATCGCAGCCTTAGTGTCTGTCGTCCAAGCCATTTCGAAGGGCCTGACATGGTTGGGAGTGGGATGAAACTGCCCTGGTGGTGCAAGATGTGAAACATAAGGCATGACTTATCAACAACATGTTTTCTCTCTTTCTTTCTCTCTGGTACATTATGCAGTGCAATTTTTATAGGATAATAAATCACACTTAATTGATTCCATTGCCTTCTGCTGAAATTTAATAATGTTTGAAAACTAAAAGATTTCAAGCATTAATAAAACACTTATATGTAAAAAAAAAAACTTTTGGTACATTTAATTAAACATAAAATTGCTTCAGCACGGCCTAATTTCACTACCATAATGCAAACTCTCCAGGCTAGTTGCCCAGTTAATGGATCAACTGTCTGTAGGTTAGGCTTACACTTCTCACCACCCAGACCCTTTGCCACTGAGCAAATAGATTGCAAATTTCTTGCGATTATTGATGTTGCATGCTTATCCAACAGGAGTCACAGTCACTGTAGAATGAGGAGCATCACATTATTTATGAGGGAGGGGAAACAGTTCTGTAATAGTTGGTCGTCATTGCTCTCCAATATCTTGGTGCATTGGTCAAGTCTTTGAGTGAAATACAACCCAGTTTGATAAACAAGCGCGTTTTGATCGTCTCAGTTGAGGTTGATTATCAGGTCTTTGAGATCCTGAGGTTGGCGCTTTCGGGGCAGTGGAGATATCTCCGTGGCAACAACAACTTGCATTTATATAGCATCTTTAACGTAGTAAAACGTCCCAAGGCACTTCACAGCAGCGCTATCAAACAAAATTTGACACTGAGCCACATAGGGAAATCTGAGAACAGATGACCATAAGCTTGGTCAAAGAGGTGGGTTTTTCGGAGCGTCTTAAAGGAGGGGAGAGAGAAGCGGAGAGGTTTAGGGAGGGAGTTCCAGAGCTTGGAACCGAGGCAGGTTGCATTAGACAAAAATGAGAAGTCGCACAACACCAGGTTATAGTCCAACAGTTTTATTTGAAATCACAAGCTTTCGGAGCTGCTGCCCCTTCGTCAGGTGAAGTCCACTTCACCTGACGAAGGAGCAGCAGCTCCGAAAGCTTGTGATTTCAAATAAAACTGTTGGACTATAACCTGGTGTTGTGCGACTTCTCATTTTTGTCCACCCCAGTCCAACACTGGCATCTCCGCATCAAGGTTGCATTCGGTGAGCCGTTCACACTTGAGGTGAAGCAGTATGCTTTGGCTGCATCAGCTCAGCTGAAAGCGGACGACCCTTTATCATAAATGTGGACAGTAAGATTTGAATGGCGTCTACTCCCTGCAGAGTTAAAAAGCCAATTCTGGAAAACCTGTAATGGTGAAGCAGTAGCATGTATTAAAATATAACCAGTTACAATAATAGTGGCATTGAAAAGTGTAACATTTCATACAGATCTGCTATGATAAATAAATATCTTGTGCCCATTCTCACTTTTGAGATTACTATGTGCCATGTGGCAGCCGGATGAGTGAACAGATATCCTGCTCCCAGGCCTTACTGATGTCACAAAGAGATACACGAGCATGGTGACATTCCTGATGCACCTTCCCCCCCCCCCCGCCCCCCTGCCCCGGCTTCCTCTCTTTGGTTGCCGCCAGTTATTGAGGGCATGGCAGAGACTGGGAGCTCACCATGTGAGGAATCGCGGGTGCGAGCCTTGCTCCAGCCCCCTGCGGGTACAGTCTGTTGGCACAGCAATGTGGTGTGGGCGTGCTCACGCCTATCTATGTGGGGAAACTGCAGCAAGTGCTCAGAATATATTAACACCGATTTCCTATTTTGGCTCATTTTACGTCATATAGAGAGGCATGAGTTTATAATCATTGCTCCAGAATAAAAAGCCTGTTTGAGCATTTGTAAATATTATGACTTCAGTGGATGCTGTTTTTTGTGCAATATTTACGGTCTGAGCTCTGTTGTACGTTTTGGCATAACCAAGCTAAAAAATTGCCAGATGAGCTAAACTCTGTGTCAACACGCAGCAGCAGTTACAATATCATTTGGAGCAACACGGTCCCTTCGCCCAGGCACTGTTGTTACTATTTGCCAGTGCTGGGATCACTGCCTGAACTTTGATGGTAATTACAGTATGGTGTCATTGCCATTCGCTTCACCCCTTATTTTTGACAGGGCTGTCTGCTTATGTAATTGTTTCAAAAAGAACTGTGTAATGGTTTTTGACGCAGCTCTCTACAAAGCTTTACTATTCATTCCTTTCTTAAAAACATGACTTAGTTCCAGAAATCTTTGCTGAGCACTCCAGCTTTCCCAATGTTTATAAATTTAGAAACCCTCGGATAATATACTGTCCTCCAAGTCATTTATAAAAATGGTAAACAACATTGACCCCAATGCCAACCCCTGCGGGACTGCATTGGCAAACGGTTTCCACTCGGACACCTCCCGATGCACCACCATCCTTTCTCGTCTGCCATTTGGCTATGCATTAGTCCAGTCTAATACTTTCCCCTTGTGACTCAGTTTGTTATGTGGAACACTGTTCCTGAAAGTAGGTGGATAATGTTCGCTGCCTCACCCTCATCCAACAGATTTGTAATCTCCTCAAGGAACTTCAGTAAATTGGTCAAACACAACATGCCCATCCATGTTGACTGTGTCTCTAATGAGACCCTGTGTTTTCATCTGATCCCCTATGTCACCAACATCTCAAACACTTTGCCCATAATTGATCTGAAATTCAAGGTTCATCCCTTGCCATTTAAAAAAAAAAGTGACGGGCTCACTTTTTCATAAGAACATAAGAAACATGAGCAGGATTAGGCCATTTGGCCCCTCGAGCCTGCTCTGCCATTCAATAAGATCATGGCTGATCTTCTACCTCAACTCCACTTTCCTGCACTATCCCCATATCCCTTGATTCCCTTAATATCCAAAAATCTATCCATCTCTGTCTTGAATATACTCAACGACTGAGCCTCCACAGCCCTCTCGGGTAGAGAATTCCAAAGATTCACCACCCTCTGAGTGAAGAAATTTCTCCTTATCTCAGTCCTAAATGGCCGACCCCTTATTCTGAGACTGTGGGCTGGATTTTGTCTTGGGGTCGGGTTGGGGTCGTGTAATCTGCATTTCGTGTTTCCCCCCCGACTCCAGATTAATGTGGGTGCCTGATGCAATTTTCACTTAATTGGGCAATTGAGTTGGAGCATGTGGGAACCCATGAACTAATTAGTGTTTTCAGTCTGAAAGTCGCCTCTGATGATGTCATCATTGCTGACTGCCTAGTCTCAGAGACTGTTGGTGAGAGAGGAATTGCCTGGCTTTTGATGTGAGTGGACCTGGATGCAAAACTGGGGGGCGGGGAGCGAGAGAGAGAGAAGAAGTTTTTTTGCCAAGTAAGTCCTCCCAGGCAGTCTCTGAACACATTCAATGCAGCAGCATCAGAGGCAATGTTCACACCTAATACTACTACTACCACCTTCATCACATCTCTGTCGTAATAGTGGACTTGCAGCCGATAGTCAGCTATCCACTTGTGCTCCCGCCAGGTTTCACTGGAGTGTTTCACAGCAGGCGTGCTTCACATCAGAAGAAGGTTAAACTAGCTACAGCGTTTCAAAATGGCATTACAGAGCCAATTTAGAGCTTGTTAAGGGCTTTAATGGCCTCTCCCGCCTCTTGGAGGCAGGACGGAATCGGGAACCCCGCGACTGATTATGTCAAAATTGCGTGGAGGCGGGATGGAGTCGGGATAGGGTCGGAAACCCCGACCCCGCAAATTTAACCCCCCACACGCCTCCAAACCAGACTCCATGGGTCATTCAAAATCCAGCCCATTGACTCCTGGTTCTAGACTCCCCAGCCAGGGGAAACATCCTCCCTGCATCTACCCTGTCAAGCCCTGTAAGAATTTTGTATGCTTCAGTGAGATCACCTCTCATTCTTCTAAACTCCAGAGTATATAGGCCTAGTCTACTCAATCTCTCCTCATAGGACAATCCTCCCATCCCAGGAATCAGTCTGGTGAACCTTTGTTCCACTCCCTCTATGGCAAGTATATCCTTCCTTCGGTAAGGAGACCAAAACTGTATAATTGCAGTAAGACGTCTTTACTCTTATACTCAAACTTCTTGTAATAAAGGCCAACATACCATTTGCTTTCCTAATTGCTTGCTGTACATGCATGTTAACTTTCAGTGATTCTTGTACAAGGACACCCAGGTCCCTCTGAACACGAACATTTCCCAATCTCTCGCCTTTTAAAAAATACTCTACTTTTCTATTTTTCCTACCAAAGTGGATAACTTCACATTTCTCCACATTATATTCCATTTGCCATGTTCTTGCCCACTCACTTAGCCTATCTATATCCCCTTGAAGCTTCTTTGCATCCTCCTCACAACTTTCATTCCCACCCAGCTTTGTATCATCAGCAAACTTGGATATATTACATTTGGTCCCCTCATCCAAATCATTGATATAGATTGTAAATAGCTGAGGCCCAAGCACTGATCCTTGCAGTACCCCACTAGTTACAGCCTGCCAACCTGAAAACGACCCGCTTATTCCTACTCTCTCTTTTCTGTCCGTTAACCAATCCTCAATCCATGCTAGTATATTACCCCAATCCCATGAGCCCTAATTTTGTTTAATAACCTCTTGTGTGGCACCTTATCGAATGCCTTCTGAAAATCCAAATACACCACATCCACTGGTTCCCTCTTATTTATTCTGCTAGTTACAACCTCAAAAAACTCGAACAGATTCGTCAAACATGATTTCCCTTTCATAAATCCATGTTCACTCTGCGCAATTCTATTATTATTTTCTAAGTGCCCGGTTACCACGTCCTTACTGTATTACCCTTGTTAGATACGACTCTCATTTCCTGATTTATACTCTGCCCTACATTACAACTACTGTTTGGGGGCCTATAAACAACTCCCACGAATGTTTTCTGCCCCTTGCTGTTTCTTAGCTCCACCCAAACTGATTCTACTACTTGATTTTCCGAGCTAAGATCCTTTCTTTATATTGGCCCAGAAATTCACCTCTCCGGCTTGCCGCGGGGCACTTACTTTAAACAAAAATTAAAATTTTTGAAAAAATTAAAATACTTTTTAACAGTGCTAAAAATAAACTTACCTTTCTTTAAAGTATCTAAAAAAGATAAACCTGTCGAAATTTTTTTAAAAATTATAATTAATTAACCACTTACCTTGTTGAAAACGGGTCTTGCGCCTCCTTTTTAAAAGCGCAGCTTCTTCAATACTTACCCTCCCGGAGAAACCTGAAAAAAACCCTAAGTTTGCTGCGTGTGCGCAGCCTCTCCCGCGCACGCGGTTCACCTCTGAACTGCTCCCTTCACCAGACCGGAAGTTCTGGTTTCCCGCGCATGCGCAGGGCATGCAGGAAACCGGCACTTCAGGAGGCCTTATGGTTGAGTACACAGTGCGTACTCACCCGGCAAGGGCTGAATTTTTGGCTCATTGTCTTTATCCCATCCTTTATTATCAGAGCTATCCCTTTTCCTTTTCCATTTTGCCTATATCTTCTAAAAGTTAAGTATCCTGGAATACTTAGTTCCTGAGCTTGGCCACATTGCACCCACATCTCCGTAATGGCTATTAGATCAAACCTATTAATTTCTATCTGCGCTATTAATTCATTTATTTGTTGCGAATGCTTCGCGCATTCAGATATAGTGCCTTTAGCTTGGACTTATTTTTATTTTTCCCTGATGTCAGCTTAGTCACTTATGCCTTATTACCTTTGTTTCTCTGTCCCTTCCTGACCCACTCTGCTTATTTTTACCCCAAACTCTACTCTGCTCTCGAGCCTTGACATTTCTCTCGCTGCTTTTAAATTTACTCTTTCCTGATTCCTCCCACCCCCCCTTCATTAGTTTAAAGCCCTGTCTACTGCCCTAGTTATTCGATTCGCTAGGACACTGGTCCCAGCCCGGTTTAAGTGGAGCCCATCCCAACGGATGGTGCCAGTGCCCCATGAACTGAAACCCCTTCCTCCCACTCTTTGAGCCATGCATTTAAACCTCTAATCTGTTTGTCCCTAAGCCAATTTGCACGTGACACAGGTAACATTCCAGAGATTATTACCTTTTTTGAGGTTCTGCTTTTTAATTTGGATCCTAGCTCCTCAAACTCCCTCAGCAGAACCTCATTTCTAGTTCTACCTATGTAGATGGTTCCCATGTGGACCACAACAATTGGATCCCCCCCTTTCCCCCGTTCCACCTCCCCCCATTCCCCCTCCCCCCTTTCCCCCTCCCTCCCTGCCTCCCCCCTTTCCCCCTCCCTCCCTCCCTCCCCCCTTTCCCCCTCCCTCCCTCCTCTCTCCCTCCCTCCTCTCCCCTTCCCTCCCTCCCTCCTCTCCCCCTCCCTCCCTCCCCCTCTCACACACTCCCTCCCTCCCCCTCTCACACACTCCCTCCCTCCCCCTCTCACACACTCCCTCCCTCCCTCCTCTCCCCCTCCCTCCCTCCCTCCTCTCCCCCTCCCTCCCTCCCTCCTCTCCCCCTCCCTCCCTCCCTCCTCTCCCCCTCCCTCCCTCCTCTCCCCCTCCCTCCCTCCCTCCTCTCCCCCTCCCTCCCTCCCTCCTCTCCCCCTCCCTCCCTCCCTCCTCTCCCCCTCCCGCCCTCCCTCCCTCCCTCCTCTCCCCCTCCCGCCCTCCCTCCCTCCCTCCTCTCCCCCTCCCGCCCTCCCTCCCTCCCTCCTCTCCCCCTCCCTCCTCTCCCCCTCCCTCCCTCCTCTCCCCCTCACTCCCTCCTCTCCCCCTCACTCCCTCCTCTCCCCCTCACTCCCTCCTCTTCCCCTCACTCCCTCCTCTCCCCCTCCCTCCCTCCTCTCCCCCTCCCTCCCTCCTCTCCCCCTCCCTCCCTCCTCTCCCCCCTCCCTCCCTCCTCTCCCCCCTCCCTCCCTCCTCTCCCCCCTCCCTCCCTCCTCTCCCCCCTCCCTCCCTCCTCTCCCCCCTCCCTCCCTCCTCTCCTCTCCCCCTCCCTCCCTCCCTCCTCTCCCCCTCCCTCCCTCCCTCCTCTCCTCTCCCCCTCCCTCCCTCCTCTCCTCTCCCCCTCCCTCCCTCCCTCCTCTCCCCCTCCCTCCCTCCCTCCTCTCCCCCTCCCTCCCTCCCTCCCTCCTCTCCCCCTCCCTCCCTCCCTCCCTCCTCTCCCCCTCCCTCCCTCCCTCCCTCCTCTCCCCCTCCCTCCCTCCCTCCCTCCTCTCCCCCTCCCTCCCTCCCTCCCTCCTCTCCCCCTCCCTCCCTCCCTCCCTCCTCTCCCCCTCCCTCCCTCCCTCCCTCCTCTCCCCCTCCCTCCCTCCCTCCCTCCTCTCCCCCTCCCTCCCTCCCTCCCTCCTCTCCCCCTCCCTCCCTCCCTCCCTCCTCTCCCCCTCCCTCCCTCCCTCCTCTCCCCCTCCCTCCCTCCCTCCTCTCCCCCTCCCTCCCTCCCTCCCTCCATCCCTCCTCTCCCCCTCCCTCCCTCCCTCCCTCCTCTCCCCCTCCCTCCCTCCCTCCCTCCTCTCCCCCTCCCTCCCTCCCTCCTCTCCCCCTCCCTCCCTCCCTCCTCTCCCCCATCCTCCCTCCCTCCTCTCCCCCATCCTCCCTCCCTCCTCTCCCCTCCTCTCCCCTCCCTCTCCCTCCCTCCCTCCCCTCCCCTCCCCTCCCCCTCCCTTCCCCCTCCCCTCCCTCGCTCCCCTCCCCCTCCCTCCCTCCCTCCCTCCCCTCCCCCTCCCTCCCTCCCTCCTCTCCCCCATCCTCCTCCCCTCCTCTCCCCTCCCTCCCCCTCCCTCCCCCTCCCTCCCTCCCCTCCCCTCCCCTCTCCCTCCCTCCCTCCCCTCCTCCCTCCCTCCCTCCCTCCCCTCCCCCTCCCCCCCTCCCTCCCTCCTCCTCTCCCCCCCCTTCCTCTCTCCCTCCCCTTCCTCTCTCCCTCCCCTATCACATTGTTGTTTGTGGTGTGAAGGAATAAGCCATATTCAGAAAAATACACCATTCTATGAAATAATTCTGGCCTTATTAAAACATGACAAACTGGGTTTGGAAATCTGGAAGCCTCAACAATCTAAAGCTGTAAACAGCATACAGGCTATTGAGATAAGATAAGTTGTTGACACTGAATCAATAACCTTATTGAAACAGGAGGTTGGAAGCTCCTGAAGTCTGAAGCTTTGGAAAGAACACAATGGTACACCCTGTTAAGGTGTCTTAAATTACACTTCGGAAAGAAACACAGAAAATTAAGAAACATATGCCTTCATAAAAATGACATCAAATGAAACACAGGAGACATGATTCTGTGTTGCAACCAGCTGAGGTAACTAAGAAGACAATGGTGCACCTGGTTGAGGTGTTTTCAATTTACACGTCGTAAAAAGACACAAACAGAAGACCTTGGTAAGAATGACATCAAATAGATGCATCTGCTGTCACACCGTTTTTATGATAAGCTTCGAACACCTAAAGGTAGAGACATGATTCTTAATGCTACCAGCTGAACTGACTGTAAGAATAGCAGGGGTCAGCAGAAAAATGACTTGAGATAAATAGCTTACATCAGCAGAAAACTTCAAAGGACATACCACTGAAAAAGGATATGAATATTGAACTTTCAAATGGGATGATAGATTCGCTGTAAAGGGGCAAAGCGATTCTCAGGCTTCAGAGGCAAGCTCTAAGTCTACAACTCTTTGTACCTCGGGGATCAAGGTAATGTACTGTATTTGATTTTGGTGGATATCCTGGAATAAGACTTAGGGGTAAAAATTGAGTCGCGCCCCATTTGGGGCGCTAACCTCGCCGGGGCGCTACTTTTAGCGCCCCGAAAAAATTAGCGGCCCCGCGCCGGAACTTCAGTGGTTGCGCCCCAAGAGGGAAGCGGGGCGCCACTGGAAGCACCCCGCATCCCTCTTGGGGCGCTGCGAGGGAATATCCTGGCGCTACGTGCCGCAGCGCCAGGCGCTGCGGCACGTCGCGCCACGGTATTGCAGGCCTTCCTCCCCTTCTTAAAGGGGAGGGACCCTGCGCAGCGCGAACCGGGGCCCAGCTGGGCCCCCAGGGATCGGGAGTGCCGGCAAAAGAGCCCGGCACTCAAGAGAAGTGCCGGGCTCTTGGAGCGCAGCCGGCACTTCACGGTGGGGGGGCTTCATGGGGGCCGGGGACAGCAACGGGGGCAGGTGCTGGCAGGCGGCCAGCAACAAAAATGGCCGCCTGCCACCTCCCCTTTAAATATCGCCGCCCCGGCCGCACGTACGCCTCCCTGAACCCGTCGGACATAGCGTCTGGTGGTAAATCAGGGGGCGCGACTGAAGATTGCGGCTGGAGCGCGAGCGGGGTGCTGCGCACGGCGATGACGTCATCGCCGGCGGCGCAGCGCCACAGGGCGCTACCGGCTGGCGCCGCCGCTAACCTCCCGCTGAATTTTACGGGAGGCGTGGGCGGCGCTGCGCCCGGGCGTTAGCTGCTTTACGCCCCATTAGCGCCCTCTTAAGGCGCTAACGGGAGGCGCAAGCAGCTGAATTTTTCCCCCTTAGAACTGTAAAAATGTTACGAAGTTAAGATTTGGGAATAAGGATCTCTGATAGAATTGTAAGATTTCTGTTTTTGGAACTGTTAATGTTGCGATTGAATCACCAACTGTAAATTACATGTCGGTTCTTTAATAAATCTATATATTTTTAGAATTGTCTCACATAATACCTCTGTATCAAACTCACGAACTCAATCTCTGTACGCTCTTTGGTGAGGAGTTGCAGAATTCTGAGGGAGTTTTCCGGACCCTCATAATATCCGGAACGTTACAGTCCAGCTAAACTTATTAAAAGTGCTATCTGGAGGATGGTAACATCTTCAGGTTGTTCCTTTCCTTTAGGGAGAGATAGTCAGACCTTTAGACCCAATTAAGCGTCTTTAGGATTCGGCTACCTCAAACTGTAGTTGAAAGTGAACGTCTGGGGAATACGCCTGATCCAGGGTAGCCCTAATGGGGCTAGGACTCGTAATTATCCCTTCAGTGGGACCTTGCTGTACGCAAATTGCTGCTGCATTCCCCACATTACAACAGTGACTCCACTTCAAAACAGTACTTCATTGGCTGTAAAGCGCTTTGAGATGTCCGGTGGTCGTGAAAGGCGCTATATAAATGCAAGTCTCTTTTTTTTTTTCTTTATGGTGCCATGGTCAGCTTGCTCATCCATCCTGCAGGCTTTTCCCTCATCAACACAGGCAGCATGAATCTTATACCTGTTGGACAAGGGCAAAGGCTGAGGCTCCTCCAGCACTGCAACTGGGGTCCCCTTACCTGCCTGAGTTGCAGTCACACCCTCCTGTCCTTGACCACTAACCAGACCTGTACCACTGCCTAACCTAAGGGGTGTGACTGCCTCCTGGATGAAAGTGTCCAAGGTAACTCTCCCCCTCCCTGATGCCCCGCAATGTCTGCACCTCAGACTCCAGCTCAACAACTCTGAACTGAAGTTCCTCAAGATGCAGGCACTTACTGAAAACGTGGTTGTCCGGGATCACAATGCTCTCCACAAACTCCCACATGCTGCAGTTGCGGCACACCACCTGCACTGCCATCCCTATATGACCTTGTTTTATCTAATTAAATTTGTAATTAGGTAACTTAGTTTACAGTTTAGTTTCTTGACCACTTATTTGATCTAAATTAAGTTATGGGTAATGAATTTAAATATCAACCTGTAACACAAAGCACTACGCGGCGTGAAGGCAAAAAGCAGCAACTCCTTCCCCCTCTTCGCTGAATTCCCACTCTTTCCAAATTCCCAAATAAAACACTCTGTTTAAGTACACTCCGTTTAATGCCGCTCTGTGCAGACCGCTCTGTGCTCTGTCGACCTGTTTACTCTTATACTCTAGGAGCCTCACCCAATTTACAAGTGTTGACTCAGCTCCGCTGCTCCTGGTGATTAGCACCTATGCAAGACAAACACTTACAGCTGACTGACCGTTAACTGCCACTGACAGGCAGCTTCTGTTAACTACAGTTTTTAAAGTTCTAGGTTAAAATCAAAATGTTAAACTAATTTTCACTTTTTACATCGACTACTTACCAGAAATTTCCACTCTTTCCAAATTCCCAAATAAAACACTCTGTTTAAGTACACTCCATTTTAATCCCGCTCTGTGCAGACTGCTTTTCCACTCTGAAACCGTGAAGTCCATTCAGAGTAATTGAATGGAGAGAAAATTGACCAATGTAACAAAACAATATCAACATCAGTTTAGTTTAAAAAAAAAAGTTTTTTCAAGAATCTAATGTGTGCTGTGCTTGTTGAGTATTCCATTTAACCATTCGTGCCAGTTATATTTTCAGGCATTGGGCATCACAGTGAACTGTGACAAAACTTCCAAGGCTGCTGTCAAAAATGTTGTACTGTTGTTTTAAAAAAAAGTTATCTCGCCTCAGCGTCAGTGAGGAGCCATTTTTTTTTTAAAAGTGGGAAGAATGGTTTTCTTCAAAGTACTTCCTGTACTCCACCTCACCTTCCTTGATTCCCACATTTCTTCCTCCAGCCCCACAACCCCCTCGAGACATCTGCGCTCCTTTAATTCTGGCCTCTTACACATCCCCGATTTTAATCGGTCCACCATTGGCGGCCGTGCCTTCAGCTGCCAAGGACGTAAGCTCTGTAATTCCCTCCAAAAAACCTCTCCGCCTCTCTACCTCTCTCTCCTCCTTTAAGACGCATTTAAAACCTACCTCAGTGATCAAACTTTTGGTCACCTGCCCTAATATATCTTCTGATGTGACTCGGTGTCAAATTTTGTTTGCTAACCCTCCTGTGAAGCACCTTGAGATATTTTATGATGTTAAAGGCTCTATATAAATGCAAGTTATGTTGTAGATTACAAATTGTTTTTAAAGGACTTAAAAAATGGAACTTTCTACTGTAAATTGTTTAAAGGATTTATATGTTGTGCACAGGGTGTGTTGGTCCCATCTAACGTAAGCATAAAGTAAAATGGCACTTAGTTTGAAGTCAAGTAATTTGAGCGTGAAATTCTGATGTTTGTCACAGTTCACTGTGATGCCCAATGCCTGAAAATATAACTGGCACGAATGGTTAAATGGAATACCCCAAACAACAGCAGTTGTATATTTGTAAAATAGCACTGGCTGAAGGACACATCTCTGGGTTTCAAATAACTTTAATAACTAAATACTGTTGTAATTTATGATTTCATTTTTACCACTTGGATGTAATCCTTTCTGTATTACTGTGCTTCATATCGAATGATCACTGAATGAATTGGAGAAAAGTATTCAGTTTTGAGTTTATTCCACTTGCACATAAAAGCCCTCCAAGAGGCCTATTTATGTGTAACTAGTTACGTGGCTCTCTCGTTCGTCTGCTAATTATTAGAACAAGATTCCTCCTTCACTGTCTCAATGAAAAATGGAGAGCATTACATCTGGATAAGCATGACCGATGCACAAGACAATAGATGTCTTAGGTCAAGCAAAGCTAAACTACAAGAAAATAAGCTGCATATTCTGATGTCTGAGTGGAATACATTTTTTTCTGGGCAATTCATTGCTAAGTCATACCATTCTTGGTCTTAACGCTGCGCTTGCCTGATTCAGTAACTACAGCTTCTGTTCATTTTGTTTCTGTACCCCAGGTCATGCTGGCTGCGTCTTACTGGTCCCTGCTGGCCCCTGCGATTGAGATGGCAGAATCTTCTGGGACCTATGGAGCGTTTGCCTTCTTTCCCGTGGGGGTAGGCTTCACGCTTGGAGCAGCATTTGTTTACTTGGCTGATGTTTTGCTGCCCTCACTGGTGAGTGTGCATAAATCAAAGTCCGTTTTGAGTCCACAGGGTTTCCTGGTGTGCAGACATCTCTTAGCTGGCGTGTCGAACTGTCTGACATATCCAGCAGGAAAAGAAAAAGGGAAAATGTGGGAATGTTCAACAAAAATACTGGACAAGACCCAAAGAACTGATTTATTTTACTTAAAGACAATTTTCTGATATGCACACAAATTGAACCTAAAAAAAAATACCAAAATAACTATTCTCAGAAGATTTATAATACTACCGCGAAAGAACGGACCCATGTGTTTTGACTGGCTGAATGTTTGTTTATGCTTTTTCACTTAACTGAGGCCATTCACCGGAGACAGGCTGAGTCACAGTGTGAAATCACCAAAGAAAATAGTTGTGCTATCCAGGCATCCTCCTCATCTTCAGGTCTGTCCACGGAGGCCTCTGAAGAGGTGCAGTACCTTGCCACAAAGATATGTATCCCGTAGGGTGTAGGTAGGAGGTAGCAGACGGAGGGTAGGTGTGCCAGTACCCCTCTAGCTGCAAGTAGGTGGATACTGTACATACCCAAGTAGGTAGGGTGGCAGGGGATAGTTGAGTAGGTAAGAGAGGTGTAGGGTTGAAGGGGAAGTAGAGAAGGTAATGAATATTTGGGTGGGGGGGACAGTGGGGGCATTTATGTGACTGTATCCCTTAACCCCCCCCCTCGCCAGTCTTGTGTGTGTATTGGGAACTTCAGGGCCAATCTAAGCCTTAACTTGATAACGTTTCAATCCACCAACCTATTCTGAATTTCCTGGTGCACCACGCACGACAACTCATTATTGCTTAATTACGGGGCACTGGGAAGTTCCATCTAAAAGACTCAACTTGACAGTTGCGTCCTTCGATCCACCTGCCTATTCTGAATTCCCTGGTGCCGCCTGTATGTGAGTTCATTATTGCTTAATGGAGGAGAAGCAGTAACTTGCTGTCAGACACTGGTTTATTTTTTTAAATTTCTGTCTAACAGAGTAAAGCTACATGGAGGGAGTGGGTGAGGTTGCTCACAAATTGCTGATACTGTAGGGTGTGCAGATGATGCCATTGCCCCATGATCATCAGGCTTGTGAGCAGGAAATTTGCCTGCACCAGTTGCTGATTTGGGACCAGCTGAAAATGCAACAGACACCTCAAGATCACAATTCAGATCTACAAAATCTTCGTGCAGTTCTCCGGCTGCCAAATTAGGTGGGACAAATGACAATCCACAATCTCTTTTAGCTGATTTGCACAATAAAAATGAAAGGCTGAAGAACAAGGAAACAAATCTTGGTTAAGGGGAGAAACTTCCGGTGTATTTACCCTGCAAGTCCAGTGTGAAATTCAGTTTGACCCCGAGATGAGCTTCCGACCACATATCCGCTCCATCACCAAGACTCCCTACTTCCACCTCTAACATCGTCCGACTTCGCCCCTACCTCAGTTTATCTGCTGCTGAAACCCTCATCCACGCCTTTGTTGCCTCTAGACATGACTCTCCAGGCCGGCCTCCGATCTTCCATCCTACTTAAACTTGAACTCATCCAAAATTCTGCTACCTGTATCCTAATTCGCACCA
The DNA here is from genome assembly GCA_030390025.1 of Squalus acanthias. Lineage (NCBI taxonomy): Eukaryota > Metazoa > Chordata > Chondrichthyes > Squaliformes > Squalidae > Squalus > Squalus acanthias. The sequence continues at coordinate 12,791,965 of CM059447.1, read as the reverse complement.
AGTCCTGTTCACCCATTACCCCTGTGCTCACTGATCTACATCGGCACCCGGTCCAGCAACGCCTCGTCATCTGTCCTAATATCTCCTTAAGTGGCTCGGTGTCAATGTTTGTTTGATAATCGCTCCTGGGAAAACGCCTTGGGACGTTTTACTATGTTAAAGGCGCTATATTGTACAAGTTGCTGTTGAAATGGTTTCAGCTTTGCACCAATACTAAACCTCCAGTCTGTAAATTGGGTGTCAACATCTGAACTGACTCCAAGACACGTGAGTGAGATTTCCTCTTCCAGGGAGCAGAGTGCCTATTGACACCACTGTGTCAGTCAGTGAGTTGGAGACGGGCGGGACTTTCAGCAAGCAGTTTATTTTACAGCAAGCAAAGTCTGTTTACTCAGCAAACCGAGTCCATTTAAACAGCGCACTACAGCAAACAGTCTACAGAGTCTATTTAACGAGTCTCTACGAACTAGACGAAACCAAACTCATGACCGAAATTACAGCAACTTCCCCCGATAAAAGCAGGGTTATTTCTCCAGCAAAATGCAGCGAGTGGAGGATAGTTACTTGTCCTGGGATGAGAGGGTTGTCCTATGAGGAGAGATTGAGTAGATCTGGTGTTTAGAAGAATGAGAGGTAATCTCATTGAAACATATAAGATTCTGAGGGGGATTGGAAGGGTAGATGCTGAGAGGTTGTTTCCCCTGGCTGGAGAGTCTAGAACTAGGGGGCATAGTCTCAGGATAAGGGGTAGGCCATTTAAGACCAAGATGAGGGGGAATTTCTTCACTTGGGGTTGTGAATCTTTGGAATTCTCTACCCCAGAGGGCTGTGGATGCTGAGTCGTTGAGTATATTCAAGGCTGAGATAGATAGATTTTTGGACTCAAAAGGAATCCAGGAGATATGGGGATCGGACGGGAAAGTAGAGTTGAGATTGAAGATCAGCCATGATCTTATTGAATGGCAGAGCAGGCTCGAAGGGCCGTATGGCCGACTCCTGCTCCTATTTCTCACGTTCTTAAGTTACAAATTATGTGCGTAAAATCAATCCCAGTCACGACAGCAGTGCGGTCTCGAGGTGTGATTGACGCAGGAATTAGCCAGTCATCTCCATTCTGGCTGGAAATAGTGGTGTCACTATATGCAGTGTGATTCTTCTGCACCGGCGTCAGATCAGGCCCTGACTCTGGATTCAGGCTGCACTTACATTATAACTGTGGTGGTGATGCGAAGTGAAGCTGCTTCACACCAATTCTACAGTTACAGTGTCGTGCACCCTTCATGAAGAACTGAAAGCTGACAAAACACAGATAACATGCTCTAAAGTCACCCAGCTATTTGACACTTGAAAAGTGGCATTTTACATGATAATGAGTTTAATAACTAAAAGGAACATAATGCTTTTATTAATTGCTTTTTGTTTTGTTCTCAATATTACTGGATTAGCATTTTTCAGCAGAGGGTAACAGTCTGCACTCCGTTCCATTTCAAAGCAATGAGTTAAACAATTAGAAGGATGGAGTCATGTGGCGTGTTCATCTGTTTTTCTTTTTTATATTTTTTTTCTATATGTCATAAAGCATGCCTGTTGAAAGTTTACTGCTAAGTATTTATTATTCCTGTTGATAAATCAAGTGCACTGGATCAGTTTTTCTTGGGAATTCTTTCTGATTTATGGTGAGAAATTGAGACCAGTACGAGAAATTAGGCTCCTTTTGTGCCCGGAGGCATTCAGTCACCCCTTTCTGAAAGCTTCCCCGCTGGTTTGAATTTTTCAGTTCAGTTGGTGGGATTTTACTTAGCATTCGTAGAGAATTCGCAGAAGTAGAGAAGATTGTTCCAAAATAAAAACAGAAAATGCTGGAAATACTCTGCAGGTCAGGCAGCAGCTGTGGTGAGAGAAACAGAGTTAACGTTTCAGGTCTGTGACCCTTCGTCAGAACAGATTTTTCCGCTTGGGGGAAGTCTAAAACTAGGGGCCACCAATATAACATGGTTACTAATAAATCCAGTAGGGAATTCAGGAGAAACTTATTTCCCCAGGGAGTGGTTAGAATGTTGAACTCACTACCACATGGAATGATTGAGGCAAATAGCATAGATGCATTTAAGGGGAAGCTAAATAAGCACATGAGGGAGAAAGGAATAGAAGGATATGTTGACAGGGTGAGATGAAGTAAAGTGGGAAAAGGCTTGTGTGGAGCATAAACATCGGCATAGACCAGCTGGGCCGAATGGCCTGTTTACGCCCTGTAAACACTATGGGGTAAAAATTGAGTCGCGCCCCATTTGGGGCGCTAACCTCGCCGGGGCGCGACTTTTAGCGCCCCGAAAAAATTAGCGGCCCCGCGCCGGAACTTCAGTGGTTGCGCCCCAAGAGGGAAGCGGGGCGCCACTGGAAGCACCCCGCATCCCTCTTGGGGCGCTGCGAGGGAATATCCTGGCGCTACGTGCCGCAGCGCCATGCGCTGCGGCACGTCGCGCCGCGGTATTGCAGGCCTTCCTCCCCTTCTTAAAGGGGAGGGACCCTGCGCAGCGCGAACCGGGGCCCAGCTGGGCCCCCAGGGATCGGGAGTGCCGGCAAAAGAGCCCGGCACTCAAGAGAAGTGCCGGGCTCTTGGAGCGCAGCCGGCACTTCACGGTGGGGGGGCTTCACGGGGGCCGGGGACAGCAACGGGGGCAGGTGCTGGCAGGCGGCCAGCAACAAAAATGGCTGCCTGCCACCTCCCCTTTAAATATCGCCGCCCCGGCCGCACGTACGCCTCCCTGAACCCGTCGGACATAGCGTCTGGCGGTAAATCAGGGGGCGCAACTGAAGATCGCGGCTGGAGCGCGAGCGGGGTGCTGCGCACGGCGATGACGTCATCGCCGGCGGCGCAGCGCCACAGGGTGCTACCGGCTGCCGCCGCCGCTAACCTCCCGCTGAATTTTTCGGGAGGCGTGGGCGGCGCTGCGCCCGGGCGTTAGCTGCTTTACGCCCCATTAGCGCCCTCTTAAGGCGCTAACGGGAGGCGCAAGCAGCTGAATTTTTCCTCCTATGTATTAAAAAAAAGTTACATAGTACCTGCAGGGTGTGTGTGTGTTTGTATTTGCTTGTGTGTATTTTCTTGTTTAATGTGAGCACAAATAGAGAGGCTCAGAAAAATGCACTCACGGGGCTGGTACTTCTGAGCAGCAGTCACTGGGATGGTGATCAGGAGTGACAGTACTAAAAGTCCGGAGGCCGTTTGTAATGAGCCATCCACCCAGGTTCCAGTTATGCAGGGAAATATTTCTGTAACAACAACAGCAACAACAACTTTTCGTTAAAGGCACTTCACAGGAGTGTTATAAGACAAAAAATTAGGGAAGATGAAAGAAGTAGGTTTTAAGGAGTGTCTTAAAGGAGGAAAGAGAGGTGGAGAGGTTTAGGGAGGGAGTTCCAGAGCTTAGGACCGAGGCAGCTGAAGGCACGGACGTGGATGGTTGAGCGATTGTAATCAGGGATGCTCAAGAGGGCAGAATTAGAGGAGCACAGATATCTCAGGGGGTTGTGGGGCTGGAGGAGATTACAGAGATAGGGAGGGGCGAGGCCATAGAGGGATTTGAAAACAAGGATGAGAATTTTGAAATCAAGGCGTTGCTTAACCGGGAGCCAATGTAGGTCAGCGAGCACAGGGGTGATGGTGAACGGGACTTGGTGCGAGTTAGGACACGGGCAGCCGAGTTTTGGATGACCTCAAGTTTACGTAGGGTAGAATGTGGGAGGCCAGCCAGGAGTGCATTGGAATAGTCAAGTCTAGAGGTAACAAAGGCATGGATGAGGGTTTCAGCAGCTGATGAGCTGAGGCAAGGGCGGAGACGGGCGATGTTACGGAGGTGGAAATAGGCAGTCTTAGTTATGCCACGGATATGTGGTCGGAAGCTCATTTCAGGGTCAAATATGACACCAAGGTTGCGAATAGTCTGGTTCAGCCTCAGACAGTTGCCTGGGAGAGCGATGGAGTCGGTGGCTAGGGAACAGAGTTTGTGGCGGGGCCCGAAGACATTGGCTTCGGTCTTCCCAATATTTAATTGGAGAAAAATTCTGCTCATCCAGTACTGGATGTCGGATAAGCAGTGTGTCAATTTAGAGACTGTGGAGGGGTCAAGAGAAGTGGTGCTGAGGTAGAGCTGCGTGTCTTCAGCGTACATGTGGAGACTGACGCTGTGTTTTCGGATGATGTCGCCAAGGGGCAGCATGTAGATGAGAAATAGGAGGGGGCCAAGGACAGATCCTTGGGGGAACCCCAGAGGTAACGATGCGGGAGTGGTAAGAGAAGCCATTGCAGGTGATTTTCTGGCTATGATTAGATAGATAAGAATGGAACCAGGCGAGTGCAGTCCCACCCAGCTGGAGGGTGGGACTGCACTTAAGTGCTTGAACTAAGGCCAGAGACATTATTTTTGTGACTATTTATAAATATTTTGATGGGAATGGTAGCTTTAACACAAAAGGAAGGCAAGCAGACTTTTACTTTCACTTTGGCTTGGCTCTGTTTTTGGCCATCAAGTTATGGCAGAGCACTAGTTTGGCTTGGACTTCAGAAGTATCTGGTTTGTCCACCTCATCTAAGACTTTGGCGAATACTTAGGTGCAGGTTATATGTTGAGGACATTTGCTGTTAAAGGAGCTGGAGTTAAATTAGCTGGAAATACAACTTTAAAGAAAGATTTTAATTTTGTCGTACCTAATCACATCGCTAACCACTCCTGTTTTCTGGTCCTTTGTTACGATATACCAATTAATATCCATCTATTATTCATCAGTATTACTTCTGGGTTCGAAGAACTAAAATGATCAAAGTTGGAAATCGACAGTGACAGCTGAATTTACTCGGGTCACACTGTGCTGCATCTTCCTCCACAGCACTTTATTTTTTCCTCCTCACTTGACCTCCAGCTTGTGCCCCATCCTGCACTATTCCATGACCATAACTGCTTATACCCAGTATTTGACTGCCAATTGACTGTGTGAGCCCGACCTGAAAATGACAGCTTGACAGCAGAAGCACGGACACATGTTAGAAGCACTTGGAATAATTGAAGTGAAGGTATGGGATCATGCTTTGGGCAAGGGACAAATTGGAAGCTGAGAGAGTCGGAACCAAGTTAATGGAGGGGAAGAAACCACTGTTATGACGAGGATAATTATTTTAATTGTAAGAAATTAAAATGGCCACCGGGAGTCATCTTGGGTTGCAGCCAACTGCTCAGAGTTGCCAAAGGATTTTCATGGTTAAGATGACTGGTGTAAAATTTGATGCGGCTTTGCAGTATTTGGTTGTAGGGATATTGGTGCTTAGAAAATGTGTGTAGGAGCATCAGTGTTTTCCTGTATAACTAAGAGGCATGCATGCTGCACTGTAGAGACAATATTCACTTGCTGTCTGTAGTGTATAATTCAACAGTTCCATTGATTGATGAGCGAGCATTTTCCTGCGGTTCCCTTTGGAAAATATGCATGTTTTAAATGGTAATTATCTTATCTAGTGGGCCACAGAAATTCCTACTTCTGTCTGATAGAAATGATGAATGATGACACCCAGGCAACATAAATAAGGCCAGCAAGCAGAGGGAGAGGGTTTCTCTGTTGGTTTGTCAGCCATTATAAACCTAGAAGGGGAAAGGTCAGTGTAAGATAGTTTGAGACTGGGAGTCTTGAGAAATACAGAATGTTTAATACTGGCCATAAACCAACAAGACGTCAGATTCATAATCTATGTATGATTGAATTATTTGAGTAACTGAATTACCCTTGACCTTTGCAAGCTACTGGACTTGAAGTGAAGGGTATTGTGCAGAAGCCTGCAATGCAGTACTGTGTGAGTACGGTTAGTGTGTAAACACTTCAACACCAATTACCGCTCAGCTAGGCTGATCGAAAGTACAGTGCACTCCCCTTAATTGTAAGCTGGATTCTGCCATCATTTTGTGTACATCCATTTAGAAGTATATCCCGAAGAGGAATATATATCAAATGTTCTCCAATAAAAATTATTTGCAGCCGCAGTGTGTTTTCTTTTATATGACAGTAGACATTGGGAGAGCTGAAACAACTTTGGCATTGCCGTACTCGAGGCTCAATTTTTGTTGCTGGTGTCAGACAAAACTAAGAGCCCAGTCTTCTTGTTTTCTGCCGCTTCTTGTATTGCCGGTATGAAGCTGTTCTTTTCAAGGAGGCATCAGGCAGAAGTTAGAATATCTGTGGCTCATTAGATATTTAAGATCAAAGAAACCATGCAAATGCTGTATTTGTGGCAAGTTCGGTTCTGCAAGTGCATTCATCATAGTATTTTTTGTGTCTTTTCACTCCAGCTCTGATATAAAAATACTATACTATACAAACATGCATATCACGCAGTTTTTAAAAATTTGTTTATGGGATGTGGGCGTCGCTGGCAAGGCCAGCATTTATTGCCCATCCCTAATCCCAGATTTCTATGCTCTCGTTGAATAACTTATTTTGAGAACTGCTTGACAGATCAGTCATGAAGGTGCGAATTACATGATCAGCATGCAGTGTCTTTTACGATTGAACAGTAGTTGCAGTGAACCTCTTTTGATTTGCTCCTAATCTGTTGTAAAAAAAACTTTTTCTGGGTCAGGAGTCAAGCTCATTTGGTTCTTTGTTGTTGGTATGATATCAGATTTGAAATGGTGGGAAGAAAGGCCACTTGCCTCAGTATGTGGTCCCCGAGTACATTCCTTTCGTGTTCAGAAGTTAAATATATGGTAACCTAGCCCTCCAGATCTGTTAAACAAATACTGGACTGCATCCAGATGGGAAGCAACTTGTGCATTTGTATGATTGACCTGCCTTCAGTGTCACAAATGCATGTGGACTATACACTATTGATCCAATGATGGTGTTTTAAAAATGTGTTGCAATGCTTATGTGAGAGAGAGAGAGAGAACTTAAGGAAAGAAAAGACTTGCGTTTATATAGCGCCTTTCACGACCACCGGACGTCCCAAAGTGCTTTACAGCTGTTGAAGTACTTTTGAAGTGTAGAAATGTAGGAAACGCGGCAGCCAATTTGTGCACAGCAAGCTCCCACAAACAGCAATGTGATAATGAGCAGATAATCTGTTTTAGTGAGGTTGATTAAGGAATAAATATTGGCTTGGACACTGGGGATAACTCCCCTGCTCTTCTTCGAAATAGTGCCATAGGAACTTTTACGTCTACATGAGAGAGCAGACGGGGCCTCGGTTTAATGTCTCATCCAAAAGACGGCACCTCCGACAGTGCAGCATTCCTTCAGTAGTGCACTGGAGTGTCAGCCTAGATTTTTGTGCTCAAGTCCCTGGAGTGGGACTTGAACCCACAACCTTCTGACTCAGGCGAGGGTGCTCCCCACTGAGACACGGCTGACATAAACTTGTACATAACTTGTATTTATACAGTGCCTTTCATGATCGCTGGACGTCTCAAGTGCTTTACAGCCAATGAAGTACTTTTGAGGTGTAGTCACTGTTATAATGTTAGGAGAATGTTGTAATAGAAGAACGAAAGGGTTAGCTTAATTAAACTTTTTATTATATACTGTAGATGCAAATATGACTTGTCAAGATTTACAATGTCATTCACTCTTTAGCCAGATTTCTATGCTCTTGTTGAATAATTTATTTTGAGAACTGATTGACAGATCAGTCATGAAGGTGCGAATTACATGATCAGTATGCAGTGTCTTTTACGATTGAAAAATAGAACTACACACTTTTTAAAAAGGTGTCAGCCTTCTCTCAGTGGGTAGCACTCTCACCTCTGAGTGAGAAGGTCATGGGTTCAAGCCCCACTCGAGAGACTAGAGTGCATTACAGGAAACTCTTTATTAACCGGGACCGGCGTGGTGCCGGTTAATCAAAAAGTCCGGATAATGGAGAGTTATATCTCCCAACGTACGAGAGCCCCGTACACATTGACATGCGCCTGCATTCGGAGCTCCGTCTCCCCGGGGACCGCCAGCTGACCGTCTGTCGTGTCCGCTGCCTACCTGGGCTGCACATTCCCCTCCCAATCTACACGCTCCGATACAAGGCAAACGCCTCGGGGTTTTTTTTTAAGTTAATTTTAAACGAGAGATGAAGGAAAACCCCGGTTACCGACTCAAGAATTTTGCCGGTTAAGAGAGATTTCCGGATATTTGGGTGCCGGTTAATAAAGAGTTTCCTGTATTTAGGCTGGCTGGCATTTAGTACTTAATATTGAGGGATTGCTGCACTATCGGAGGTGCCATCTTTCAGATGAGACGTTAAACTGAGACCCCGTCTGACCTCTCAGGTGGACGTAAAATATCCTTGCAGCACTTTTCGTAGAAAAGCAGGAGAGTTTTCTCAATAAATAACAACAGAAAACGCTGGAAAAACTCAGCAGGCCAGGCAGCATCCATGGAGAGAGAAACAGAGTTAACGTTTCAGGTCGAAGACCTTTCAATATCCTGGCCAACATTTATCCATCAAACAGCACCTGAAACAGATGATCTGGTCATTTATTTAATTGCTGTTTGTGGGACCTTGCTGTGTGCAAATTGGCCGTTGTGTTTTCTACATTATGACGGTGACTACACTTCAAAAGTACTGATTGGATGTCCTGAGGGCTTGAATGGCGCTATATAAATGCAACTTATTCTTTAAAGAAGCAGCTTCTATCGAAATAGGTCTGGGAGAGATATCTTGCACAGATGTCCCATAACTGGCACCATGCTGAGTGGAGTGGACAGTTACTATTTATGGAACATGCACTCTCCTTCCAATGTGATATGACATTTAAATAACACATAGAAGTGACCATCTGATGCAAGGTCAGGAACCTGTGAGTGCGTTACGTCTGGTCAGACCCATGGGCTGTTTAAATGTTGTACAGCACAGTGTGGTATATATTCTTTGATATAATGGCAGTACTGGTCAGTGAAATTTGAAATACATTGATTAAAATGATAATTTGTATTGAGGTTGCATTGTTGCTGTGTATGGTGTTGGTGAGACTTGATTGAAATACTACGACCCTGAATTTGCTGGAAAAATAATGGTGAGTTCGCGGTGTAAAAAAACCCAAGGAATTTATGGCGAGGAAGAGTTACGGTTGCAAATTGCTGCAAATTGCTGGACAATTTGTGCCGCTCCGCCGTTAGCCCCACAAAAACGGGAGCTCGCCGTCAACCTCCCTGTGAGTGTCAAGAAATTGCTGGATTTGTGCCGTAAATACGAATTAAACTCGCCGCAGAAAGTTAGGGCTGCTATTTCGCGGTGTAAGGACCCTGTTAATGGGATGATTTATGGCCCTGACATACCACTCAACCCTGGAGGCCCAGAAAGGGAATAATTGAAACTGGAGTCTCACTCCAACAGGTAGTAAATTGTTCCTAGAGGTTTCTTAACTTTTAAATTTAAAATTTAACACACATTCAGATTCACACTATAGGAATTAAACGGTGATTAGTTTCTTATTAAACAAAGTCTGATAAGGTTCCTTGGCTAGTTCAGCACTTTCTTCTACTCCATGAAGTACTTGACCATAATTTTTTGCAACAAGCTTTCAGCGATTTCTTTCCCGAAGCTCTTAATTTTTATTGCCACTATTTCCTTTGAATTTAGTTAGCTGCTTGTCTGAACACTATATTCCTGTAAAATTCCATAACCGCAATGTAGGAAGAGGGATGTTGACAGCTTATTGTAATTACTGAGTGCGGAGTTTCAACAAAAAAGTTGAGATTTTTTTTCTGCATTAGAAAAGCGAATTACACTGTCCCTCAGGATTCTGTTTGATTTCAGATAGAATAGTAAATTGTATTTTGCAGGCAAGGGTAGTTGAGTGATTTTAATGCAATATATAACACAGAACAGTAGAACAAATCCATCTTAATAAGGTGATGTGGTCAGGGTGTTCATATTAAAAAAAAACCTGCATGCTACAATACTGTAATGAAGACAATTGAGTAATAATGGATGTGTGGGAGTACAGGAATATAGAACTGAGGATACTGTAGGCGGCCTGATTAAAGGATGAGACTGATGGGGGTGGGATAGACAGTGCTATTTTTCCTTCCATCTGTAGGAATGCTAATCTTTTGAGGTGCTGCCTCCACCTACACAATTGAGGACTGGTGACACTCATCCAAGTTAATGCCAGGCTGATGTACTGTAAGATAATCTGTACAAGTCGCAGCAATCTTTCTTTCTTCCCTTTTTTCATTTCTTTCGCTCTGTCCCTCTCGCTCTGTCCCTCCCCTCTCTCTTTCCTTCTCTCTCTCCCCCTCCCCCGGCTCTCTTTCCCCCCTTTCTCCTCACCCTCCTCATTCCAAAGTTGCTGTTTCTGGAAAACAATTTAGCACCAAATAAGGAATTTGCTTTTTAAAGAGTGCATATTCTGATTTGGATGTTCCAGTGTGAGTTCTCATTCTCCTCTTTTATGTTGCTGTCTATCTTTATTTTTCTTTCTCTCTCTCCCTACATTGTATATTCTTTTGCTTGCTTACTTATCCTTCTCTTCCTAGTTTGGGCAGCAGTCAGACTGCATGGAACAAGCTGGTCAGACATGAATTGCTCCATTGCCAGCTCTCTGTCTCATGACCCTCTTCACAGTGATGCGAGTAGTTCTCCCAACATGAATGCATCTGAAGACTGTTGGGGAGAAATTAATTTCACTCCAGTCTGTGTTGATAAGTAAAAGCAAACAGTTTATTTAATGTTCAGAGATCTCTGGGAGAAGCGTCACAGACCTTACCCGGCCTAGTGACCACGGCTTCTCGACCTCCCGTTGTCAGTTACAACCTTTTATTTAAGAATTATCCAGTCACATTGTTACAAAATATCACATGATTACAATTATGTCAATTCAAACTAAACCGGTTAATTTGTTATATTTCTTATCTTTGTCCGCTACAAACTAAAAACAATTATCCAATTACAAGCAATGTTTGTTGGGAATCACATTCTATGTTTTGCCTGGGTGCTGGGCCTTATCTCATTCTCACACTTGTCCATTGTATTTCTCTACAGTTGCCCATTATATTCTGTCCTTGAATGAAGCTAGGCATCCAATCCTTATCATCCACCTGGTTGCTTCTTGTTCTATTTCGTACATAACTTCCATTCCCTTTACAGCTAAGAAAGGTTTAATTTAACATGAGTTCAAATTAACCCTTTCAAGACCAACCTAAATCTCCACAGATACCCAACTGGTTTGGCGGTTAATGCAGTCATCACTATATCTGTGGTCGGTAAAATTTTGGAGTCCATTATTAAGGAAACAGTAACAGGACATTTGGATAATCATAATTTAATAGGACAAAGTCAGCATGGTTTTACGAAGGGGAAGTCATGTTTGACAAATTTGCTGGAGTTCTTTGAGGAAGTAACATATAGAGTGGATAAAGGGGAACCAGTGGACGTAGTGTATTTAGACTTCCAAAAGGCATTTGACAAGGTGCCACACAAAAGATTATTGCTTAAGGTAAAAAATCACGGGATTGGGGGTAATATTCTGGCATGGATAGAGGATTGGCTATCTAACAGAAAGCAAAGAGTTGGGATAAATGGTTCATTCTCAGACTGGCAATCAGTAACTAGTGGTGTTCCACAGGGGTCAGTGCTGGGTCCCCAACTCTTCACAATCTATATTAACGATTTGGAGGAAGGGACCAAGTGTAACATATCAAAATTTGCAGATGATACAAAGATGGGAGGGAAAGTAGTGAGTGAGGAGGACATAAAAAACCTGCAAGGGGACATAGACAGGCTAAGTAAGTGGGCAGAGATTTGGCAGATGGAATACAACACTGGAAAGTGTGAGGTGATGCACTTTGGCAGGAAAAATCCTAGAGCAATTTATTATCTTAATGGCAAGAAACTGGAGAGTACTGAAGTGCAAAGGGATCTGGGGGTCCTGGTGCACGAAACTCAAAAGGTTAGTATGCAGGTGCAGCAAGTGATTAAGAAGGCAAATGGAATGTTGGCTTTCATTGCTAGGGGGATAGAATATAAAAATAGGGAGGTATTGCTTCAGTTGTACAAGGTATTGGTGAGACCGCACCTGGAATACTGCATACAGTTTTGGTGTCCTTACTTAAGGAAAGACATCCTTGCTCTCGAGGCAGTGCAAAAAAGGTTCACTCGGTTAATCCCGGGGATGAGGGGGTGGTCATATGAGGAGAGGTTGGGTAGATTGGGACTCTACTCATTGGAGTTCAGAAGAATGAGAGGCGATCTTATTGAAACATATAAGATTGTGAAGGGGTTGGATCGGGTGGATGCGGGGAGGATGTTCCCGATGACGGGTGAGACTAGAACTAGGGGACATAGTCTTAGAATAAGGGGCTGCTCTTTCAAAACTGAGATGAGGAGTAACTACTTCACTCAGAGGGTGGTAGGTCCATGAAATATGCTGCCACAAAAAGCTGTAGAAGCTACATCATTAAATAAATTTAAAACAGAAATAGACAGTTTCCTAGAAGTAAAGGGCATTAAGGGTTACGGGGAGCGGGCAGGAATTTGGACATGAGTCTAGGTTCGGATCGGTCATGGCCCTGTGGGTAGTGGAGCGGGCCCAGGGACCATGTAGCCTGATTCTGCTCCTATTTCGTGTGTGCAATTCTGTTAGATGCAGGAGATGGTTCTGTGATAGTAGATTGGCGGTTAGGATCAGATCAGCCATGATCTTATTGAATGGCGGAGCAGGCTCGAGGGGCCGATTGGCCTACTCCTGCTCCTATTTCTTATGTTCTTATGTTCTTATCTGTGGGGTCTGAATGCTTTATTGATTTTGCTGAAGAGTGAACTTATTTGTGTGAATAACAGAGAAGTATGAACCACGAACACAAAAAGAAAATACTGCAGATGCTGGAAATCTGAAATAAAAACAGAAAATGCTGGAGATACTCAGCAGGTCAGGCAGCATCTGTGAAGAGAGAAACAGAGTTAACGGCCCAGAAATTAGACTTCGATGGTTGCCGCGGGGGTAAGGATCCGGCGCGATCTTACCTACCGCGCCTGCCTTTATGGTTCGGGCCCACACGAACTTCTGGTCCTGGGCCTCTCCCTGGTGCCGGCGCGCAGTTTGTGCGTGTCCCAGAGGCGCAGTTAGTTCGATGCGACCTCTGGGATCACGTGGGCCAGTTAGAGCCAATGGCAGCACACCATCTTTCATTCATAGTTTTGACAGGAGAACTGTCAAAACTATGAATACAACTTGCCCCCAAAAGAACAGCTAAACCTCAATTAAATTTTTTTAAAAACCCATCACATTAATAAAATAATTATAGTTAAATAAATTAACCACTTTAAACAAAAATTTAAATTTTTGAAAAAATTTAAATTCTTTTTAAAAGTTATAAAAAATAAACTTACCTTTCTTTAAAGTCTCTAAAAAAGATAAACCTGTTGAAATTTTTTTGAAATAATACTTAATTAACTACTTACCTTGTTAAAAGGGGGTCTTACGCCTCCTTTTTTCATGTGTAAAATCTTCCATACTTACCCTCGCGTTCAAACCTGAAAAAAAACCTAAGTGTGCTGCGTGCGCACAGCCTGTAGTGCGCACACGGTTCACTTAGGAACCGCCCCCTTCGCAATATCGGAAGTGCCGGTTTCCCGCGCATGCGCGGTGCATGCAGGAAACCAGCACTTCGGGACCGAATACGGGTGAGTACACAGTGCGTACTCTCCCGTATTGGGCCGAATTTCTGGGCTATTGTTTCAGGTCGATGACCTTTCGTCAGAGTTCTGACGGAAAGTCATCGACCTGAAACGTTAACTCTGTTTCTCTCTTCACAGATGCTGCCTGACCTGCTGAGTATCTCCAGCATTTTCTGTTTTTATTTTAAGTGTGAACCGCTGCTCCTCTGAAACTTGCAGCCTCATCCGATCTGCCTGCTTTACTTATATTGGAATAAAACACAGAAATGAATTGGAGAGTAATGTCATGAATATAATGTATCTGCAATTGATGTTGGGTCACATCAAAGTGGTCCTGTATATATCATTGTTCTGGAATCTGAGTGTAATATGAAGGGTTATTCTTAAATGGGAATCTACCAGAGTAAGAACCTGAAAATGATGAATGTCACAAGGAAAACCACCAGCCAAGTGCTGATAATCCTCTTGTCTGACATTCATTATCTTTAGCTGGAAGCCAATTTTCTTTGGCCTGCAGCCAGTAATCCATCTAAAATGTAATTCCCTGTTGCTTTATTTTGTAATTGAGCAGGAAGCCTTGTGATAAGAGGTACGAAACAGTAGAAATAAGATCGGATAAAACCTCATCTTGCCCATTTTTGGGCTGTTTGGCATCGTAGTTTTGCCGGCTGCAGTTTCAGATAACATCAGGAAACCACCAGACTGACAGACAGCCAATCTCGTGTTCAGCAATCAAAACTGATGGCCCCAGACAATTTAATGTGCAGAGATCCTAACCTCAGGAATTCAATCAAAGCCTCCGCAAAAAAAATCAATAGTCACAGTATACATCAGCATCCAGACTCAGCGTGTGCAAGAAACAACTAGAATGTAGGGCTGGAAACCAAGGCAACAGGACCAATACCTAACACATCATTGGTCTACAGCGAGCAGTGGCGGTCTCTAAAAATAATGGAAGCAAAAATGTATTTGCTGCACTTAAATTTTCTCTCTCTCTCTCCAACACACTACTCTGTGTACTCTGTTGCTGTTTCTCACAGGCTATCTCGTTCTCTTTCGTATATGGATGTTCATTCGGTCTCTGCTCACTCTGCTTATGTTCCTCCTGTCTTGTGCGAATGCACTCTTGCTCACTCACACTGGTGTGCAGTCTTATACTCACTTACTCTCTGACTTAGAATAGAAATAGACACTCTGCTGCCTCCCGCTGCATCCGCTGTCTGTTTCTTCCACCCTGCCATGTGTGCAGTGTTTCCCCCTCTCCACCCCAACCCCCTATACGTGTGGGCCCGGATTTTGCGGTAGAAATAACGGTGAGGCTAACAGCGCTCACTGCCCTGCTACTCCAGAAGCTTCACTAAAACAGTATCTCGCGAGAGACTCTGCATTGAAGTACATGAAATGGAGTGAAGTTGCGGTACTTATGTGATCGATACCCACTAAACTCGCCAGAAAATGTTAGGGCCTTTCCATTCCAGTGTAAGTAAATTTTTAACAGCATGCTAAATCTTCACGACTGCCAAACAACCTCTCTGGCACTGAAAATGAACTTTTACAAGTGTAGAGTCTCGTTCCTTCAGATTTTAATTATTGTTGGAGATTTAAAAAAGTAAAAAAATTTAAAAACAACTTTTCTTTCTTTTTCTTTCATCTCTCTCTTAACCCCATCGTTCTTTCCCACCCTTTCTTTATTTCACTTTCTGTTCCTGATTTAACATTGAATTAAATATTCTAACTGACACTTCCTGGTTCAGACTCTGCCCTGCTCATTAACGATTCTTCAATCTGATTGGTTAAGGAGATGCACCATTGCTTGTCCTGTTCACAGATCCCCTGTAGAGGGCACTGTGCTGAAATGGCTCTCTAATCACCACAAGTTCCAGTGCAAAATCCCATAGAAAGTCTGTGGACAAGTGCAAGTGTAATGAACGGCTCGCGCAGTTCGTTTGCTGACCTCAAAATCCGGCCCGTTGTCTCTGCCACTCTTTCCCCACAGTCCGACATCTTTTCTCATGTTGTCCCTCACGCTTTTGAAGACGGTGTGTCTCGTACTCGCCCATGTACGTACTGTCTTCGCGTAGCTGGTCTCTCCGGTTGGTGAGCTCTCCATCTCACGTGCTCACACATGTACCCTCGTTGAATGTTATATATACTTTAACTTTCTCTTTTTCACGGTATATAGTCTTAATGTATATCTGTACAAGAAACTTTATGCATGTGGGTGTACAGTGCTGAGAGCATGTGTTTCCGAATATATATTCATAAGTCCATTGGATCAGCGAGCTCTTGCCAGTTAACCACTGAATATACTGACCCCACCCCGATGAGCTAATGTTACTTTGAAGGATTCACCAGTCTGGGAACCAGAGGTGTAAAATCAAGAAATCTGCCAGATATTGTTGGACATCACACTTAATAGCACCTTCTGTGTTAAAAAAATCTAAAGGACATATTCATATACAAATATGGGAGTGACATGGTTACAAGTATAGAATTTATTATGTTAACAACCAGACTATGCAATGCATTAGTTGCACCGACTTTCTCTGAATATTGATGCTTGAAACTGTGGAATGAAACTTGTCTTATTATTAAGCAGTATTGTGTCTTAAAGCAACAGGCCGTAGTTTCAATGCACTTACTTTGTGCTAATCTCTCAGAAATCATGTTATTGATGAGACCTGCACAACAAGGTGAAGGATAACGGGATGGAGAAAAACTTCTTAAATTATCGTGGGTTTTAACATTTTGCATATTATTGCTATGATGTGGCATTGGTTACACCCTTTTTAAAAAAAAAAGAAACTTATAGGATTTATAATTTAGTTCTACATTTCCTGATTTGTCATCTATTTACAGCAATGCATACCATCTTGTACTTTACTGTCCATTTGTGTAACTTTCCTTTGATTTTAGGTACAGTATAATTGAGTCCAGAGTTTTTCCAGCACAAATTCCTTTTGAAATGATTTTTGCCGAACAACTCTGAAAATGAAGGTTTGCTTTCCCACCAGACGTAGTAATAGCTCGGCCCAGCCTGCATCAGTTAACATTGTGACATTCCATACCTGCAATTACTTCTGTTCTTCCGGCAGAGCTTTTCCCGTCAAGAGTGTTTACATATGGAATTTGGAACTGTCATCTTCAGACATTTTTTGATTTGCCAAGGAACAGTTAAGTCTCTTGGGAGAAGAAAAGTAGTAACTGCATTGAGACAGTTGCCGTGCATTTTCACCATCATTCTCAAGCCAATGAGACATTGCTCCAATAAACTGGATGGATGGTGAAGTGCAGTTAGAATAGTATTTTCCTTTTTAATGGGGTTGCGACATCATTTGATCGCTGAGTTCTCAATCAGCTGGCTTCGACGTGACTACAGACCAGCATACAGGAGATGATTTTTAATTAAAAAGCTGCAGGGGTTGAGAGAAGTTCTCACTCTGACGAATGACTCTGATCACAGTCGTGATCTATTCTCAAGTTTGCTGAGGTTGGAATGACTTTGGATAGAATTGGAATCGATACCCAAAGCAAACTCAGTGCTCGCTTCCCAGTTCCTAAACAAACAGTTGTAAATGGGAGGACAGCAAATATACCCGACCTTCACCAAACCCTGCATCTAATTTGTCACTTGTGATTAGGTCTGTGGTAAAGACCTTTGTAAGCAACTGCGACATTGTAGCTCTGAAAGGAACAGCGCAACTATTCAAACACAGTTTCTCGTTGCTTATAGCCACTTGATGACGACTGAGGAGTGTGTTCAGCAGAAGCAAATGGCAATCTGCTGAGTAGTGTAAAAATAAATTGACCTTTGGATATGGAGTTATTGCTTTCATTTATACTGCTGGCTCTATTACTTACTGAAGGCCTTCCAACGGTTTCCTACCTTTGTGGGCATACATGTTTTGCCCTGCGGGTTCCTTTTGACAGCGTTGTTGCTAAGATTTATGAGGATGTGATGTAATTGTATATTATTGGTGGTACAAAATTTATTTCTAAGTGATGATTATTTCCTGTGTTAACCGAGATTGCTTTCACAGAGCCAGCTTTACACAGGAAGTGAGAGTTGACTCAAAATTGTTTGTGGGAGGAAGAGTGTCAGGGCAACTAAAACTGCTGAGAGTAAACGGTGAATATTCTGATTGAATCACTGGTGAAATGGGCAGACACATGGCAGATGCAATTTAATGCGGATAAGTGTGAAGTGATGCACTTTGGGAGAAACAACACGGAGAGGTTGTCTAATCTAAATGGTAGTATTTTGCGGGGGCTGCAAGAGCAGAGGGAGCTGGGGGTGCATATTCACAAATCTTTGAAAGTGGCAGGGCAAGTTGATAAGGTGGTTAAGAAAACGTATGGGATACTTGGCTTTGTAAATAGGGGCGTTGAATATGAAAACAAGGAAGTCACGCTAGACCTTTACAAATCACTGGTTAGGCCTCAGCTGGAGTATTGTATACAATCTGGAAACCACACGTTAGGAAGGATGTCAAGGCCTTGGAGAGGGTACAGAGGAGGTTTGCCAGGATGATATGAGGGACTTCAGTTATGTGGAGAGATTGGAGAAGCTGGGATTGTTCTCCTTGGAACAGAGAAGGTTAAGGGGAGATCTAATAGAGGTATTCAAAATTATGAGGGGTTTTGACAGAGCAAGTAGGGAGAAACTGTTTCCTCTGGCAAGTGGGTCAGTAACCAGAGGTCATAGATTTAAAATAACTGGCAAAAGAACTAGAGGGGAAATGTTTACACACAGAGGGTTATTAAGATCGGGAACGCAGTATCTGAAAGTGTGGTGGAATCTGATTGCATAGAAACTTTCAAAAGGCAATTGGACATGTACTTAAAAAGGACCAATTTGCAGGGTTATGGGGAAAGAACGGGACTGTGAGACTAAAATGGTCAGCTCTTTCAAAGAGCCGGCACAGGCATGACGGGCCAAATGGCCTCCTTATGTTCTGTAGGATTTTGAGATTGGGAAATGGTTGGGAAACATTTGGAGCAACTAAATGGAGCTGTATATGTGAACATGGTAGTAAAAAAAAAAATGTTTTTTCAGGTAATTGCAAGCCGTTTTTAAAACTTAGCTAAAGAACAAGTGATAACACTGTATACCTTCCAGAATACTTAATTATACCATGAGATAACTAGTTTGATACCGTAGTTGTTTATTTTTCCATCAGGAATCTTTTCTCTATGACATTGAAACATGGGTGGCACAGGCAGTAACAGCAGCACCTGGAATGCCCAGAATCTGTGAACACACAAATACTTGAAAGGGAAAAATTTTGCAGGGGAGGTGGGACTAAAGAGTGGGCCGAATGACCTCCTTCTGTCCTGTATCATTCTATGATTCTTGGATACTATGAAATGTGGAAGCGCGTGCGCAACAGTGAGCTCCCTCTGATATCAAATATGCTTTAAATGAAGTATTCTGTGTAAATTTCTGCAGCTGCATCAGTCGTAGAAATACAGTCGGCTGCTTTGGATCAGTGGAATGAACAAGTAGATCACGGTGATCTTTGTCATTTGCTCTTTGACCTGGCGGGGCATTCTCTCACTTTCATCATTCGCATTTGCTACTGCTCCATGTTGTTACTTTAAAAAAAAAAGTCGTCTTCACAGAAAATATTGATGGCATAGCTTTGTTTTCTACATTTCTGAGGAGGTGTTTTTTGAAAATCATCTTTACAATGGTGCAGTCTGGAGCATCTTTGTAGCAGGTTTTTTCCCTAATTATCGTAAGCTTTTGGAGGTCACTTTTAAGGTTCACTTCAAGCCTGCAAGAAGGAAATAATATAATGGAATTGTCAGGTTTCTCCTGAGTGTAATTATTGATTCTGTCTGCGAATAAGTTAACCCAGGGACTTTCTGTTAGTATTTCTTTCACAAGCACTACCTGAAATTAAAAGCTCATTGATAACAATGAAGTATTTTAGCTGATATGCAGAATTAATGCTAAATAATCTTTTTATACTTTTAAAACTATTTTGAATGTAATTCAACTCCCAGCCTTCACCTCAATAAATCTTTAACTCAGAAAGGAATAAGCCACCCCTGTTCAATCATATCGACTGTATGCAGAGGGCTGGGAGCTGTTGTCTCGATGATTTGGTTATTTAATGTGCACAGATGAAGCCTGATGTTATCTTTAATTGAGCAGATGCAGACAGCAGTAAAATAACTGAAAAATCTACTCAGAAAGCCGCGAGGGTTCATTGAAGTGCACTCTGCAAGACACTGTGCAACTAACAAAGATTTTTTTGTTATTGAATTTTACTTAGTCAGTACAACCATGTTAAATGTAAGTAATGCTATTGGAGGTCCAATTACTTTTGGAGATAACAAAGATTTGCGGTGTCCTCCGTGGAATTATGGCTTTAAAGAGAAAAGAGAGTAGTGGATTTCCTGTCGGTATATATTCCTATGAGTAGGCCTGAACCAGTGTGGTTTCTGGACGGCTATTCAGGCCCAGTCAGCCTAAATGCGACAATGGTTAATCAGTTGCTGTAATATGACAATTTATTGAAGCAACATGACTGACATAAAAATATTACACACCATGCTGATACTGACAGGTACAACATTTGGTTACCTTGCAAGTAACTTTGTTTGCTATTTCTCTCCCGCCACCCCCGAAACATCTTGTTCTGTTACGTACAAAATGACATTTATTTTGCTTTACCTCCCATGGTAGATTTTGCAGCATTTGCTTAAGTACTTCTATTTTTCCTTCCTCCAAATCTTAGTTTTTTTCCTTTGTAGTTATTTATAATATTATCTCTCTTCCCCTTAGTTCTCTCAGTGGTTTTGCAGTTCTTGAAAAAGCTATTGCTCTGAACCAGAGCTTTTGCACTGTTGGGTCTGCAGGGTCTGCCATCATCTGGACCTGACTGACTGACTACAATGGCCAAGATCAACACCAAATCACCTCAGAAATGGTCTCCTTTGGCCCTGCAGTCAACATCAGTTCTTCTGAACAATCCAACAAAGACCAGGGCCGCGATCTTACCTTTTGGAGCGGGTCAGCTGACTTGCGGGTTCCGATCCCGCTCCCAATGGCGCCCGACGCACAGACGCTATTTTGCGTCAATTGGCCTTGTTAAGCCCGCCTTGCGGGCTTGCCGGCCAATTAAGAGAAAGCCGGTGTCAGATGACGTCAGTTGATGACGCGTCATCTGCTGGTTTTCTTAAAGGGGACACGCTCATTTTTGTTTGACAGATGATTTTTCAGTGTTTGACAGCATTGAGGTGCTGCAAACACTGCCAATCACTGTACAAAGGTGAGCCCTTGCACCCAGGCTCTCCAGAGACTCTCTCCTTAGGATAAAACAATTGGCAGCTGCAGGTGAGGTTACAGAAGCGATCTGTCACTGGTGAGAGAGGTTCTCCCAATGAGATGGGACTACACAAAAACTTCAAACCTTATTACCTACAGAAAAGTCTAAGTACATTAAAAATGATTTTCCCAGCATTTTCTTACCTCTGAAACTCACCAGTGTACCATTGGATCCTTCACACCACTTCTGCAGTTGTCATCAATGAAGAAACATTACAGCAGACTCACAACACGCCACAGTTACCTGGCGTGATGTCCGGACGTCGGGAAGCCCGCAGTCGATCTGGCAAAATTGAAAAAAGCCTCTTAACTGCTTGTTAACTACCTGTTAACAGGCAGTTAAGTGCCTATAATCCTCTTCCTGCCTCTAAGTGTCGGGTCCCTGCACAAATCAGGGACCTGACACTTGGGAAGATTGTATGGAGGTGGGTTGACAACGGGTTCGGGACCCGCTGTCAATCTTTGCAATTTTGCCAGCAGTCCCGCCTCCAAACCCGCCCCCCGAGCGCTGGCAAAATCCCCTCCCCCCCCCCCCCCCCTCCCCCTCCCTTGTATCAACAGCACCAACAGCTCAGAATTTTAATTTTAACTGGTTGTTTTTTTGATTTTTTTTGAATGTCACTTGTGTCTTGCCCTTTTTGAATTTTTGCCCTGGTAGTCAAGTGATGTGTCTTGTCACAGTACTCTGGGTATTGTAGTTCTATGGGGCAGGACGAAAACTTCAAACTCCATGATGCATCAGGCACACAATTTGTCAACAGACACTGAAATGGCTTGGTCCATATCTGAGAATGATGGTTCGTTATGTACAGGGGGAAATTTGCAGAATGACATATGTGCGCACACATGCCCAGTTTGTCCACGGCAGCTGGAAATCCCTAGACTTAAGGCCCACGTAAAATCTCCAGCTCAAACCCCAGGCCCCAGAGAGAAGGGCATACAGACTCTGTGGGGGAGACTTCCTGCAAGTATTCCTGACATGAAATGATCAATTTTATACTTAAGTTGTGATTTATTTTTTCAAATTCGCCCTGCCCCGTGGAACTCCAATACTCCGAGTACTGTGACAACACCCATCACATGACTAGCAGGCCGAAAATTCAAATCGGGCGTCTAAAAGGAGGGAGAGAGAGGTGGAGAGGTTCACAGAAGGAATTCCAGAGCTGAAGGCACGGCCACCAATGGTGGAGCGATTAAAATCGGGGATGATCAAGAGGCCAGATCTGGAGGAGAGCAGATATCTCGGAGGGTTGTAGGGCTGGAAGAGGTTACAGAGATCGGGAGGGCCAAGGCCTTGGAGGGATTTGAAAACGAGGATGAGCGTTTTAAAATCGTGGCGTTGCTTAACCGGGAGCCAATGTAGGTCAGCGAGCACAGGGGTGATGGGTGAACGGGACTTGCCTCAAATTAGGATGCGGGCAGCCGAGCTTTGGATGACCTCAAGTTTATGGAGGGTAGAAGATGGGAGGCCGGCCAGGTGTGCCTTGGAATAGTCAAGTCTGGAGGTAACAAAGGCATGGATGAGGATTTCAGCAGCAGATGAGCTGAGGCAGGGTCAGAGTCGGGCGATGTTACGGAGGTGGAAATAGGTGGTCTTAGTGATGGTGCGGATATGTGGTCGGAAGCTCATCTTGGGGTCAAATACGACACCGAGGTTGCGAACAGTCTGGTTCAGCCTCAGACAGTTGCCAGGGAGAGAGATGGAGCCGGTGGCTAGGGATCGGAGTTTGTAGCAGGGACCGAAGACGATGGCTTTGGTCTTCCCAATATTTAATTGGAGGAAATTTCTGCTCATCCAGTACCTGATGTCGGACGAGCAGTCTGACAATTTAGAGACAGTGGAGGGGCTGAGGAGGTGGTGGTGAGGTAGAGCTGGGTGTCGTCAGCATACATATAGAACCTGATGTTGTGTTTTCGGATGATGTTGCCGAGGGACAGCATGCAGATGAGAAATAGGAGGGGGGCCAAGCACAGATCCTTGGGGACACTGGAGTTAACGGTGGGGGAGAGGGGAAAGAAGCCATTTCAGCTGATTCTCTGGCTGTGACTGGACAGATGAGAATGGAACCAGGCGAGTGCAGTCCTACCCAGCTGGACAACAGAGGAGAGGCGTTGGAGGAGGATGGTGTGGGCAACCGTGTCAAAGCCTGCAGACAGGTCGAGAAGGACGACTGAATTGTGTGCCAAAGGAAAATGGCAGCTGCCAAAGGTGCACAGAAGGTCTTTGAGCAATTTGATTGCTTTGTTTTGTGGTAGTTGTGGACTCCGGATTACTCCGTTTAGGAAGGAACAAATGAGAAACTTGGGTGGATTTGTGATGCTTGCCGATTGGGAAGCTTTGCTATCTGTCCCGAATACAACTGTTTTTTGCTTGAGCAATGGAATATTTCATCCAATCAGGATGATTAACGGAACAGTGGTTATTTGGGCCATTGATGTTATCTTTTGGTCCTGCGGGTGTATGACCCTATCATGGTGCCCATTTTGAGGTGTGACCACAATGGATCTGTGCTAGATGTAAGACACAACTATATCGATTGGAGTCAGGAATGCTGACTTTATTGAAAATACAGTGTAAGGTGTTTAAGAGAAGCTTTACGCTCTAATTGAGTGTTTAAAACTTGGATGCGCGACACATTTGAACAATTCGGAATCAGAATGTGATGATTGCAGGAGAAGAAAATAGCCCTTAGTCTAATGAGATCAACTAATGTTTCCATTTGTCACATTGCAGCATGAGATAACTTCACCATTCATTTCATGTGGGATCACAAAGGAGCACTAAGCTTAATTAGATGACGTTGTATAATTCTTTATGATTATTGCAGCAGGAGTTTGGCCAGGTCTGAACACCAGTAGCCCCAAAAGCAATTGGGAGTGAATGTTTAAAATTACATTGCGTAGTGCAAAATAATGTCCAAAAGAAGCCAGGGAGAGCAGATTGAAATGTGCCGAATTGAACAGAACCAGGAGCAAACAATTTGAATAAATAACTAAGGGACACAGAAAACCTGAGACTTACATTTATATAGCGCCTTTCACGACCTCACGATGTCCCAAAGTACTTTACAGCCAATGAGTATTTTTGAAGTGTAGGCACTGTTGTAATGTAGGAAATGTGGCAGCCAATTTGCGCACAGCAAGCTCCCACAAACAGCAATGTGATCATGAGCAGATAATCTGTTTTTCATGATGTTGATTGAGGAGGGATACATTTTGGCCGGGGCACCGGAGATAACTCCCCTGCTCTTCTTCGAAATAATGCCAAGGTATCTTTTACATCCACCTGAAAGAGTAGACGGGGCCTCAGTTTAACGTCTCATCTGAAAGACGGCACCTCTGACAGTGCAGCACTCCCTCAGTACTGCACTGGAGTGTCAGCCTAGATTTTTGTGCGCAAGTCCCTGGAGTGGGACTTGAACCCACGACCTTCTGACTCAGAGGCAAGTGTGCTACCAACTGAGCCATGGCTGACACAGAGAGAGATAAATGAACCTTAAAGACAAAGAAAAATATACAAAGGAGGTAAAAGATGGAAAGAAAAATGGAAGTAAATGTGAATAGAAACTGAGAAAGAGACTAAAGCAGGGTGATGAGAGGGACGTGCATACAATATACTTGCCTGTTTTTCACAAATGTGCACACAGACATATGTGGAAGAGCAGTGAAACAATGTACCTAAAGTACTAAAGCGAAATACTGCAGATGCTGGAAATCTGAAATAAAACAGAAAATGCTGGAAATACTCAGCAGGTCAGGCAGCATCTGTGGAGAGAGAAACAGAGTTAACGTTTCAGATCGATGACCCTTCGTCAGAACTGGGCAACTGTCCCTTCCGTTACAGTACTTTAAGTACTGTAATGGAAGGAACAGCTTCCCACTGACGTCACAAAGCACAGATTTAACCTGTTCAAAATGTGTTAAAGCCAATGGGGGAAAAATTCAGTTGCTTTGCACCTCCCGTTAGCGCCCTAAGAGACGTCATCGCCGTGCGCAGCGCCCCGGCCCCGATCTTTGGTAGCGCCCCCTGATTTACCACCGGACGCTATGTCCGACGGGGTCAGGGGGGCCTACCTGCAGCCAGGGTGGCGCTATTTAAAGGCGAGGTGCCGGGTGGCCATTTTTGTTGCTGGCCGCCTGCCAGCACCTGCCTCCGCTCCTGTTTCCGGCCTCCTTACCCCACCCCACCCCCCCGCGGAGTGCCGGCTGCGCTCCATGAGCCCGGCACTTCTCTTCTCTTGAGTGCCGGGCTCTTTTGCCGGCACTCCCGATACCCGGGGGCCCAGCTGGGCCCCGGGTCGCGCTGCGCTATGCTAGGCCCCCTCCCCTTTAAGAAGGGCAGGAAGGCCTGCAGCACCGCGGCGCGACGTGCCGCAGCGCGAGGCGTTGCGGCATGTAGCGCCGCGATATTCCCTCGCAGTGCCCCAAGAGGGAGGCGGGGCGCTTCCAGTAGCACCCCGCTTCCCTCTTGGGGCGCTACCACTCAATTTCGGTCGTGGGGGCGCTACTTTTTCCGGGGCGCTAAACCTGGCAAAGTTAGCACCCCAAAGGGGGCTCGACTCAATTTTTCGCCCAATATATCTAAAGTTGTCGTAAAACAAATATTTAACAGCAAATTCTGGCCTGTAGTTTTGTCGACCTTTTCTCATCAGATTGCAAAAGAACTTCAGACGTGTCTAAAGACCAGTTACCTCTAACCTCAGGTCGGGAGTTTGCTGCTGTAAGCTTCAGCTGAACTCGATATGTGTAGAACACAAACCGTTAAATCAGTTTGTCATTCGGGTCCTTGCATGCAGTATGTGTTGAAATATTTCAAATGGCCATTTTTGAAATAGTAGCAAGATTTTACTCTGAAGTTTTATAGCTTCGGATGTCAAATTCTAAGTTAACATAACATGTGTAAGCCTTGTGGGCCTTCATTTTGCAGTTCCAAAATGCTGTAAAATTTTGCTTTTGGTCTGTGCTTTTGATCAGAATTAAGCCGTGGGCCTATTGATATTTAATCAACATTTGAGGCTCCGACTCGGTAATCATGTTAATTTCACAGGCACAGCAGGTGAGTACCTACAGCAAGGGCATGGTGTGTGGCAGTTATTTACCACACACCATGCTTCGAAATGTTCCACACGTGAGGGCTGTATCTTTTGGCACAGTGCCTTTTTATTTCCAACCGATTGTAACAATTGTCACTAATCTGCAGAACATTGATGCCAGGCAGCATGGCCTGTCCTTCGCCACTTGCTGACTTTGATCCTCTCTGTGTAAGAAGGGACTACTGATGTTATTTTGTTCTATGTGCCTTCTGGTGAAAGAAAAATAAAGAGGAAAATAACAGAAAAAAAGAGATCGAAGAAACCGTGGAAAATTGTCTTGGGTCTATGAGAAAGGGCCTTATTAAAGAAAGACTTGCATTTATATAGCGCCTTTCACGACCACCGGATGTCTCAAAGCACTTTACAGCCAACGAAGTACTTTTGAAGTGGAGTCACTGTTGTAATGTGGGAAACACGGCAGCCAATTTGCGAACAGCAAGCTCCCACAAACAGCAATGTGATGATGACCAGATAATCTGTTTTTGTTATGTTGGTTGAGGGATAAATATTGACCAGGACAAGAGGGCACAGTGACGTGCTTCCAAGCTACTGCCACTGCTTGTGTGAATCTGATTTAGTGCCACAGGATCTTTTACGTCCACCTGAGAGCAGACGGGGCCTCGGTTTAACACCTCATCTGAAAGATGGCACCTCCGACAGTGCAGCACTCCCTCAGTACTGCACTGGAATGTCAGCTGAGCTTTATGTGCTCAAGTCCCTGGAGTGGGACTTGAACCCACAACCTTCTGACTCAGAGGCGAGTGTGCTACCAACTGAGCCACAGCTGACAAAGGGGCACAGTCTTGGCAAAAAAAAATGTTTGTCAAAATTTTTGGGGGGGAAGGGAGAAGAGCCATTTGTCACTGACGCCACGTACAAGTGATAAAATTATTATTTTTAATGTTATCTATTTATAGAAAGGTGGCCGTTATGTTTTGAGATTTCTTATTATTTGACTGGGGTGGAATTCAAGTAGCTTGTGTTGAAATGTTGCTATTCAGCTCACAAGGGATTAAATCCACAACATATCAGCTGTTGGAATCCAGATTAGAATTAAGATGATGGCTCTCCGTAGAATGGTGCTGCCTGCATACCACATCAGCTTGAGACAATGGAGGTTTATTAAAGACATTCCAGTAAACATTCATACGTAGTGTGTTGAAATGGCTTCATTCATGTGAACTCAGAGGGGTTAGCTGCCTCGATCCCAGAACTTGGAGGGTGGGAGCAGGTTTAATTGGCGATTCAACAGCCAATCCCTGAGCACGGAGAGCTTGGAGATGGTGAGAGGTCAAAATTTTTGCCTTCCTATTAGCTAAGAAAGCACACACACACACACACACACACACACACACACAGTGTGCAGAGATCTGATAAGTAAGTCAGATACAAAGAGTAAGAGCTCCCTGCTATTGTTTAGTGCTGACTAGTCTTGGAGATCTTGCTTGTCAGATAAATGTAATAGCAAAGTACTGCGGATGCTGGAAATCTGAAATAACAACAGAAAATGCTAGAAACACTCGGCAGGTCAGGCAGCATCGAGGAGAGAAAAACCGAGTCAGTGTTTCGGGTCAAGGACCCTTCGTCAGAACTGACAAGGACCCGAAATGTTGCCTCTGTTTCTCTCTGTTCGATGCTGCCTGACCCGCTGAGTGTTTCCAGCATTTTCTGTTGTTATGTCAGAGAAATGTATTTGGCCCTCTTTCATGGATAGTGTGACGTGCTTTGTTACTTTCTGTGTTATGAGAAGTGTTATGTTACTGTATTTGTTCATCTATGTACAATAAATCAGTATGCTGCATTTTAGTCCATTTCACAGAAGGTCGTAGGAATGCATGTGGGGGCATGTGTGAGGTTACAGTATACAGTTCACAGCGCAAAGAGTTTCATTGTTATAGACTGCGGGTCACGCTATCATATGATTAGGTATGAGTTAATAAAAGTGAATTCTTAATTGTAAAGTACGTTAGGTCTGCTTACGGGAGAGATGGAAAACGCTGAACCTGAGAGAATATCTAATGAGGTCCCAAATTTTCGAACCGTAGCCCTTCAATTTTGGAAAGGCTCTGATGAGGGGAGGAGATAAGCAGGGAGAAAGTGTGAAGAGATTGTAGCAGTGCATCAGGAGGAAGATTCAATTTCTAAGATGTTGCAAATTGACATGGGACATTAAATCAGGAGAGGCCAGAGTTTGTGGCTGAGTAAACAAGAGTGTATGCTGCATGCCGCACCACATCAGACATCCTTTTCAAGTATTAGCTACGAACCTTTCTTACTTAGTGCCCGAGAACCCTGTCCATAAAAAATATTCCAAGTTAATCATAATCCAGTTAATTGGCACTTGATCAATGTGATAACTTCAAAATAATTCCAACTGTCCGAGCCCCTCCCTAAAATGGAACACTTCTTCCTTCTGTGTAACACTCCATCTGCAGACTAGCTTAAGAACGGGCTAAACCTCTTTGGTATGACACTTCTAGCTCAAGTGTAAAATGCTGTGGAAACAGTGGTATTGCCACGGCAAATGTGCAGATTATATTATCGGCAAATTCATATCTTTTCGTTAGAAGCGGTTTTCAGTGAGTTGTGAATGTTCTTTTTCTAAACATATGTTTCCTGGGAAAAAAATGACAGTTGTATCATTTCCCCCATCCCTGACATTTTCCTTAGTTGTACTGTTCAGTATCATAGCTATTCATTCAGCTCGAAAAGAGGGCACCTGAAAGGTCTTTACTTTGCTTACCTTATTACATAGAATCACATAGGATCTATAGCACAAACAGGCCATTCCACCCGACCAGTCCATGCCGACGTTTATGCTCCACTCGAGCCTCCTGCCATCCTTCCTCATCTAACTCAGCATTACCCTCAAATGCTTATCTAGCTTCCCCTTAAAGTCACTATTATAATAGTGACAATTCTTAGCCAATAAAGTACCTTTTTTTTTGTGAAGCGCTTTGGGATATCCTGAGGATATGAAAGACACTATATAAATTCAAGTTGTTTCTTCTTTCTACAACGTTGCTCTGTGAAAAAGCCAGCGAATGAGTGAATGACCCATCTAGAGGTCTGGAAAAGAACTGATGAAATACACACATCCCAATTGCCTCAAATTCACCACTCTCCAGAGGTTGTAATTCCCTGCCATGCCAGATTGGGGGACCATGTGCCTAACCTTTAACATTACAGACTGTTCCCAAATATTCTACAAATTGGACCAGAAGTGGTTGGCTAATTCTCATTGGAGATAGCAGAAATTAAACAGTTCTGGGAATGAGAGCGTTCAAATTGCTGTATTTATCCACCTGATCCTGCGATGACTTGAGCAGACTTGGCCCTGAGTGACGCTGCTCGACCTAACCTGTTTGTAATATTAATTGATTTGTGACAAATCTCTTGCAAATGTAGGCCTATTTGTTCTTGCTGCTCCTCAACGTAGTTGGAATCAGAGCCAGACAAATAGGTGGAGGGCTTTTAATTTCACTGTAAAACTTGAACCAGATGCCTTGTTCATACAAAACGTTGAATTGTAAATGGTTTCCACAGCAGCTATCGTAGTGTTACAACATTTTCCATTAGTTCAATTGATTCAGTTTAAATTGACCAAATCTCTTATCTAGCTGTATGAGCTAGCTCGTAGAAAATTCAGGAATGAGGCTTGGATGGTCTTTGCCTGGTGGATTTAGGATTGCTATTTAAATGGGATTCTGTGGGGAGTGCAGTCACCAAGTCCAGCCCTCTCCTGCCTTCAGTCAAGCAATAACAGCAAATAATGTTTATCACAGTATGCAGGCCTCTCACCAGACAGTCCCTTTAATTTTTGATAGCAATTATTAGAAGCTGGAAGGCTCAGAATATGAATTTGCAACCTTCCCTGGGTGATTCCTTTAAATTATTTTTAATTTTTGAAGCAAGATCATTTTGGATATTCGTACTACTGTCGCCTACTCTACGAAACTGAAACTGAGTGAAATTAATCTCCACTGCAATATCTTTACGATAGATGCTCTAAGGGGTGTAATTTTCTCAGAACTTGCCATAAATAGTTGCTGGCTCTTTCTCTCTGGATACAGCTATATAGATACATATTGGGCCGAAAATTGATCCCGCGACGCGAGAGTACGCACTGCATACTCTCGCGTATTCCCACTCCAATTGCCGGTTTTCTGCATGCCCTGCGCATGCGCTGAAAACCGGCAATTGCTCTTCCGAAAAGGGGGCGGGGCCTGGCTGCATCGCGTGCGCGCTACAGGCTGCGCGCACGCTGTGCACTTCATGCTTTGGACGCGCAGGTAAGTAGGGAAGATTTTGGAAATGTAAAAAGGAGGAGTAAGACCCGCTTTTAAGAAGGTAAGTAGTGAATTAAGTATTTTTTTGAATTTTTTTTACAGGTATATCTTTTTTATAGACTTTAAAGACAGGTAAGTTTATTTTTATAACTTTTTAAAAGATTTTAAATTTTTTCGAAAATTTAATTTTTTATTTAAAATGGTTAATTTAATTAACTATACTTATTTTATTAATGTGATGGGTTTTGTTTTTTTTTAAATTTAATTGAGGTTTAGCTGTTATTTTGGGGGGGTGTAAGATTCATAAGTCTCACAGCCATGCTGTGAGACTTATGAATGGAAGATGGTGTGCTGCCATTGGCTCTAACTGAGTCACGTGATCCCACAGCTCGCACGAATTAACTACGCCGCTGGGATACGCAAGCCCAGCACAGCTGATGTCTGGAACATCAATTTCGTGCGAGCTGGATCAGAAAAAGCATAAGCGAGGTGAGACATCGCGGGGAAGGCTTACCCCCGCGGGAACAGAGCGAGATCAATTTCTGGGCCATTAAATTAACTGTAAATCAATGCAGTTTTAGTGCTTGAAAACCCAAGCCTTTAATTACCGTGGGAAGAAAAGCTATTAAGCAAAAGTGATACTATATATAATATACATATTTATTACAGATAATGTTTATTTTATGTTTATTATATATAGTTATTTATAATGGCCCGTATTTTCCGGTCTGGAAAAATCAACGCCCTTACCCGAGGGCTCCCGGGACGTGCACGCTTCCGCTCCTGGGCCGCTCCAAACTCCAAGTGCGCAGGGCCCAGGTATCCCAGAGGCGCATGTAGTTCGCAGCGACCCTGGGATCACATGGGCCAGGCCAGCCAATAGGAGAAGGGAATCTTCATACACTTGACAGGAAGACCTGTCAAATATATGAATGGAGATCACCCCAAAAACATAGTAAAACTTTAAATACATTTTTTTTAAAATCACATTTTAAAATGACTTGAAATTACAATAAATTAAGTATTTTAAACCAAAATTTTATTTTTTGAAAAAATAATTAAAGTTTTTTATGGGGCTAAAAATAAACGTACCTTTTTTTTTTAAAGTATTTTTAAATGATAAATCAGTGAAAAAAAATTTTAAAACTTTTTTCAACTCTTATCCTGGTAAAAGCCGGCCTTACGCCTGCTTTTACCAAGCGTAAGAATTGTAAGGGTTTTCTGCGGGCGGAGGGTCTCCAAAAAGCGTAACTATCCGCCCGGAGAAGCCGTTCTCCAGGGCAGCCGGAGGATCTGTCGAGGATTCTTGACAGATCGGAAATGCCGGTTTTCAGCGCATGCGCTGTGCATGCCTGAAACCGGCATTTCCGATGTCCCTACGGGTGAGTACACAGCTCGTACCCACCCATAGGGATTGGAATATCTGGGTCAAGATATACAATATATATAATACATAATAAATACACACACACATGTACGTGTGTGTTATATTTATATATATATATATATATATATATACACACATTCTGGAGCATTTCAATTTAAGCAACTCTGCTGATCTTTTGATCCTTGAAGTCCAGCATTCTTTTTTGGTTGGAAGGAGAAATTAAGTTTGATAGTAAAGCATAAAACATTTTTAAAAAGTCCATCTATGATACTGAGTCATGTGTTTTATATCATATTTACCATCGAAGGGCTGAAATAATCCAATTTTAATTGTGCCATATTTCTCCGTAGAAAGGGGCGAATGACAGAAAGGGTTTTCTACCAACAGCACCTAATTAGGAAATGCCACCCCTTAAAATAATGCACACAGTATTGGGTGCAGATCTGCTCTTTTACCGTGTGTTGTCTCAAAGGCATTTTTATTCGCAGTTTTACTGCACTTCCCAAGTCAGTGCGAAACGGTGAATAAAATCAAAATGAAACTCATTCCGTTGATGACAGTGCACCCACCCAAACAATGGTTTCAACCCATGCCTCCAAAAGTTGTCAGTGCAAGAGGACTAGTCAGAGACAGAAGCAATCACAGTTTGCCAGTATAAGCGCATTTCTTTGTTCTCTACTTTAATGGACGCATCAACCTAACCTAATTACTTTAAATGGGTCAAGTTGCTATTAAAATGGCCCACAAAGGAATGTCACATTCTATCGCAAACAGCAATTTCTAAGTTTCTGGTTTTTCAGCTGCCCATGGACGGATGGTTTATAGGAATGTAAGGAATAAGAGGAGGCTATTCAGCACCTCGAGCCTGCTCCGCCATTCAATTAGATCATGGATGCTCTGCCCCTCAACTCCATTTACTCACCTTTGCTCCATAACCCTTGATACCCTTACCTAACAAAAATCTATTGATCTCAGTCTTGAAAGGTCCAATTGTCTTAGCTTCCACAGCCTTTTAGGAATGAGAGCTCCAGATTTCAACTACCCTTTCTGTGGAAAAAGTGTTTCCTGATTTCACTCCTGAATGGCCTAGTTCTAATTTTAAGGTTATGTTCCCTTGTTCTTGATTTCCCCCAACAGAGGAAATAGTTTCTCTGTATCTATACTATCGAATCCTTTTCACATTTTAAACACCTCGATCAGATCACCCCACAATCTTCTGTACTCAAGAGAATACAAGCCAAGTTTATGCGACCTGTCCTCGTAATTTAAACCTCTAAGCCCCAGGATCATTCTGGTGAATCTGTGCTGCACCCCCTCCAAAGCCAGTATATCCTTCATGAGGTGCGGTGCCCAAAACTGAACACAGTACTCCAGATGGGGTCTGATCAAGGCTCTATACAACTGAAGCATA
This sequence comes from Squalus acanthias, assembly GCA_030390025.1. Lineage (NCBI taxonomy): Eukaryota > Metazoa > Chordata > Chondrichthyes > Squaliformes > Squalidae > Squalus > Squalus acanthias. Next base: position 12,758,795 of record CM059447.1, on the reverse strand, counting down.
ACTTAGTCCCATTTTGTGTTCAGACCCATCTCTGTACAGGCCAGTGAAGTGGTTTTGCCATCCTTGTCCTTTACAGATCATGAGGGAAGGTGCTGGCCACAACAGAAGCATTACTTTTGCAACTTTCAAATCATGCATGGGAGAAAATCAGACATGAGAAAAAATGATTGACTGTAATTATATTTCACTTACAGCAAAATTATTCTTTAAGGCCAGGCCGTATCAAATGGTACAGCAGAACAAGCCAACCAACTGGCTGTAAACAAATCTGCAGTGTAACGGCAAGACTCTTAAATCATAATGAGGAAAGCAAACAATTTAGATTTGGCTGGATACTCCTGGAGATAAAACTATGTAAATGATCTGTTCACATAAAGCACTTAAACATTTCGGATATAAGATTATCGATCAGTACCATCTGAATTGATAACATTGCTGACTGCCTTTTCCAGCATTAAGTACTGAGAAAATGTCACTGTCAAACAAAGTGAGCAGCATCTAATGCAGTTTATTTGTGTATCTTGTAAGAAGTGAAACACAGATAAAGTGATGGCACCATTTTCAGTGCTTGCTTAGCAGTGGAACAATCGAGTCTTGCTGTTCAGATGCATTCTGCTCAATAATATATTTTAGTTCCTGTAACATACAATTACTATCAACATTACCCAGTAGCTTGCTCACACAAAAGGTAAGATTTAAACAGGATATAAAGATGGACAATGCTCATTTTTCCTCCCCTTTCCCCATTCTTAAAATGACTTGCAACATATTTGTCTCCACAACCTCGGAGAACCATTCCATGTATTGATCACTCTGTGTGAAGAACATTCTCACGTCAGTCCTCAATTTGCCTCTTGCGCTAGCTTGGACTCATGTCTCCCATGTCCTAATGCCATGGTTTAATTTGAAGTAGTGTTGCAAGATTTACCTTTCCCACAGAATTTTATAGTTTATACACCTCCATAATGACGATTCCTCCATCGTGAAGACACTGTTGGAGACATTGAAAAACATTCTGATGGATGTCCTTGTAAAAGATCACTACCTCCACATCTCATTGAGTTATGACTGCAGAATTTTTTTTTCAGTAACTTATTTTCGTGCTGTGCATCTGCCAGTACTCGCTTCCGATCTCCTTCCCCAATTCTTTTTACATTCGCAAGTTATTTATGAAGTTCAGTTGCATTACATGAAGTTGATCACATTACACAGGGACAAGACTTCCTGCAGACTTCGATCACACAACCGAGATTTGTGAAAATGGTTATAATCAGTAGGGAACGGAGAAGATTTTCTTAAGACCAAAAAACCCCCCAAGTCGTTGTTTATTTGCTAAATGAGCCTTTATTTACATTATGATATACAGCTGCTGAAGAGTCTTCACACAAAATGGCAAGCCGTCTCTTCTCGTTTCAGTTCACTGTGGACCTGCTGTATTTCCAGGATTTTCTGTTTTTATTTTAGATTTCTAGCATTTGCAGCATTTTTCTTTCAATTCTTGACACTAAAATCAGGTACATTTCTGAGTCCAGTTTCTGCTTTTCCCCAGTCGTCTTCATAGATTGCCATTTTTAAAAAAGATCTGTAAATTGGTACTGCAGCCCAATTCAGTCAGCAGTAATGAAATAAATAAGAATGCCATACTCGTGCTTCCGATGTCTTCCTTTCCTCAACTGAGGATTCCCCTCTACCATGGTGAATAGGGCCCTTGACCGTGTCCGCTCCATTTCCTGCACTTCTGCTCTCACCCCTTCCCCTCCCTCCCAGAACCACGATAAGGTTTCCCTTGTCCTCACCTTCCACCCACCAGCCTCCACATTCAACGGATCATCCTCCGCCATTTCTGCCACCTCCAGCGTGATCCCACCAAACACGTCTTCCCCTCCCCTCCTTTTTCAGCATTCCGAAGGGACTGTTCGCTCCGCGACACCCTGGTCCACTCCTCAATCAACCCCAACACCCCTTCCCCTTCCCACGGCACCTTCCCGAGCAAGTGCAGGAGATGCAACACCTGCCCTTTTACGTCCTCCCTTCCCACTGTCCAGGGCCCCAAACACTCCTTCCAGGTGAAACAGCGATTTACTTGCACTTCTTTCAATTTTGTATACTGTATTTGTTGCTCACGATATGGTCTCCTCTACACTGGGGAGACTAAACGCAGACTGGGTGACCGCTTTGCGGAACACCTCCGTTCAGTCCGCAAGTGTGACCCCGAGCTTCCGATCGCCTGTCGCACTAATTCTCCACTCCACTCCCACTCTGACCTCTCGGTCCTCGGCATCCTACACTGTTCCAATGAAGCTCAACGTAAGCCTTCTGGACTCAACATCGAGTTCAACAATTTCAGATCATAACCCCTGTCCCCATTTTTTCAGATGGCAGCTGTTGCTGATGATTTTGATATTCACATTTACATCTCTTCTAGACTCATCTTTTGTTCCTTTACTTGTTCCATTACCATCTCCTTTTGCCTTGCACCATCATCCCTTTTGTATCTTAATCTCTCCTGCCTTCCACCCTATCACAGACCTTCCCTTTTGTTCTTTCCTCCCCTCCCCCCTTTCCCTGCCTCTGCACCTGCTTAAATCCAATTATATCTCTAAATTTTTCCAGTTCTGACGAAGGGTCATCGACCTGAAACGTTAACTCTATTTCTCTCTCCACAGATGCTGCCTGACCTGCTGAGTATTTGCAGCATTTTCGGTTTTTATTTCAGATTTCCAACATCTGCAGTATTTTGCTTTTGTATTGATGAAATAAATTGAGTAGGTAGGTTTATTTTGGGTGCCAGGACCTATTAGATTAAGCCACAGCTCTCATTTCCCGTAGATTATGTATTCCTTTTGACATCAGGGACAACATTTACTCCAAATGATTTATCTTATTTTCTCCATTTCTTCAGAGATTTACATTTTTGATTTGACGTTTTATAACATGTAATTTTATTCAGAGTGAAATGTTGATTTTTGTTTCTTTTAACTCTCTGCAAGGCCAGTTCTGGCCAAGACTTGAATACTGTGCTCAAATCTGTGAAAACTCTTCAACAACCTCTCTCCCTTTCCTGGGCAAAATACAGGATAAAGCCTTTCACTTACGGGTGATCCTTTCTCATCTCTCCCCTTCAATCTTTCTTTTTTTCCCCCTCCCTCTCTTCATTCATTTTCTCTCTCTCAGCCTTTCTTGTCTTTCCATATTTCATCGACACCATTATGCCTAGTGCTCATCTCAACTTTCCTAACTACCTTTCAAGCTCCAAAAACACGATCGTACACGCACTTCTCCTCCCCACATTTCCACTAGGATTTACATGTTTAATTTTACTTCCTTTACTTTGCTTTTTGTCATTCTTTTCAATGTTAATATCCTACATAAGAACATATGAAATAGGAGCAGGAGTAGGCCATACAGCCCCTCGAGCTTGCTCCACTATTCAATAAGATCATGGCTGGTCTACCTGCGAGAGCCCCTCAGGGCTCAGCACTGTCAGCTTTGGGCCTTCACCTTGGCGGCACGGTGAGCGTTGGGCCTTCAACTTGGTGGCACGGTGAGTGTTGGGCCTTCACCTTGGTGGCATGGTGAGTGTTAGGCCTTCACATTGGCTGCACGGTGAGCGTTGGGCCTTCACCTTGGCTGCACGGTGAGCGTTGGGCCTTCACCTTGGCGGCACGGTGAGCTTTGGGCCTTCACCTTGGCGGCACGGTGAGCGTTGGGCCTTCACCTTGGCGGCACGATGAGCGTTGGGCCTTCACCTTGGCTGCACGGTGAGCGTTGGGCCTTCACCTTGGCTGCACGGTGAGCGTTGGGCCTTCACCTTGGCTGCACGGTGAGCGTTGGGCCTTCATCTTGGCTGCACGGTGAGCGTTGGGCCTTCACCTTGGCTGCAGTCTGAGCTTTGGGCCTTCACCTTAATGCAGTCTGAGCTTTGGGCCTTCACCTTGGCTGCAGTCTGAGATTTGGGCCTTCACTTTGGCTGCAGTCTGAGCTTTGGGCCTTCTCCTTGGCTGCAGTCTGAGCTTTGGGCCTTCACCTTGTCTTCTCAATTAAAAAAAACCCAGAAGAATGTGTAAAGAAACTACAATTTTAAAGGAGACAAAAATGAAAACTGCTAATGCTGGAAATATGAATGCTTTTATTTCTTTTGTGGAGAAGTTGATGGGGCTGATAATTTCTAAAGGAAAGACTTGCATTTATGCAGCGCCTTTCATGACCTCAAGACGTCCCAAAGTGCTTTACAGTCAATGAAGTATTTTTTGAAGTGTAACATGTATTGTAATGTAGGAAATGTCGCAGCCAATTTGCACACAGGAAGGCCCCACTAACAGCAATGAGATGCATGACCAGATAAAATGTTTCAGCGATGTTGGTCGAGGGATAAATACTGGCCAGGACAGGGGAGATGGCGATCTGGGCGCAAATGTTGCTCAAAATTGCGCTAGTTTTTAGAATTTAAAAAAAAAAATCAAGTTTCCTCTCAAACTCATTTTTATATCGCCAAATGTAAAATCTGCCTTGAGCCAGCACGATTGGGTTTAGAACGTAATTTAAAAAGAAATGTTTGCATTCAAAAATATTCCTTGATGTATTTGAGTGCTAACTTGGTGAAGTTTTATTAATACAGCTGAAAATAGGTTTATCACAAAAAATAAGCATTTTTTAATGGGCGCCTAGTCCACCACCTGCAAGTAACCTGATTTTAAATAACTGAAAATGACTTTAAAAAAACTATACAGAGCCAGCTACATTAGTGTACAGTAGTCAGTTTCTTCGTAAATTAAAATAATAGTTAAAAGCTTTTAAAATGTGGCTATTAGTGTGCTTGCACCAAAAAAAAAAAACCCTAATTTTTTTTAACTAAAGACTAAAAAAAAAATTTTTAAGAGCCTCCTCGAAGGCCCGCAAACAGGCGTAATTAGCGGAAACTCGCCATGATGGCTAATTCAACGTGGGGCCGTGGCCAGATTTGTGGACGGGGCTGGCTTCGAGCGTGATGTTTTTTAAACTAGCACAGAAAATCGCAGAAACTCTATTTGCGCCGGACGTAATTTGCGCTTGAAATTCCTCGATCTTTTGTGCTGATTTGGCTGATTTTTGGCCGAATTGTGCTAGAAAAACCGGTGCAACTGAGCGGAAACTCCAGGCCGGCATCTATAATGATTATACTCTAAGGATTCCCTTTTTAAAGAAGCTTTACAACCAGTTGCTAGAGGAATGCCAATTTAGTGTTGCTGGCTTGTGTTCCTTGGTACCACAGTGCTACTGTCCAGTCTCCTTTCATTAATAAGCATCGTGCTTATTGGAAGAGAACGGCCTCCTTCCCTGCTAGGGCTGGATTTCAGCCTGAGCCACAGAGGTGTGTGGAGAACAGCTTAACACTCTGCGCTTCCTGATCCCCCAAGAAAAGGTGAGCAGCACACGCCACAGTGCCTGTGTCAGCACCACTTGTCGTTGAAAAGGAGATTGACTAATGTAATTCAGTGACGTTAAGCAACGCCTCGATTTCAAAATTCTCATCCTTGTTTTCAAATCCCTCCATGGCCTCACCCCTCCCTATCTCTGTAATCTCCTCCAGCCCCACAACCCCCCGAGATATCTGCACTCCTCTAATTTTGTCCTCCTGAGCATTCCTGATTATAATCGCTCAACCATTGGTGGCCGTGCCTTCTGTTGCCTAGTCCCTAAGCTCTGGAATTCCCTCCCTAAACCTCTCCGCCTCGCTACCTCTCTCTCCTCCTTTAAGGCGCTCCTTAAAACCTACCTCTTTCATCTGCCCTAGTTTATCCTTGTGTGGATCGGTGTCAAATTTTTTGTCTTGAAATACTCCTGTGCAGCGCCATGGGACATTTTACTACGTTAAAGGCGCTATATAAATACAAGTTGTTGTTGTTGTTAATGATTTCCTTTGCTGTGATTAATATTGCGCACTTGAAACATGTGGTTAAATTCCTCCTGTGAATTACTTAAAAGTAAACCCTCACAGTGACTTTACTAAAATTATTAGCCATAAAAATTTCACCCTTTATTTCTTCCAGAGAGTTTGATGCAGTGCTACTGGTAAAAGAATAGCCAGCTTAATAGTACCATGGGCAGTAGCACCAAGGGTAGGCCGCTGCAAGTTTTGTACTTCGTGCCTGTGTTACAGTTTTCAAAAGGAGATCTTCACTGAAGGAATTGTCAGTGTCTCTCTGGGACAGCATGTCGGTGTAGCAGCATTGAACGTGTCTCTAGTCTCCAGAAGGAATGTGCCCTGTGGGGAATAAGCACTTACCCAGTATAAAGGAGAGCGGGCAAGTCTGGGCAAGTCTGGGGCAAGTCTGGGGCAAGCTAGCCTGGGCCTCCCTTTTGAATTGACTGGTGTTTGGCTCTGGAGCAACAATTTCAGAGCTGGAAATAGAAAATGCTGAAAATGCACAACAAGCCAATCAGCATCTGATTCACTTCGCTTCCAATTTCCACCCTTCCCTCACCTTCACATGGTCCATCTCCGACTCTTCCCTTCCCTTCCTCGACTTCTCCGTCTCCATCTCTGGGGATAGGTTATTGACCAACATTCACTACAAGCCCACTGACTCCCACAGCTACCTGGACTACACTTCCTCCCACCCCGCCTCCTGTAAGGACTCTATTCCATTCTCCCAGTTTCTCCGTCTCCGCCGCATCTGCTCTGACGATGCCACCTTCCATACCAGTGCTTCCGACTTGTCTTCCTTTTTCCTCAACTGAGGATTCCCCTCTACTGTGGTCGACACGGCCCTTGACCGTGTCCGTTCTATCTCCCGCACTTCTGCCCTCACCCCTGCCCCTCCCTCCCGGAACCACGATAGGGTTCCCCTTGTCCTCACCTTTCACCCCACCAGCCTCCACATTCAACGGATCATCCTCCGCCATTTCCGCCACCTCCAGTGTGATCCCACCACCAAACGCATCTTCCCCTCACCTCCCCTTTCAGCATTCCGCAGGGACCGCTCCCTCCGCGACACCCTAGTCCACTCCTCTACCACCCCCAGCACCCCTTCCCCTTCGCCCGGCACCTTCCCGTGCAAGCGCAGGAGATGCAACACATGCCCTTATACCTCCCCTCTTCCCACTGTCCAGGGCCCCAAACACCCCTTCCAGGTGAAACAGCGATTTACTTGTACTTCCTGCAATTTAGTATACTATATTCGCTGCTCACGATGTGGTCTCCTCTACATTGGGGAGACCAAACGCAGATTGGGTGACCGCTTTGCGGAACACCTCCGTTCAGTCCGTAAGGGGGACCCCGAGCTCCCGGTGGCCTGTCACTTTAATTCTCCGCTCCACTCCCACTCTGACCTCACCGTCCTCGGCCTATTACACTGTTCCACGGAAGCTCAGCGTAAGCTCGAGGAACAGCACCTCATCTTTCGTTTAGGCACCCTGCAGCCCTCTGGACTCAATATCGATTTCAACAATTTTAGATCATAACCTAGCCCCATCACATTTATATTTTATTTTTTCATCCACCCTTTTGTTTGGCCCCCCCCCCCCTTTTTTTTTCCTCCTAGAAGCTGGTAGCTGTCCTTCATTCTGCCAGTGCATTTCACACTTCTTTTAGCCTCAACCTGTCACATTAACACCTCCTCTTGCTTTGATCATCTCTTAATGTCTCTCAATGTCTCTTAATCTCTCCTTTTGTTCTTTCATCCCCTCCCCCTTTTCCCAGCTTTATCCTTGCTTTAAATCTATTTAATTTCCTGCTTTTTCCAGTTCTGACGAAAGGTTTTCGACCTGAAACGTTAACTCTGTTTCTCTCTCCACGGATGCTGCCTGGCCTGCTGAGTTTTTCCAGTGTTTTCTGTTGTTATATCTGAAAGAGAAAGATAGGCTTAGGATTCGGGCATTAGTCTGTGTTGGTGGGGGGGGGGGGGGGGGGGGGGGGGGGGGGGGTGTTAAAGTGGGAAGAAAATAGCAAAAAGTTGGGTGATGCTAAAGACTGGATTTTATTGCACTTGAACAGTGTAAGGAATGGATTTTATTTTCTAACCCTCCCCCACGAGCAATCATATGATTCTTGATTCTTTTTCAGCACACTGGTGCGCAGCAGTAATAATGTGTTGCTTGAGGTGCTGACACTGTCCTTCAAATCCATGCGTAAAAGTACATCCATTCAAAGAACTGGCATGGTTCCCATGGATTCCAAAGCAATAGTGGAAATGCCCTTTTTAAAATGTTTTTTGCACCACCAATATGGAGGAAGTAGCCTTTAGACCTTCCAGGTATACTACCAGAATCCTGGCGTGCTAACACAAAAGGAGAAGCATTTTTTTAATTAAATGAATACTTATTAGAATTTGGCTTCATTTAATCATCGTTTAAAAAAAAAACCCAAGCTGAAACATTTGGAGTCTTTGCGTTGAGAGTTTGACACTCATCTTCTCTGCATCAGTATGATTCATTCACACACCTGTGGCCTGTCAGAATGAATCTTGTGTGTGAAGGAGGCTGATGTCCTTGGGGAACTGCATTGAGACTGTCAGAACGCACGTCCGTTTTAAAATCCGTTCTGATTATGTTGCTTCACTAGAAGGCAGCTTCATCCACTTTGTCACAGCTGAATTCAAATCTGAGCTTTCGTGTCTTGGAACACAAATCATTTTCACTATTGTGTCGGGCGGCCAATATTTTTCAACAATGTTCTCAGTAAGGCATTATCTTCACTATCTTGGGCTTAACGATGCAGTGGATAAATGTCTGGCTTATAAAGTATAGTGGTCTACTTCCCAGATGTGCCCACAATTACTTTCTTTTCCTTGCTAATAGGGTACATGGAGGAGGTGTGACAAAGGAGTGGGTAAACAAGTAGAAAGAAAACTAATGATATCATTAGCAGAGAGATCAAACAAAAAAGGAATATTTTGTAGAGTGGATTTAACCGATTTAAGGTGTACACGTGTAAGATCACAAATGATGTACAATAAAATCATTTGTAACAAGATGACCACACAATGCTGTAGTCACAGTTGAGAACTAGGAGATAATGGGAATCTTGGAAACGTGGTTAACCCCCCAGTGATGGAGGGAAGTCTATTTTTAGGTGCATCATGACTTGAATATGTATGCGGACAGGGACATTATGCAGGTACGGCATCATACATGACAGTGATATTTGGGGCTCTACAGTGTGTTGGAGTAAAACGATGATTTCCGACACATGGCCAACATGCTGGGTAGTGCCATGGCTGCTCTCGATTGGACTGAGGAAATAACAAAATAACAAATGTTGGAAAGCTATTCTGGTTTTAATTGACCCACAACTCAAGCATACTGCAGAAAGAAAACAACAACTTGCATTTATACAGCATCTTTAACGTGGTAAAACATCTCAAGGTGGCTCACAGGAGCATTCTCAAACAAAATTTGACACCGAGCCACATAAGGAGATGTTAGGACAGATGACCAAAAGCTTGGTCCAAGACTTAAATTTTAAGGAGCGTCTTAAAGGAGGAGTCAGAGGTAGAGAGGCGGAGAGGTTTAGGGAAGAAATTCCAGAGCTTTAGGACCTTGGCAGCTGAAGGCACAGCCACTAGTGGTGAGCGATTAAAATCAGGGATGCACAGGAGGCCAGTATTGGAGGTGCGCAGAGATCTCGGAGGGGTGTTGGGCTGGAGGAGGTTACTGAGATAGAGAGGGGCGAGACCATGGAGGGATTTGAAAACAAGGATGAGAATTTTAAAATTGAGATTGGGAGGCAATGTAGGTCGGCGAGCCCGGGGGGTGGGGGTGGCGGGTAATGGGTGAACGGGACTTGGTGTGAGTTAGAAGATGGGCAGCAGAGAAGAAGCAAACATTAGGAGCACAGATTTGCCAGTCAACTATATGCACTGAAATAAGTGCAATTGGGCAAATAACATGAGCCATAGCAGCATAGGTACAGGTTTGCGTAGGGGCGGTTCCTGTCCTTATATTCTTCATTGGAACACCTGTGCCAATGCATGACTCTTTTTTTTGTTCCCTTATTTTGGTTTACTTCTGTTTATTCATTTCTGTAATTGATGAGAAAAATATAAAGGAGTGATTGCCGTGAGAAAATGGCAATTTCCCACCAGAATTGCGGGATTTCGTGAAACCCATAAATTTCTGCAATAACATGAAAGCATTTTTGGAGAGTGCCATTATTTTTATAGAAGAACCTTTGGGCACCCTACCGATGTTCTGAAAGCAAATCTTCTGTAAGCATTGTCCTTGTTTTCATAGGGGCTCCTTGTTAGCTGCCCAGGTGTTTTCTTTGATGCACCTTTTTTGGCTTGGTATCCCCACAGGTGCTTCCCAGCATGTTTCCTTGGGGAGCCCCTTTAGGAAATGTTGGCAAGGCTTCCAAGGACTTTCTTTTGTGTTTGTAATCCCACTGAAGCACTTTTGGAAGCTCTTTAAGCACTCCTGTCCTCTTTAAGGTGTCCAAATACATGCAAGTTTTATTTTTATTGTCTTTTTATTTATCAGTTTTTGACCCTCTCCTCTTTACTCGAAGTGTTGAACCCTTGCAGGACCATGGTTCCGCAGGCACCAATTGCCTCTGGTAATTCATCCCAGAGATCACGTTATTCAGGTATAGTTCTTGATGGCTCGTGCAAGCAGACATAAGGGGACATCACAGGTGTGTCTGACACTAGCCAGACTTTGTGTCCTGCAGTAGTCATTGGATAACCATCAGGATTAGAAACTCTTAACGTTTCCTCCCCTTTAACCCAGGGCACAAAGTGAGCAGTCATTATACAAAGGAACTTTATGAATGAATTGACTCTACGAATGGAAAGAAAAGATAGAAAGACTTGTATTTATACAGAGCCTTTCACAACCTCAGGCTGTCCCAAAGCACTTTGCAGCCAATGAAGTACTTTTTTTTGAAGTGTAGTCACTGTTACAATGTAGAAAATGTGGCAGCCAATGTACGCACAGCAATGTCCCAAAACCAGCAATGTGATAATGACCAGATAATCTAGGTTTTTTTTTAGCCATGTTGATTGAGGGATAAATATTGGCCAGGACATTGGGGATAACAGCCCCGCTCTTCTCTGAAATAGTGTCATGGAATCTTTGACGCCCACCTGAGGTGCTGCCTCGGTTTAACGTCTCATCTGAAAGACAGCACATCCGACAGTGCAGCACTCCGTCAGCACTGCACTGGAGTGCTCAAGTGGGGCTTGAACCCACAACCTTCTGACTCCGAGGTGAGAGCGCCATCAACTGAGCCATGGCTGACACTGAAAGCTAAATACTCTGTGTAGTGCAGTGATGAAGAATCTGGTATCTGGGAGGGTTCTCCAAATCAACTGGGGCTTTGCAACTTGAGAAAAGTTGAGGTTTAAAATCTTTATCGTTACTCAATCTCAAATCACAGGAAAGGACTTTAACTATTGTCAAGTTACCCAGTTTGAGTTAACTGCAAATGATGTCAGTTGTTCAAAGTCGTGCAGTTGTCTGAAAAACTTTCAGGACAAGGAACAATAAACTGAGCAGAGAAACCTTGAGGCGTGAGCGGGGATTATACCTGTTTAATGGAAAATGGTAGGGCTGAGTGCTTTTATGGTTGTTAATACTGTGGGTGGACCATAAAGTTTCTCCTAGGAACCAGGGTTGAGATAATCTCATCACGGATACTGACAGATGGGCCACGTCATGCCCGACTGAGTCCCAGAGCATCAGGAGCTGCATTCTAGATTGAGAAGCAAAGTTAATGGTTGCAATTTGCTTGTAGCTGTACAATTTGCAGGTAATGAGAGGCTAGTTAGAACACTATAACCACTGGGCAATTGCACTGCCATCAGAAACATGTGAGCAGACATTTATAAAAAATTGAAATGTCAGTAAAATTCTGTATATTTAGTCCCGTAAAATGAACTTCATATTTGTAAAAGTTCTTGAGGGAAGAATTTAGATTATGAAATATATATACAGTAAACTCTTGTTTAAACAGCACTTTATCATCCGGAATACTTTACTAACCGGCAAAATAGATATATCTCAATACAAAATAACACCTCAATAACCGGTAATCTTGCCGAATCCATCCAGCACTCGTTTTGCCGAGTCTGAGTCTCCCGCGGTGGCCGAGTTAGTCAGTGGTGATGGTGAGTGGAAAAGCAGCACCGTGGTAGGTATACCTCTCTGTTATCCAGAATTTTTTTCATCAACCGGCACCATCCTGGTCCCATAGGTGCCGGATAAGAAAGAGTTTACTGTATATATTTTATCCTCTAATTGTCTTTCACATTTTCCTCCTTTCCCTTTATCATCTCCTGAAGGCTGTGATTTAGAACATAAGAACATAAGAAGCAGGAGTAGGCCATACGACCCTTCGGGCCTGCTCCGCCATTCAATAGGATCATGGCTGATCCGAACCTAGACTCACGTCCACTTCCCTGCCCGCTCCCCATAACCCTTAATTCCCTTATCAGCTAGGAAACTGTCTATCTCCGTTTTAAATTTATTTAATGTTGCAGCTTCCACAGCTCTCTGAGGTAGCAAATTCCATAGATTTACTACCCTCTGAGTGAAGAAGTTTCTCCTCCATCTCAGTTTTGAAACGGCAGCCCCTTATTCTAAGATTATGCCCCCTAGTTCTAGTCTCACCCATCAGTGGAAACATCCTCCCCGCATCCACCCAATCAAGCCCTCTCACAATCTTATATGTTTCGATAAGATCGCCTCTCATTCTTCTGTATTCCAATGAGTAGAGGCCCAACCTACTCAACCTTTCCTCATAAGTCAACCCCCTCATCTCCGGAATCAACCGAGTGATTTACCCTGTGGTATGATTGCATGGGCAATGGTGGCATTTTAGCACCTTGTTCAACTGGCCACTTTGTGTGTTGAGCTGGAAGAGCAGGTTTTGGCAGGTAGTTCCACCGTGGGGGGCAATCGCGACCTGAGCGGAGTCCTGTCTGCACTTGAAGCCACTCATAAATTTCCAGTAGTGGTACAGTTAACGGTCGGTCAGTTGTAAATAGGTCACTGGCAGTATCATTCGGTACTCTGTGGCTGGGTGCTGACTGACTAGTTGAAACTGCTCTGTGTTTGAAAGGTATTTATTAGAGGGAATACCTGCAAGAGTACAGAGCACAGCAAAATGAGCTGGTGGCGGAGTGAGGATTTTAAAACAGGAATTTGGTGATAGTGGAATTTAGTGCAGAGGGGGAAGGAGGTGCTAAGTAAATTAACTGAGGGACAAAAGCAAGAGAGATAGAGGGGACATTCAGGGACTTTAATTGTCTTTTTTTTTCTCCTTAAAGTCATCTGAAAAAAATTCTCAAAACAACCTTCAAACTTTCAACTTGCAAGAGGATGGAATACTTTGTGTGTCGGAGAAGTTGGTGAAATGTTTGCCTTCCAGGCAAAGTTTCTGGAGGGTTTCACCTGCAGCAACTGGAATCTGGTCGATGCACTCAAGGCTGAAGTGGTCAACCTTAGTGAGCGACTGACCACGCATCAAAACATTAAGGAGGGAGACGTTTTTATGGATAAAGTATTGGCGAAGACCCCACCGCGGGTCGGAATAGGAGAGGAAACCCTGGTCCCCAGAGGAGGAGGGTGGGTCTCTGTTAGTAAGGGGGTTAGAAGGTGGGGTCGGAGCAGAGCATCCCTGATACTCTCCCATTAGTTTCTCTCATTTGGAAAGGGATGATGTGGAAGCTCAGAAGGTGCCTGCGATAGGCAAGGACGTGCCATGCACTGAGTCAATCCAGCAGCCTGTCTAGGAAGGAAGAAGAGATAGCGTAGCAGACAAGTTGTGTTATTAGGGGATTTAGTTATTCGATTTACACGGAGAATTCTGTGCAAACCAGCCCCAGAAAAATGAATGGTATGATTCCTCCTGGGTGCACAGATCATGGATCTGATGTGCCGAGTTGACAGAATGCTAGAGGGAGCATTAGGTGAGGAACTAATTGTTGTTCCTGTGGGAACAAATAGCATAGGTAGAGGTAAACCAAAGGTCCTTTATGCTAAAATTAGGGGATTAGAAAGGAAGCTTAAGGGAAGGACCTCAAGTGCAGTATTTTCTGAATTACTACCCGTGACACGTGCAAGTGATGAGAGACAGAAGGTAATTAGGAGACCAACGTGTGGCTAAGGCTTTGGTGTTTGGAATCACAGTTTTGGTACCTCCAACAATGAAACACAAATGCTTAAAATTCCTTATTGGGATGCTCATTACTGAATGTTGTACAATGGCTTCAAGCATACCTTGGTTTCTCAAAAAGAGTATTTAATGCTGAATGAGCCAATCCATCTGAGGTATAATATATAATGATACATAAGAGATTTATTTATTCACTCATTATTGAACAAAGCAGTTGGGATCTTTGGAAAACATTGTTCAATATTTTCAGCAAAAAGGGCCAGACTGTCTTCATAGGAAAATTGGGTCATTTTAGTTCGGTCATCTGTGAACATGTTTATGACTGGAAAATGGTTGGAGGTACTGCGCGGTAGGACCTGAAAGAAGTGGCTCATTACTATTCGCAGCGATGGAAGGATGTGTTTTGCTTGTGGTCTGTTGTTCATCGCTGAAAATAAGAAGAATTTAGTGCTGTACTGTTGCTTTGCAGCCCAATGTTAAATGTGCTTCTGATCTCTCTAAATGAGATTGGCAGATGAATGTCAGTTCTGTAGTTTTCTGTTGGGGGGGGCGTAAATGCCCCAGAAACTGGTTTAATCAAACTGTAGCAAACATTGTCACTTCCACTTTCATACTTGAGGACCAGAGGCTGTGATTAGAAGGTGACTTTTACGGGAACTGTTCAAAATTTACTTGTCAACACAGCAGTCAACATATTTGTCCACGATTGAATCATGTGCAGGTTTTCTTCCCTAAAAGCTGTGCAGGAATTGAATAGTCAGCAGGTACAGAAAGCTTCTTAAGTCATTGAAATCCTCCTTCAGTACTCTGAAGTGTTAGTGGCCAGACTATAAATTACATGATTTTAGATAATGCTGAGAGCAGTGCAGCCTCGAATCATCATGTAGCTAAAGCTCCCCGACTGCCTTATTTCAATGGCCAGAAGCAGAAAATGTGCATTTGAAGTGGCACTAAATTAAAATGTGCTCCATACTTGGTCATTAAAGTAACAATATCTGTGCAAATTTAGCATCCCCACTGTAGGTGTGTGGGCGATCGGTAGGAGTTAAAACAGTTCGTACATGTGCTTTCAGACCCCCAGCGCCTCCTGGTAAATGGAGCTGTATAATTGATTGTGCTTCAAACAAATTGTTTGCAGCATAAAAATTGCTGTTGCATCAGAAGAAATAAAATGTATCTTCAAGTGGCCTGTCAGAGCAGCTCAGATGCTAAGCGCTTGACTTTGATCCAGGAGTTCATCTCCGGGGTCGGCTGCATTTCAAAGCCAGGCTCCGTCGGCTGAGTGTGATGTGATCTGGGTTGTGTTATTGAATGGAATGACGCACACGCAGCGGAGGCGCAGAGAGAACCAACAGGAATGAGCAGTATTGACTATTTCAACCCCCATCTCCTTCAGTGCTGGAAGTTTTTATGTTCTATGGTCGGCCATTTAGGACTGAGATGAGGAGAAATTTCTTCACTCAGAGGGTGGTGAATCTTTGGAATTCTCTACCCCAGAGGGCTGTGGATGCTCAGTCGTTGAGTATATTCAAGACAGAGGTCGATAGATTTTTGGGAATTAAGGGATATGGGGATAGTGCGGGAAGGTGGAGTTGAGGTAGAAGATCAGCCATGATCTCGTTGAATGGCGGAGCAGCCTCGAATGGCCGACTCCTGCTCCTATTTCTTACGTTCTTATCCCCACCCCCGCCCAAACTTAAATCCTACTCGCTCTATTGGACCGCAGAGTTGTACAGGTGGTCGTCCTGGAGCTATTTACTCCCAGACTCACTTTCCTATCGAGCAGTTTGCAAAATTAGGAAATAATGTGGAGAGAGAAAGAATGCAATTAAAATTGAAACCGTAGTATTTTGAAATCTCGCAATCCCACTCGCTTGAATAAGTCTGCTGCCTCCTCCCTTGCTGGGATCAATTGATTAACTCACCGGCTATAGCAAGAAACGTGTTTGTGAAAGTATTAAGGCCCATAACAGCCTTGACATTCTACTAATATAGTTTTGTTTGTGAAATGTGCGCTGTACCTGTGATATATAGAAGCTGATAGCTATAATGTATTTTTTAAAAGATTTTTTTTCTCGTCTCATGAGGTCTCATAGCTCACTCCAGGGCTTTGCAGATGAAAGTGAATAACAGATGTGACATATTGACCAGCGTGCTATATATAACAAAAGATTTTAATAACTCAATTTTTTTTGGCATGGACAACAGCTCAAATCAAACAAATAGGCTTGTCTCCTTGCAGCTGCAGTAGGAGCCCTTTATTGATCTTTGACTCTGACAAATGTGCACTTGCTTTGGCACTTGGATTGAATTAATCAATTAAACTGGATTCGGTGAGCAGTTCTCATAGAATCATAGAACCTTACACCATGGAAGGAGGCCACGAGGCCGATGCTGGCTTTTTGAAAGAGCTGTCCAATTTCGCCCCACACCCCAGCATTTTCCCCCCCCCGTAACCCTGCAAATTGTCCTGGGGTAGGGGAGTCTTAGGCTGGGGTAGGCCGTTAAGCACTGCATTCTTTCCCCTGCAGTCCTTGTGCTAGAGATAGGAAAGAGACAGGGGAAATAGAAGTAGAGTAGATAGCTCTGACATGGACCGAGCCAGCTCAGTTACTGTGGGCCAGGTGACCTTCTTGTGTGCTGAAATTCCAGTGGGTCACTTCTCGGAATGATTGCCAGGATGGAAACCTCTGTTGCCTAAAATCTCACACAGGTCGGGGACTCGGGTTAAGACCACAGCTGGCGCTTTCATCCTTGCCAGTGAGGGGCACAGTACTGGCCACCGACCAGCTCCAGCAATCAGCAAGCGGCGTTCAGTTGTAAATTAATCAAAACCTTGAGATGAAATTGCTTCCTTGCAGTGCAGTAAAAGTCAACAGCGGAAAAGAAACTCTAATTGGCATTAATCAGGAAGAACAGGCCCCGGATTGAAGCACCTACGCTGTTTAGGAAAAAAGACTGCTTAGGAACACGAAAACAATGGTCACGGTATAGTGGCCAACAATGAGTAACAGGAAGTGACTTGAATGTACAAAATACAGTTGTTTTAAAGTTAATTTAGTCTCTTTTATAGTGATTTTATTCCTTCATCTAGTCTGGCTGGCAGCTGTCCTTCATTCTGCCAGTGCATTTCACACTTCTTTTAGCCTCAACCTGTCACATTAACACCACCTCTTGCCTTAATGTCTTTTAATGTCTCTTAATCTCTCCTTTTGTTCTTTCATCCCCTCCCCCTTTTCCCAGCTTTATCCTTGCCTTAAATCTATTTCATTTCCTGCTATTTCCAGTTCTGACGAAAGGTCTTCGACGTGAAACGTTAATTCTGTTTCTCTCTCCACGGATGCTGCCTGGCCTGCTGAGTTTTTCCAGCGTTTTCTGTTGTTATTTCTGGTCTTTACCTGCTGCTTACAGCTTGATCCACACCAGAAACCAGCAGGTTTACACAGCGAGTTGTTGTGATCTGGAACGCACTGCCTGAAAGGTTGGTGGAAGCAGATTCACGAGTAACTTTCAAAAGAGAATTGGATAAATGCTTTGAAGGGAAAAAATTTACAGGGCTATGGGGAAAGAGCAGGGGAATGGGACGAATTGGATAGCTCTACCAAAGAGCTGGCACAGGCGTGATGGACCGAATGGCCTCCTTCTGTGCTGTATCGCTCTATTATTCTATTCTCTCTCGCTGCGGCCAAGAAAAAGAAAGAAAGACTTGCATTTATATAGCGCCTTTCACGACCACCGGACGTCTCAAAGCGCTTTACAGCCAATGAAGTACTATTTGAAGTGGAGTCACTGTTGTAATGTGGGAAACGTGGCAGCCAATTTGCGCACAGCAAGGTCCCACAAACAGCAATGTGACAATGACCAGATAATCTGTTTCTGTTATGGTTGGTTGAGGGATAAATATTGGCCAGGACAAGAGGGCACAGTGATGTGTTTCCAAGCTACTGCCACTGCGTGTGTGAATCTGATTTGGTGACCACTTCCCTCCTGACGTTCTTCGCTTTATGGGGAGCAGCCTGAGCTCCCCTTGCTGCCGCCACGAAGCCGTGTGGTGGGGGTGGGTTTGAAGCTGCGTTCCTGTGGTCCAAGCTCCACACCCTGGTGCTCCCACACCCTGGTGCTCCCACACCCTGGTGCTCCTACACCCTGGTACTCCAACACCCTGGTGCTCGACACCCTGGTGCTCCAACATGCTACACCACAACATGTAGCATTTACATCCGTGACCTGTGGGTTTTCTACAGGTAATAAATAGGTTGAAGAGTGCCTTCACTGTAGTTCAACAGAATTCCTGCCAACCAGCAGATTTGGACCGAGGAGGGAGGGGAAAGTGAGCAGGAGCGCAGCTTATATTCATTTGTACGTTGCACATGAACAAATTTAGATTTTCCCCAATCTATCTGACTTAACTATTTCAACTGTTGAGAAAATATTGTAGCTTAACAGCAAAGCTAATGGGAGATTTGACAGTTTTCAGCATATTTCAGAGAAGCAAGAACAATGGGTGCAATTTGTTAAGACTTGAGTATTGTTGGTGTCTGACCTGCTTAAGATTCTCCAAATCAAACTCGTCAGAAATCCACAGAAGTAGACTTTCCAATTGCTTGAGATGGAGCACACAATTTCTTCTCCCACTGTAGGATCACACTCCACTTACCGACAGGCTAGACAATTTACGGGCAGGTTGACGAGAGCTGAGGCTTGGGGCCTTCCAAGTGTACCCTGAGGGGAAATGACTCAGGTTGTGGTAGAAAGACAGAGAACTGATGAATCTGAGGATTTTTTTTTCCCATTTTATTTTCTACATTTTAAGCTGATTGGGAGAGTGGGTTAGTTGGACAAGGAACAGCTCACTCCATTCACCAGCTGTTGCACAGTATTTACGCTTCAGCAGATAGGTAGGGACGCAGATAAAGAGCATTCCATGTGTTTCAGCTTAGTTCCGAACTCCTGCAGATATGGTGCTGTACACTTCAGTACCAGAGCATAATAAGGTCTGCAATTTAATTTACATAACTTTCCACTTAACTTTTTCCCCATTTAGTTGTCCTCGCACAGTGGCTCCAGATGAGAAAACGATGGCAGTCACTGACTCCAACACAATGGCTGTACATCCGACTTCAGATCTGGCTGACCGGCCTGCTGCTAATAGGAAATAAGCAATCGCAAAACACTGCAGATGCTGGGAATATAAGAACATAAGAAATAGGAGCAGGAGTAGGCCATGCGGCCCTTCGAGCCTGCTCCGCCATTCAATGAGATCATGGCTGATCTTCTGCCTCAACTCCATTCACCGGCCCTATCGCCATATCCCTTGATGCCTGTACTAGTCAGAAATCTATTGACTTCTGTTTTGAATATACCCAGTGACTGAGCCTCCACAGCCCTCTGGGGTAGAGAATTCCAAAGATTCACCACCCTCTGTGAAGAAATTTCTTCTCATCTCAGTCCTGAATGGCCTACCCTTTATCCTGAAGCTGTGGCCCCTGGTTCTAGACTCCCCAGCTAAGGGAAACATTCTCCCAGCATCTACCCTATCAAGCCCTGTAATAATTTTGTATGCTTCAATGAGATCCCCTCTCATTCTTCTGAATTCAAGAGAATACAGGCCTAGTTTACTCAATCTCTTCTCATACGACAGTCCCACCATCCCAGGAATCAATCTCGTTGCACTCCCTCTATGGCAAGTATATCCTTCCTTAGGTAAGGAGACCAAAATTGTACACAGTACTCCAGGTGTGGTCTCACCAAGGCCCTATATAATTGGAGTAAGACTTCTTTACTCCTGTACTCAAATCCTCTTGTAATGAAGGCCAGCATACCATTTGCCTTCCTAATGGCTTGCTGCACCTGCACATTCACTTTCAGTGACTCATGTACAAGGACACCCAGGTCCCTTTGAGCATCTGCATTCCCCAATCTTTCACCATTTAGGAAATACTCTGCCTTTCTGTTTTTTCTACCAAAGTGGATAACTTCACATTTATCCACATTATATTCCATCTGCCATGTTCTCGCCCACTCACTGAGCCTGTCGAGATCCCCTTGAAGCCTCTTCACATCCTCTTCACAACTGACACTGCCACCTAGCTTTGTGTCATCAGCAAATTTGGAAATGTGACATTTCGTCCCCTCATCCAAATCATTGATATAGATTGTGAATAGCTGGGGCCCAAGCACCGATCCTTGCGGTACCCCACTAGTCACAGCCTGCCATCCTGAAAAAGACCCGTTTATCCCTACTCTTTGTTTTCTGTCTGTTAACCAATTCTCAATCCATGCTAGTATATTACCACCAATTCCATGTGCCCTAACTTTGTTCACCAACCTCTTGTGTGGGACCTTATCGAAGGCCTTCTGAAAATCCAAATACACCACATCTACTGGTTCCCCTTTGTCTACTCCACTAGTTACATCCTCAAAGAACTCCAATAGGTTTGTTAAACAGGATTTCCCTTTCATAAATCCATGTTGACTCTGCCCAATCTTACTATTAGTTTCTAAGTGCCCAGTTATTGCATCCTTTATAATAGATTCCAGCATTTTCCCAACTACTGATGTGAGGCTAACAGGTCTGTAGTTCCTTGTTTTCTCTCTCCCTCCTTTCTTAAATAGCAGGGTTACATTTGCTATCCTCCAATCTGCAGGAAGCATTCCAGAATCTAGAGAATTTTGGAAGATGACAACCAATGCGTCCACAATCCGAATGGCCAAATGTTTCAAAACCCTAGGATGTCGGTCATCCGGTCCTTGGGATTTATCGACTTTTAGTCCCATTAATTTTGCTAGTACTGTTTTTTTACTAATAATTTCTTTAAGTTCCTCTTTCTCGTCACACCCTTGGTTTTCTCGTATTTCTGGGAGGTTTTTTGTGTCTTCCTCCGTGAAGACAGAAACAAAGTATTTATTTAATTTCTCAGCCATTTCCTCATTCCCCATTATAAATTCTCCCGTCTCTGACTGCAAAGGACCTACATTTACCTTCGCCAGTATTTTCCTTTTCACATACCTATAGAAGCTTTTACAATCCGTTTTTACATTTTTCACTAGTTTGTGCTCAAATTCCATTTTCCCTTTCATTATCAATTTCTTGGTCCCCCTTTGCTGATTTCTAAAAAGATCCCAATCCTCAGGCTGACCGCTTTTTTTTGGCAACTTTATAAGCTTCCTCCTTTGACTTAATACTAGCTTTAATTTCTTTTGTTAGCCATGGTTGGATCACTTTTCCTTTTGGGTTTTTATGCCCTAGAGGAATATATGTTTGTTGCAAATTATGCATTATTTCCTTGAATGTTAGCCATTGTATGTCCACCTTCATACCTTTTAGTGCAGTTTCCCAATCTACCATGGCCAACTTGTCCCTCATACCCTTGTAGTTTCCTCTGTTTAGATTGAAATATGAAATAAAATCAGAAAACGCTGCAGGTCAGACAGCATCTGGAGAGAAAAGCAGAGTTAACCTTTCAGGTCAATGACCTTTCATCAGCACCCTGGCCATATACCTGAAATGTTCGCCTCATTTTTAATGCTGCCCCCCACCCCCCCCGAGGGTCAGAGGGTTCCGGGGGGGGCGGGTGGTGGTGGTGAAAATATCGGGGTCAAGCAACCCGACCCCATTCCTGCCCGTTTAAAAATAAGACAAAGACAAATCAGGCCATCGTCGAGGCTCCCACAAAAGGCAAGCGGGGTCCTATTAACATTTAAAAGTCATGGAATAATCGGCGCCTGACTTCAATTTAACAGTAAGTCTCTCACTCTGGGATTCCCAGCAGCAGATCTGAGGCAGGAGGTCCCGACTGGCCAAGGTAAGTGCTGAAGATCAGCTCCTTTTAGCACTCCTTGTGAATCAAGAGGAGAAGATGTGCTACCCCCCAGGCCTCTCAAAGAAGCCTTCCACCTCCCCAGACCGATCACGGCCCCGATGTGCTGGCTGTGTCGTCTCCCCCCCCTCCCCCCCATGGCCCCGATGTCCTGGCTTCCCTCCCAGCCCCGATGTTCGTGCGGCCCGGAGCCTCAGCCTCTACTGGCTGTCGGGGACCGTCCCCACAGGTCCCTGGCTGCAGCCTCCTGCCGCTTCTCCGTGCTCCCGCCCGCCGGGTCAGGCTGTCTGCAGAAGGTTAAAACTTAATGTTATCAAGCCTGAAAGTTACATAATGTCTCGTTAGATAAAGCAGTACACCAATAGTGATTGAAGGAAGAATAGGGGGGCATGATCACTCTTCACATTACCAAGTATTACAAAGTATTTACAGCACAGAAACAGGCCATTTGGCCCAATAGATCCATGTCAGTGTTTATGCTCCACACGAGCCTCCTCCCACCCTTCTTCATCTAACCCCATCAGCATATCCTTCTATTCCTTTTCCCCCTCATGTGCTTGTCTAGCTTTGTACCGTTTTCTGAGGCCGTTAAGCTTGTGGCGTTACATTTACTTGTACCATTTTTTTAAGGCCATTACATTTGCTTGTACCAAGAGTGCAACCCGGTAACTCTTGGTACCTTGGTAACCTGGTAACAACCTGGCTAAGCGTTTGATTCCTGACCAAAATTGTAATCTCACGGCTGCCAGACCATCAGTGAATTGCCTCAGTGCTCTGAAATCTGTCCGTTTGCAGGCTGATTGCATTGCCAGGGTACATAATGCAGCTTGTCTCACTTGAATTGTGCTGGTATATTGTGCTGCAGTAGTTATCGTGAGGTAGTCCCTTAGGATAGTCCCAGTTGCCGGAGGATGTGTGCTGGCAATTTGCTTATCAGAGGAGAGAACAGGTAGGAAATCATTACTTTTCTACTCGGAAGTACCTGTGGGAAAACTATATCCCAGATCTCGGAACAAACTCAGCTGGATTTGCTGTGCCAAGCAAAATGCAATATTTATTTCAAGCAAAATAATTTCTGCTTAAAATGTGCTTTGTATGATTCATACTCCATTAGAGACCTTAGTGAATTAGTAGACAATTTATATAAGCTATTCCTAATTATAGGACATAAAACAGAATTGAACACAACTATTTTGGAGACTTGCTTGGTAAATGAGACCATATTCATTTAATTTGGTGATTTATCAGCAATGATTATCATTATATTAGCCAGCAAATCTCCTGCAATGGCTTCTCATCCCACCCCCGCACCGTTATTTCTAGTTTCCCCTGATGATCTATCCTAGCCTGCCTCCTATTTCTAATTTACATGCTGCTGCTCGGTGATTTCATCCGAAAGACGTGATCTAGGTTCCACATACATGCTGACCACATCGAGCTCTACCTCCACTGCTTCTGTATTGTCCGCTTGTTTGTCCCAGATTCAGTCCTGGATGAACTGAAATGTCCTCCATTTAAACATTGGGAAGAGTGAAGCCACTGTCTTCACCCCCCGCCACCCATTCCCTTTCCACCAATTCCATCCAATGTTCCCTCTTTTTTTTTTGGCCCATGCGGCCCCTTTAACTGGCTGTGCGGGCTATTCAAAATTCCGCACATGCACGGTTTTCCTATTTAGAAGCCGGCTCACTGGCTGCGCGTGACCTCCGGAGCGCTGCTTGGCCGCGCAGCTTAAAGGGAACATTGATTCCATCCCTCCTTATCTCTGTAACCTCCTTCAGCCCTGCAACCCTTCAAGAGCTCTGTGTTCCTCCAACTTTTGTCTCCCCCACTCTCTTTGCTCCACCATTGGCGGTTGTGCCTTCAGCCATCTGAGCCCCAAGCACTGGAATTCTATCCCTGAACCTCTCCGCCTCCGTTAAGACCCTCCTTAAAATCTACCTTTTGACCAAACTTTTCGTCACCTGTCCTTTTTTGGCTCAGTGTCAACTTTTGTCTGAATATGCTCCTGTGAAGTGCCTTGGGACGTCTACCTCCGTTAAAGACGCTATTTAAATGCAAATTGTTGTATGATGTGTTTTCTACCATGGTCAGTGTTGCGGAGAATTCCTCTGAAGCTGTCTTCTGTTACGGCTGAGTGCGAAATATGGAGTTGCTTTGGGAACCCTTGTCACCTAACTTGACTGTCTCCCATCTGACCGTTTTGTGTACAAATACATTTTTTCTTTACAGAACACTGCAGTTGAAATCATCTGGAAAATATTCCGGAATCCGTTGGAATGTTTGTTTACATAAATAAGAAAGCTCAGTGGATGCTGTTTGCAATTCCCGCGAGTGCATCAGTGTCTAGGTCATTATGTGCTGCTCTTCCTTGCGTACAAACATTGCTTGTAATCGCTGTTATTTGGCTCTCGGATGGCTCTGCTTGGGTTTTTGTTTTCTTAGTTTAATCTGGAGGGGGGGAAGTATGTGTCCAACTGGCGCTTCTGTTTTCGGATGGCATTTTTGTTACTGCTGGGCACACCAGGTTGGGCCATTTTGTGTGGTGATGCCGAGTTGTTTTGGATGCTCGCATGATTTAAAAGAAGTGCCTTTGACCCAAAACATCAATTTGATGGAGATGTAAATTGGTCATTGCAGTGGCGCACCAAAGTGTGGAGGGACCTACGCAGATCCCGGCTGAAGACTGTGCTTGGGATCAAATTGAGAGGAAAAAATCTGTTGGGAGAGCCGTCACTGGCTCACTTCTATGAACCACTCTGTCTGGTTCAGTTTCTGCTGACCGAGGGATACTTGACCCTGGAGGAAAGATGGTCAGAATAAAAAATTCAATCGATCATAAATAAGCAATTTTAAAATAATTTTTAGAATATAGTTTGGAGTCGACTGTATGAGCTAGGAATTCAAATACATAAATGTCTGCTTTGAGACTAATTCTGTCAGTTATTTCCGAGAGGACTCAATGAGTCACCTTAAAGATTTTATTTTAGCACAGTGTGAAAAGATATTGATTTGAATGTCATCTCCTCCTTAAACCTCCAGCAGGTCACTTTTACCTAACATGATAGATCTATCTATTTAACAGAACAAAAACAGATTATGTGCTCATTATCACATTGCTGTTTGTGGGAGCTTGCCGAGCGCAGATTGGCTGCCACGTTTCCTACATTGCAACAGTACTTCAAACTTCAAAAGTACTTCATTGGCTGTAAAGCGCTTTGGGATGTCCAGTGGTTGTGAAAGGCGCTATATAAGTGCAAGTCTTCCTTTTCTTTCTTTCTTTCTTATTTCCATGGGCAGCTAAGAATCGATCCACCTTGGACACAAACTGAGGCTTTGCTGGTTTTCTGTAATTCTCTTTCCTGTGCCCATTTTTTGCCCTCTCTTCATCTTTTGAAGGCTTTCACCACTTGCTGGTTCCACAGGTGGTGGCCACTCTTTGGTTCCTCACCCAACTGGTCATTATTTACGCGCGAGTCTTATGATGGCTACTGGGTAGGCTCTTGGACTGCAGAGGGGCATTGCAACCGAGTTCGACCCTACTCTCCTCTTTTGGACACACTTCCAGCACGGGTCAAGAGCGCAAATCCTGGCTAATCTTCCCCTCCCTAACCCAAAGGATTGAACTTGGGATCTTTCTGGTCGGTATGGCCCAGCTACTTACTGAACCGACTCACGGAAACGCCGGGGAGCAGCGTCACAGCTTTGGATTTCCATCAATTCCTCCAGCTCGGTGTGCCACTACTCACCGGAATAATTTCTTCTTCTCTTGCTTTTATACATTCTTGATCCCTAAGTGCTGAAGAAATGGATTTGGGCAGCCCACAGTTGGGTTTTAGTCCCTTTCAGCCATGCCGGTATGAACGCCTCCTCGCTCTGCGGAGTTCTTCTGTTGCCAGAAGCACCAATCTTTTTTTTTTAAAAGAGTCTTGGCTAGCCATGATTTAGCTGCAGGCAGATTTAACGAGCTCATTCTGTGCCCTGCTTCCTGCCTTGGGTGAGATGCGAGCATTCAGTTGAACGTCTCTAGGTGTTCCGTCTTAGTGATGCTCCATGCAGGTTTAAAACCTGTGATTCCTTCCTCGTTACACTTGGACCAAAAAGACATAAAGGGATTTGCGAGTACAAGTCCAATTCAGAGACCTTTTCCTGAGTTTCAGAAGCTAACTGGAGCATCATAAAAATACGTTAAAATCTTAATTTTTTAAATATGTTTATCTTCTCTTGCGGAAATTGGAAAAGTGTTACTTCCTGCTTCAGGTCCTCTGTAATTTTCCTGATCGGTGGTTCTACATTGAATTTCTATTAAAGGGCTCCTGCCAGTGGTAAAACAGGCACTACAGTGAAGTAGATGTGTAAGTTTCCATAATGTACCTGAGGACTTGATCCTTGCTCTGCACTGTTGGCTAATCTCAGTTGGTGCCGTGGCAGGGGTGATACAATTGGCCTCAGCCTCTGGGTGTTGGAAGGGAAAATCCGCCATGCTCCCTGCTCCCGATTGCTTTTGACTCCGACCGGAAGTGCGTGGATACCTCTTGCGGATAGGAGCGGGCTTGTCTGTGATGTCTTTCACAGTCAAATAGCCCACTGACACCACCCCTCCCCCCCACCCTCACACCCCCCAAGGCTTACATGAATAATGGATGCCAGAGGGTTACTGGTGAGTTCGAAACTACAACCCTCCTACATTTTTCAATTGAGTGACGCAGGAAGAGCACCCGCCCAACATTCCGTATACTGACCCTGGGGCCAGCCTCATTGACGTAATGGAGGCGAGCTGAGCTACCCTGTGCCAGAAACCAAGTTCACCAGAGCCCTATATGACTGATATGTGATGCTGTGCCCACATGGTGGGGGTGAATATCTGCGGGGGTGCTCCGATTTTCCAAGATTTCAGCGGCTCTTCCGCCGAAGTTGCGGCAGACAGGTGGGGCAACCCCTCAGTGCGCGCACAACAATTGCTCACGTTAACAATTTACCTTTAACTGTAAGATCACCGTTACAGTACCTTCATCTGCTGTCCAATTCTCCCTTTTAACTCCCTCTCGCTTCAGAATGGGCACTTAAGGTCTGTACTCATGCTGGATCAAAGTGCGGCAAATTGTTCAGAGTATGTTTGCTAACAGGTATCAGTCCGGAAAGAGAGTATGTCAAATCCAAACCTTTTATTCATCTTCACAGAGTTCAAACCTGATCAAACTGCATTATAATGTAACATTTTTAGATCTGCCAAGAAATAATTCAGTTTGGATCCGGAATTGTATAAACCTACAATAAAGAGTCAATAAGCCATAATTGCAGCGCAGCCCATCCATTCAGACGTTCGGTCACTGCACAACACAACATAACCTCGGCTTTATAGAAAAGTAAGTAGACTTAACACACGTTGCTGTTTGTTGGTAAATTATGATGATGTTAGGAAATACATATTTGGGATCACTTTTGGTGGGATCAGGATTCCATATTTAAATACAACCCTTCCTCTTTATACACCATAGTATGGTACAGTTAGGTTTTTTCTGATATAAGTAAGCTACCCCTACCCCCACACATTTAGTTCATATGATAGTGGTGAAGAGGATGATGAGGACCAAGCCACCCAAGAGTTGCAGCTGCAGGATAGAGCCCTCTCTCAGGGCAGCAGCACATGCCAGGCCTTCGCCTGTCCCCCTCGCAACGCAAGACCAGTAGAACGTGGGCGGGACCACCAAGCTGACGTGGCCTTCAAAAGCCTCCTATAGATCCTATCTGTGGCTACGCCTTCAGCGTCCGCCTTGCTATCTCTCTTTCCTCCTTTATGACGCTTCTTAACACCTACCTCTTTGATGAAGCTTTTGGTCACCTGCCCGAATTTATCCTTATGTGGATCGGTGTCAAATTTTTTGTCTTGAAATACTCCTGTGCAGCGGCTTGGGACGTTTTACTTCGTTAAAGGCACTATGTAAATACAAGTTGTTGTTGTTGTCTCCACCCAAACTTTCTTCACTGCTGGCTAGGGGTCTTCTTATCTGCCGTGTGAAGCACTCGGAGGCGTTCTTCTGGATGTGGAATTCATTATAAATACAAGCTGTTGACCACTGCATTAATATGTAATAAGATAGATAACCTGGGAGAATATCCTAGTGTTGGGCCTTGGTTTGTACTGCTTACAGACAAACCATTGACAGCCTCTTTATTTCTTTGCTGGCCCTTCTTCTCTGTTCATGTCTGGCAGGGATCATCCAAAATTTAATGGAGGTCAAGAAGAGGTTGACAATTAGTTCGAAAACAGGCCGAAGACACGAGTGATTCGAAACAGGATTCTCCAAGGAATGATGACCTTGGCGAGTGAGTCCTGCAATGGGATCATTTGGAAAGCAAACCAAAAGAAATGGTGCACTTCTGGGCTAACTACAGATCTTTCCCACTGCTTACCCAGAATTCCTTTCTCCTTCAAAGGGTCCACTGCAAGATTAACCATTCTGCTATTTGCTCTCTGAATGCGTTAATAGCAGGATAGGGATCAAAACTAAGTTCTTTCGCTGGATATTTTGAATCTCTTGATCACCCGTTCCACCTGGAGGGAGATGCCAGTTCCTTCACCTCCAGCACTGCAGAACGGTGCTGCAAGGAGGTCCCACACCCTCAGCAGGGCAGGCCAGGTTACACACTGGACGTAGAAGCAGGGACACCTCTGTGTTTTCTTCCTTGCCCACCCTGGGCACCAGCACACTCTTCGCCCTCTTAAAGCAACACTTGCACAAATAACCTTTCACAATGCTCTTTGGTTAAGGAGGGCTCGAACCTGGCAAGGGTTTTGTCGAAACATTAAATAAGTATGAACATAAATTGTCCCCAAGAGCATGTTTCACCAACTAGGCTACTACAAACAAGCTTCAGTTGCAGGTGAAGGGGGCTTCTCACAGATGTTGGGTGTCCTTTTAGCTTTTATATCTATCATTGACATTTACCGTTCTTTCTCCCTCCCTTTCACTGGCTTATCCTTTGCTGAATTTGTTTGCTCCCCTTTCATAAGCTTAGTGATATTTCACTGACCTGTAGCTTCACCCTTCAGTAGATACATCTGTATTCACCTACCTGTCAGTGCTTTTGAGGAATCATTTACCCTTTCACTAATTTGTAATTCATTTTCCATGTATCCTTGTGTTCTGTGGACAGCCCTAGCCAGCTGTGACAACTAAGAAAAAGCAGATTATCCTTCGATTAAATGTTTTTTTCTGCTAGTAAACCATGGTTATAGATTTTCTTGTGTCTCTGTTGCACAATTGGCCAGCCGAGCTTTGATCTGCACAGTGGTAGGGCACTGTCAATCATTCCTCCTCAGGACAGAATGTGTTGCTTCCATGTTGTGACCCCATTGAAAATAGAAACATAGCAGCAGGAGTAGGCCATTCGGCCCTTCGAGCCTGCTCCGCCATTCAGTATGATCATGGCTGATCCTCTATCTCAATACCATATTCCCGCTCTCTCCCCATACCCCTTGATGCCTTTTGTGTCTAGAAATCTATCTATCTCCTTCTTAAATATATTCAGTGACTTGGCCTCCACAGCCTTCTGTGGTAGAGAATTCCACAAGTTCACCACCCTCTGAGTGAAGAAATTTCTCCTCATCTCAGTCCTAAGTGTCCTACCCTGTATCCTGAGACTGTGACCCCTCGTTCTAGACCCCCCAGCCAGGGGAAACATCCTCCCTGCATCCAGTCTGTCTAGCCCTGGCACAATTTTATACGTTTCAATGAGATCCCCTCTCATTCTTCTAAACTCAAGTGAATACAGGCCTAGTCGACCCAATCTCTCCTCATACGACAGTCCTGCCATCCCAGGAATCAGCCTGGTGAACCTTCGCTGCACTCCCTCTATGGCAAGTATATCCTTTCTTAGGTAAGGAGACCAAAACTGCACACGTACTCCAGGTGTGGTCACACCAAGGCCCTGTATAACTGTAGTAAGACATCCTTGCTCCTGTACTCAAATCCTCTTGCAATGAAGGCCAACATACCATTTGCCTTCCTAACTGCTTGCTGCACCTGCATGTTTGCTTTCAGTGACTGGTGTACAAGGACACCCAGGTCCCTCTGTACATCAACATTTCCCAATCTGTCACCATTTAAATAATACTCTGCCTTTCTGTTTTTCCTACCGAAGTGATAACTTCACATTTATCCACGTTATACTGCATCTGCCATGTATTTGCCCACTCACTCAACTTGTCTAAATCGCCTTGAAGCCTCTTTGCATCCTCCTCACAACTCTCAATCCCTCCTAGTTTTGTGTCGTCAGCAAACTTGGAAATATTACATTTGGTTCCCTCATCCAAATCATTGATATATATTGTGAATAGCTGGGGCCCAAGCACTGATCCCTGCAGTACCCCATTAGTCACCGCCTGCCACCCTGAAAAAGACCCATTTATTCCTACTGTCTGTTTCCTGTCTGTTAACCAATTTTCAATCCATGCCAGTATATTACCCCCAATCTCATGTGCTTTAATTTTACACACTAACCTCTTATGTGGGACTTTATCAAAGGCCTTCTGAAAATCCAAATACACCACATCCACTGGTTCTCCCTTATCTATTCTACCAGTTACATCCTCAAAAAACTCCAGTAGGTTTGTCAAACACAATTTCCCTTTCATAAATCCATGTTGACTTTGTCTAATCCCTTTGATATATTCTAAGTGTTCTGTTATCACATCCTTTATAATAGACTCTAGCATTTTCCCTACTACTGATGTTAGGCTGTAGTTCCCTGTTTTCTGTCTCCCTCCTTTTTTTAAATAGTGGGGTTACATTTGCCACCCTCCAATCTGCAGGAACTGTTCCATAATCTATAGAATTTTGGAAGATGACAACCAATGCATCCACTATTTCCATGGCTACCTCTTTTAGTACTCTGGAATGCAGATTATCAGGCCCTGCGGATTTATCGGCTTTCAGTCCCATTAATTTCTCCAGCACTATTTTTTTGCTAATACTAATTTCCTTTAATTCCTCCTTCTCAATAGACCCTTGGTTCCCTAGCATTTCTGGGAAGTTATTTGTGTCCTCTTCTGTGAAGACAGAACCAAAATATTTGTTTAATTGCTCTGCCATTTCCTTGTTCCCCATTATAAATTCTCCCGTTTCTGATTGTAAGGGACCGACATTTGTCTTCACTAATCTATTTCTTTTTACATACTTGTAGAAGCTTTTACAGTCCGCTTTTATGTTCCTTGCAAGTTTACTCTCATACCTATTTTTCCCCTCTTAATCAATCTTTGGTCCTTTTTTGCTGAATTCTAAACTGCTCCCAATCCTCAGGCTTGCTACTTTTTCTGGCAACTTTATATGACTCCTCTTTGGATCTAATACTATGCTTAATTTCTTTTGTTAGCCATGGTTGGGCCACTTTTCCTTTTGTGTTTTTAGAAAAAAAAAACTTAGAAAAATAGAAGCAGGAGTAGGCCATTTGGCCCTTCGAACCTGCTGCCCCATTCAAAATTATCATGGCTGATCCTCTATCTCAATACCATATTCCTGCTCTCTTCCCATCCCCTTGATGCCTTTTGCGCCAGAAAGGAATGTATAACTATTGCAATTCATGCATCCGTTCCTTAAAGGTTAGCCATTGTCTATCCACCGTCATGCCTTTTAATGAAGCTCCCCAATCTATCATAGCCAACTCACTCCTCATACCTTCGTAGTTTCCTTTGTTTAGATTTAGGACCCTAATTTCGGATTGGACTTCTTCACTTTCCATCTTAATGAGGAATTCTATCATGTTATGGTCACTCTTCCCTAAAGGACCCCGCTCAACAAGATTATTAATTAACCTCTTCTCATTGCACAATACCCAATCTAGGATAGCCTGTTCCCTAGTTGGCTCCTCAATGTACTGGTCTAAAAAACCATCTCGTACATACTCCAGGAATTCATCCTCCACAGTATTATTGCTAATTTGGTTTGGCCAGTCTATATGTAGATTAAAGTCACCCATGATTACTGTAATACCCTTGTTACATGCATCTCTAATTTCCTGTTTGATGCCATCCCCTACATTACCACTACTGTTTGGAGGCCTATAGTCAGCTCCGACCAATGTTTTCTGCCCCTTAGTGCTTCTTAACTCCACCCAGACTGATTCTACATCTTGATTTTCTGAGCCAATATTCTTTCCCACTATTGCACTGATTTCATCCTTTACTAACAACGCCACCCCACCTCCTTTTCCTTTTCGCCTGTCCTTCCTAAATATTGAATATCCTTGGATATTCAGCTCCCAGCCTTGGTCACCCTGCAGCCATGTCTCCGTAATTATATCGTATCCGTTTACATCTATTTGTGCTGTTAATTCGTCGACCTTATTACGAATGCTTCGTGCATTCAGATACAGTGCCTTTAGATTTGTCTTTTTAACATTTTTAGACATCTTAACATTTTTTTGCATTATGGCCCTATTTATCATCTTACCATTTTTCTTACCCGGACCCTATTTGTTAGTGCACTCCTTTGTTTGTATGCTCTGTCCCTTCCTGACACAATCTGGTTATCCTTACCCCAATCCCTTTCCTGCACTACTTCCTTGTCTTTTCTCTTTAGCATTCTAGATTTCTCTCCACCGGGACCCTCCCCACCCTCATTTAGTTTAAAGCCCTATCTACCTCCCTAATTATTCGATTCGCTAGAACTCTGGTCCCAGCATGGTTCAGGTGTAGTCCATCCCAACGGAACAGCTCTCTCTTTCCCCAGTACTGGTGCCAGTGCCCCACAAATCGAAACCCACTTCTCCCACACCAATCTTTGAGCCACGCATTCATCTCCCTGATCCTATTGACCCTCTGCCAATTTGCTTGTGGCTCCGGTAATAATCCAGAGATTATGAACTTTGTGGTTCTGCTTTTTAATTTAGTCCCTAGCTGCTCAAACTCTCTCAGCAGAAGCTCTTTCTTTGTCCTACCTATGCCGTTGGTACCTACGTGGACCACGACAACTGGATCCTCCCCCTCCCACTCCAAGTTCTTCTCCAGCCCGGAGGAGATATCCTTTACCCTGGCACCGGGTAGGCAACATAGCCTTCGGGACTCACGCTCTTGGCTGCATAGAACAACCACCTTCCTTTTTACTCCCCCCGCTTGAACGGCTTCCTGTACCACGGTGCCGTGGTCTGTTTGCTCGTCCTCCCCGCAGTCCCTGCACTTGTCCACAAGGGTTGCAAGAACCTCGAATCTATTGGACAAGTGCAGGGACTGAGGCTCCTGCAATACTACCTCCTGGATCCCCGTACCTGCCTCACTCGCAGTCACACCCTCCTGCCCCTGACCACGTGTCAATTCTAAAGTATTTAATCTAAGGGGTGTGGCTGCCTCCTGGAGCAAAAGGTCCAGGTAAATTTCTCCCTCCCTGATGTCTCGCAATGTCTGCAGCTCGGACTCCAGCTCCTCAACTTGGAGCCGAAGTTCCTCGAGCCGCAGAGACTTACCGCAGATGTAGTCACCCTGGACAAAAATGTCCACTAGCTCCCACATATTGCAGCAGCAACACATCTCCTGTTCTCCCATTATTTAATTTATTTAATTAATTAGTTTAGTGTTAATCAAATTATTTCCCTCGTTCAGTTTATTAAATTAATTAAATTAAGTTTATTTTTAAAAATTTAGTTATAAGTTATATGTTAACTTAAAACTTAGCCCACAGTCACTACCAATCACTTACCTGCCTTACCTATGATGTCACACTGCCGTTTTCTCTTGTTGATGCAGGTCTGCTGCTTTTATCCCTGCTCTCAGGTCTCGGTCTGCTCCCGCTCAGGTCCGCCGCCGCTCTGCGGGAGAAGTTAGGAAAAGCAAGCACCTCCTTCCTCCACTTCATGAACTCCCACACTTACCAAACTCCCAGTTGTTCACTCAGTGCTGGCTGCACTCACAGGCCCCTGTGTTTATACTGTTTGTGACTCAGATGAGTCAGCACTGCTCTGCTACTGTTTCAGGAACCAGTTTAATCCAGTTAGCTAATTAACTAACTACAGCAGCTCTCCAGCAGGAGAGCTTGTTGTTTGTCTCTGCTTAAGCCTGAAGAAACTTAAAAATTTAAAGTTTAAATTTTAACTTACAGTTGATCTTACTTAAGAGCTACTAGCAATTAACACTAGATTTTAAAAGAGATTAACCCCTAAAACTCCCACACTTACCAAACTCCCAGTTGTTCACGCAAACAGACCCAAATGAGGCAGATGAATTCAAATGACAAGTGTCTGTGGTACTCGTGACTTTCTGCCTGAGTATCCATTTATGTTTCAGGAGATGCTGGTCCTATGGTGGTTTTTTTTTCCTTTCCCCTCAGGCAGACGTTCTGTTTTGGAGCTAAAACAATCGTGAGCATTGTCGCGATTAAATAAAACTGCTTGTTAGAGTTAATATTTTGCCCCCTCTCTACTGAAGGCTGTGACTCATGATGCTTTATGGTTTTCATGGTCAGCAGCCCTTGTCCACCCCATTTGAGCAGCTGTTCTTCACATTTAACATAAGACAGTGGGTGTCAGTAGGCTATTTGACTATGGGACCACTACAGCAAAGCCCAGTTCTGTTCTCACTCCCTGTTCATGCGGACTTGCAGCTGGAGCCAATGGATAGATCTGGACCGGTAACCCTAGCTTATTTTTTTCCCCCTTCCCCTCTCCATAGCCAGGCCAATTACGGTGTTCTACCACTGCTCTGGAGGAAATTATCTAACTAAGTACATTGTAGGATTGAACCTGGGACCACTTGATCTCTTTTGCAATCGACCAAATACACACTGAGCCACTGGAGAGCCGTGTTGTCAGATTTTTCATCTTTTGCTCACAAATTTTGCTCGTTCAACATCCTATTTGTTGCCCCACTGGTTCACCATCAGTATCTGTAGTATGTTTGCTTTGGGAAATATTGGAATCTTCGGGCCCTGGCACAAACTCCATGCCCGTACCACCGACTCCATCAGCCTCCCTGGCCATGTTCTCGTTCTCAGGTTGAACCAGACTGTTTACGAACATGCCACCCTGTTTTCCCCCAAACTGAGCTTCCATATCCTCACCATCACAAAGACTGCCTGCTGTACTTCACCTGCCCCTGCATCAACCCATCTTCCGCTGAAACCCTCATCCACGCCTTTGTCATCTCCAAACTCGATTACTCGAGTGTTGTCCTGGCTGGCCTCCCATTCTCTATCTGCACCTTCAGCTCATCCAAAACTCTGCTCGTATCCTATTCAACAAGTCCCGCTCATCGATCAACCCTGTCCTCCCTGACCTACTATTACTTCCAGTCCCGAATGCCTCAAATGCAACTTTTTAAAAATTTGACGGGTAGCTAGCTAGGTATATGAGGGGAAAAAGGAATAGAAGGATATGCTGATAGGGTTAGATGAAGTAGGGTAGGAGGTGGCTCGTGTGGAGCATAAACACTGGCAGTGGGAAGACCGAAGCCATTGTTTTCGGTCCCTGCCACAAACTCCATTCCCTAGCCACTGACTCCATCCCTCTCCCTAACATCTGCCTGAGGCTCCACACTGTTCGCAACCTTGGTGTTATATTTGACCCGGAAATGAGCTTCCGACCACATATCCGCAGCATAACTAAGATTGCCTATTTCCACCTCCGTAACATAGCCCGTCTCCGGCCTTGCCTCATCTGATCCGCTGATGAAACCCTCATCCATGCCTTTGTTACCTCTAGACTTGACTATTCCAATGCACTCCTGGCTGGCCTCCCACATTCTACCCTACGTAAACTTCAGGTGATCCAAAACTCGGCTGCCCGTGTCCTAACTCGCACCAAGTCCTGTTCACCCATCACCCCT
This sequence comes from Squalus acanthias, assembly GCA_030390025.1. NCBI lineage: Eukaryota > Metazoa > Chordata > Chondrichthyes > Squaliformes > Squalidae > Squalus > Squalus acanthias. The sequence continues at coordinate 12,723,067 of CM059447.1, read as the reverse complement.
GTGCTCGCTGACCTACATTGGCTCCCGGTTAAGCAACGCCTCGATTTCAAAATTCTCATCCTTGTTTTAAAATCTCTCCATGGCCTCGCCCTTTCCTATCTCTGTAATCTCCTTCAGCCCCAGAACCTCCCCCGCCACCCCCCGAGATATCTGCGCTCCTCTAATTCTGCCCTCTTGAGCATCCCTGATTATAATCGCTCAACCATTGGTGGCCGTGCCTTCTGTTGCCTAGACCCTAAGCTGTGGAATCCCTTCCTAAACCTCTCCGCCTCTCTACCTCTCTTTCCTCCTTTAAGACGCTCCTTAAAACCTACCTCTTTGACCAAGCTTTTGGTCACCTGCCCTAATTTATCCTTATGTGGCTCGGTGTCAAATTTTCTTTGTTTTATAACACTCCTGTGAAGCGCCTTGGGACATTTTACTACATTAAAGGCGCTATATAAATACAAGTTATTGTTGGCACAGACCAGCTGGGTCGAATGTGCTGTAACAACATTGTAATTTTATGTAACCCTTGTCTTTAAATCCCCTCCATGCCTTGTCCCTGCCTAACTTCCTTCAGCCCTACAACTCTCTCTCTTTCCACCTCTCTCTGTGCATCCGTTCTCCCTTTGCCCCACCAATGATAGCCATGCTTTCAACTGCCTAGGCCCCACACACGAGAATTTCTTCCCTAAGCCCCTCTCTCTCCTCCTTTATGACCCTCTTTAAAACCCAACTCTTCTGACCAAGCTTTTGGCCACTCCTCTTAAACTTTCCCTTTTCAGCTGTGTTCATTTTTCTTTCTGTGAAGCACTTTGGGAAGTTTTTCTACATTAAAGGTGAGATTATATCTGCAATCGTTGTATGCTTGTATTACATACAAAATTGAAAACGCCAATTTTTTAATTACCAAACCTTAGCCGCGCTTTTAACTCCCTATGAGATAAAGAAATACAAAATCAATGCTAACAGTTTTACTATCGGTGCAAACTAATGTTCCTCTCTGATTTGCTCTGCTGCCATGTGTAAAAGACATTAGCTGCGCTTTTTTTTCTGTTGAAATGCAGCAAGCAGCCATAAAGCATTTATTAGGACTCCTTATCACAAAGTAGACCATCTGTTGGTTTTGGCGTGCAGCCGGCAGCCTCTCATCATTAGTAATGCAAGCTGTTATGACACTTTTATCTGTTGTTGGAGCAAACATAAAATGCAACTTTTATGCGCGACAATTTTAATTCTCGTGGCCTGAAAGGCTGCAAATCTAATCCAAGCAGAGATGTGCTGGAAATGTGAATGTTACTGAACAACAGTGGCCACTGAGATTCCACTTAGAAGGTCGGCTTACCTTGCTAGCGGTGTTGCGAGTGTTTAGTCGCAGCACAATAATATTGATGAGCCGCTTTCTGAATGCAGAGCTGTGAAAGGCAAATTGGGCTGTTTGTTCTGAGGAGATTGGCCTTTTGTAGGCATTACACCACAAGGCATGCACCAGTTTACTTAACAAGGCTTTATCTTGCTCTGATAACTAAGCCAGAATGGAAGGAAAGCAAATTATAATGCTTCAAACATTATAATTGTATATGGGAAGGACACGTCACAGCAGAAGATGTCAGAGAGTAATGAGGCGTAACAAGTGTGCGTTCATGAGTGACAGAGAGATAGTACTTTCTCATGAATAAAATAACAAGGTGGAGGCACTGTCAGTGGTGTGTATTTTTGTACAGTCCAGGAAAACAATCAGGATGTGGGAAATTAAAATATCTAATTATGCTTGAAGGGGTACCATTCTGAAGCTGGGTCTGGGGCAATGCAGTGAAGCTCTACATTCAACAACACTAACTTGCATTTAACACATCCCAAGGTGCTCCACTGGAGTAATTATCAAACAAAACTTGACATGGAGATATTGGGGCAGGCTTGGTCAAAGAGGTAGCATCTTAAAGGATAAGAGCGAGGTAGTGAGGCTGGGAAGTTTAGGGAGGGAATTCCGGAGCTGCAGGCCGAGGCAGCTGAAGGCACGGCTACCAATGGTGGAACGATGAAAATCAGGGATGACCAAGAGTCCAAAATTGGAGGAGCGCAGTGATCTCGGAGGGTTGTAGGACTGGAGGAGGTTACAGAGATAGGGAGAGGCGAGGCCACGGAGGGATTTGAAAACAAGGATGAGAATTTTAAAATTGAGGTGTTGCCGGTAGCAAAGGCATGGATGAGGGTTTCAGCAGCAGATGAACTGAGGCAGGGGCAGAGGCGTGCGATGTTACGGAGGTGGAAGTAGACGGGCTTGGTGAGGCAGCGGTTATGGGGTCGGAAGCTCTGCTCAGGGTCAGATAGGATGCCGTGGTTGCGAACAATTTGCCTCAGACAGTGGCCGGGGAGACGGATGGAGTCGGTGGCCATCTCATAGTTCCTACAGATTACACTGATATCACTGACAGCAGTTCCTACGTCCATGACAGCACTGTAAAACAAGTGGCATGGTTTTAAAAAATGGATGCTGTTTTCTTTTGGTAAGGGCCTGCACAGCCATTAGTGGAAGTCCAAAGCCAGAAATAAGTTGCAGATTGTGACTCAAATGATTGCACGTGCACATTCTAATTGAAGTGGTTTGGAATGTAAAGGGGCTATCAAACTTTACTGGACCTGATTTGAGAGAGTTAACCTTCACCTTGAGCAGTACAAAAATCCACATAAACCCAAATAAGGGTCAAAGGGAATGCTTTATTTCTTCATATAGTATTTATGAAAAGAAAAGTTATTGAAGAGGAGAGTCTGTATAATTTAGTAGTAGAATCCTGTATAAAGTTAGAAAAAAATCACGTTCGTATAGCACCTTACAGTGTCTTCGGGTTGCCTCAGTAGCAGTTGATACCCGATGAAACACTCTTGAAGTGCTGTCTCGAATGATATAGGTAAATATAGCAGCTAATTTGCGCACAGAAAATTCCAAGAAACAGCAAATCAGATGAATGACCAGTTAATCTGCGTTCTTTTGTGGTGATGTTGCTCGAGGGGGGAATGTTGGCCTGGAAATCAGAGAACCTCTTGCCCGTCTTTGAATGATGCCATGAGATCTTTTATGTGCAAGTGGATGTGGCCTCGGTTTTAACATCTCATTTGAAAACTGGCACCTCCAACAATGTTGCCTTCCCTCCAGAACTGCACTGAAGCGCCATTTCCAATCAGCGCTGCAGTGGGGATTGAACTCATGATCTTCTGATTCCGAGGCTGAGCCGAGCTGAAACTCAAATATTCTGCAGTGCCTGCGATAAATGACTTGTCTCAGGAGGACTGCTGGGGTGACATGCACTCATGCTGACTCGTTCTTTATTCTCAGTGGTGATCACTAAAAATACTTAGCTGTGGTGTGTGTGGTACTAATTTCTGTCGACAGGTAGATCACTAGACCTGTAAAATAAGCCGCCGTTTCTATATCCAGGGCTATAAAGAATGGAGAGCTCGGTATCAAAGCAGTTTCCAGAGCACAAAGCAGCAGTCGCACAGCTGGAGAAAAAATGTGCTTCAATGGCAAGTGAAGCTTTTAACTCAAACTCCCATTATCATCCAATTTGTGCTCACCCTTGACCCTCCCCTGCCAAGTTATTTCCTGTACAGATCTTTTCTGCTAAGCTTCTGGTAGCTTGCTGCGGCCCTGTGCAGTTTTGAGTGATGGTTCGTTTCGGCTGTTGTGTGTGGAAGGGGGTTTAGATCAAGATTGCTTGATTAACCACTTGAACCTTGTGGTATTATTTTTTTTTTTGCTGGCCTTAATAATTTTTAAGGGGCTGGAAAAATGGTTCTTATCGTGTGTTTGAAGATATCCATCTCGGATAATATTCTAGAAGTACAGTTAGTGTGGCTGTACAGATTTTACCGCCTGTGCTTGTTTTGGCCCGCCACTAAGTGGAATAGTGAAACAGACATTGTGTGTACTAAAACGTTGATGAATGCACTTGATCGGGTTTATTAATAATATTGTTCTGCGGGTTCAATTTTAATGTGCTGCTACTTTCCGGGCCTGCCTTCAGCTTTTCCTTTACAAGCGTCTGTATCTACTTATTTGATCGACCACAGAGTGCGCAGGATGAATAAAATATGCACGCTGAAGAACAAAACAACAACAATTTGGATTTATTTGGCACTTTTAATGGAGAACAACGTCTCCATGCTCTTCCCAGAAGTGCAACTAGACTAAAGCGAGCCAAAAACGAAACGGCGAAAGTAAATAAGACTGTGCGTTCTGTAGCCAGACAGTACGGTTTTCCAAACAACTGTAACAAGCTGTGGCAAAAGACTTGAGCACGTTTAATAAAGGGCCAGGCAAACATTTTTAATTTCCCGGGACCTGCTTGTGCTATAATTTAAAACCGTCAACCTGTAAAGATTCTGGTGAGTGCAGTTTGGGCTGCACAGGGAGAAAATCAATAATTAATCAGTACCACCCAGCCATAAACATTTTGACGAAATTTTAAGCATGATTTCTTTCTTTCCAGTTTGCAATGTTTTGCAGCATAGATTGCGACTGACAGCCAGACACAGCTGATCAAAATGTGAAAAGGTATTAAACACAACCATTTGTGTGGGGGAACCTTTCTTGCTGTTGCTGTCTGTCAGTGTGACAAAGGACTATGTACCTGTAAAACCATCCATGATCAAGGAATCCTATAAAACGTACCTGCCATTTGTTGGGTTGTATTAAACGACGGCGCGTTTGAATACATCCGCATCTCTATTTAGTGGTTAAAAAGTCTGCATATCTCGTTTGTGTTGTTGTTGCTCGACCTTCGTTTTAGCTCATGGCTCCATGAACCATTACTTGGCCAATGGGCAATATGCTCCTCGTCTTCTGCCATTGCCAGTCTGCAAATAGCTCCTCTTTTAATTGAGAAAGTAAGTTGAAGGACCACATCAAAAAGGTTGAAAAGAGTAGGAGGGAAAACTGGGATTTAAAAAAAAAAAAAATTGAAAACACGCAAGAACATGACCTCAGGCCAAGCGTTGAGGCAGGCCACTGCCACCATAATGAAGGAGGGAAAAGGGGCAATCAAGTCAGGCCAGAATGTACTGGTGTAATTGCCCTTTTCCCCCTCCTTCCTAGCATGGACCAATGACCTGCCTCCGTCGCTGGCCTGAGGTCGAGTGCTCACTGTACGGGCAAACTGACGCAAAGTTATGTGGTTCTACTCTTTGGCGCAAACACATTTATGTGCCAGTGAGTTCCCTATTGCTTCAAATTCAACTCGCTCGAGAGAATGCAGGTGCAAGAACAAAAACAGTTGACTGGAGCAGTTTCCCCTCATTAAATTGAGCCATGCACTCTTGGGTCTCACTGCTCCGTGAATGGCAAGGTCAATTTGACCCAGCAGTACTGAACATTGGGATTGAAGCTCGAGTCCCACATACTCATCAGAAACATATTTTACTTGTCAAATAAGAGGTAGAAAAGATTTAGTTCAGAAACCAACGAGTCAAAATGATGTACCAGTGGACAATGAAAATATGTATCATTTTAAATAAAGAGTAACTTTTAGAAATCTCTCCAATTAGAACACAATTTAAATTCTACGAGACCTATAAATTTGAGTGGTCGAACAGATTAGAGTTCAGAGAACGGACTGGGTGTCGTGTGCAGAATTTTGTTGTGTTAGGTATCTTTCTTTGAAATTATTTCATTTAATGTTATATTTTATTTATAAATCTGCTTAGTGTTTAGTGTGAAAATGAGGATTATTGAAGAAAAATCTGTCGGAACAATCTAACCCTGCCTCTAATCTTTTACTTTGTTAGCACTGAGATTATCATTAGATAACAGGCGGGAATGAACCCGAGCAGGAGTTTTATTGCAGTGCAAGGTCAGCACTCAGCAGCGAGCCTTTTACAGAGGTTTTGGTGCGAGCCATTGATCGGCAGTTAGAAATGTGTCATTCAAAGATTGGGCAACTATTTTTTCTCAATAAACCTGTTTTATTGTTTCCCAATGCTGTTGTTTAACAGCATTGCACGGCTCCAAGTGCTTAGTACAGAGCAGAGAAATATTCCAAGTTTGAATCAGTCACATGCCGTAACCAACAAAAATGAAGTTTACTCGGGCCTGATTTCCTCATCCCTGTGGCTGCCACTGTTGATCTTACCTTCTCTTGGCTATAGACGTAGCTAGAACCTGTGGCTCTTTGTCCTACTCTCAAATACTTCATTGGCTGTAAAGCGCTCTGGGACGTCTGATGGTTGTGAAAGACACTATATAAATGCAAATCTTTCTTCTTTCTTAAAGTAATTTTCCAGATTTAACTTTTCTATGCTATCTACTACCTTTTTTTAATCTCAGAGATTACTTCTCAAGTGCTTCCTTCCAAGGCTGAAAAGCCCAAGTTTCTCCAGTCGTTCCTCTTAACTCAGAGCTCGAACACCAGGGATCACCCTTGTGGCTCATCTCTGCACTGCCTTCAATGCTTGAATGTCTCCTTTGTGTCTGGGTGACCATAACTGGATGCAGTTCTCTAAATGTGGCCTGACCACGGTACAGTTTATTCCGGACTTCCTCCGACTTGCATTCCATTGCTTTGGTTATGTAGTTTGACATTTTGTTTGCTTTGTTGATTGTTCTTCTCTGCATTGAGTATCAAATCAACAAAGACATTTAGGTCTTTTTCAACTTTATTGTTAGCTATTTCAATACCATTCTTGGATTACAAGCATTGGCCTATTTTTCCTTCTCATATGCAGTACTTTACATTTGTCTGTATTAAATTCCATCGACCATTGTTCTATCCACGTACATATTTTATCCAGCTCATTCTGCAATTTCTGAACTCCCGTCCTCTTGATTCCGCTACATTCCCACTTTAGTATAATCTGCAAATTTGACCAATTTTCATTGGGTTTCTGAGTCCAAGTTACTGCTGTAAATTAAAAACACTCGCAGTCCCAACACCGATTCCTGGAGTACTTCACTGAGAACTCCTGCTCCTCTCCCGCCACCCCAACGTAACTCCTCCGAGCGCCAGTCTGAGAGACAATGGTGAGTGGCGTGACTGTTTTCTGCTTGCGCAACCTTTGAAGGATTGTGTAGGAACTGTGATGTTTTCAATTGTGTAATCTGCATCCCAATGGCAAATGGCATCCAATCTTCATCTGAATAATCTGTGCCGAAACCAGGGACAAACATAGACCTCAATTGGAATGCTCGTGTGAGGTTGGAATTCCGGGATATTGCCAGGATAATTTATGGGGAGTTCAATGTGCCATGTGACCCGCGTTGAACCTGCCCTTGAGCAACTCGTTTGATGCTTCGTTGGTGATGAATGAAAAATAAATGCCATGTGCCTCAACCCGATGAGCACAACTCGAGTAAAAAAGTAAGATATAAATAGAGTTGTGCAGATTTTGCTTAGATTTAAATTTGAACTTTTCTGGAGTTGGGTGGGCCTATTCATTTTCAGTATTTAGACACTGCTTAGCAAGTTTAGGAATCCTGATAACTTCAAAGACAAGCTGCACTACAGTGTCTACTCAATGTGACAAAAGCAAGAGTTTGTACCAACAAGCTTTCTAGTTTTATCGAGCTTGCTCTTGAAGGCCCTTTTCTTGTGCGTGTCAACAAGGAGGAATGCATTCAGTGTTGATCAGTGAACTAGACTGAGATTGTCCCTCAGTGATTAGAGCATTGGCTGCCAGGATATTGTCCCCCTCTCTAGCTACCATTTATTGCCTTCAGAGGAATGCCAAATGAAAGTACATCAAGGAATTACTTAACTGTTTGTGGGACAGGTGAAGATTGTTACTTCTTTTGAGGATTGTGGTGACTTTTCGACATAATTTCCTGGGCTTACAATGAAATTGGCGAAGGCCTCGTCCTTTGGTGATCGGTCTGACAGCCCAGGTGAGTAACAGCAAGGAGAACGCTACTCTTAATTGTTTTTTTTTTTAAAGGTGCTACCCTTCTGAGAGTGACGATACGCATTTGGCTAATTGGATTCCAGACTCCAGCATCTCAGTTTGGATTGCAGGATAGCTCAGCCCAAGTTTCTTTTGTTTGTATCGAATGGTTGTTATTTATTGCACCATTATTCATTATTTTGTTTATAAAGGACTGTTTGTGAAGCATGTCCGTCACTAGATTACAAAAGAGGCTAGAATGAAGAAGGCCCTTTGACCCATATGATCCTATCCTTCCAAAAAAATCCCGACAACCAGCCGTTGATCACTTCAAACGTCAGAAAAGCTCGGAGTTTAGTGGAAAGTGTGATTTAAAAAAAAAAAAAAATTATTAAATGAAACCTCTGCAAGGTGCCAGTACTTTCAGGAGAGGAAAGCAAAAGAAAAACTCTGGCTCCAGTTTGTGACCAGGTGAACTTACTACAAGAAGCCCTGTAACTTTTATCTATCAATATGTCTGAAATATTGACTCCCAAGTTTCCATAAAACATGAGAGTGACAATCCTGTTGTTCATTGTTGTCAACCAAGTGATGTAGAGACAGACATTCAGGGTTATTGGTGGCGGATGGATGAAATATAACCTCTTGTCAATGAGCTTTTGTCTTTGTATCAGTAAAGTGCAGTTCTCTAAAATGGTTCAATAAAGAACATAGGAAATTGGAAATTAGGCATCAGTGTGTATTTACCAATCTTGTATTTCTGTGCTCTCTGACACAGATGTACAATTTACTAACCTAATTGTAAAAATCTTTGTGCTCAAAGTGAGTGATTGAATGGCTTGTGCTTTTCCAGGTATTTCAGTTCCAATAATGGACATGTGCAGGTCAATCCTATTTCTGTGGGTCAGAATCGCACACTGCAGAGTCTAATTACAACAGCGCTTGATGACGCAGATCTAATACAATGCTGGCCTTCCGCTGGAGGGACTTGAATGTGAATCAGAATCGTAACTACCAATGGAACTGGGCAAATCCCGGTTGGAAACCATACCTCTGTAGATACGCTTCTCTCATTTGTCCTTTGCCATCAACAGTACCGCCCTGGCGCTCCCTCCTCCTTCCTCTCCCTGCCCCCCAAAAGAGATGGAATAACAGAGAGAGAGGCATGGAAACCGAAAGATAAAATGGTAACACAAAGATAAATGCAAACAATTGCAGTGGTGTTCCGTTAATACCACAAATAGACCAACAGTGAGGCTTAAAATAAAAAGACCAACAGTTCACATTTAAAGTGGTTCAGATTTAATTTTCATCATAGAAGTAACTATATGCCACAATTAAAATATTATGCTTTTGATAAAATAAGATTTTATCAAGCGTTCCATGGATTGCTTGTGGATTAAAAAGTAAAGCGCCTTTCCAGACCACCGGATGTCCCAAAGCGCTTTACAGCCAATGAAGTACTTTTTTGAAGTGTAGTCACTGTTGTAATGTGGGAAACGTGGCAGCCAATTTGCGCACAGCAAGCTCCCACAAACAGCAATGTGATAATGACCGGATCATCATTTTTTTTGTGATGTTGATTGAGGGATAAATATTGGCCAGGACACCGGGGATAACTCCCCTGCTCTTCTTCGAAATAGTGCCATGCGATCTTTCACATCCACCTGAGAGAGCAGACGGGGCCTCGGTTTAAGGTCTCATCCGAAAGACGGCACTTCCGACAGTGCAGCACTCCCTCAGTGCTGCACTGGAGTGTCAGCTTGGGTTCAAGTCTCTGGAGTGGGACTTGAACCCACACCCTCTGACACACAAGGTTTAGTAATTGGGCTGAGCAGGTCAGGTGTTGGGCATTCCCACCATCCCATTCCCTCCATCCAGCCTGAACCCCCTAATCCTCTCCTAGCCTAGGCCCCAGTTTCTCTCTCACTCACATTGCAGCAAATTTCAGATGGCCTCTGCTTAATGGCTCAGTGGTAAGTGCACTGCTTGGTGTTGTGCTGAGACAGACCAGGAAGTATGCAGGTTCAATATTTGGTTTGTGCTGCACCTGCTGATTATAGATAGGGAAGTCACAGGAGCACTGCCCCTCAGCTAGTGGTGGGGTGGGGAGGCAAAAATCCACTTGGGTTCCTGCTTCTGGTCACTATTCACTGATCTCCTGGAAAATGCTCATGTGGACATCAAGTAAGAACAGGCTCCTCCTTCGTGGTCAAGTAGCCTGATGACACTCATTGTTTAGGCTCACAGATAAAGAATGGCAGTCTGTCACTATGGTTACCAACCCTCCAGGATTGCCCTGGCGTCTCCAGGAATTAAAGATTAATCTCCTGGACACTGCGAGCAAACCCCGGGAGAAAAATCACAGCTGCATTTAAAAAAAAAAGGATTTTTTCCCCCATTTTTTTTGGAACACTTTTGTTTATCAGTTGTTACACATATTGGAGAAAGGCTGTTTGACTTACAGTCCAGAATCATTCCAATCGGGTGATGAAGAGTCTGCTCCCTTTCCAATTGGTGTGGGAAGCCAGTGCGCTGCAAGGATGGGCATGTTGGGTGACCAATGGCAGGAGTGTGGAGGCGGGGTGGTCGGAGGCGGGAGGTCATGTGGTGAAACCTCGAGGAATACGTCGGACCAAAGGTGCCGGCCCTCACTCGCCCGTGGAACGATGTGAAGCAGGAGTCACCGCTTTCAGAAAATGAGGAGAAAGGAGAGAAAAAATTGAAATTAAAAACAAAAGAAAACATCCATTGTTTAGAAAATATCCTTGATCTAATCTCTCTTTCTCACAAAGTTTTTCTACGCCTCTCCAGGATGGAGTTAAAGCCTTCAGGAGTCCACGAGAGCCTTCAATTACCTCGCTCAAGGGGCCATTAATCCTTGATGGCGAGTGTCAGCCGGTCCACTGAGAGCATCACGGCTGAGGCTGCTCCCGTATTGGCCAATCTCTAAGCACACGCACTTCGAGCAGGGGTCACTGGATAGCGATCAAGAAAGGGAGAGCTCACACTTTTCACCTCCTTAACCCAGAGCTTGTGGTGCTGCAGCCAGTGGTGGTATTACTGTTTTTTTTGTTGCTGAGGGGAGCTAACTCCGTACAGATTGGAGATCAAACCTGGGAGCTTCCCGATTGCATGGCTCAGCTTTCACTGGATGAACACTGAGAAATTGTGATGCGGAGATGCCGGTGTTGGACTGGGGTGGACAAAAGTGAGAAGTCGCACAACACCAGGTTATAGTCCAACAGTTTTATTTGAAATCAATTGTGATTTCAAATAAAACTGTTGGACTATAACCTGGTGTTGTGCGACTTCTCACAGAGAAATTGGGTCAGCCTTAATTGATCTGCCTTTAACACTGCCATTTGGAAATGAGAAATTCAATTAGGCTGTCCCATCCTACGTGTAGCACTGAAGTAATCTATACTTTTATCTGGGGGAAATGATCCAAACAAAACCGGGGGAAAAAAATGAATCCTGCTGCTTGGAAATACGAAGCAATATCATTACTTTAACAAAACTTCAGAAGAATCGTGGGTCAACACTGAAGCATCAACTCTTAACATCTCTTCAATTCCTCATCATTTGGCTGCATTGACACAGCTGGCAAGTAGCGATGCTGGGTTAAACACTGGGATAGAAACAGGAGTTGCGCAACAAACCTTTAAGGGTGTTGGAATCTGCAAATCTATCTGAAGGTTAATGGGATCTGCTTCAGATCATTCTGCGGATAGTTTGTTCGCACTCGTCGTACAGAGGAAGGTGAAATGTGGACTAAGCTATTAGTCAACAGGATGGAAACTGTTCTTTGTGTCACATTTTCATTTCTGCTGTTTACTAGCATAGTTCTATTTACTAAGTATGACCGGGAAAGGAAATAAGCGATTTTGAGTGTACTTACATTGAGTAAAATATACAGCGTACACAATAACATAGTGTTTGAGGATTTTCTCAGGTGTGTGCTTGGAAGCTATGGTGGGAAATCTGAAGAGACTGGTGCAGGTGTGACCTTCCGCATAAGTAACAACAAGCACTAAATTTACTCCGGGCTCCAATGTGTGCAGGTTATTGTGAAGTGAAAGCACTGGGAACATCCATCTGCTGCCGGAGGTACAGAGATTTTAGGCGTTTGAGAAAGAGGCAGCGTTCCTTGGGCATAACATTAAGGTCACAGAATAAACAGGTTTTCGTATCTGCAAAGATGCTGAAATGTCTAATTCTTCGGATGATTTATCCGTGGCATGAATTGATTGGTCAGTTGGGTTTATTGCAGTTCTTTTCTTTATTGAGAACAAATGAGGTTTGTATTCTGATGTGGGCAGCCAATCCGCTCCCAGGCGGTGGGTTGGCACATTAAATGAGGGTCTCTTCAAATTACAACCAGATCTGAAGGCACAGCAGGAAAGAAAGTAATTCTTCTGGTGTTTTATTGCAATTTTTTTGAGCATTTACAAAAACAAATGCTCACTGAAACTTGCTCTGCATCTAATGTTTCTTTTAATGCATTTTTATGGCATAAGTATAAGTCACATAACAAAATTGAAACGCTTCCCTGGTTGCAGGTTCCTAAACATGCTGTGTCTAATGAGCACGAATGATGATTAAATGAGTTGAAACTTAAATTTTCATACTTAAAGAATAAATATACTGGTGTGAGTTCGGCGCTTTCCTTGGGCCCCGATTGTTTACGCTGATTTCCGTCCATTTTAAGTTCGGGCGTATTCTAGTGAGATTGGGAAGATACTTGTGTGTACTTGACGTCGGCAAAATGGCATGACCTTGGGCGTCTAACTTCCGGGTTGAGCCCACGAAGGAAACTCCAGGCCCCTAAGTCTACTTAGAACAACTATAACAAGTAAAAGCACATAAAGACAGCACAATACTGCCCAGAAGGTTGTGGGTTCAAGTCCCACTCCAGAGACTTGAGCACAAAAATCTAGGCTGACACTTCAGTGCAGTACTGAGGGAGTGCTGCACTGTCGGAGGTGCCGTCTTTCGGATGAGACGTTAAACCGAGGCCCCGTCTGCTCTCTCAGGTGGATGTAAAGCTTGTGATTTCAAATAAAACTGTTGGACTATAACCTGGTGTTGTGCGACCTCTCAAGGATGTAAAGGATCCCATGGCACTATTTCGAAGAAGAGCAGGGAAGTTATCCCCGATGTCCTGGCCAATATTTATCCCTCAATCTACATCACCTAAAACAAATTATCTGGTCATTGTCACATTGCTGTTTGTGTGCAAATTGTTTGTCGCGTTTCCTACATTACAACACTTCCAAAAAGTACTTAATTGGCTGTAAAGCGCTTTGGGACATCTGGTGGTCATGAAAGGCGCTATATAAATGCAAATCTTTCTTTTCTTTCAGTGACTAGTTGGTAATCTCGCAGACCTTTTGATGATGCACTGTGCTACTTCAGCAGTCAACAGTGTATCGATTTTTGCGTCACAAGCCTGTCTCACTCCAGCACTGACTTCAGCACCGTTTCCTGGAGACTCCCACGTGTCGCGTCTCTCGGCCTCTTGTTTTCTCGTTTCCTCCAGCAGCCCACCAAGCCCGGTGTTTGTACTCTCTCTTATTTTTCGTTTTGATCACAGTTAATTCAATACAGACATAAAAATGGAGATTTGTCTCACAATGTCTTGTTTGCTCATCTGTCGCTCCGACAATGTCTGTTCCCAAACTGAATTGAATGTGACTTGCACGTAAATAGGTGTTATTCACACCTCGGAAATGTGGTCCTCCTGACTTGATTAGAACATCAAACGGGTCTGAAAATCATGAACAAAGACTGTTTGCAGCAGTCGAGACAATCTGGCACCTGTCGGCCATTTTAGGATCTCTAGGCACAAGACAAAAACCCTGCCTTATCTTGTAATTCATACAGAGAAAATAAAATCTAAACACAAGCCTAGTATTACCCCAATCTCAATTTACACAGTGACAGGGAGCCGAACCTGTGACCGAGCTGAACAAGAGGGGAACGTTCAGAGCAGTTAACTAACCTTCCCAGAAAAGTAAGATTGTTCTCTGTCAAATTGTACACCCTATCTCAGCCAATAATTTGTTGGTAGGCAATCTGTTCCCGGACAGCAATGTTGTTGGTAACTCGTGCCTCCCAAAGCGTAGCCAATTGCTTCAATTTACTGGGATTGTTATTACCACATGGTGAAACAGTGGAAATAAAAATCGGGAGAGATGTAAAACGGGCTGCCGATTCGCTATCGCCTACTTCACACGAGCTCACAAAGTCAAAATTACCCCCATTGTGTGAATGCACCCTTAGTCTTCATATGCAATGCCCAGATTGTAATTTAAAATGACTGTATGTTTTGAACTTAAAATACATCAGCAGCCCTCAGACAACATCCTTCCATGTAATGTCATTGTTGTAGCGGAATTTCTTACACCAGCGAAGTTTTCTTGTGATTTTCGAACGCAGGAGCTCACTGTGTCATGCAAGGTTGTTGTGTCTCATTTGATGATGCAGTGAATGTAATGGTGTTGTTGCACAAAGTGTGCAGGGGAAAGGTACCTTGCTCCAAATGCTCACCAGCTTCATCCCAATCCCATTTTATTTTTACATCCCATTTTCCACATCTGAATTTCACCCTTTGGTAATCATTCAAATTCTGATCCTTTAATATGGAGTCAGTCTTGAAGGAAAAAAAGACAACAGGGTAATTATTTTTCCTTTTAACCAGTAATTTTTTCGTGATTGGCCCCTGGTTGCAGGTAGATTTGTTAAACATGAGAAAAATTCACTTAAATGAAATGCACAAAGTAATCAGGTGGAAACAAAATTAGCAAGGTAACTTTTACCTGATCAGGATTTGAAAATGTTAATGTGAAACTTGACATCTTTCCTTCCAATCCCAGTTTACCCTGGTTTACCAATGCTCGAGTGCAATGAAAGTTTTTTTTCAAGGCACTGTTTACCGGAGCTTGTAATTACATCTTGCAGCCTGCCCAATTGACAGTGTGAAACGAAGGTTAACGAGAAATCTCAACCTGTCCTGTCCCGGAGGATAAAATTTTCAAATGAGTACAATTCTGTAGGTCAAAAACAATGTAACTATAGTTAACGAATGGTAATACTCTTCTTCTCCTTCTTAGGCAGTTCCTAGGAACCGAGGATGACTTGCTTCCACATTAAAAATGAGTTCTCAGGTGACTGATGAGTCCAATGCGGGACCTACAGTCTCTGTCACAGGTGGGGCAGACGGTGGTTGAAGGGGCGGGTGGGTGGGGTGCTTGGGTTGACGTGCGCTGCTTGCGCTTGGCTTCCGCTTGCTCCCGGCGAAGAGACTCGAGGTATTTGGTGCCTTTCTGGATGCTTCTCCTCCACTTTGTGCGGTCTTGGGCCAGGGATTCCCAGGTGTCGGTGGGGATGTTGCAATTTTTCAAGGAGGCTTTGAGAGTGTCCTTGAAGCGTTTCCTCTGCCCACCTGGGGCTCTCTTGCCGTGTTGGAGCTCCGAGTAGAGCGCTTGTTTTGGGAGTCTCGTATCGGGCATGCGGACAATGTGACCCATCCATTGGAGCTGATCGAGCGTGGTCAAAGCTTCGATGTTGGGGATGTTGGCCTGAGCGAGAACACTGACGTTGGTGCGCCTATCCTGCCAATGGATTTGCAGGATCTTGCGGAGGCAGCATTAGTGGTACCTCTCCAGTGCTTTGAGGTGCCTGCTGTACATGGTCCATGTCTCTGAGGCATACAGGAGGGCGGGTATTACTACTGCTCTGTAGACCATGAGCTTGGTGCCAGGTTTGAGGTCCTGGTCTTCAAACACACTCTTCCTCAGGCGACCGAAGGCTGCACCGGCACACTGAAGGCGGTGTTGGACTTCATCATCGACGTCTGCCCTTGTTGACAGTAGGCTCCGAGGTATGGAAAGTGGTCCACGTTGTCCAAGGCCTTGTCATGGATTTTGATAATCGGGGGGCAGTACTGTGTGGCGGGGGCAGGTTGGTAGAGGACCTTTGTCTTACGGATGTTTAGTGTAAGGCCCATGCTCTCGTACGCTTCGGTGAAGGTGTTGACGATGGTTTGGAGTTCGACCTCTGAGTGTGCGCAGACGCAAGCGTCGTCTGCATACTGTAATTCGACGACAGAGGATGGGACGACCTTGGATCTGGACTGGAGGTGACGGAGGTTGAACAGTTTCCCGTTTGTTCTGTAAATTAGCTCCACTCCAGCGGGGAGCTTACTGAGGGTGAGATGGAGCATTGCAGCCAGGAAGATCGAGAAGAGCGTTGATGCGATGACATAGCCTTGCTTGACCCCGGTCCGTACATGAATTGGATCTAATACACAGAGCTGTGCGGGGACAGTGCTGTAAAATTTTGTTTTAAACTGTTTTAGTATTTACACAAAGGTGCTATTTGCCAGATATACATCTATTATCATAATCTTCAGTCAGTGTGCACTTCCTGTCACCTTTTGCCATTAATGTCCACATTTAAACTTGTCATGCTATAATTGCATCCTCCTGTCAGTGGAGGTGCTGCAGTGCCACCACTGTCAGGAGGATGTAATTATAGTGTGACAGGTTTGCAAGGTCGTTTCCGTTATAACTGTAGAAAATGAAAATATAAAAATGATGACAGAATGTATGACTTTAAAATGGGAACTGTTACATCTGTGCAATCTGGCCCTGTTACCCCTCACCCTATAACCCAAACTACTACACGTGGTCTTGTGTGCAATTCCATGGGAGCTTGACTAGTTTATGAAGACTAAAAACAAACATTTCACCGTGTTTTTGGCTTATTTCAGAGAACTGTTTTTAAAACCAATCTTAGCCTAATTCTCTGACAATTAAACCGAGATTTGTGTGTTGCTGAATTAAAGTTCACTCATGTTTTTCATCTCCAATGGTTGGTTTGCCTCTTGTGTCAGCCGTTGCTCAGTTGGTAGCACACTCGCCTCTGAGTCAGAAGGTTGTGGGTTCAAGTCCCACTCCAGGGACTTGAGCACATAAAGCTAGGCTGACACTCCAGTGCAGTGCTGAGGGAGTGCTGCACTGTCGGAGGTGCCGTTTTTCGGATGAGACGTTAAACCGAGGCCCCGTCTGCTCTCTCAGGTGGACGTAAAAGATCCTATGGCACTATTTTGAAGAAGAGCAGGGGAGTTTTCCCCGGTGTCCTGGTCAATATTTATCCCTCAACCAAAATAACAAAAAAAAAACCCAGATTATCTGGTCATTATCACATTGCTGTTTGTGGGACCTTGCTGTGCGCAAATTGGCTGCCGTGTTTCCCACATTACAACAGTGACTCCATTTCAAAAGTACTTCATTGACTGCAATGCGCTTTGAGACGTCCGGTGGTCGTGAAAAGCGCTATATAAATGCAAGTCTTTTTTTTGGCTCCATTAACGATATGGGGGTGTGGGGGTGGGGGGGTGGGGTGGGGGAGTCTGTTTTTTCTGCTGGGTAAGGATTAGTACTGCATCACCATGGCTGGGCTTTCAGCAAGACCATGACAGTTCGCTGACTGAAAGCAGTAGTGTTGCTTGCAATGATTTTCAAAATATTTGAGTGTTCACATGTGTATTTAAGATGCGGCACACTGCACCGTGGTGTTGTGGGAATTGCTGTGAAAAGGAATGGATCCATCAGTACCTATTGTAGGGCTGCCAGCTGCAAATTATTCACTTAAATGCTGGAATTTCAACGGAATAATAATGTACACCATGGAGTCGTGATGTGCCGCGTTACCAATTACCCAGCCAGACAATTGGGTCAGTTAGTTGACTTCAATAAATCACTGGTTGTGGCAGCTGGCGAGTTGCTTTAAAGTTGCAGTCCCTCATAATTCAAACCATTAAGAAATGGGAATTTGAGTTGCACCTGCAATAATAAGTTAATTCAGGGTAGGGGAAATGTTTTTTTTTATAATTCTGTATCATGACAGTGGTATTATTGTCTGGAGTCCGTTTGCAAAGCCGCAAAGACAGTTTCAGCTGCGGCTCAGTCGGTCGCACACTCGCCTCTGAGTCAGAAGGTTGTGAGTTCAAGTCCCACTCCAGAGACTTGAGCACAATAATCCAGGCTGACACCCGGTGCAGTGCTGAGGGAGTGCTGCACTGTTGGAGGTGCCGTCTTTTGGATGAGAAGTTAAACCGAGGCCCCGTCTGCACTCTCAGGATGACGTAAAAGATCCAGTGGCACTATTTCGAAGAAGAGCAGGTGAGTTCTCCCCCCCCGTGTCCTGGCCAATATTTATCCCTCAATCAACATAACAAAAACAGATTATCTGATCATTATCACGTTGCTGTTTGTGGGAGCTTGCTGTGCGCAGATTGCCTGCCGCCTTTCCTACAGTGACTCCACTTCAAAAGTACTTCATTGGCTGTAAAGCGCTTTGGGACGTCCCGAGGTCCTAAATGTAAGTCTTCCTTTCCTCTTTCTTTTTTCTTTCTGTCTGGATTGCCTGCAGGGGAGTGAAAATATCAATTTAGTAAGCAGTACATGTTAACATTCTGCAATGAAGAGAACTAGAATTGTGATTTGGCTGCGCTGTTAACCAGTGGTAAGCTGCTTTCTGTTGAATTTTGTATTTCAATTTTCAACTTTCTACGTGATTGCAGCTATTCACTAATAAAGCACAGAATTAGTGTTGAACAGTGCTCCACCATCATGGTATCAACCTGTATTTAAGCAACCAAAAAATAATTTCCAAGTTTCCCTGATCATTTCAGGTCAATTTTATAAAAGTAGAATGAATGAACCAGTAACTGTTTTAAGCAACTGTTCGTGTGCGGCGCAGGAGAATGAGTCAGTCGCGAATGTAATACTTAAATAAAACTGTTTGAAACTTTGAAAGAAATTAAATTCAAATGACAAACACGGAATTGCAGTTGGGGGGGTTCTGTGTCCCACCACCATTCCCAAAAAAGATTTTGCTGTGAGTTGAGAGAGAGTGAGTGAGAGAGAGAGAGAGACATGCTGTACTGAATGCCTCATTTACCCTCCTAATGATGCAATAATACGTCATGTGGAGAGTGATATTCCCTTTAGAAGCCAAACAACATAGAGCATGAGGGGGCAATGTCATTGTGTGACTTGGACTGCAAGTAATGTTTTGCAAGCAAATTGCTTTGATAATTTAGATAGTCTAACTGCCCACCATGGAGATTATAATCTCTTATTGCACAGTGCCTCACCGTCTGGGTTGAGAAGGGATGAAAGAGGAATAGGAATTGAGAGGGAAACTGACACAAGTGCTGTTCACTTTGCAGTGAAATGCACCAAGATAAAATGTATTTATCCCTCAGATGAGCAGCTTCACCGGTTACTGATTTGAGACTGGGGGAGGGAGAGGAGAACCTCAGAGTGAGTATATATACGCCGATATGACATCATTTACTCCAGCTTCAACATTATTTCTGCACCCACATATTTATTCTTTTCACTTCAAACATCTCAAAGTTAAGAGCCCACCATCCTGCAATTACAAGAAGGAAACGTGTTATATTTTCTACACGTGCAAGAGATCTCTTAAATTTTTATGGACCAGGTTTTGCTGTAGCAGGGCATCTGCATCTACCGTTGGTTAGACTTGCCCCTGCACCCTTCAGCTCAAATAATTTTTGACCACAAAGTTGCTGAAAGTGCCAGCTGATAATGGCGCAGTGAGGGAAACAGCATCTGGGACCTGAGTGAACAGGGCAACCACCAGGGTCTCTCCTTAACCAATGAGATTCAAGGATTGGGAAATAAACAACTTAAGGACTGAGGAGGGTGAATTAAAGGGGGCGAATACAACGTCAAATCAAGTCCAGAAAGAGAAACAGAGGGAAAGAAAGATTGGATTGAGAGAGAGAGAAAAAAAGAGACAAAGAAAAAAACGTAAAATGTAATATTAGACATTTTTTTAATTTCCCTGAAAAATTCTAAGCATGAAGGAATGATACTCCACACTTATAATAGTGATTTTCAGTGCCAGAGAGGTTGATTGGCCATCATTAACACTTATCATTTTGTCAAAAGGGTGCTTATGCTACGAATTACTAGCTCTAAATAGCTGCAGTGGGTTTTGTTTGTATCTACCATGGCAACTTCATGCCATTCAATGCAATGTATTCACAATATATATTAATGATCTAGACGAGGGAACTAGATGTAATATCTCTAAGTTTGCAGATGACACAAAGCTGGGTGGGCGTGTGTGCTGTGAGGAGGATGCAGAGAAACTCCAGTATGATTTGGACAGGTTGGGTGGTTGGGCAGATGCATGGCAGATGCAGTATAATGTGGATAAATGCGAGGTTATCCACTTTGGTGGCAAAAACAGGAAGACAGATTATTATCTGAACGGCAATAGATTGGGAAAAGGGGACGTGCAACGCGATCTGGGAGTCCTTGTGCACCAGTCGCTGAAGGTAAGCATGCAGGTGCAGCAGGCGGTTAAGAAGGCAAATGGTATGTTGGCCTTCATAGCGAGAGGATTTGAGTACAGGAGCAAGGATGTCTTGCTGCAGTTGTACAAGGCCTTGGTGAGACCACACCTCGAGTATTGTGTGCAGTTTTGGTCGCCTTATCTGAGGAAGGATGTTCTTGCCATGGAGGGAGTGCAGCGAAGATTTACCAGACTGATACCTGGGATTGCAGGAATGACGTATGAAGAGAGATTGGGTCGATTAGGCTTATATTCGCTAGAGTTTAGAAGAATGAGAGGGGATCTCATTGAAACTTATAAAATTCTAACAGGACTAGACAGACTAGATGCAGGAAGGATGTTCCCGATGGTCGGGGAGTCCAGAACCAGGGGTCACAGTCTAAGGATAAGGGGTAAGCCATTTAGGACTGAGATGAGGAGGAATTTCTTCACCCAGAGAGTGGTGAACCTGTGGAATTCTCTACCACAGAAGGCAGTTGAGGCCAATTCATTAAATATATTCAAGAAGGAGTTAGATATATTTCTTAAGGCTAAAGGGATCAAGGGATATGGGGAGAAAGCAGGGACCGGGTACTGAATTTGGATGATCAGCCATGATCTCATTAAATGGCGGAGTAGGCTCGAGGGGCTGAATGGCCTACTCCTGCTCCTATCTTCTATGTCAATGGTGAGGCAGACAACGAGATGCCGTTTTCGCGGAGTGGTGCAACTCGGATAGCAATTTTTGGATATTCACATATTCACCTCTACCCCTCGCCTGAAGTTGCTGTACCATTTACCCATAAATAACGGCGAGCGTCATTAGCCTCACCTTCATTTTGACAGCAAATTCTGGCCCTGTGTTCTCCAACGAGCCGTACCAGATCTCAAACTCACCAGGCACCTGCTCCGCTCCAAGGGCCTCTCTGCACAGCTCAGCATCCTGGATAGCCACGAGGGGAGACTATAGAATTCTGTGCTAGCTGAGTTCACACCCCTGTCCCAAACAGCACTGTACTTTCCACTCTCTTGTACCTCCCATAAGCGAATGAGAAGGAATGCCAGCCATCATTGGTCTGTGTGACACGCTCACTGACCGAGTTCACAGCTGGCATCAACAGAGCCACTTCCTGATGAAATCGAGATCTGGAATGCCAAATATTTAAAGAGCTAGGGGACACTAAAACTCGCAAGGTAGATTTGAATTTTAATTTTTTTTAAGTTTTCCTTCTCCAGCAGCTACATCTGGAGCGCACTCCCTGCATTCCTAAATCTCCTTCAGTAATGTAATTGCATTATGAACATAACATTTTGCCATAATATTCAGGTAGGAACCTAGGATCGGGAGTCGGCCAAAGTTAGCAAACCTTTGGGTCACCAGAGACAAATCGGATTTTTTTTTTAATTTCACCTTTCCTCAACTTTGAATGATGTGTGAATATACACCATTAGACTGAGGTTTAGAAAATAAATTAACAGACACATTTATTTAAAAGTAAACCGGTAAATGAATGGTATTCAGCTCGTACAGTTTGTTGACTGTAATTGCAAATTACTATAGTCAAAACAACAAAGACGCTTTTCCTGCACTAACCCTTAACATAAAATTACAATGTCACAATTCCGGCAGTTAACGTGGAAAGAGAAATCTCACTACAGGATCAAGACAACAACAAAGCATATATTATTAAGATTAAGGAAGTGTGCTCAAGGCTATGACACACTGGGAGTTTGGATGACATTCACACAGTGTGTGAGATTATCTCGAGCCCTGTTGTGTGTTGCAGTCTTGTCACATGCTCCCAGCCATCTGTTATTCCATAATGTTTTAGGGTGTCTCGCCTACAGGATGTTCATATCCTGGGGGTGGAGCAAGGTGTGAGATTAATGGTGGATTTTTTTTTTTTGCGCATACTGTGTTTGGTTCTTCTTCATTTCTCCTATTTGTCCTGCCCTTTCTGGCTGATGGCCACCACACATCCTCCTGTAGCCAAGAAGGCGCGGTTGTTTGGACTGTGCATTCCTCCTTGGCTCTTGTCAACATGGCTGTATAATTGGCCATACAAAGAAGGTGCTGCAAACCAGATGGTCTCAAATTGAACGCCTACATTCCTCCACTGTTAAAACTAGACTGAAGAAGCATAGTTTCCTCTTTCGTGCCAAATGTTTATTTTCCTCTCAACAATTCTTAACACCTATTAAGCCCAAGTATGTCCAAGATATGAGGATGATCTTCTAATAACTCCCATACTCCTGGACAGCAAGAAACTCATCATCTAATGGGTCTTTTCTCTCACGTGTGGGCTCCAACCTTGACTTCAGTCTCAATCTTTATATTTCTCGCTCTCTCTCTATCACAGCCTTATTTGTCTCTATTTATCAACATAGTCATTGCTTTTCTGAACGGCCAGTGAATTTGAGAGTATGATTTGACCGATAGACCAGGGAACACATTCGAGTGCCAGCACGTGCTTCCTGCACTGAGCTCCCACGTGTTTTGTACAAAGCAAAGTGTTCATATAAGACCAAATTAATGACTTTTAGCAGCTCTCGGGCTGTTGGTCCTTCTCTCCAGTGACTCTGCAGCCTTAATTGATGGCCTTGCTAAATCTGCTTCATGCAAATGTTCACAGTGTAGGAGTTCGTTTTCTATTTTGAAACTCAAAAGCAAATTGTGTTGAGGAAGATGTGAAGTGACACAATGAAACCTGATGAATTTTCCAGATCCAGGCAAGAATGGTTCTTTAACATTCATTTTCATTTATTTTCTTAATCACAAATAAATCATATTTACTGGTTTCTGACAGCTAGACAGCTGTTGTATGAGACACGCTGTCATTCAGTTAGCAACAGCTGGAGAGATTTTTCCAACTGAAGCAAATTGCCAAACATTTTATTATATTACATGGTCAATTAACAGAAATATTAAAATACCCTCATCATCATTTCTGGTATAGGAGCAGGAGTAGGCCATTCAGTCCCTCAGGCCTGCTCCGCCATTCAATTAGATCATGACTGAACTGCACCTCTGCTCCATTTTCCCGCCTTTGCTCCAAATCCCTCGATACGCATTGGCAACAAAAATGTATCTCTCTCAAACTTGAAAGCTCCAGGAAAGAACAGGAGCTTGTTAGTGGTGTGGTGCTGGAGTACCATCATGTCGGGGTGATGGGGATCAGCTTCCATTCCAATGTTGCTTCGGTCCCGATTTTAGTCACCATGAGCTGAGGTCCTGATTTTAAAGAAAGACTTGCATTTATATAGCGCCTTTCACGACCACCGGACGTCTCAAAGCGCTTCACAGCAAATGAAGTACTATTTGAAGTGGAGTCACTGTTGAAATGTGGGAAATGCGGCAGCCAATTTGCACACAGCAAGGTCCCACAAACAGCAATGTGATGATGGCCAGATAATCTGTTTTTTTTTTTGTTATGTTGGTTGAGGGATAAATAGTGGCCAGGACACCGGGGATAACTCCCCTACTTTTCTTTGAAATAGTGTCATGGAATCTTTTACGTCCACCTGGGAGAGCAGACGGGGCCTCGGTTTAACGTCTCATCCGAAAGACGGCACCTCCGACAGTGCAGCACTCCCTCAGCACTGCACTGGAGTGTCAGCCTAGCTTTATGTGCTCAAGACCCTGGAGTGGGACTTGAACCCACAACCTTCTGACTCAGAGGCGAGTGTGCTACCAACTGAGCCACAGCTGACACTGGGAGGGAAATTCTCCACAGGCCACTCTTGGTGGTGAAGGGAGAGTGCCTTCAGGGCCACTCTCATATGCTTACTGCCAGAGGGAGGGTCTTCCCAGGCCACGCCTGTATACTTGCTGCTGGAGCGGGACTCTGTGTTGGTCACTCTCGCATACCTGCTGCTAAAGGGAGAGTCTCCCTGGGTGGCAATCGTATACCTGCTGGCAAGATGGTTCATAGTGGCATTGGGGAGCCTGGAGCTAAGTCACCTGCTCTCCTGGACACACAATGGGCAGCTCAAAAATAGGAGAGGGGAGAAAGGGTGTGGAATTAGAGAGTAAATAAGAAAAGAATATCAGTTTGTTTTGCTTGACAGCAAGGAAGCATCCTCCATAATGTGCTGGTTAGGTCTGTGGGTAGAGTCAGTGGCAAAAGCTTAAAACCGATCTTTGTCGTGAAGTAACAGAACATTTGACTGCTTGACTGTGTCAGCCAGTGGTTCAGTTGGTAGCACTCTCGCCTCTGAGTCAGAAGGTTGTGGGTTCAAATCCCACTCCAGGGACTTGAGCACAAAAATCTGAGCTTACATTCCAGTGCAGTGCTGAGGGAGTGCTGCACTGTCAGAGATGCTATCTTTCGGATGAGACATTAAACTGAGGCCCTGTCTGCTCTCTCAGGTGGACGTAAAAGATCCCATGGCAATATTTCGAAGAAGAGCAGGGGAGTTATCCCCGGTGTCCTGGTCAATATTTATCTTTCAACCAACATAACAAAAACAGATTATCTGGTCATTATCACATTGCTGTTTGTGGGAGCTTGCTGTGCGCAAATTGGCTGCTGCGTTTCCCACATTACAACAGTGACTACACTCCAAAAGTACTTCATTGGCTGTAAAGCGCTTTGGGACGTCCAGTGGTCGTGACAGGCGCTATATAAATGCAAGTCTTTCTTTTAAACCACAAGTAATTAATGCAATTTATGGATTATTCACATTCAGTTCATGGAGGCTTGGAATTTACTTTGGCAAAAATTAATCCCCGCTGTTAGAGAAATAGACACATTCATTCTTTTTTAATAAAATAGCGAAAATACTGCTGGAAATCCGAAATAACAACAGAAAACGCTGGAAAAACTCAGCAGGCCAGGCAGCATCCGTGGAGAGACAAACAGAGTTAACGTTTCAGGTCGAAGACCTTTCGTCAGAACTGGAAAAAAGCAGGAAATGGAACAGATTTTAAAGCAAGTTTAGGGGCTGGGAAAAGGGGGAGGGGATGAAAGAACAAAGGGGAAGGTCAGTGATAGGATGGAAGGCAGGAGAAGTAAAGAGGCATTAAGAGATATTCAAGGCAAGAGGAGATGGTAATGGGACAGGTTGAGGAACAAAGGATGGCTCTAGATGAAGTGTGAATTGCGCTGGCAGAATGAAGGACAGCTGCCTTGTGGGAGGGAAGAAAAAAAGGCACAAACAAAAAGTGTGGATAAAAAATATATATATGTGATAGGGGCCGAGGTTATGATCTGAAATTGTTGAACTCTATGTTGAGTCCAGAGGGCTGTAGAGTGCCTAATCGAAAGATGAGGTGCTGTTCCTCGAGCTTACACTGAGCTTCCATGGAACAATGCAAGAGGCCGAGGACGGTGAGGTCTGAGTGGGAATGGAGCGGTGAATTAAAGTGACAAGCGACTTTGTGCCTTTTTTTCTTCCCTCCCACAAGGCAGCTGTCCTTCATTCTGCCAGCGCAATTCACACTTCATCTAGAGCCATCCTTTGTTTCTTAACCTGTCTCATTACCACCTCCTCTTGCCTTGAATATCTCTGAATGCCTCTTTACTTCTCCTGCCTTCCATCCTATCACAGACCTTCCTTTTTGTTCTTTCATCCACTCCCCCATTTCCCAGTCCCTAATCTTGCTTTAAAATCTGTTCCATTTCCTGCTTTTTTCCAGTTCTGATGAAAGGTCTTCGACCTGAAACGTTAACTCTGTTTCTCTCTCCACGAATGCTGCCTGGCCTGCTGAGTTTTTACAGCGTTTTCTGTTGGTATTTCATTCTTTTTTGTTAGTGTATTAATAGAATAAAGTTTGGGTCCTGCCCCAGCCTTTATGAAGCATAAGCCCCTGTGATACATTCAGCTGCAAGGATTAGTCACAGTTGTCTGGCAGATATTTAGATATGATTATCCTGCAAAATTACTTTCATTGGCATGTTTATTACCTTCGATTGCATTAATACAGAACAATTATTAGAGAGGAAATTAGACTGCGCTGTATTTTGAGGATAATGGATTGAGGTTTTCTTCTCTGGGTTTTATTTGTAATGCCCATTTTAGCTCTTGAATCATCCGACTCAAGCCAACTCGATTTAAAAAGATCCAGCGAAATCTCATTCATTAACAGGAGCCGAACACAGTGCTGGTCAAAAAGCACGTAACTCATGGTGCACCACAAAGGCGCTGAGGATTGAATGTATTACGAATAATTACTTTATTTCACCACTTTTTGTTGCCGTGAACCACCTGATTGTCAGTGTAATCTTCAAGATAGAACCACTTGGTTTCAGAATGACAATAACGCAGCATGAGCTGGGTTTGATTTAAAGGATAGGACTTGCATTTATATGGCACCCTTCATGCCCTCAATTTGTCCCAAAATGCTTTACACTCAATTAATTACTTTTGAAATCTAGTCACTGTTGTAATGTAGGGAAACGTGACAGCCAATTTACGCACAGCAAGGTCCCACAAATGGCAAGGAAATAAGTGACCAGATAATCTATTTTAGTTATATTGGTTGAGGACTAAATATTGGCCAGGACACAGGTTAAATTCTCTTGCTCTTCTTTGAACAGTGCCGTGGTATCTTTTGCGTCCATCTGAAAGGGTAGATTTCAGTTTAACGTCTCATCTGAAAGACTCCCTCAGCACTGCACTGAAGTGTCAGCCTGAATTATGTGCTCAAATCTCTGGAGTGGGACTTGAACCCACGACCTTCTGACTCCGAGACGAGCGTGCTACCGCCGAGCCAGGGCTGACACCTCAGTGCAGTTGGAGATCCCGGGGTAGGATATAGGAAGTGTTACACTCGGACAGCATAATGGTAATTTATTCCGTTTCGAGGTCAATAATACGTGCTTGCCCGAGTTGGTCGTTTTCAGTTTATTTGGCAAAGTAACAAGTAGCACTCTTGTTATCCATGTTAATATCTTGCAGAATAATATAAAAACATGTGGTTTAAATCAGCTAATAGTTTAACTAATACATCAAAAGAGTGCGCTGCTTCTGGCCTCTGGGATGGTCTCAACAAAAATCTCTGCAGTCCTGACCTGACTTTTGACTAACACCTTGCATACACTAGTACTGTTACAATATTCTCCCTTCAAATGACTTTGATGTATCATCACTTCGGACGATCTGACCTGTCGAGCACTCCTCACCAAAGTTGGGGTTTCCACTAAAACTATACAGATGTACTTGTTCAAATAAATATCACATTGAAAATTAACATTTAGCATGTCAAGGTCTCAACACTTGTGTATTCCCGCTATTACTGACCAGCCAAGCATCTGAAGGATAGCTCTTTATTTAGTTGAACTGTTGCTTATAATCCTTTTCGGGTCAA
Organism: Squalus acanthias; assembly: GCA_030390025.1. Classification (NCBI taxonomy): domain Eukaryota; kingdom Metazoa; phylum Chordata; class Chondrichthyes; order Squaliformes; family Squalidae; genus Squalus; species Squalus acanthias. The sequence continues at coordinate 12,695,523 of CM059447.1, read as the reverse complement.
CAATACAGTCAACAGTTGGGTCTCAAACCCTCTGCCAATATATAGAGAAGTTAACTCTGCTATGTTGGGTTAATTATGGCTCTTCCGACGACATCTGACTTGGATCAGTCTTGCTTTACAAAGAGTCACTGCAAGTTTGGAATTGAATATTTGCCATGTATGAAATAACCCGAGTTATGACTATGATTTGTGAGATTCTGCCTCAGGCTCTTAAAATATGTCCTTTTGTAGATCCTTTGCAGTGATTATGGATATATTTCCTGAAGTAGTTTTACTGTAATTGGTTGGATCAAATTTTATTTAAATTGACACTAAAAATGTAGGGGGAGAAATTCAGTATCGCCCCATTTGGGGCGCTAATTATCGCCTCCGACTGCAAACTTGACTTTTATCGCCCCTGTAGGTGATTGGAGCGCTAAATCAGGTGCTACACATCTGTCTTAAGGCGCAAAGGCCGAGGAGCGAGGCGCTAACTCAGAGCGCTGGCGAAGCTCATGTGATGTCAGTCAGCAATGGAACACAGACACAATGGCGCCGGCCAGTTCTTAAAGGGGAGGGTTGATCTTGCTTTCCATCCACATCCTTGAATCTCAGCCTGGAGAGACCTGTACATCAAATCTGCTGGAAAGAACAATGGAGAGAACCAGGGAAAGAGCTCAGAATGCAGCCCCCACAGTCTCTTCTAAATTGATACAAGGAAAGGCAAATCAAAATGAACCTACAAAGTGCTGCTCAGTACCCAAAACTCGTTCACACAGCATTGAATCTCTCCAGAAGTCTCTCTCTCTCTCTCTCTCTCTCTCTCTCAGAATGCGTGGTTCAAAAATGTCACCAACAAAAAAAGGCAGGAAGCGGTCGCCTTTAAATAGCGCTCCCCCAGTCCCTTCTTGACTGCAAAACGCTCCCCTCAACCTGTCGTTGCTAGCGGCAGGCGGTAAGGCAGGGGGCGCCACTCAATATCCGCTCCGGGGCGCTACCGGGGTGTTGCGCACTCGACTCACGTCACGATCTGCCGGCGCAAGAGAGCGTGGCGGTAGTGTTTAGCGCTGCCGCAAAATGTCTAGTTAATTTCGGGAGCGGCGCAAACATTGCCGCGCCCGGACGCTAGTTGCTTTGCGCCCCATTAGTGCCCTCTTAAGGCGCTAACGGGAGGCGCAACCAACTGAATTTTTCCCCCGTAAAGTTTTAACATTTATTTTAAAAATAGTTGATAATGATTCAAATGAATAATTAAAATGTAAGATTTCTGCTTTGTACCTTGTCCCAGGAAAGACCTACACAGTAGCTTTGGTTGGAATATTATTTAATAGTTTTATTGTATCTTTATGAAAAAATGGTCTCTTTTTAAAGTTTTTCCTCTTCTCCACTGCCTTGGTTAGATTCCCTTGCGCCACACACAATTCTCAAAGAGAGCACAACAGAGGGCATCGAGTCTGAGTGTCTGTTCATTGCCTTGCAAGGTGTTCAAATTCAAGTTGCTCTTGCACATTAAGTGCTGGCTCGCTGACTGTGTGGAACTTGTGAAATTATTCTGTCGGGGGTGATCAGTAAAAACATGAATGAATGACGATGAGTATGTTGAGACTGAAGGTAGGACTTACTATGCATCTGACGGATGGATTTGCTCTACAACCTACCAAAACAGGACAATATTCAATCAGGGGGGCAGACCTAAGCATTGCAGAACACTTAACATTCGTCATGTTGGGAAATGGAACCTAATGCCCCAGCAATTATTGCTTCAGGTGTCAGCTTTGGTTCAGTGCTAACAGTCTCGCCTCATCCATGCTTTTGTTACCTCCAGACTCGACTATTCCAATGCTCTGCTGATCAGCCTTCCATCTTCCACCCTCTGTAAACAGCTCATCCAAAACTCTGCTGCTCATATCCTAACTCGCACCAAGTCTCGTTCACCCATCACCTGACCGACATTGGCTCCTCGTCCAGCAACGCCTCAAGTTTAAAATTCACATCCTTGCATTCAAATGCCTCCATGGCCTCACCCTCCCTTACCTCTGTAACCCCCCCCCCCCCCCGCCGAGAACTCTGCGTTCCTCCAATTCTGGCCACTTGTGCATCCCTGATTTCCTTCACCCCACTATTGGCGGCCCTGCTTTAAGCTGGGTAGCCCCTTCGCTCTGGAACTCCCTCACTAAACCTCTCCGCCTCCCTACCTCTCCGTCTTTAAGACGCTCCTTAAAACCGACCTTTTTGACCAAGCTTTTGGTCACCTGTCCTAATATCTCCTCATGTGGCTCAGTATCAAATTTTGCCTGGTAACGATCCTGTGAAGTGCCTTGAGACATTTTTATTACGTTAAAGCCGCTATATAAATGCAAGTTGTCCTTATCTCAGCTGACATTGCATTGGCCACTTGCCTTGAGGAAAGGAGATGAGATATTCCCACAATTCTTCCTTTTGATCAATGAGTTGACTACTTCCACCATCTCCTAATTCCCTGTAAAATTTAATGCTGGACTTTGTCAAGCTGGCAGTTCACCACTCATACTTAAATGAGCCTGCAATTAAATTTCACCCCTTGTGTTCCTTATCTTTCTTTTGTTCCTTCCTATTACTCCAGTCTTAACATAACCTGCACAAACTTGAGAGAATACTTGACCTCAGAAAATGTGAGCTGACTGCTAATATTGTAGTTGATTGCTTGAATAATTAATGACCGCGGACTGTTGAATTTGTTTTGCCTTCCAGGACTGAGTTATGAAAGCAGAATAAATGAAGTCCTTACTGAGGCAGAATGGTGGCTGCATTCTTACAGGAGGGCAGGCTACCTCATTATTATGTATTGGAAACTGATGAAGTCACGAGCAAAGCAGAACAACGGCTTGAATGTTACTGAAGGGCAGACCCCTCATTATTATATATTAGAAATAGAACCAAACAACCAGATTTTAATTAAGAAGGAGGTTCTGTTGCTGATTCATGTTTAACCTTTCAGTTTGAAAGATGGCAGCTGTATTGTGTGCTGCCTCCAAGATCAATAAGATGGTATTTGCTCTGGTATCATGCATAATCTTATTCAAGGGGGAAATTACTTGGGAAGAGGAATGTTTTGTGTGTAGATTTGTTTTTGTTGTAGATTTATGAAATTAATTGAAGAGTGGATGTTTAGTTTTGATATGGATGCAGAAACTGTTGCAGTGGCCTAACACAGTTAATTAATGCATTTGAATGCATTTCTTAACTCCTGTCTGTTGAAGTCCTGTCTGTTGAAGTCCTGCCTGAAACAACTTAATGCCAGATCACACTGACCATCTCTCCGTGGACTCGTGCCTGCATTTAAAATCAGTTCCTATTGTAATGTATTACTACATAAATTAGACCATCCTAATCAATCTCTTGTGGTATTGCACACGGTAAGTTGAGAATATTATCTTTCTCTTACCTGTCTCTTCTGTCTTTGTGGTGCTGTTTCTTTCTCTGTCTCTTTTATGCTTCATTCTTTCTCTTTCTCTTCTCCTCTGCTTCTCTCTTCCTAACTCTTCTTTGTTTCTCTCTATTTTTCTTTCTGTCTTGAACGACAAAATCAGCCTCTGTCCTCCCTTACCCTTGCTACACTTATCGCTCACCTCGCCCTTAACTCTCCACCTCTTGCCTCCCTTCACTCCCACATGCTACCCCCAAGGGCTGGCAGTGAGAACCATTTCCCTTCCTACCCTTCCTACCTCCCTTCTTAATTGTTTCCTTCAGAAAGCATTGTTTGCATACAAAATTCAATCTTTTAAACAGAAATCAAATCAGAATGAGGAAAGACACATTGACCCAGAAATGTGTTGGGGCCGCGCCTGTTTTGCAGGCATAAAACGGGCACTTGCGCATCCAACATGGAAGTGTGCCACCCACCTTATTGGTAACAGCCTGTGCCTGAAACAGGCATTTGGCTGTTTACATATGCAAATAGTGGACCTAATGCCTGTTTTAAGACTCCCTCCTGAAATTGGGTTGCCCTGAACTTAGCAAGTTTTGTAACAAAAAAAAATACTTGTCTGAATGTGGAGACGGGAGGAGCAGGAGTCCTGAAGATCATTGCCGGCCCCCTCCCAATCGCCTTCTGTCCTCCTCCCAGGACCTACCTGAGGGCTGCTGCTGGCATCACAGCAGTCCAAAATTAATGGACTTTGCCGGGGAGCTACAGGGGGATGTGCCCCCTGTCCTGAGGCCCGAGGTCCAGTTTCGATCGGGCCTCTGGCCTAACCTGTTCAAATGGAGGGAATTTTGAACTTTTACATTTCTTAAAAGCCCTTATTTTGGACATTAGAAATTTCAGTTACTGAGGACCAATGGTGGATTAAAATTTTTCAGCAAGCATTTTGAGTTGTTTGTGCAGGAAAGATGATATACTGCCACCTGGCGGCAGGATTTGTATAATTGCACGGTGATGTTTTTACACAGGCAATTCCCATGATAACTGTGGACATAGGAGTTTACAATGAAAAACGGTGGCACAAAAGTGTGGCAATGGGAACTAAGATTTGTAAGACAGATAGTGTGCAGATGTAAGATTTTCAATAAGATGTAGATGTAATGATAGGTAATGGTAAAAATATTTCCTATTTTGACTGGTGGGGTGTTCTGATTTGGAGAATATTTTTCAAGGCCTCCAAATCCACAAAATATCTGTTCATGCACACAGTTCAAATGTTCAATTGAAAGCTCACAGACCTGTTTGCAGTTGAGTGTGAATCTTGTGACCATGGTATTGATGATTGTTATGGTGAATGGACCATTTTACTCTCTGCAGCTAATTGTACAAGCCAGATGTACCATGGCTTAGATCCAATTCTGAGCACCATCCAAACTGACCCAGCCTCTTGCATCAGAAGAGAGCTTTCGTGTTAAATGGGACGTTATTTTTTTTTGTCATTAGCCAGCCTTTTCGGACAGCTACTTTGTGCGGGATTGTCTAATTCTGAAGAATTCTGGAGCTTTGTGCCGTGGAACCCAAGCCTCTTTTGCTTAAGACCCTTAAACAGGATGCCTCACCACTAGGTATATTCTTAAAGATCAAAACATGGAGGAACTGGATGGTGCAGTGGGTGCACTATTCTTTCAACTCTGGAACCCAGGCCTGGATCGAGTCCAGTCCGAATGTGTGGTGGGGAAGAGACCCCCTCCTTCTGCTACTTGTAATTGTCCCACAGGAAATAAGTGTGTCCAGATTTTGAACCTGGTTCTGACCAAGATTTACACCATAAAACTATCAATAGTTGGGCACAAATTAGCAAATTCATGGCCCAGAGGGTTAGTTGGTGAGAGAGGGGAAGAGTTCGCGCTGATGCAGCTCTACTGAGGCTGTGATTGAGGCATGTTGTCGGGGAAGTTCAGAGGAAGCCGCAGTCTGCTATATTTGACCTAGGAGTGCTTACTGCTGAACCCTTCCCCAGTACCTTCCCCATCCACCATCTGAGCACAGTCACTCAAAATGGGGACACTTATCACAAATAATATTTTGGCTGTGACAAGAGAATTCGACCATGACGGCCGGGGGGGGGGGGGGGGGGGGGGGCGTGGAGGCGGAGGCGGGGGAGTGCATCCCTGAAAGGCAGCATTTGTGATTTTCTGTCCATTTTTGGACACAGTCACTGCACCCGGGTCATCCAGGAGCAGCAAGTTCTGCTTCTAGTTGCCCCCTCGCACAGTCAAGCTCACAAACTCCCCCGAATCAGTCTCGCTGATATTATTCGTAGATTCTGTTTAAACAGAAGTTTGAAGAAGTGAACAAGATTAAAACAGGTAAAGAATGAAAGTTAGAATATGGCGATTGTGTGTGACTACCTGTGCCAGGGAACATGGGGCGTTCGATATACTTGGCTATTTTCCCTCTGTCCACACAATGGGCCTGTCCAGAGGAAAAAATTGACAAAATATAAAAAATTAACTTGCGCACTCATTATTAATTCAAGTGGGAAAGACCAAATTTGTGCATTTTATTTGAGTATTCACTGAAAGGACTTGTGATCAGATAAGTAAAGACTATTTATCGACGACCCCAGTGCATACTTCAAAGTACCGTGTGACAAATGGCAACGCGACTTTATAAAATATGTCTGTATGCAAAATGAAAATAACTATGGTGGGAAGAAATTCTGGTTCAAGTGATGGTGATTCTTTCCGACTGATTTTTAAAAGGAGCACCGTTGGTAAGATTCTCCCCTGGAGTAGCTGTGGAAAGGAGACAGCATCACTTTCGACTGAATTTGAACCAAGTTCCCAGAATGCAAAGTTTTGCAGTCCCTCAGCCCCCGAGTAAAGCTAACATTCAAATGTTTATCTGTTCAAGCGAGGACTGCTTAGCTATTTAAACAGCCTAAAATGGTCACTGCGTCTGTGTGAGGCAAACCGTAAGCACTGTTGTGCTGATGTGGTGTCACTGCATATTGGGACTGCCTTCCTTCTGTGGAACACCTGGGTGCTGTGATTTCCCACAAATGACATTGCAGATTATTAACTGTGCTGTTGTCGGGCGATGCTGAGCAGAGGTTAGGCCAAGAGGAAAAAAAAAAGAGGGTGGATTCCCCGCCCTACCTTTCCAAGCTGCACCTCCTCCTGGTCACAGCTTACAGGCAGAGTTGATATTTGCAGAGGCCTGGTTAATTGTGTGCCCTCTCAGTTAGTGAGGGCACGTGGCATGGGGAAACCGCAGAATGGGCAGCGGGGTATAAGAATTAAACATCTTACAAAACAAATGCAAATTCTATTACAGCGCCTAATTGACGCCTGTCCTATTCTATTCCAGGGTATTGATGATTCTCCGCAAATGGCATTTGCACTCAAACAGGAGCTGAAACCAGGGAAGGAAAAGAAGGAAGATGACGGTGGAGATGCCCAGTCGCAAGACGAAGAATTTGCCATCCGGATAGGTAGAGGTGGATTATCAGCAGGCAAGCATCGTGTCATATGCCAACAAAACAAAAAAATGATTTAAACAAGTATTAAAAGGGTGGGGGGGCAATGCATTTATTTTTTTTAAAAAAGGGTTAGATCAAATGGAAGTCCAAGGGTTTGGCTCAGTTCTCCTGATGACTCAGTTGCTGAAGCTTAATCAGTAATGAACGGCTTTGGAGAATTCTTCTTTCCTTTGGCTGCGGACTGTTTTCTAATCTGTTCTAATCTATATAACTAATGCGGTAAATTATCTGCCCTGGATCTGGTTGCACATTCAAGCCTTTAATTCATCTGCTCTCATCTCTGACTCAGGAGTGTAGCTTTCTTCACATCACACAGGCTTTTTCAGAGTGAAGGTCAGAAATGAGTGCAGGGATCAGAAGGTATTAGAGAAGTCTGCAAGTTATCATTGATATTATTTCCAAAAATATAAATCTTCAAAATTAAAAAAAACCTTTTAATGTTATTACAAAATGGATATTCCTGCCAAATAAATGCAGAGGCAGAAAATTAATTTGTGATAACGGTAAACTAACTGATTTTAGGAAGACGTTTCCATCTTGAATTCCTTGAAGTTATTCGATATTTTTGTTTTTTGTAAGTTTTAAAAGCTGCTGTGACTGGAGTGTCTCAGGGCTGACAGACACACCCAGAAAATTAACAATAGATTGGGAGCTGCAGGAGAAGAGCAGCAAAGCATCTGCACTTCTAATCAATATAAAAGTTTCTCAATATCTTACGATTGTTAGAAGAAAACTCAAGAAGAAGGATAACATGGAGTTTAGGTCTGGCAGCCTGTGGGTTCCGACTTTATTAGGTCCTAAATTGCCGGGCAGCCATTGCAAAGGGACTTTTTCTCCTGGGATGATGGTGTAGTTTTATAACAAAAATTCAAATATTATAGAAAGGAAAAATTAGTATAATAGTCCCAATTGTTTCCACAATGAAACACGAACATCGAGTCATCGTTGACCGCTTTAAAGCTTTTTTTTGTGGTCGAGGTGTATCTCTCAAGTTACAGCTCTTGCACATGTGTGGTGTAAATGGGGTGAGGCATATGCCCACTACAGGACATAGAACAAGCTTCTATGTTTTGATCTTTTGTTTTTGACTTGAAACTTATGGTGTTGCAGCTTTGGATTTGAAGATCACTAGGAAAGAACCAATTTGCAACATGTCCTTTGACTGAAGTACAATGTAATGTGGTGACATGTGGTCCTACTTGGTTCTCTTTGTACTTTGTCCTACTTGTTTGTCTTTGGTACATCATTCAGTCCATTCCCAGTTTCTTGCAATTGCCTGCTCTTGAACACTGATGAATGCAGTTACTGGTCGAGGTTATGAATGAAACAAGATAATCGTGACGTCGCAATGATTGTCTCATTTGGGAGGATATTCCCAGTCCTGGTCTGCACAGCCCCTCTGCTTAAATTTTAGTCAATCTATCACTATCTGTTGTGGACCAAATGGAAGAATGATGAGGAGACATGATACTGAATAGTAAGAGACACGAGAAAAGGTTGACAAACGAATAATGGACAGATTCCAAAATAGACCCTTTGGCAGCGATTTTTCCTCTTGATGCGGCTTGGGGGCGGGACAGCTGCCTTCCGGGTTCCAATCCCGCCCCCAACGACATCAGACGTGATTTTGCGTCAGTTGTCCTTGTTAAGCCCGCCCTGCGGGCTTGCCGGCCAATTAAGAGAAAGCCGGTGTCAGATGACGTCAGTTGATGACGCGTCATCTGCCGATTTTCTTAGAGGGGCCATGCACAATTTTTTTTGACAGCTGATTTTTCAGTGTTTGACAGCATTGAGGTGCTGCAAACACTGACAATCACTGTACAAAGGTGAGCCCTTGCACCCAAACTCTCCAGTGACTCCCTCCTTAGGCTAGAACAGATGGCAGCTGCAGGTGAGGTTACAGAAGCGATCTGTCACTGGTGAGAGAGGTTCTCCCAATGAGGTGGGACTACACAAACAATTCCAAACTTGTCACCTACAGAAAAGTCTAAATACATTAAAAATGATTTTCCCAACATTTTCTTACCTCTGAAACTCACCAGTGTACCATTGGATCCTTCACACCACTTCTGCAGCTGTCATCAATGCAGAAACATTACAATAGACCCACAGCATGCCACACTTACCTGATGTGGTGTCCGGACGTCGGGAAGCCCACAGTACACCTGTCAAAATTGCAAAAAGCCTCTTAACTGCCTGTTAACAACCTGTTAACAAGCAGTTAAGTGCCTATAATCCTCTTCTCGCCGCTAGGTGTTGGGTCCATGCGCAAATCGGGGACCCAACACCTGGGAAGATTGTTTGGAGGCGGGATGACAGCAGGTTTCCGACCCGCTGTCAATCTTTGCGATTTTGCCGGATGTCCCGCCTCCAAACCCGCCCCCTGAGCACCGGCAAAATTCCGGCCTTTGATTCCAGTGGACTTAGTGCTAATGTTGAATGTGGGTCCACTGCTGGCACAGCTGTGACTCATCTCCCCGTCATACTCTGAATCAAAAGACTAATGTGTGGCTCCATTTTTTTCCCCCCAAGTTGAAAGCCAAGCACTCTGATCATTTCGTCATCGCACCAACAAACAAGGAACTTTTGCCCAGTGCAGATGTTGATGTTTTTCATGACCTTGCATTGTCTCTAGAGCAGGTTAACCTGTGCAGTGCTGCACTGCAGTTTGATCGCATCCATTAGCGGCAAGTTTTCCCTGTGATGTTGTGATAGGTGTATGATACTCAGACTGGCTATAGGGGTCAGTGAGAGAAATGGATTGCAAGTGTAAAAGCTGCAGGTACCCGCTTCTCCCGCCAACCAAGTTGGATCGAGACACACCAAACAAACAATTTAAAAATGATGTGGACTAGTATTTTGCGGGAGTATTCTGCACAACGCCACGGAGACCTCACGAGATTGCAAGTGCTCTGCCATCTTCAAACCAAGTGAATACTGTGAGTGACATCTTTGTACGATGGGTACGAAATCCAGGTTCAGAAACCAGCTGACCGTTACAGTGCAGCAAACACAGTGGACATCAACAGCTTGTGTTGACTTTGACTCTGTTTAAGCCAACCCTTAGGCATTCAAGAGCACATATAGGTGGTTATATTACATTTTCAGTGCCAGATTTTGACCAGGGAGGAGGGACTTCAGTTACCGGGGAGAGACTGGAAAAACTTGGATTGCTCTCCTTAGAGCAGAGAAGGTTAAGGGGGGCAGCGGGTGGGGGCGGTGTTAATAGAGGCATTCAAAATCCTAAAGGGTTTTGATAGAGTAAATAAGAAGAAAGTGTTTCCACTATCAGAAGGGTTGGTAACCAGAGGACACAGATTTAAGGTAATTGGCCAGAGGTGAGTTTTTTTACGCAGCGAGTTATTACGATCCGGAATGCACTGCCAGAAAGGGTGGTGGAAGCAGATTCAACAGTAATTTTCAAAAGAAAATTGGATAAATACTTTAAGGGGAGAAAATTGCAGGGCTGTGGGAAAAGAGCAGGGGAGTGGGACTAAATGGATAGCTCTTTCAAAGAGCCGGCACAGACATGATGGGCCGAATGGCCTCCTTCTGTGCTGTCAGATTCTATGAAATCCAGAGCTGCTCCAGTACTAAATGTGTTGTTTAACTGGGGCGTTAACTGTTAGGTTGCCCTAGAACACTTGAACTACCAAGACATTGTTTTTTGACCATTCTGATAGCACGGTTCAGGCTTTGCAGGTGTATCTGTACTGATGATTTTCACATGCTGGAAATGGTAGATTTCCTTGTGTGCCTGAAAGTTTATATTTACTAACCAGTCTGATGTTTTGGCTTATGCTGGCTCTCTATAGTTTGCAGGGAATGAATTTGGAAGTTGCGTGAAAATTATTTTTTGTCTCCTTGACCCTATTTTAACAAATCACGTTCACTTTTATAGTCAAAACACCACACAGTCATCAGTAAAGCTCTAGTTTTTTTCAGGGTGCATGCAGTTCTATAACAAAAAAAGTAACCATTGGAACCGGCTGGATAACCTACAGAATTTATTGTAGTGATTAATAGCCTTTGTAAAGTATTTGTGTGGTAATGCTGAGAAAAATGTCACTGTGTCCAGAGCAGAATTATTGTTGCTAGCATTTTGCATTATGATTTATTGCATTGATGAATTGATCCTTGAATGCATAAAATATGCAGCCTGCTCAGGCATGCATTATGATACTGAGTTATTAATAACAAAGGTTCACAGTGGCACATGCTTAAGACTTTTTATTGACCGTGCGTGATAGCAAGGTCCTGTAACTTGTGGTAAAATCCTGCAGAAAAAGTTTGATTTTGGCGGGGGTGGGGTGGGGGGGGGGGGCAATTTAAAATTCCGTAAGGTTTTATTTAATTTTCAAACTTAGAGGCGAGTGTGCTGAAGTCTAATATTCTGGGTAAATACATTAATTGGAATGTTTAAAGTAAGTTGGTCCCGTTGCTGTTGTTGCCAAGTGCTCGCTCATTAAATCCAAGAAGTTGGTTTCCTGGGCCACCAGAACAATCCCTTTCAGTTGTGTTTCAGCTGCAAGTAATAAATTCAATTCTTGAGATTTTGCTGGTGCCCTGCTTTGAGTGTTTTCCTGTTGCAGTTGTCCGTATCTGGCCCATCAGTTCCACTTACAGTTTTAACAAAAGAAAGCAGTTGAGTTACTGGATCATAAATCTTCATTTTAAACACACTGCTCCGGACAAAGAGGGCCATTATCTTAACTAATTAGCGATCAAAGAAAAACGCTGTTTTTGCAGACATCAAGGCAACGGCCACCATCTTGTGGTTTGGGAGCCCAGTATGACAGGGGTATCCAACCTGTTGGAACAGTGGGCCTGATCCTTATGGCACAGCTAGTTGAGTGGGCTGCACCTGATTAAATGGCTCCTAAGCCAGGCAGAATCATGATTAAACACCATTTCCAACTCGTAATGCATTTTGCATTTCTTCTGCTCCTTCAACTACACACATCTTCACTTTTGTCCCTTGCTCTGCTTCTTGTCCCCTTCACTTCCGCGACTTCCTCTCTCCTCCTCTGTCTCTCCTTTATTTCAGACTCTCTTTCTCTCCGCTTGTGTCACCCTTTCCCTCACTTTCCCCTGTTCACTTCACTCTCTTTATCTCTTTTGTTCTCTTTCCCCCTCTGCTCCCTGGAGTACAGTCTCTGCAGTGTCGTGGATTCCTGAGGCAGATCCTGGCTAGCGGAAGAGAGTAGCGCTGCTGGGAGTGGGAGACACTCTCTGTGATCAGATGTTCCAGCTGGTGGGAAGGATCACAAGCCGGAGGTCCACGGCCAGATAGGATTGAGAAGCAGGCCAGGGGTTGGGTATCCCTGCAGTATCGCATTCATTTTGACTGAGTCCTTTGGACTCTCTAGAAAGTGCCAAGAAGACATTTTATCGTCTGCCTTCCCCAGCAAAATGCAACAATCCTAGAACTTTCTGTCCAGCGGTTCAGTTGCCCCCCGCCCCCCCCCGCTAATGCCTCAAATTTAAAATTCTCGTTGCTACGGAACCTGTCGCTTATTACCAAAGGTGAATTTTGAACAGAAGGACTATTCTTTACTTGGGTTTTTTACTTCAGCGCGCTGCTGCTTTTTGAGCCAGCGGGGCAGTATGCAGTCTCATCTGTGGACGTGTCTATGGCTGAAATCTAAATTTCCTAGGACACTCCTGCCAATTTTTCTCCTCCAGTGATGCAACATTTCATAGCCCTCAATTGGTGAGGCTGAAGTTGAACTCTCAATCTCTATTAAGAATCTATATTCCGAGCGACGGTGCTACCAAACAATTTTTTTAATGTAATTCTGTAAGATTAGGATCACAGGTCACACACAGATTACCCAAAGGGTCTTAGGAGTTGTAAGGCTTTTTATTAATGAGCTACAGTTTTAAAACATAATCAGATATTACATGTGGTTTAAGCTAAGTACAATAGACATATAACCCGTGACAGTAGAGAGCGATCTACGACTCCCGAAGAGGAATGCCACGACCGGACAGACGGTGAGACAGTACGGTGGTCTCGGATTGGGTGGATTCCTGCAGTCTGCTGCAGCGGTCACTTCCGTTGGGTCATCCCTCGAGCTGTTGGAGGTGTTAGGCCGTCAGCCACCTCAGAGGCTAAACTTGACCAAGGTAGGGATTGTGGATGCATTGGTAATAATTTTCCAAAACTCCCTTGACTCAGCAAAGATCCCGGCAGACTGGAAAACTGCTAATGTAACACCCTTATTTAAAAAGGGCAGTAGACAGAAGGCTGGAAACTATAGACCGGTTAGCCTAACATCTGTGGTAGGTAAAATTTTGGAGTCCATTATTAAGGAGACAGTAACGGGACATTTGGATAATCATAATTTAATAGGACAAAGTCAGCATGGTTTTATGAAGGGGAAGTCATGTTTGACAAATTTGCTGGAGTTCTTTGAGGAAGTAACACACAGGGTGGATAAAGGGGAACCAGTGGATGTGGTGTATTTAGACTTCCAAAAGGCATTTGACAAGGTGCCACACAAAAGATTATTGCTTAAGATAAAAAATCACGGGATTGGGGGTAATATTCTGGCATGGATAGAGGATTGGCTATCTAACAGAAGGCAGAGAGTTGGGATAAATGGTTCATTCTCAGACTGGCAATCAGTAACTAGTGGTGTTCCGCAGGGGTCAGTGCTGGGTCCCCAACTCTTTACAATCTATATTAACGATTTGGAGGAGGGGACCGAGTGTAACATATCAAAGTTTGCAGATGATACTAAGATGGGAGGGAAAGTAGTGAGTGAGGAGGACATAAAAAATCTGCAAGGGGACATAGACAGGCTAAGTAAGTGGGCAGAGATTTGGCAGATGGAATACAATACTGGAAAGTGTGAGGTTATGCACTTTGGCAGGAAAAATAGTAGAGCAAGTTATTATCTAAATGGCAAGAAACTGGAAAGTACTGAAGTACAAAGGGATCTGGGGGGTCCTGGTGCACGAAACTCAAAAGGTTAGTATGCAGGTGCAGCAAGTGATTAAGAAGGCCAATGGAATGTTGGCTTTCATTGCTAAGGGGATAGAATATAAAAATAGGGAGGTATTGCTTCAGTTGTACAAGGTATTGGTGAGACCGCACCTGGAATACTGCATACAGTTTTGGTGTCCATACTTAAGAAAAGACATACTTGCTCTCGAGTCAGTACAAAGAAGGTTCACTCGGTTAATCCCGGGGATGAGGGGATGGACATATGAGGAGAGGTTGGGTAGATTGGGACTCTACTCATTGGAGTTCAGAAGAATGAGAGGCGATCTTATTGAAACATATAAGATTGTGAAGGGGTTGGATCGGGTGGATGCGGGGAGGATGTTCCCGATGATGGGTGAAACTAGAACTAGGGGGCATAGTCTTAGAATAAGGGGCTGCTCTTTCAAAACTGAGATGAGAAGGAACTATTTCACTCAGAGGGTGGTAGGTCCATGGAATATGCTGCCCCAAAAAGCTGTAGAAGCTACATCATTACATAAATTTAAAACAGAAATAGACAGTTTCCTAGAAGTAAAGGGAATTAAGGGTTACAGGGAGCGGGCAGGAATTTGGACATGAGTCTAGGTTCGGATCGGTCATGGCCCTGTGGGTAGCGTAGCGGGCCCAGGGGCCGTGTAGCCTGATCCTGCTCCTATTTCGTGTGTCCAATTCTGTTAGGTTCAGGAGATGGTTCTGTGATAGTAGATTGGCGGTTAGGATCAAATCAGCCATGATCTTATTGAATGGCGGAGCAGGCTCGAGGGGCAAATTGGCCTACTCCTGCTCCTATTTCTTATGTTCTTATGTGTTAGGCCGTAGCCACCTTGCGGAAGCCTTCGCCCCCTAACTGCCTGATTTCCTCTCTCGGTGGTCTATATTTATAGTTACAGTATTTTGGTGGGATGGTGGATACCTGGTGTCAATCATTTGTACCCCATCCTATTGTCCAATTACAAGGGAGAGGCGACCTATGACAGCCCCCTCCCAGTCTCATGAGGTCAATTTCCTCCTTATCTCTGTTCTAAAGGTCTTGTTGCCCTCTTTGTAGACAGCTTGTTTATCCGACAACTCCTTGCTACATCCCATATCAAGCCTAGTTATGCCCACTCGAAGGACTGTTTTTTGTGTTCTGACCTTGTAATTCAACTCTCTGTACAGCTATTTTTCTGACGTGACTGGAATCTTTCTGTGTCATCAACTTCGGCAAACTGCTGATCTAGGGAACCCGTAACAGACTATTATTTCTGTCAATCCACGATTTCTTACAATTCTGCTTTGTGGCACTTAGTTCAAAGTACTGCCCCTTGAGATTGTCAGATTGTCAGGAACCCGTTTGTCCATTTTCAGCAAACTCATGAGGTGCATTCTCAAGCTGAGCAACACTGCAGTGTAGAGTATGAGGAAAAACTAACATTGTCGGTGTCATGGTTTGGGATTTTAAAGGCCATTTTACTCTAATGGTTGATCCCTGTTAACCGCAAGTGGGCTATGTGCAGGTAGGGGACATCTTAATTGTGCAGCCCAGGGCTAACATTTACCTAATTTAGCAATAACACTGTGCACTGAAATTGATGTAGTATTCTCGCTATGTTGCCTGTCGCTGACAAGGTCTCTGGAAAGCAGAAAATATCACTCTTTGAAACTGACTGGTGTTGGCTAATACTACAAATTGAAATGAATTACATTTAAACATTTTATAGAAGCAAAGATATTCGTCAAATACTTTCCAGCACAGTAACTGTTATAAAAGATCTGGTGATAGTCCAAAAGGAGTTAATTTATTCTTTCTAAACTGAAGACTACTTTCAAGTAAAGCAAACAATCCATTAAGCTCGACACCATTCATCTCTTTCGGTACTGTGAAGTCTCCCATAGCGAAATGTAGACTTTCTTTGAGGTTTCTTCCTTCGAGCTGAGAAGTAGAACTGATGAGCCTGGGGCACAACATTTTTATTGAAGACACTTTTCCCTCTTAAGGTAGGATCACCGTCAAGCTTATGTAAGTGGAATATTTCAACTGAGCCAAAACTTTCCTGCCTGTATCCAATGCTGCACCAAGTTCAATCGCCCATCGCCCCCTGTTCTTGCTGACCTACATTGGCTCCTGATCCGCCAACACTTCAGATGTAAAACGGGCATCCTTGTGTTTAAAACCCTCCATTGGCTTCACCTCGCCCAACCTCTGTAACCTCCTCCAGCCCTACAACCACCCCCCCCCCCCCCCCCCCCACCCCCACCCCACCCCACCTGCCGTGAACTCTTTCTTCCTCTGACTCTGACCTCTTGGTCATTCCCCTCTCTCCGCCCCACCATTAGCGACCGTGCTTTCAGTAGACTAGGCTCCATTGTCTGGAATTCTCTCCTGAAATCCCTCTGATTCTCCACCTCCCTCTCCTCCTTTAAGACCAATGTTCCCTCTAAGCTGCGCAGCTCTCTGCTGGTCCTGCGCAGCCCGAGACCGGCTTTTTCAATGTTAAATTTCGCGCATGCAAAACTGTGAAATGGGCCGTGCAACCCCTTAAAGGGGCCAAGCACCCAAAAAAAAATTAGGGGGAGCATTATTTAAGACCCGCCTTAACCCTCACCACTTTGAATAAACTTTCAATCAGCCCTCCTAATTTCTCTGTCATTGGCTCAGCATCAATTCTTCATTGTAACTCGGTGCAGTGCCACGGGACATTTTTCTACATTAATGCATTATATAAATGCAAGTTGTTGTTGTTGTTGTGGTTTCTTTTACTGTGATTCTGGAAGTTAGAGCTCTGTATCTTGTTTCCGAACAGGAATTCATCTGTTTTTAAAAAAAAATAATAATACCTTGGCTTTTTGTGCCAAAACCTCCACTGGCAATTTGTTCCACAATTCTATCACCTTTCACTAAAAAAAAAGTTGCCTAACTTTCTCATTTTTCTTCTGACACCTTTAACTTTAAACTGTCTCCCATTGTCTTCCGTCCCATCGCCAAAGTCCCTTTCTCTGCCAACATCCTTGAACTTCCTGGCACCATGGGTGGTTCTGCTGCACAGGACGGGAGGAAAAAGAGCGGGAGAGCTATAGTGATAGGGGATTCTATTGTAAGGGGAATAGATAGGCGTTTCTGCGGCCGCAAACGAGACTCCAGGATGGTATGTTGCCTCCCTGGTGCAAGGGTCAAGGATGTCTCGGGGCGGCTGCAGGGCATTCTGGAGGGGGAGGGTGAACAGCCAGTTGTCGTGGTGCATATAGGTATCAACGATATAGGTAAAAAACGGGATGAGGTTCTAAAAGCTGAATATAGGGAGTTAGGAGGTAAATTAAAAAATAGGACCTGAAAAGGTAGTAATCTGAGGATTGCTACCAGTGCCACGTGCTAGTCAGAGTAGAAATAGAAGGATATTTCAGATGCATACGTGGCTAGAGGAATGGTGCAAGGGGGAGGGATTCAAATTCCTGGGACATTGGAACCGGTTCTGGGGGAGGTGGGACCAGTTCAAACCGGACGGTTTGCACCTGGGCGGGACCGGGACCGATGTCCTAGGGGGAGTGTTTGCTAGTGCTGTTGGGGAGGGTTTAAACTAAAATGGCAGGGGGTTGGAAACCTGTGCAGGGAGACAGAGGAAAGGGAAGCAAGG
This sequence comes from Squalus acanthias, assembly GCA_030390025.1. NCBI lineage: Eukaryota > Metazoa > Chordata > Chondrichthyes > Squaliformes > Squalidae > Squalus > Squalus acanthias. Next base: position 12,677,995 of record CM059447.1, on the reverse strand, counting down.
ATAGAAACAAAAGACAGGAAGGAGAAAAGCAAAAGTGGAAAGCAGAGAAATCAAGGGTGTAAATCAAACAGGGCTACAGTAAATAATAATTCTAAAAGGACTAAGAGTGTTAAAAAAACAAGCCTGAAGGCTTTGTGTCTTAATGCGAGGAGCTTTCGTAATAAGGTGGATGAATTAGCTGCGCAAATAGATGTAAACGGATATGATATAATTGGGATTACGGAGACATGGCTCCAGGGTGACCAAGGCTGGGAATTCAACATCCAGGGGTATTCAATAATCAGGAAGGACAGGCAAAAAGGAAAAGGAGGTGGGGTAGCATTGCTGGCTAAAGAGGAGATTAACACAATAGTAAGGAAGGATATTAGCTTTGATGATGTGGAATCTGTATGGGTAGAGCTGAGAAATACCAAGGGGCAGAAAACATTAGTGGGAGTTGTATACAGACCCCCAAACAGTAATGCTGAGGTTGGGGATGGCATTAAACGGGAAATTAGAGACGTGTGCAATAAGGGCACAGCAGTCATCATGGGTGACTTTAATCTACATATAGATTGGGCTAACCAAATTATTAACAATACTGTGGAGGAGGAATTCCTAGAGTGTGTACGGGATGGTTTCCTGGACCAATATGTCGAGGAACCAACTAGAGATCAGGCCATCTTAGACTGGGTATTATGTAACGAGAAAGGATTAATTAGCAATCTTGTTGTGCGAGGCCCCTTGGGGAGGAGCGATCATAATATGATAGAAATCTTCATTAAGATGGAGAGTGAAGTAGTTGACTCAGAGACTAGGGTCCTGAATTTAAATAAAGGAAACTATGATGGTATGAGGTGCGAGTTGGCTAGGATGGATTGGGGAGCGTTACTTAAAGGGTTGACAGTGGATAGGCAATGGCAAACATTTAAAGATCGCATGGATGAACTACAGAATTTGTTCATCCCTGTTTGACATAAAAATAAAACAAAAAAGGTGACTCAACCGTGGCTAACAAGGGAAATTAGGGATTGCATAATTAAGAGGGGGGAAAATAGAGTATGAGAGTAAGCTTGCAGGGAACATAAAAACTGACTACAAAAGCTTCTATAGATATGTGAAGAGAAAAAGATTGGTGAAGTCAAGCGTAGGCCCCTTGCAGTCAGAATCAGGGGAATTTATCATGGGGAACAAAGAAATGGCAGACCAATTAAATACATACTTTGGTTCTGTCTTCACAAAGGAGGACGCAAATAACCTCCCAGAGATGTCGGGGAACAGAGGGTCTAATGAGAGGGAGGAATTGAATGAAATCAGTATTTGTAGGGAAATGGTGTTAGGGAAATTGACGGGATTGAAGGCCGATAATTCCCCAGGGCCTGATAATCTACATCCTAGGGTACTTAAGGAAGTGGTCCTAGAAATTGTAGATGCATTGCTGGTCATCTTCCAAAATTCTATAGACTCTGGAACAGTTCCCATGGATTGGAGGGTAGCTAATGTGACCCCACTATTTAAAAAAGGTGGCAGAGAGAAAACGGGGAATTATAGACAGGTTAGCCTGACATCGGTAGTGGGGAAAATGCTGGAGTCCATTATAAAAGATGTAATAGCAGAGCACTTCGAAAACAGTGACCGGATCGGACAAAGTCAACATGGATTTACAAAAGGTAAATCATGCTTGACTAATCTACTGGAATTTTTTGAGGATGTAACTGGTAAAATAGATAAGGGAGAACCAGTGGATGTGGTGTATTTGGAGTTTCAGAAGGCTTTCAATAAGGTCCCGCATAAGAGATTAGCGTGCAAAGTTAAAGCACATGGGATTGGGGGTAAGGTACTGACTTGGATAGAGAACTGGTTGGCAGACAGGAAGCAAAGAGTTGGAATAAACGGGTCTTTTTCCGAGTGGCAGGCAGTGACTAGTGGGGTACCGCAGGGATCGGTGCTAGGACCCCAGCTATTCACAATATATGTTAATGATCTAGACGAGGGAACTAGATGTAATATCTCCAAGTTTGCAGACGACACAAAGCTGGGTGGGCGTGTGTGCTGTGAGGAGGATGCAGAGAAACTCCAGTATGATTTGGACAGGTTGGGTGATTGGGCAGATGCATGGCCGATGCAGTATAATGTGGATAAATGCGAGGTTATCCACTTTGGTGGCAAAAACAGGAAGACAGATTATTATCTGAACGGCAATAGATTGGGAAAAGGGGAAGTGCAACGAGACCTGGGTGTCCTTGTGCACCAGTCGCTGAAGGTAAGCATGCAGGTGCAGCAGGTGGTTAAGAAGGCAAATGGTATGTTGGCCTTCATAGCGAGAGGATTCGAGTACAGGAGCAAGGATGTCTAGCTGCAGTTGTACAAGGCCTTGGTGAGACCACACCTTGAGTATTGTGTGCAGTTTTGGTCGCCTTATCTGAGGAAGGATGTTCTTGCCATGGAGGGAGTGCAGCGAAGATTTACCAGACTGATACCTGGGATTGCAGGAATGACGTATGAAGAGAGATTGGGTCGATTAGGCTTATATTCGCTAGAGTTTAGAAGAATGAGAGGGGATCTCATTGAAACTTATAAAATTCTAACAGGACTAGACAGACTAGATGCAGGAAGGATGTTCCCGATGGTCGGGGAGTCCAGAACCAGGGGTCACAGTCCAAGGATAAGGGGTAAGCCATTTAGGACTGATGAGGAGGAATTTCTTCACCCAGAGAGTGGTGAACCTGTGGAATTCTCTACCACAGAAGGCAGTTGAGGCCAATTCATTAAATATATTCAAGAAGGAGTTAGATATATTTCTTAAGGCTAAAGGGATCAAGGGCTATGGGGAGAAAACAGGGACCGGGTACTGAATTTGGATGATCAGCCATGATCTCATTGAGTGGCGGAACAGGCTCGAGGGGCCGAATGGCCTACTCCTGCTCTTATCTTCTATGTTCTATAGCGTCACCTCCCAAATCTGTACACTATCTTTGCCCGCAGTTCAACGTTTGAATCTCTCTGATCCAGTTTCTGCCCCTTGCTACAGCACCGAAATAGCCCTCAGTAAAGTCACAAATGACATTGTCTGTGACTGTGACTGGTGCATTATACGTCCTCATCTTCCACAGTCTCTCTGCAGCCTTTGACACAGTTGACCATACCACACGCCTCCAAAGCCTCTCCTCAATTGTCCAGCTCCATGGGATTACCTCTCTAGGCTCTACTCTTATCTATCTGATCTTGCCAGAGTAACTTCAGCAATGGCTTCTCTTCCCGTCCCCGTACCATTACCTTCAGAGTCTCCCAAGGATCTATCCTTGGCCCCCTCCTCTTCTTCAACTGCCCTTTGGCATTATCTGCAGACATGGGGTCAACTTCCACATGTTTGCTGACCACACCCAGCTGTACCTCTCCACCACATGTCTTGATCCCTCCACTGTGTTGTCAGACTGCTTGTTTGATATCCAGTATTTGATGAGCCACAGTTTCCTCTGGTTAACTCGAGTTACACAGCTTCCCTCTGCTTCTATCTGCTCTTTTCACATGCCCTCAGGAGTTGAGACTGGATACATGTGTGAAAACTAATGAGTGGGCTGCATATGATTATGCAGAATTGCCAGCCCCCACACACACAAAATACAAAACCCGCCCACACAAATTTCAAGATCCCTGTACACCAAAATTCTTTCCTTCCCCATCCTCTCCCTCATTCCTTCCCCCATCCCCTTCCACCTTCCTATCCCATTCTGTCTCCTTTTTTCCCCCAGACTCTCCCTTGTTCCTTTCCCACCCTCTCCCCTTTGCAGTTCTAAGTATTCTTACCCAGAGGTCCAGCAGTTCTCCATTATTTGGACCATCACATTTTACCAGAGCAGAATAAAACATGTTTGAAAAATAGTAAAAACTTCTTGTATCAATCTGTTTTCTTGCTATTAAACCTGCTTGCATCTGACAGCACACCTGACTCTTTCTCCACCCCGCCAGCCCCGAGTTGTTCTCCCCCATTGTTTAGTTCAGTGCCTTTTACAGGCTTGTTACTTCTCCAGACAAAGATATCCTACCTGAAATGCTAAACTATATTCTCTCTGTCAGATTCTGATGGACTTGCTGTTTATTTCCAGCATTTTCTGTTTTTATTTCAGGTTTTCACATTTGTAGTTTTTCTTCTCTTCCTCTCTCTCCTCTCTATTTCTATATGTATCTCTTTCCCTTTGTATCTTTTTGGTTATCTACATATCTATCTCCATCCATCCATCCATCTAACTATATCTTCATTTATCTCTCGCTGTCTGTCTGTCCGTCCCTACGTCCATCCGTATATCAATTATGCTGGATAACTTAAATAAAACCTTAAATAGTGCTCCAGAACAAACCAAAGTTGGCAAATTACAAATGCAGCAAATCTCGAAGAGGAATGAACTACTCCTATAGTCTGAATTAATAATCCTGTAAGTCTATTAACATAGAAGATACTATCACATATCCAACCTAGAAAACTACGAAAATTTGACCAACGGCTACAAAAAGTCCGACACAGCCCCACAAAAGCTGATGGCTCAAAATCAGCCAGGATTGTAGGCCTGATTATCACAGAAGACAAGGAATTTGACTGAAACTGCATTGCAACGTGGGGCTTGTCATAACCTAACCTGCCGGTATACCCAATATTCCACGTTTATTGCAATGCATAAAAGTTCAATTTAGCAGCAGTGGTAATTTAGAAATTACTGAAGGAAGTTGTGAGTGCTGAAGGTATGACATGTGTTTTCTGTGGGGACATGCTCTCCCCTCAGAACACTTTGATTTTGACAATAGCAAAATACTGTGGACTCTGTGATCCGAAACAAAAACAGAAACTGCTGGAAACGCTCAGCAGGCCAGGCAGCATCCGTGGAGAGAGAAACAGAATTCATGTTTCAGGTCAGTGACCCTTCGTCAGAACACAGTTCTGACGAAGGGTCACAGACCTGAAACGTTAACTTTGATTTTGACACCTGATTTGGTCCATTTATTGGCATTTTGGTGCATACTGTAATTGTTAAGTGTAAATCTCAATGTAATCACTCCAATACCACTTCCTTTTCCAACTCTGGTAATTCCACTAGTGCAGTGACTGGAATTCTTAAATAGAGACAGTTAACACATTCATACAACAGAACGTATTCTTTATCTCAAAAAAGTAGTTGCAACCAGTCTTAACCTTCATATAAAACAACAGCTGGGTATGCTCCAGCAAGTTCCATTGAGGAAAATTAAAAAATAAACTTAAAAAATTGCAATTTAACAGCTTGATTGTTATCAATAGCTCCTTTGGAGACAAACACACCTTTAGAGAAGGGAAGATCAGCCAGGGTTCCTGGTTCTGATCTAATGAAGAAAGAAAGACTTGCATTTCTATAGCACCTTTCACGACCACTGGACATCTCAAAGCGCATTACAGCCAATGAAGTACTTTTGGAGTGTAGTCACTGTTGCAATGTGGGATATGCGGCAGCCAATTTACGTACAGCAAACTCCCACAAACAGCAATGTGATAATGCCCAGATAATCTGTTTTTGTTATGTTGGTTGAGGGATAAATATTGGCCAGGACACCAGGGGAGAACTCCCCTGCTCTTCTTCGAAATAGTGCCATGGGATCTTTGACGTCCACCTGAGAGTGCAGATGGGGCCTGGGTTTAACATCTCATCCGAAAGACGGCACCTCCGACAGTGCAGCGCTCCCTCAGCACTGCACTGGAGTGTCAGCCTAGCGCTCAAGTCTCTGGAGTGGGGCTTGAACCCACAACCTTCTGACTCATGAACCCTAATGGAAGCACTTGTATAAAGGTCGGGTGAGGCTAGGACCGGGCTTATGACACCCTGTGTTTAAATAGCCTGTTGGCACTCACTGTTTTTTTTTTAAAAAAAAGCTCACACATGAATAATGGCGACTTGAGGTTGATACCAGGGGGGAATAATTGTCAGCAAAAGGAGGGAAGAATTTAATTTTAAATTTCCAACCTGAAAAAAGCTGCTTCCTACCACTGTATAAACAGAATGCACGCCAGCGACTGATGTGTTATGGAAGATGAATCAGTTATGCCACTGACTTTACTCACTTTAATTGTAGATTGGTTGGCCCTCAAACAAAGTTACTTAAATGAATAAAAATAACTCAATAGAGAAGAGTCAGCATAGCAGGCCTGGGAGTGGCATGGGCTCAGTGCTTGCCTCTTTCTTTATTAGAAAATATGTTCAGATAAATCTTGTTTATGAACAACCAAAAAGTAATGATCAAAGTATTTAATTCTAGGAACAAGTTCAAGAATATGTACATTAAATAAGACGTTGAATCATTTCACAGGACAGATAACAGAATTTGTTTCATCTAAATTTAGCATTAGGTGACTGCAACTTTTCCATTTTTTTATTTAAAAAAAAAAAAAATTCTTCCTTTTGTTCATTCCGGTTTTCAAATTTGGTCAGTTAGAACCAAACAGTTTACCTGAGTTGACAGGGTGGGCTAATCTGTCTTACCAATGTCTTCATTGTGATTCAGGTGTTTAAAATGGTGATACCATGGTAATGGAAGACAAGGGGGTAGAAGTTATGCTGCAGCAATACCAAACCCTGGTTAAATGTGAGAAGTCGCACAACACCAGGTTATAGTCGAACAGCTTTATTTGAAATCACAAGCTTTCGGAGCGCTGCTCCTTCGTCAGGACTTCACCTGACGAAGGAGCAGTGCTCCGAAAGATTGTGATTTCAAATAAAGCTGTTCGACTATAACCTGGTGTTGTGCGACTTCTCACATTTGTCCACCCCAGTCCAACACCGGCATCTCCACATCATGGCTACTATCGAAACCCTGGTTAGACCACACCTGGAGTACTGCAAGCAGTTCTGGGCACCACACCTTAGGAAGGATATATTGACCTTGGAGAGACTGCAGCGTAGGTTTACCAGAATGATACCCGGACTTCAAGGGTTAAGTTACGAGGAGAGATTACACAAATTAGGGTTGTATTCCCTAGAATTTAGAAGGTTAAGGGGTGATCTGATCGAAGTTTTCAGAATATTAAGGGGAACAGATAGGGTAGATTGAGAGAAACTATTTCCGCTGGTTGGGGATTCTAGGACTAGGGGGCATAGTTTAAAAATTAGAGCCAGACCTTTCAGGAGTGAAATTAGGAAACACTTCTACACACAAAGGGTGGCAGAAGTTTGGAACTCTCTTGCGCAAACAGCAATTGGTGCTAGATCAATTGTTAATTTTAAATCGAAGACTGATAGCTCTTTGTTAACCAAAGGTATTAAGGGATATGGGCCAAAGGCGGCTATGTGGAGTTCGGTCGCAGATCAGCCATGATCTCATTGAAAGGTGGATCAGGCTCGAGGGGGTTAATGGCCTCCTCCTGTTCCTATGTAAAAAGAATGTCTTATGATTCGGGCACACTCCAGCTATTTTTTTCTTGTGTCCTGTGCAAAAAGCACACTTCTACAGCCAAGCTCTTGCTGCCTATGAACTGCAGTGTAACCACCTGTGTGAGGTATTCTGGGACAGCAGACTGCAGGTCCAACAATGGAGCTTTTATTGCCATTAAGGCACGCAATGGAAGTAGTGCAGGATCCCACTGAACTCTCCGACTGACAGACAAATCTACTCTGACAGAGTGTATGTCGGAGTACTAACTATGAATCAAGTTTATTAAGAAGTGAAATTAAACAAAAGAACAAGCAAATGCAGCAGATTTCACAAAATTAAAAATATTTACTTAACGCGCAGTCCCTGTTTCAAAATAACAAAATGCCTCAAAGTTATGGCCATTTTCTGTCGTATTGCACTTGCAGTTTGGACCAGCATCTGTGATGTGAAATTCATACATGAATGGGGGGATTCATGGAATATTTCGGTAGCCCCAACTCATTAACTGCCCGCTGAAGCGGAGATTCACTCCTTGATATGAGGCAAGGGCCATACCCCGACCTCTTGCCTTTGAAACCCGAACTGGGCGCGTAGACACCAGCCTTTGACCTCTCCGACTTGGGCTTACGAATAACTGATGGGGTGAAAATCTCAGCTGTCTGCTGGCTGTCTCGAACGGTCCTATGTGGAACGAGTTTAGTCTTAATCCCAATCCCAGTGAGCACGGGCCTACAGCTCAAAGTTGTTTCTAATTTAGCACCAATCTCATGCAAATAAAGGGAAATTAAAAATAAAATGTCACCCTGGTGCAGTAAGGGCTGCTCTTCTGAGACATGTCGTTAGGCAGAGTCGAGGGATATTTACTTTGCATCCGTTGTTTGTTGTTTCATCCGTTATGTTCTTATTCTGCTGGAATAGATGAGTATTTAGAATATCAACGAATGCAGTGTCATGTATTTGCATATGTAAAAACCTTCGTCTAGTTCTCTATATGTTGCACATTATTCATGTAGCAAACAGAGAGAAGACCAAAAACCAAACTATTTAGAAGAGCTCTTTTTTTGAACTTTCTCTGCTCCCCTGAAAATGGTGATTCATGCTGGAGTGCAGTAGGAACTCTGGAACCTTGTCGAAATACCCATTCTTCATGTGTGAGCCTGGATATTTGGTGGGCAATTCATCCGTGAAGACCATTGGCTGGAACGTGAATCTGACCTCACTCCGTATTCACACGTGTATTCATTGCTGGAAATTAATCATCAACTGGAACTCTCACCATTTTGTTCTCTGTCTCTCAGCCCAACGTACTGAGACTAATTGTAGCCCTTCCATTGCTGCGCACGCTGAGATCAACTAACTCAGTCCTAACCAGGGATCAAAATAAGAAATTTCAGGTTGGTGTGGCACAGTGCCACAACTCTCAGTGTATTTATACACTGAACCATCATAACGTGGGGGGGTGGGGGGTGGGGGCAGGGGGTGACTATGTTTCCCCCCAGATTTCTGAGTCTTCATATCTTGGTGTTTTAGGGAACCTGAGGGAGTGCCATAGTCATTATTAGGTGCAGATAGAAGATATTTTTTCTGCAGCAAAAACAAGCACAGATGTGGAATCATAGAATGGTTACAGCACGGAAGAAGGCCATTCGGCCCATCGAGCCCGTGCTGGCTCTCTGCAAGAGCACTTCAGCTGGTCCCCCTCCCCCGCCCTTTCCCCATAGTCCTGCAAATTTTTTTCCTTCAGGTACTTATTCAATTCCCTTTTGAAAGCCACGATTGAGTCTGCCTCCACCACCCTTTCAGGCAGTGCATTCCAGATCCTAACCACTCGCTGAGTAAAAAAGTTTTTCCTCATGTCGCCTTTGGTTCTTCTGCCAATCACCTTAAATCTGTGTCCTCTGGTTCTCAACCCTTCTGCCAATGGGAACAGTTTCTCCCTATCTACTGTCCCGCCCCTTCATGATTTTGAACACCTTTATCAAATCTCCTCTCAATCCTCTCTGCGCTAAGGAGAACAACCCCAGTCTCTCCAGTCTATCCACGTAACTGAAGTCCCTCATCCCTGGAATCATACTCGGGGGAGTGGGACTAGCTGAAGTGCTCTTGCAGAGAGCCGGCACAGGCTTGACAGGCTGAATGGCTGCCTTGTGTGCTGCATCCATTCTATGATTTTAAATCTGGGTTTGGTTTTTGTTGCAGAAAAAATATCTTCTATCTGCATCTAACTGACAAAATCCACGCCTTTTTATCTTCCTGAATAAAATTCTGGAGTTGGTGACATTTTCATTCAAATCTGTGTTAGTTGAACCGGATAACAAATGAATTGAGAAACAGCCCCGAGTAAAATGATCATCAGAACTGGAGATGGACAGATTAAAGTGAGGCCTGTTACTCTTTTCATTCAATTTCTACCATCTGCGTCATCTGCTGAGCTTAATGGCTTATTAAGAGAGAACTGCTGTGAACAAACTTGTGTACAGCACATGTGGAATTCTGGTGGGATTATACTCTCCCTTTCATTTTTTTATTTCACCAGCAAATGCACGGCAGTGAGAGCTTCAAACACTGTAGGAGAAGTAATTGATGCCATCTCTTGGACAGAATTACAATGGAATTATGTTCGAGGCAGTAACTTGTGATAGAGAGCAATTCCACCACCTGCATACAACTGGAGTGGTTGTAACGTCAACATACTGGGGCTCAGATTGTCCAATTAAAGCAGCTAATAATTTCTGTATAGCTTAGTTGTGAGAAATGCATAATTAGCCTGATAGGAAATATTCTGCTTCCACCGGGATTTTCATCAACTGAAACATTACGACTCTGCAACACAACCTTTTAATCCGTCACTCACTCAGCAATCTAAGCTAAGCATATAATAACACTTAATAGATGCCTATTTCACATAAACATAATTTAATTTCTTAAAAATATTGTTATGTTGTGCTGATTACTGAGAATTTAAAGATTTCAGCATGGATCAAGTTTTAATTAGCTGGGATCAGGACTGCATTTGGTGTATTATTTTTAAGTCATTGAACTATAGAAGAGCAAGTTAAGCACTTAAGCTGCACTGCAGCAACTCGCCAAGGCTTCTTCGGCAGCACCTCCCAAACCCGCGACCTCCTCCACCTAGAAGGACAAGGGCAGCAGGCGCAGGGGAACACCACCTCCTCCAAGTTTCCCTCCAAGTCACACACCATCCTGACTTGGAAGTATATCGCCGTTCCTTCATCGTCGCTGGGTCAAAATCCTGGAACTCCCTCCCTAACAGCACTGTGGGAGTACCTTCACCGCACGGACTGCAGCGGTTCAAGAAAGCGGCTCAGCACCACCTTCTCGAGGGCAATTAGGGACGGGCAATAAATGCTGGCCTTGCCAGCGACGCCCACATCCCAGGAACGAATAAAAAAAAAGCTTAATAGGTTATAGCCATTGCAATATAGAAGTGAATTTAATTGCAATTCATTGATCAATCACATTTGAATGCAACTAGTGCTATGACTATGCTGTGACCCTTGTATTGAGTACTGATCTTACTGGTACCAGTATTGGTACCAGTGTACGATAGCTGCAGTAAACTTGGAATAACCTGCTTTGCCATGCAGTAGATTCAGTTCTAGGTTGCTAGTTGAACTAGATTTTTCACCACCTTATTACACAGTACAAATCTGCAGAAGGAGGTGTCATGGCTGATCATCCCAGTCTTTGACAGTAATATTTTGGACGTGGCCTTCACAATCAAGGCACATATTTTTACTGCTCAGTATAAAACAGTCACTGTGTTCTTGTGCTGGCAAGTTTGCCCAGTGAGTCATGTAGACCAGGGAAGCCCCAGATTCTGGCTTGACAACCCAGTCCCTAGTTAGGCAGGGCAAAATTGGCCAGGCTCTAGCATCTCTAGCACTTCCTGTCTACAAAATATTACTTCTTGTCATGTTTTTATCACACTTTTGTGCTGATTTTTTTTTCCCCACTATAAATTCCAATGTCGACATTTGTAATGTAAACTGCCTGCGTTACTTTGTGACACTGTAATTATGCCCTCCTGCCAGTGGTGATGCTATAATGCTTCAGGTTTGTTTCTCCCATCTCCTCAGCCTGTACTGCAGAGAAACCCCTATTCTGAAACAAAGAAAGACTTGCATTTATCTAGCGCCTTTCACGACCTCTGGACGTCCCAAAGTGCTTTACAGCCAATGAAGTACTTTTTGAAGTGTAGCGACTGTTGCAATATAGGAAATGCGGCAGTTAATTTGCACACAGCAAGCTCCCACAAACAGCGATGTGATAATGACCAGATAATCGGCTGTAGTGATGTTGGTTGAGGGATAAATATTGGCTTGGACACCGGGGATAACTCCCCTGCTCCTCTTCGAAATAGTGTCATGGGACCTTTTACATCCACCTTAGAGTGCAGACGGGGCCTCGGTAAGACGACACCTCCGACAGTGCAGCACACCCTCAGTACTGCACTGGAGTGTCAGCTTAGATATTTGTGCTCAAGTCTTTGCAATCAGCTCTACGACTCTGCTTCCTTAATTGCTCTAGGTTTTTCTATTTGACTATAAATAATATTAAATCAAAGCATAACAAAAAATTAAGGCAGAATATATGGCTTCAACATGGAGACGGAATTACATCTGTGTTTCCTCTTCCAATTTATCCCTCACCCACTAACCCTGCTTCACCCGAAGACGACACTTGGCCTTGACTCCCCATGGGCAATGCCAGCATGTAAGTGAGTGAGTCGAGCAGTTCTTCCTCCCATGTTAACATTTTTCTTTAAACTGGAAATTGGTTGCGAAATGTTTCTGAAGGGATAGAGCTATTCAAGTAATAACTTGTCTCATTGTTAATTGACGCTTGTGAAATGAGTTTCACGCTTAGTTATCGTTGGACAATCTTTAGTCCTGTAATATTCTGCAACGTTTTTGTAAGTCAGCATTGTGTAATGGAGGAAATGTGTGGATCTCTCGTGACAATGCCTCTCAGTCCTGAAAAGCTTCAATTAACTTCTGAGAAATGCCATATGCTTCAAGATGAAAGACAAATGGAGATCAGACAAGGATACAGATGAGAGAGATGAAGACGAGGAGGCAGTCAGTGGATATGAGAGATGCAGTGATACAATGGCTAGAAATACATAGAGGAAAGAAAGAATTGAAACTTTAGGAAGAATTGAAAGAACAGAAACAAGGGTGAAATTAGTAGAGAAAGGTGCTGTAGAAAGATGGAAAGAAACAGTAGAGATACAAGGTGAGCAAATAAGTAACACTGAACACACAAGCAGACAAAAGTAAAACATCGACTTATATCACATGCAAAATAATTATTGTACTGAAGCCAGGCTGGTTTTTCAACTATCCTGAATTTCTTGTTTTGCTTATATGGCAACTGGCTTGTTTCTTTGCTTCTTTCTTGGGATTATGCTGGATTTTACAGCAATCTTTCAATATTGATTGGGATTTGAAGCTAAAAGTTCATCTTTTGTTGGCCTAACTAGGAGTAGTTTAAATAATTGAATTTACTCTACATGACATTTTCATTAACTTGGGTAATAACTTTTTTTAAAAAAAGGGTTACCCTTACAAGGGGTCAGATGATTTTACCATTTTGATATGCACCAATGCTGCTATCATTAACAGAGCCTGCATTATTTTAAAACTTGGATGGATGCTGTGTTCATTCAGGTGAAGGATGGCAGTATGGACTCTTCTTTCACCCTTTTTGTACCAAGCATCAAGCTGACTGACCTCAGACGAAGGATGGATTTATCGCAGTTTGGGCTGCAGGTTTAAATTGCATGAACAGTCTGTATTACCTCAGGGTAAAACTTTTTGTTTTTAACGCTTGCAATACTGAGAGGAATTTTCAATTGGTGTTAGTTTACTGTGGGTTTGTGCTGTGACACAATTGCACCAGTGACGAGGCAAACCTGCCCAAAGTTACTTCATTTAGGAACTTCAACAGTTATCAGAGAGACTTTCGCCCCAAATGTCTGGCTTTCACTTCCATTTAAACTACAGAGCAGAGAGAATACATTCAACACTGAACTGTTTTGTAAAATTCATTTACAATCATTATTTTCCTCACTTTATTTCTTTAATTCCCTCTCCATAAAGCATCTCACCTCAGTGCCGCCTCTTTTGCCAGGGCCGGCTAACTTCTCCCCAATAACCTGTCATTGCTGTTTCCTGTTTGTCAAAAGGGCAAGACTGAACAAGTCTCATATTGTGGCCAAGCCAAGAACTGATGGAGCACATCACACCTCAAGGACAGCTCTCCCACTCCAAAAACAGGCTTGCCTATTTTGTAAACCAGTGCTCCATTATTCACAATATCAAAGAGATTGTGTAAAATTTAAACCCACCTAAGTAGGCCAACAGCTGCAGCTTGAAGCATGGATGGTTTCATTTTTCCTTTCTTAATTCATTTTATGGATGTCACAATATATTATTATTGAAAGTGTGATGGTTATTTTAAAAGAGATCAATTTTATTAAAAAGATCCAGTCATTTCCCCCCCAACTCATCCGCTACACATCTGAGAGTTGATTTTTAAAAGTCAATTTTCTGTAGATGTTTTGGGAGTATTAAATTGAATTGGTAAAATTATTTCAAAGTATACACTTAAAGTTCCCCGCGGGCAGGAATAATAGGAAGCCCTTGTTAATGCTGAAGACGTGAGGTTCTAGCCAGGTAAGTGTATGTTTCCAAGAAAATTGTTGACATTTTACGCAGAAAATGTAATGCCTGTCAGAAATATTGTTTCTGTAAGTCTTGTTCAGTGAGCTCTTCACCTGGGACATGTTTCTTTTAATTATCTCCCACTATAATCTACATCCGTAACAATTTTGTTCTTAAGTGTTGGGGATAAATGACTATTTCAATATTGTGACATCTACCTTCAGTAAGGTTTATTAACAAAAGCTAAACCAAATCTTCCTGATCATCAAAGACACTGACAACAGCAGAAAAAAGAGCGCTTGCTGCACTAGTAGCATGAAGGTAATAAATTAAGTTTGTTCCTTTTAAATAATTAGGGGGTGTTTGATTTTATTCTCGAAATGGATTATATTTTTATTATATATGTGTGGTATATGGCACAGAATGTTAGTAAATGCCTGCAATTTTATTACTATTTTTGAAGTAAACATAAGGCAAATGTTCTCTTTTGGAATTGCAGCAGTTTGAACACCTGTTTTGAAATGGCTTGTCCGACTTCAATTCGCAAAGTTTAAAAAAGATCTCACTGCAATGTTTTATAGGGTACACCTTTTGAGTATGATATGTGAGTTCCAAACGCCTTGTGTTGTCGTATTGAGAAAATTGTTGACATTTTACACGGAAAATGTAATGCCTGTCAGAAATATTGTTTCTGTAAGTCTTGTTCAGAGAGCTTTTCACCTGGGACATGTTTCCTTTAATTATCTCCCACCATAATCTACATCCGTGACAATTTTGTTCTGAAGTGTTGAGATAAATCACTGTTTCAGTCATTTTCTTAACTGTTCCGATATGTCAAAGGGAAAATGATGTGAACAATTCTGAATAAAGGAGAATTTTTGAGGCTGACTTTGACATTGAGCTACGCTGGGGAGCTGGTGTAACTCGGGCAGAATCTGCTCGAGTTACACCAAAGCTCCCCAATGCAACTCCAGTGGAATATGGCAGGAACCTCTGTTGTCATCCCACTCGTCCTTGCCACTTCTGCCATTTTCTGCTGCAAGTGACATTGGGTGTATAATATGTTCTCCCAATTACGGGTGGGCGTATTATAATTCCAAGCAAACGACGGAAATATAGAATACAACGTAATTCCTGTCATTTGTCCTCGGCAACGCTAGGCATAAGAGACACCGGCTTTGTGCCGACTATCCAGCATTACCAGGAGTGGCAGATTGAGCCATTTAAACTTTTAAGGGTTCAGAAAACCTATGAAATCAATCGCGGTCAAAGGCACTTTATTTATTTTTTTTAAATTCAGGCGACGCAGAGGCCTCTGCTGAAGCTACGCTCCTGAAGTCTGCTGCAGCCATTCTCCCCGCCTGTCCTGATAGATTGGCTGGGGGAGCCAGCCGAAATTATTCTGTTGATCCTGGCTCTGGAAAATGGGCTGAGGTCAAGCCACATCCTTTCAGTGGGCAGAACTCCCGTCCCTCTGCACCTCTGCTGGCATAGTGGCTGAGCGGAGAATCGAAGCAATGGTCTCCAGCCCAGTGCAATCCAGAATTGCTACTCGACAGCTGGAAGACAATAAGAACGATTCCTTGAGCAGGATACAATTCTAGAATTACAGGACTCGATAGGAGAACGGATCAATCAGTTAAACAGCAGTGGACAGCTATCGCTAACCGTTCCCAGGTCAGATGCCTTCTGATTATCCAGGGCTGGAAGGAATGCTGATCAGGAGGATTCCCAATGGAGTTACTTATTGATGTCCTCATCCTTGAAATCAACTGAGTAGTTTTCAGTAGATTGGGGAGGTGCAAAATGATGGTCAGAGAAAGCATTGCTAAAAACGAGGCTTATCTCATATCAGATCAGAGATGTTCAAACTGTATTTTTCACATTACTTAGATAAGAGGGGAAATTACTTTGTTAAATTAAAAGAGCTCCCTCAACACTTTCATTCTCACTGAAGCACATGCAGTTGAGCTTGTGATTAATTTGACAGGTTTCCCCTCTTCTTGAAGTGTACTCCTTTGGGAGCTTATCATATGGAACAAATGAAGAAGAAAAATGTGTGGTCAAAAATATTCGAATAATGTTCTCCACAAAACAGCTTTCATACATCTCCGTTTGGACTATGATTTATATTGAGAAATAAATTCTGATTTCTGAGTTATAAATAGAACAGCCCTTGACCTTGAAGAGGTAGATCAGAGCTGTCTTTGTCTTAGAAAAACCTGTGAAGGAAATACAACTCTGAGCTACATCTCTGCTACAACTGAAAGGTTAGTTTTGAGCAAAATCAAAGTTATGTAGCTCAAATAAAGTGAGGGAAGGAAGCCGACAGATGCATTTGCACTATTTTTTAGATATTAGGAAGTACTACTTTTTGCAGAGAATCATCAACATAGGAACTGCTAAACGTAAAAAGACCAAGTTCGGCTCTACCATCCTGGTAGTCGTATAGTACGATAATGGAGCTGAGGGCAAGGGCGACAAGGAGGGTTGTAAGATTAGCCCCCAGCAGGCTGGCTCGGCAGGAAGGTAAGCTCAGGGACTTCTTTGTCACTAAGATTGAGAGCATCCTTTCAGCTACCTTTGCTGCTTCCTAACTTCCTGTTGGCCACCAAGACAAACCTTCCCTAAGGCTCCCCGCCCCCACCACCGCTCTCGGCCTGAACCCTCCAATCAGGTTTCCGCTCCTGCCATAGCACTGAAACAGCCTGAACCAAAGTCAGTGATATTCTCAATGACTGTGACCACAGTACATTATCCCGCCTCGTCCTGCTCAACCTCTCTGCAAATGTTGAATTGGTTGATCACATTTTCCTCCTCCGAAGTCTCTCCTCTGTTGTCCAGCGCAGTGGGACTTCCCTCCTGGTTCCACTCTTATCCTATCATAGCCAGAGCATCTCCAGCAGTGGCTGCTGTTCTCGCCCTCACACTGTTACTTGGGGAGTCCCCCAAGGATCTATCCTTGGTCCCCTCCTTTTCCTCATCTATATGCTGCCCCTTGGTGACATCATCTGCAGACATGAAGTCAGCTTCCACATGTACCCTGACGACACCCAGCTCTAGGTCTCCATCCCTTACCTCGACCCCTCCATTGCCCTTGCATTATAAGACTGCTTGTCTGACAGCCAGTCTTGGATGAGCCAAAACTTATTCCAGTTAACTATCAGGAAGACCAAAGCCACAAATTGGTATCCTTGTCACCGATTCTGTCCCCTTCCCCGGTCACTGTCTCAGACGGTTTGCAACCTCAATGTCCTACTCAGCCCCAAGCTGAGTTTTCAACCCATATCCTGTCCATCGCAAAGACCGTCTACTTCCACCTCCATAACCTCGTCTGTCTCTGCCCATCTGCTGTTGAAGCCCTTAGCCATGCGAATAAGGCCTGAACCCTCCACCTCTAGACTTGACTGTTCCATTGCTCTCCTGGCCGGCTCCCCATTCCTGTTCCCTCTGTAAACTTCAGCTCGCCCAAAACTCTGCTGCCTGAACTCCATCCCACACCGAATCCCCTCATCTATTGCCCCTCTCCTTGCTGATGTTCATTGGTTCCCGGTCCCCCAGTGCCTCCAATTTAAAAATTCTCATGTTTAAATCCCTCCCATGGCCTTGGCCCTCCCTATTGCTGTAACCTCCTCTAGCCCTACAATCCCCTGAACTCTTTGTTTGTTCAACTCTGGCTTTTTGTGCATACCTCCCTCCCTAAATCCCATCCTGTCTTCAGCCAGTTAGGCCCCGAGGCTATGGAATTCTCTGCTTAAGCCTCTCCACCTCGTTCTCCTCCTTTAAGACTCCTTAATAACTCACCTCTTTCACCAAGCTTTTGATCACCACCTCTTTGGCTCGGCATCCATTTATTTCTGATTACACTTTTGTGAAATACATTGAGTTTTTTTTAATGTTAAAGATGGTATATAAATGCAAGTTGTTGTTGGGGAACAAGAGCAGAGGGAAAAAATGGGCCCTTTATATCAATTTGTTTAAACAGCTTAGCATCTGTGGTATGGACCTGTCACAGTAATATGACTATTAGGTGACTGATGTGCTGCTGCTCCATTCAACGGCTTTCATCCATTACAATAATATATTGGTTCTAAATTTGTTTGGATAGTTCTTTGAGGCCATCAGTCACTTGTGAAAGGTAGAATCATATCTGGTTTGTTGTCCTGAATTGATAAGACAACCTTTGAAAAGATTCTGAGGGGAATACAACAGGTGTGTTAAATTTCGGCTCTGTTCAGTATAATCGGCACCGTGTTCAATTTAAATAACTGAGGTCCCAACACCTTTCGAGATCGGAAAAACAAGGGGAGCATGAATGGGATAATGAAAAAACGGGACTTTTTTACATGGTGGATGTTGCCTCCCCTTTTTTGATTTTTGAGCTGACAGCAATTACTCTTATATTTAATTCTTGTAAATAGCCTGCTGCAACCAGCTACTTGGTCAATGTTTTACTCAGATTATAATAAGAGACCTGAAAAACACTTTAATAAAACATAGACTGGGCTAACTGGACCGTTAAGAATCTGAATTGTTGAACTTTCTCATGTATTTTTTGATGCACACTTTTGTTTTGGAATGTGTTATATTCGGTAAGGAATAGGAAATGGATTTGTTTGATGCCTAAACGTAATTGGACTGACGGTGTGACAGTATTAGAAGTTCAGATGTTGTCCTGTATTACAATTTTTAACACACCACCTTATCTCTTTAGGTAGTTGTGGCAATTTATTTTAAATTGGAGGACTGTTTGCTGTTGTGGTGTTTGCATTTGAGACAAACAATCAAAGAACAATGTCTGGAAATATTCCAAGGTGGTTTATTCATGTAGATTAAAGCCAATTCCAGAATGTGAACCATGTTAAGAATAAATGAACAGCAGAACTTCCATTTATACAGGGACTCCTCAAGGTGTCCCGAAGCATTTCACAGCCAAGGAATTACTTTTGAAATGTAGCCTCTATTGTTTGATAGCCAAAAATGTTGAGGTCCCACCAACAGCAATGTGATGACGACCAATGAATCTGTTTTGATGCTGTTGGTTCAGAGATGACCGTTGGCCACGATTGTGGGAAATGCCATGTGATCTTTTTACGTCGACCTGAACAGGCAGACAGTACCTCGCTTGAACGTCTCCTCCAAAAGATGGCAGCTCCACAGTGCAGCACTCTGTACTGCACAGATGTGGCAGCCTATATTTATAAGCTCAAGTGCTGGAGTGAGGCTTGGCCCACAAGTTTCTGACTCAAGAGCTGAGAGTGGTACCATGGCGCAAACTGACACTGAAGAAATGGTATCCTGACCTTTATTAGCTCCTGGTTCTGCCTTCAGAGTACACCTGAGAAAAGTACAGCTCCAGTAAATAAACAAAAGGGTGTAAATGCCACATGTCATTGTGTAAATGTCATCTCTCGGTGCCATCAGCATTCATAACAGGATTATCAGAGCATAATGGGGCTTGCTGATGAGTATCGATTGCCAATGTGAAAGAAAAATGTCAGGATCAGAACATGAATATATATATTTATTTTTCAATCAATCCGAGCTAACAGGCACAAAAAGAGAAAATAGTGAAAATACAAGGTGGGTCAGTCAGCATTTGTGGGGATAAGAGCCCTGAAAATCCGCAGGAGCAACATCCCAGAGTAAGTGCTGCAATCCACCCACCAGGTACCTTGGGCACTCACCCCACCGCAGCAGGTGGCTGGAGCCACTATGGGTGCATCTTCGTAACCTATCAGACCCAGTACAAAATGCAGCAGAGAGTGTCCGCTCCGTGTGGGGGGCTGGAGCCATCTCCCCCCTCCCCCCCACCCCCCAAAACATCATGCTACGTCACCCATTGGCTACTTTTATGAGGGAGAAGAACATTTTTCTTCTTGCCAAATCTTTGGCCATCGAGACCCAATCCCAGGGCCGCACCTCCAAGTGGGCCTCACTGACCACAAGCGACTACACCTTGCTTTACTGGTAAAACCAGCCCGCCGGCGGATTCCCCGGCTGTCAGGGCAACACGGTGGCGTAGTGGTTAGCACTGTTGCCTCACAGCGCCAGGGACCCGGGTTCGAATCCGGCCTCGGGTGACTGTCTGTGTGGAGTTTGCACATTCTCCCCGTGTCTGCGTGGTTTTCCTCCGGGTGCTCCGGTTTCCTCCCACAGTCCAAAGATGTGCGGGTTAGGTTGATTTGGCTATGATAAATTGACCCTTAGTGTTAGGGGGATTAAATACGTGGGGTTACAGGGATAGGGTGGGATATGTGTCGGTGCAGGCTCGATGGGCCGAAATGGCCTCTATCTGCACTGTGGGGATTCTGTGATTCTGTGGGTGGAGGGCCTGTTTCTGTGCCATAGTCTCTATGTAATTATATATCTATGAATGCTTCTTCGGGAAGCCCTTAAACAAATTGAGATTATTTTAAACATTGATTTGGCTTTTCCCTCTTCAGGTTCTGACTGATCTTTGAATTTTTAGCATTTTCTGTTTTTGTTTCAGATGTCCAGCACCTAGTTTTTCATTTGTATTTGTTCTGGCGAACAGGTTGCTAGGGTTACAAAGAGAAAATAGATGTGGTCGTATTATCCTGGCCCACTTGGAAAGTCATTGATACATACATTTATTTACGTTGCTGAATAAGGTAGAACGGAATGTGTCATCTCAGCTTGGACATTAGGCCAGTAAACCTTTACAGCCGTCTGCCTTATGGCTCTGTTCAGAATCCTGTTTCCCATTGGATCTTGAAGGTTTGTAGTCACTGCATCTCTTGTTGCTGATCTTGCAGCATGTTCATCTACAAAATAGGACCCTGGGGGTTACAAGCGCACCTCTTTCTGGCTGAGCAGGGAATGTCATTGGGTCAAATGGTTTCCGGGTGCCGTGGGAAGGGGAAGGGGTGTTGAAGGTGATAGAGGAGTGGATCAGGGTGTCGCGGAGGGCGCGGTCCCTTCGGAATGCTGAAAGGGGAGGTGAGGGGAAGATGCGTTTGGTGGTGGGATCACGCTGGAGGTGACGGAAAAGGCAGAGGATGATCCGTTGAATGTGGAGGCTGGTGGGGTGAAAGATGAGGACAAGGGGAACCCTATCGTGGTTCCGGGAGGGAGGGGAAGGGGTGAGAGCAGAAGTGCGGGAAATAGAAGGGACACGGTCGAGGGCCGTTTCCACCACGGTAGAGGGGAATCCTCGGTTGAGGAAAAAGGAAGACATATCGGAAGCACTAGTATGGAAGGTGGCATCGTCAGAGCAGATGCAGTGGAGACGGAGAAACTGGGAGAATGGAATAGAGTCCTTACAGGAAGCGGGGTGGGAGGAATTGTAGTCCAGGTAGCTGTGGGAGTTGGTGGGCTTATAGTGAATGTTTGTCAATAGCCTATCCCCAGAAATGGAGACAGAGAAGTCGAGGAAGGGAAGGGAAGAGTCGGAGATGGACCATGTGAAGGTGAGGGAAGGGTGGAAATTGGAAGCAAAGTGAATGAAATTTTCTCGTTCAGGGCGAGAGCAGGAAACGGCACCGATACAGTCATCAATGTACCGGAAAAAGAGGTGAGGGAGGGGACCTGAGTAAGACTGGAACAAAGAATGTTCCACATATCCCACGAAAAGGCAGGCATAGCGAGGACCCATGCGAGTTCCCATAGCAACACCTTTAATTTGGGGGAAGTGAGTGGAGTCAAAGGTGAAGTTGTTCAATGGGAGAACAAGTTCAGCCAGGTGGAGGAGGGTGGTGGTGGTAGATGGGGACTGGTTGGGCCTCTGTTCAAGGAAGCGGAGCGCCCTCAGGCCATCCTGGTGGGGGATGGAGGTGTAGAGGGATTGGACGTCCATAGTGAAGAGGAGACGGTTGGGGCCTGGAAACTGGAAACTGTTAAAGTGCCGGAGGGCATCGGAAGAGTCGCGAATGTAGGTGGGAAGAGACTGGACAAGGGGAGAAAAAAGCTTTGAGTGTTTGTTATGCAATCTGAAGTACTGCAGTTCACAATAACAAATTCTACCACACCATCTAAATTGACGGTATGTGTATGATAGAATAGCTTGCACAATATCAGGTCACCTACATCAGGTATACCATTGTGACGTAATCATTCTAATGGATTCTATTCATTTTCCACCGTAGGAGATAGATCAATAAAACATGATGGCAAAAAAACAGACTGTTATGCCAGTGTCTGCACTTAACATGTCACAGTAACAACACATGAAATGGATCATAAAACTGAGTACTGGAAGTTGATTTTTTTCCCATCGACATTTAACCTATTGATACCTTTCTGCTTCCAACAGAATGGATGTTCGAATCTGCTCGTCAGATGTGTCTGATGACCTCATTTATTTGTGCTCAGTGTGTATGGTGAAGCAATTTCCAAATTTGCTCATGGCAAGAAAACCATTTGATCCAATGACATTCCCTGCAGGAGATGCAAAACCTGCCCTTTTACCTCCTCCCTTCCCACTGTCCAGGGCCCCAAACACTCCTTCCAGGTGAAACAGGGATTTACTTGTACTTCTTCCAATTTAGTATACTGTATTCGCTGCTCACGACTCGGTCTCCTCTACACTGGGGAGACCAAACGCAGATTGGATGACCGCTTTGCAGAACACCTCCGTTCAGCCCGCAAGCGTGACCCCGAGCTTCCGGTCGCCTGTCACTTTAATTCTCTGGACCACTCCCACTCTGACCTCACCGTCCTCGGCCTCTTACACTGTTCCAACGAAGCTCAACGTAAGCTCGAGGAACAGCACCTCATCTTTCGATTAGGCACTTTACAGCCTTCTGGACTCAACATTGAGTTCAACAGTTTCAGACTATAACTTTGGCCCCTCTTTTTCTTTTTTCTTTTCTCTCTCACATGGTAGATGTCGATCATTCTGCCATTGCCATTTACACCTCATCTAGAGTCAGCTTTTGTTTCTTAACTTGTCCCATTACCATCTCCTTTTGCCTTGCACCATCATCCCTTTTGTCTTTTAATCTCTCCTGCCTTCCATCCTATCACAGGCCTTCCCCTTTGTTCTTTCCTCCCCTCCTCCCTTTCCCTGCTCCGACACGTGCTTAAAAATCTGTTCCATCTCTAAACTTGTTCCAGTTCTGACGAAGGCTCATCGACCTGAAACGTTAACTCTGTTTCTCTGCAGATGCTGCCTGATCTGCTGAGTATTTCTGTTTTTATTTTACCCCGCAGCTTTGATTATTTTTGTGTTTTTGGCATGATACAATATCATCACTGAAATAGAAAAAATTTGAGGTCATGACCAAATTTAATAAAAAGTGAAGTACACCTTAATCCAAGCAAATGTAATTGTATTGGGAGTATCTGTGGGTTGATGCTTTTACGAGGTTGAAAAGGCTGTCTGTTCTAGTTCAGAATGATTAGTAACTCAAAATGATTAAATTCTCAACAAGGATTCACAGAGTCATTTGGTAGTTCTAATCCAAAAAAGTCTGCATTCTCTGGCTTGGTTTGTGAGCCTGGCATGAGCTTTACAGAAAAAACTGACGCTGTGAGGTTGATTGAAACATTGCTAAATGGAACAAAAAAGTCCATATAATATACTGGAACTGCTACACTATACAACAGAATAGTTCTCTTTATACAGCCGTAGGGTGGAAAATGAAGGAAGCTGGTAATTCACAAGAAACTGAGAGCGAAAAAGAGAGGTCCCTGGGTGGAGCATTAATAGCCCAGTAACAGATTGTAGTTATCTTAACTGTGGAACATCACAGGGCGCATAAAACCAAACAGACAGGATATATTTGTTCAATAGCAAAATACTGCGGATAACAACAGAAAATGCTGGAAACACTGAGCAGGCCAGGCAGCATCCGTGGAGAGAGAAACAGAGTTAACGTTTCAGGTCGAAACCCTTCGTCAGAACTCCAACCTGAAACGTTAACTCTGTTTCTCTCTCCACGGATGCTGCCTGGCCTGCTGAGTGTTTCCAGGATATATTTGTTCCATGGACTTGCAACCAGGAATCATCCCCAATAAATTTCCTGCCTATGAGTTTATGAGGTGCAATGGTCTCAACCAAAGTATTCAAGAAAAATCAGGGGAATGTAGGAAAAAACATGTGCAAATATGGGTTTTAGAAGCACAAAGTGTATTTAATAACTTAATATATAGATCACTGCAGAATGGGAGGCACTGTTTTCCATTAATTTCTGGGACATATTTAGTTGGTTTTAAATAATGAAGGGTTCATCCTCGGATCTTCACTGAATACGAAAACAGAAATTACAATTTCTTCAAAGTTAATTGGTCAGTTTGATTTGTTTTGTAAGACTTTCTCGGTGTTTTTTTTTCCATTACCTGGCATTATCTCACTTGAGCAGTTTGCAAATGCTGAAAGAATTATTGAAGAACACAGCAGTAACTGGTTTCATTTTTGCAATCAGAATAGAAGGCAAAAGAGATGGGCTTTTTGGGGTCAGCCCGCCGTTTCCTAAAATTTCTTACATTCCCAACCTGTTTGGGGCGCGTTCGGGAAGAGTGGGTTCTGAATCTGTACCCTAATTACATTAAATGCTGACATTTATTGCTGTTCAGAGGAGTGGGTATATTCATGCAGAGTGACAGTTCTTAAATAGGCTGTGAGTGGAAGAACATAAATGAGGCAATGCTGCTTAATTATCTGTAGAAATTAGATGCGCCATTTTAAAGGGAAAAGCTACAGAAACGGGGAGAAAATTTCAATAATTACTGCCCAAAACAGCCTGGCCAATTTTGTGTAATCATTTTAAATCCACAAGTATGGCAAAATGGGTCGTAAGCTATTCTCTTTTATATACGTAATTCATTATGTGTAGAAAAGGTTGTTTGTTCTGACAGCTGTAAGGATAAAACAGCTAAGACAAGCGCCGAGAGTTGATTTGTCCTTTTAAGGACTTTAGTCCTTTGATGTTGCCTCTTTTATAATTTCATAGAGGTAAGAAAACAGAGAGCAGTGAAAGATGTTGAGGGTCAGACATCTGCAGATAATATACCAGCATTAGTTTAATACGACAACAACAAATATTTATATAGTGCCTTTAGCGTAATAAAACGTCCCAAAGCGCTTCACAAGAGTGTTGTCAAAAACCAAAAATTTGACACCGAACCATATAAGGAGCTGTTAGGGCAGATGACCAAACGCTTGGTCGAAGAGGTAGGTTTTAAGGAGCGTCTTAAGAGAAGTGGAGAGATTTAGGGAGGGAATTCCAGAGCTTAGGACCTAGGCAGCTGAAGGCACGGCCGCCAGTGGTGGAGCATTTAAAATCGGGGATTGTTCAAAACGCCAGAATAGGAGGAGCGGAGAGGTCTGGGGGGATTATAGGGCTGGAGGAGATTACAGAGATAAGGAGGGGCGAGGCCACGGAGGGATTTGGAAAAAAAGGATAGCAAAAGTATTGGTGGCCAGACTGAACCTGCCGTGATATGACAACAAATACCATTTTGATTAGACTGACAGATGAAATGTTTTTCTCACCATGTCGGAAGCTCCCACTGTTTGAGCCCATTGTAATGACTTTTAAAACGAAGCCAGACTTATTCCATCTGTCAGCTTTTGCTATTGTTATACATTCTACTTTATCAGGATCCAAGGTGACCGCTCGGTTTACTTTGCTTTCTTTTAACCATTTATCCATCTTCCAGCTGTCCATCCCCTTACACCAGATGGAAGCAGTGACTTCAATAATGCAGCAAGTTACTTTGTAAACACTGGGAAGAAGAACCAGCCTATGTCTGGGGAGGGGTAGGATCGGGACCATTCTACATGATGCAAGTGCCCCACTTGGCAAAGGCATTGATGGCAGCCACAGAGGGATGGACCCTTTGGTCGTCCTTGTCCCAAGGAAGATTGCATGATTGTTTTTGTAGCAAAGTTTACAATTGAAAGCAAGTAAGCACTTAACCAGTTTGGAAATTAACAGTTGACAAACGTCTGCACATGATGAGGTGGTCTCTATAAATTGTAAAATCAATTTATGGTTAATCTACACGTCCAGTAAAAATTTGTAATTCCAGTAATAACAGTTACCCATTTTTACATGCATAATTTGTATTTATTTTATTTTCAGCTTATGGTAGAATGTTTCTTCAAACAGTTTTGCATAGAGAGGAAAACCTGAGCAGCAAACAAACTGGGACCATGATATAAACATCCTTGTTTTGCAACAGTTGCACTCAACTCTTGGAATATTTGGGGGAATTTCACCATTCTTTTTGTCCATTTTCGGTCTTCCTCTCCTGAGGACACTAACTTCCTTCCTGGGGTCCGGTTACATGAGCCATTATTTGTACGAGAACCTCAACCGCGTACAAAGACTATTCGACTGTGGAGGACATAAAAACCAAGGTGGATTCTACCCTCGCCCAATGTCTATGCGCACCCATGCTGGATAGCAATCATGAACAGGAACCCTAGCCTATTTTCCCCTCCCTAACCCAGACCACTGTGGCTAATTTAAGCATTTCTACCCTGCCCTAGCTGATATCAGTTACTCAGCACAGACCAAACATCTGGTCTACCTGACTCAGGGAAGGAGACTTCACCTCTACGCCATCAAAGGAGCAACTTTACAATGTGATTCTTGTTATTCAAGAACTCCGTTGTAAGAACGTAAGAAATAGGAGGAGTAGGCCATACGGCCCCCTCGAGCCTGCTCCACCATTCAATAAGATCATGGCTGATCATCTACCTCAATTCCACTTTCCCGCCCTATCCCCATATCCTTTGATTCCCTTAGTGTCCAAAAATCTATCGATCTCAGTCTTGAATATACTCAACAACTGAGCATCCACAGCCCTCTGGGGTGGAGAATTCCAACGATTCACAACCCTCTGAGTGAAGAAATTTCTCCTCATCTCAGTCCTAAATGGCGGACCCCTTATCCTGAGACTATGACCCCTAGTTCTACACTCTCCAGCCAGGGGAAACCGCCTCTCAGCAGTTATGCCAGTCCATCAGATGGCATTCAGACATGATGGCATCACAGTGTGAAAGCTGTGGCTCTGAATGCCAATTGCACACTTTGAACAAGGTGCAAGTATTCCCATCAACATTCATCACTTGCCATGCTTGGAGTTATCTTCACAAGTCAATAAATCGGCTGCTGAAGCACTTACAGTTTGTGACTCCATTATACTGATGAGTTAGGTATTGGAGTGTTTGATCAAGAAATCAACTGAATTATTGAATTTCATATTTTAGTATTTGTGCGATCCATAGTGATCACACTCCTATCCTTAACCTGAAGTGGTAGAGTAATTACAATAAGGCCTTATAAGAAACCCTTGATATCTGCTATTTGTAAATGAAGTAAAATTTACCCTGTGATTGCCAGGACCGTTGAAGTGTCAGTCTTGTTGAGCACCCTTGAGTGCGTGCTGTGTATAAATCACAGCAGTGAACTTCAAACAAGAAATTGAGACAATGAGCAAAGTCGTGCCCTTTTCTTATAGCGTAAGAAATCTTAATTTAAAGGATCAAAGAGGAAAACTTTACCCTGCTAGGTAGTAAGCGAGTGCCTAAAACAGAATATTCATCATATTATGCCGTTGAATTCTTATAAATATCAATTGAATGAGGAGCACGAGTTAGAGAGATCCCGTTCATATCTTCACTTGATGCAGAATTGTATTTATCCAGTTTAACACTAAGGCAAGTATTCCCATCAACATTTGTAACCTGTCCTGTTTAATTATGAGGTCTATTTTCAGAAGTTTCTATAATTGAAATCCACATTGAGATATTGCAGTTTCTTCTTAACTAAATGAGTATGTTAAATGGGTTTTCAATGTCTGACTTTACTGTTAATCTGTCACTACTTCTGTCTATTCTTCGACAACACAACTAAGCTGGTCCTTTTGAATGACTCTGGTCATTCTAGAAATTCTCATTATCTGTCTCTTTTTCATTTATTTTCCTGTTTCCTTCAGTATTTTTTATCAAATGGATTGTTTAAACTAGGATGCAGGAGACATTGTGAAAGAACCCTGCGTGTTAAGAAGTGGGAGTCCATTTAATAGCCAACGCACATCTCTATCTCTATCTCCAGCAGAATGGAAAGGGAACAGGTTGAGTGAGGTATAATATCACACACCAGTTCTTTCTTTTAAATGCAGATAGAACCTTTTGGCAGAATACTGGAAAAAAGGTGATTAGAAAGAAAGAATATAGCGCCTTTCACGATCATAGGACGTCCCAAAGTGCTTTATAGCCAATGAAGTACTTTTTTTTGAAGTGTAGTCACTGTTGTAATGTGGGAAACGCAGCAGCCAATCTGCGCTCAGCAAGCTCCCACAAACAGCAATGTGATAATGACCAGATAGTCTGTTTTTGTTCTGTTGATTGAGGGATAAATATTGGCCAGGACACTGGGGATAACTCCCCTGCTCTACTTCGAATAGTGCCGTGGGATCTTTTGCGTCTACTTGAGAGAGCAGATGGGACCTCGGTTTAACGTCTCATCCGAAAGACGGCATCTCCGACAGTGCAGCACTCCCTCAGCACTGCACTGGAGTGTCAGCCTAGATTTTTGTGATTAGGCGGATGCAGTCTTGGAAATTTTCATAATATTTCAGTAAATTGACATTTTTATAATTATTATAATTCAATCAACTGATGCAACCAACATCCCAAGCTACCAAATTAATGAAGACATCAAAAATTCAGTATTGATGAGGAAGTGACAAAGAACAGGAAACAAACTAAGACAAGTCTGGAACAGTGTGCACGCATTCTGTTCTAAAATACTGTTCCAGGCATATTTCCAGAGTCAGTCCCTTAAATGCGAGCAATTGTCCCAGACACAGGATTTTTCCTAGTGATTTTTTTTTTTACTTTTAAGGTATTTTTCCACTTTCTCTGTTTGGCCCCTCTAGCCACTGATCATTCGCAACCCAAGTAGCAAGAAGCAACCAGCTTACAGCCATCTACTCAAGCTGCTCTACGACCAGCAACTGGAAAGTGTATGCAAGTGCTTCCAAATAGACTATCACTCTGATTATATCTCCTGTAATGGAGGGACCTGACCTCTCATTCACAACAGCATGGCGGAGATGGTAACCCACCATGCCAGACATTATACTGCTTTGTTGCATAGCATGATGGAGCTCTGGTATCGTGTTGCCCTTTTCCATGTTAATTATAATCTAAAGGTGAGTGCCCTGTGTGATGGATAGTTACTGAGCTGATCATTTTGTCTTTACGTTCCTCCTAATATATAGCTCTTCTTCCACTATTGACAGGTTCTGTTGACTAATAAGCTGCAAGAGAACCCTATTTGTGTGACACCTACAGTGATCGCAACAACAGCTTCAGTCAGTTCCTTCCTACCACAGCAAGACCAATGGGTTGCTTGGCTCAGGCAGTTTATCCAGTGCTTTTTTTAAAATTCGTTTTTTTGTGGGATGTGGGCGTCGCTGGCATGGCCAGCATTTATTGCCCATCCCTAATTGCCCTTGAGAAGGTGGTGGTGAGCCGCCTTCTTGAACTGCTGCAGTCCCTGTGCTGAAGTTACTCCCACAGTGCTGTTAGGGAGGGAGCTCCATGATTTTGACCCAGCGACGATGAAGGATCAGCGATATACTTCTAAGTCAGGATGGTGTGTGACTTGGAGGGGAACTTGCAGGTGGTGGTGTTCCCATGCACCTGCTGCCCTTGTCCTTCTAGGTGGAAGAGGTCGCGGGTTTGGGAGGTGCTGCCAAAGAAGCCTTAGCGAGTTGCTGCAGTGCATCTTGTAGATGGGGTACACTGCAGCCACGGTACGCCGGTGGTGGAGGGAGTGAATGTTTAAGGTGGTAGATGGGGTGCCAATCAAATGGGCTGCTTTGTCCTGGATGGTGTCGAGCTTAGTTTAAACGAGGAAGGTCCCAGGTTCAATCCATGGTCTGTGTTGATTTGGCTAATCTCAGTCGGGGTTGCGGTTAGGGGCACTACAGTTGTTCCTGGATTGGGTTTAGGGGAATCAGCTAGATTTCGAGCTCCTGATTGCTGTGCAGTGCTTCCTGGCGGAAGCGTGAAGATCTGTATGTTGAGTAGGAACAGGATTGTCCTCGACTGTGATGTCCCCATGCTTGAATACCTGGCTGCTCTGCGCTCTCAATGCTCAGACATGAATAATTCCCACTAGGCTGAGGTACCAGAGACACAGGTGACATTATAGCGAGGCACGAAGTCAATACCTTCAGAACGAGAGGGGAGAAAAAGAAAAACACATTACTGCTCATAGATTTGTACCATTTTTATTTATTCTACCGCCAGTACAGGTGCAGTACTTGGCAACATTTGGTACATGGCTACTTTTGCAGAGTACTGTACATTCTAGGTTGCAGATACATTCGGCAGTTGTTATATGATATACCGTTGACTGTACAATACTTTTGCCAGCCCTAAAATTGAAATTCTGTTGAACCAACACCAGGTGACATATACATCACCTGTTTGGTGTGTGCTGGTATACACTCATTGGATTTCTTAGTTCCTGGCTTATGGTTAGTAGTGAAATAATGCGCGCGATGCAGTAATGGAAAGTGATTGTTAATGAGACCGTTGTATGATTATTTAAGAACATAAGAACATAAGAAATAGGAGCAGGAGTAGGCCAATCGGCCCCTCGAGCCTGCTCCGCCATTCAATAAGATCATGGCTGATCTGATCCTAACCTCAAATCTAAAGAACACAAGAAGTAGGAGCAGGACCCGGCCACTCAGCCCCTGGGCCCGCTCCGCCACCCACAGGGCCCTGACCGATCCGAACTCAGCCTCATGTCCAGTTTCCTGCCCGCTCACCGATAAGAACATAATTTAGACACAGTCTGTTTCAATTTTTTTTTAATTTGTACCGTGTAGTTGGCAATGGAAGATTCGCAAAGGTGCAGTCGGGTTTACTTTCCTGATGTTAGGGTTAAGACACATTGTTCAAGCAGTGTAAAACAGAGGAAATTTTACTTTGCTTTTGATTGTGCTATACCTGATCTGGAAGTGCTTGATGCTGACACTCTGTGCCCAAACTGGAGAAGTGGTCCATTTCCCAGCACTGACATCCCTCAACTAGGTCAGCATAATGGCATTGCTGTAGAGTACGTGCCCGGTGACACTCATGGAAAAAGTCTGAGACAATCCTGTCTCTACGCATTGGTTCTAGTTTTATACTACAAGTACTGTACTTGAGCTGTAAGTGAAAATTTGTAGAAACTGGGGTTGTTCTCCTTAGAACAGAGAAGGTTAAGGGGAGATTTGATTCGAAGTGTTGAACATCTTGAAGGGATTTGATCGAGTAAATATGGAGAAACTGTTGCCAGTGGCAGAAGGGTCGGTAACCAGAGGACACAGAATTAAAGTAATTGGCAAAAGAACCAGAGGCGCCATGAGGAAAAGAAAATGATGCAGCGAGTTGTTATGATCTGGAATGCACTACCTGAACGGGCGGTGGAAGCAGATTCAGTAATAACTTTCAAAAGGGAATTGGATAAGGAAAATTTTGCCGGGCTATGGGGAAAGAGCAGGTGAGTGGGACTAATTGGAGAGCTCTTTCAAAGATCACAATGGGCCGAATGACCTTCTTCTGTGCTGTATCATTCTGATTCTGAAGAAACACGGATTCCAATCATACAGTACACACTGTACGAATGTGGATGTTAGTACTTGTGCGCTGCAGGAGAGGTGCATCATTTACTTGAATGTATTGTCGTGACCATCTGAATTGTTGGACAAATTAATACCAGCTTCCCTGTTGATTAAAGGAAAACAAACTTTAATATGAATTCTTGGGAGAAAGCTGAAAATTGGCATGAATAATTTTACTGAGGAGTACTTTGGCAGAGATATACATAAAGCATTTTCAAAAATATCAGTAATTTAAAAAGAAAACTGACTATTTCTCATTGAACATTAACGCTATCTTGTCATTGTTAAATTGATCTAACACTCTGTGCACACCTTGGCGCTGAGAATTGCTCGCAGTCTATATCTGGCTTTGTATGTACAGGTGTGCTTTGCAGTGCATCCAGTCTACATATAACATGATTAGAACCTAATTCATTCAGCAGCAATTTGAAGCACAGGGAGAATCAGCCATGGACTATAGGTAAGCTTGCAATACACTTGTCCTCTTGTTAAATTTGTTTCAAGGGTAAAATTGGTAATATCCTCAGCAAATGAAAAAATTGCAAATGCAGGGCAAAATCCTGAAAGCTATTTAATGCCTGATTAAAAACAGGACAGCTTCAAAGAACAAAGTAGCAAATTGTACCAATACCATGTGGTTAGAGATAGAATCAGTAATAAAATTATTTGATTATTAATATTTAAAATCAAGTTACAGTTTTTACAAAACATACTCGGATATACCTAGCAGAAGAACCAAAAGCGACATGAGGAAAAACTTTTTTACGCAGCGAGTGGTTAGGATCTGAAATGCACGGCCTGAAAGGGTAGTGGCGGCAAATTCAATCGTGGCTTTCAAAAGGGAGTTGGATAAGTAACCGAAGGGAAAAAATTTGCAGGGCTACGGGGAAAGGGCGGGGGAGTGGGACCAGCTGAAGTGCTCTTGCAGAGAGCCGGCACGGGCTCGACGGGCCGAATGGCCTCCTTCTGTGCTGTAACCATTCTATGATACCTGCCCTAACACTGTCAGGCCCATTATTCTATTTTGTACATACCAGCTTCGGTTGTTGTTGCAACTGCAAAGGGTTGACCCAGTTTTCTAGGCAACCTGGACAGATATGATCAGCTCAGTGCTGCACCTGCTGACCCAGAAAGACCAAGTGTAGCTGGGACCAGCTATGCAAGGCTGGACTGCCTGAAAACCTTTTTTTCTCCCAAAAAAATGATTGAAAGAGACTTTGAAGAAGAATGAATGTAAGTTAACTCTTTACTTTAAAGAAAAAAGGAAGACTTGCATTTATATGGTGCTTGGTCATGTCTCAGAAATAACTCTAAGTACTTAACAAAATGATTTTTTTTCAACGAAGCATTCAGGCAAACATGGCAAGATCCCACAGTCATGAGACGAAGGACTAGTTAATCGGATTTATTTCTGCTGATGTTGGTTGAGGGAAGGACAGTGACAAAAACGTGGCTGCTATGCTTTGGATCGTGCCATGGCATTTTTAATGTCTACCTGAATAGGGAGCTGGGACCTCGTGTCTCATCCAAATAACTTACTGTTATAAAATGGTATTGGCCATTCAATATTGTTCGATTTGAAATTTTTGAGTTAAAAAAGTTAATAACATTTTTGAATTATTAAATTTTATCCATGCAGGTGAAATTTTACCTTTGTTATCAAACGTATCAGACATTTCTCGAATGAGTTCTTTCAGGAATCTAAAAAATCTACAAAAGCAGAAATGAAAGAATTCTGAAGCTGACTAATGTAGCATGTTGATTAACTAACACGTTTTCCAAACTAGTCCCCATTTCACTGTGATTTAAGCTCATCTTTTTAAAGAAAAAAATCTAGAGTGACAAAGAAATATTGGTGTTAAGTGAGAACCAAGCATCTTACTTTTAAGTTAGTGACCTTTAAAAGTTGCATGCTATATATCCCTTGGTAGAATGAATCCTCAGAAAAATTCTCCATGCCAATTTTCAGTCGTTTTCCAAGAATTAATTTGAAAATAACAGTACCTTCTTCTTTATCGAGCAAAGATGTGAGGCAGTAATTGATTTCACTACCTGTTCCAACCGCTGTCTGACACGGTACCAGGTCATAGATAGAAATGCCAACAGATACGAAAAAAAACCCCGAAACCTCCTTCAAAAAGTTGCTTCTGGTAGTTTGCTGAGTGATGAAAGCACTTGATTTCTTGCTTACCTGTATTCAGTAATGCAGTTGAGTGTTGGATTGTGGAGTAAATGTATTGATGCAGCAGTTTAGAGCTTCATTTAGGAGTGAAATCAGAAGCACTTTTTCACACAAAGGACAGTGGAAATCTAGAATTCTCTGGGATGGATGAAGGGTCAATTGAGATTTTCAGGACCGAGATTGACAGATTTTTGTTCGGTAAGGGTATCAGCGGATGTGGATCAAAGGCGGATAAATGAAGTTGAGGTACAGATCAGGCATGATCTGATTGAATGGTGGAACAAGATTGAGGGGCTAAATGGCCCACTCCTCTTCCTAAATTCCTATATTCCTATTAAACCCTGTGACCTCCAGGTGTTCAGTTTAGTCCACATTGACGGGATACGAACATACACAAAATGACGGTCAGGAAAAGAACCGTTGGTACATCGAGCCGGTCCCATACTGTCATAGTGCAACTTAACACCATGACCCTCATTGCCCCGTCCCCCCCGTCCCCTCCCCACGATCAGCAGCAAAGTTATTCTTTTTGCAGAAGGCTTTTATTTGAAATGGGTTTGGTTCCCCCCCAACTCGGTTCTAATGGCCACAAGGCTGGCTGGTATGGGGAATGGGCATGTCACACAGATGCAGTAGGCAGTGATGTTTTGAAGGTGCTCTTTACATCCATTCACACTGGTAGTGTAGC
The DNA here is from genome assembly GCA_030390025.1 of Squalus acanthias. Lineage (NCBI taxonomy): Eukaryota > Metazoa > Chordata > Chondrichthyes > Squaliformes > Squalidae > Squalus > Squalus acanthias. Next base: position 12,643,464 of record CM059447.1, on the reverse strand, counting down.
GTCATACAAAGCGGTTTCAGCTTTGTCCCATCACTAAAGTTATGGGGTGCTTGGAGGCCTGATCTGACTCTGGAACAAAGTGGAGTAAGACTCCCTCCTCCTTCATTCCACTTGGTTCTGGTATCAGGCCAGCATTTACACTGTAACTGTAGCATTAGTGCGAAGCATCATTATTGGTGCAGTGGAGAGGGGGTGGTATCCTGCATATTATCTGCCCATGGGAGGTCCTCTGGTGTTTTGTCTCAAAAGTTAGGTTTCCCAACATTATAAAAGTGACTACACTTCAGAAGTACTTCATTGGCTGTGTCGGACTTTGGGATGTCCTGAGATGCTATATAAATGCAAGTTCTTTCTCCCTTTCTGTGAAAGCAAAGGTCTAATTTGTGGGGAATGAATTAAAGTGTAAATTTTACAAGCAATTTTGCAAATAATGGAGCCTTCTATTAGGTTTTATCCGGTGCATATTCTACAAAACTCCTTGTCCCTTTTAGTGCCTTCCTGTCGAGTTCTAGACCTTATTGCACCTTTGCTCAGTGACTCATTCCTGGAAAAAATAACCTGAAGTACTTATGAGATGAGTTGTTTTATCGAAGTTTAATACAATAAAACCTGATTCAACCCTGGAAGTGGTAAGAAGAAAGAAATAACTTACATTGAAAAGCAAGTGATCTCGAGACGTCTTGAGGCACTTTACAACCAATTAGGTATTTTTGAAGTCTAGTCACTGCTTTAATGTAGGGAAACATGGCAGGCAATTTGCGCACAGCAAGATTCCCGGCACACCGTGGCTGCAATGTGTACTATCTACAGGATGCACTACAACAACTCACCAAGGCTTCTTAAGCAGCACCTCCCAGACCTGCGACCTCCACCACCTCGAAGGAAAAGGGCAGCAGGTGCATGGGAACACCACCACCTCCAAGTTCCCCTCCAAACACTCTCAAACTGACTTGGACATATATCACCATTCATTCATTGTCACTGGGGCAAGATCCTGGAATTCCCTTCCGAACAGCATTGTGGGAGCACCTTCACCACACGGACTGCAGTGGTTCAAGAAGGCAGCTCACCACCACTTTCTCGAGGACAACAAGGGATTGGCAATAAATGCCAACCTTGCCAGCGATGACGCACCTCAAGAATTAATTTTTTTAAAAAGGGCCTTGGTTTATTGTGTCATCCGAAAGACAGCACCTCCGATAGTGCAGTGCACTCTCAGCACGGCACCAAAATCAGCTGAGATTTTGTGCTCAAAATCTGGAGTGGGGCTTGAACCCACGACCTTCTGGCTTAGAGGCAAAGCCAAGGTTGACAAAATGTATATGAATTCTCTACAGTTCAACAAGTAAACTTTCTATTCCTCATTCTGATAAATTTAGACCTGGGCAGGTGATTGAAGTTTGGTCTTTACTTGTTGATATAACATATTGAGATGATATGATTGCATTATGTACTGCACTTAGTACTGGATGTCTCGCTACCTCATTAAAACAAAAGTGCTGTGTCAGTGACATTTCACTCTGTAATAAAGTCACGTAGTTGGCGGCAGTTCTAAGTATATAAAAAATACGTCCTGGCTTCAGTTTGAACTGCACAGAATCAAATTAAAGACCAGTTCAGGCAGCAATCCCATATCCCACACAGAGGCATCACAATTTATTAGTGTGACATTTAGGCTGTCGTGGAGAGAAGCATGCTGAGCCCACTTTGGCCGCCATTAATTACTGCGGTTCAGTCATTTCTAGTTGTCAATTAGTACAGTACACAGCTGAGACAAGGGCCCGGGTATTGATTTCAGGAACAGACTTCTCAGCACAACATGCTGTGAAGTGGACTGCTGGCAATGCCCAGCAGTGTTGGAAAATAATTGGATTTAACTGCACAGTAGATAGAAAGGTAACATTTTTAAAAAAAAACTGATGTATAGAAAATACATTTAATCATTTACTGCACCACATGTTCAGTACAACTTTAAAAAATAAATTGAGGAAAACGGATGTAAATTTAAGTTGAAAGAGAGGACGTTTATGGACCAATTTGTGTTGATTTAATTTCATACCTGATGTATGCACGATAGTGAAATATTGACTGACATTCATGTGGGCTTTATCTTTGCAACAAGATCGGAAATGAAATCACAAAAAGTTATGAAGTTACAGTCTCATTGTGATTGCAGACGATCATTGCGTTGCTCCTTTTTGTATGTGGGCCTCTCTTCTGAAATATCAGGACATCTGTATCTGCCAGATTGGACTTTTATCAACCCCCTAGCCACATGAGAAACTGTGGGAGAGTTTGTATCCATTAGTAATGAGCATTCTTTGTTGCTAAGGCTGTACTAGGTCATTGTCTGTTATGTAGTCAATGATCTTAGAAGGGCTTCCTCTAGAATTGGCGATAACATTTCCGCCTGTAGGTAGATTTTCAGAGTCCTCCCCCATGGCGAGGTACAGGGCCTACCACGAGTGCCCGTTGCAAATTGTGCAATTCACATCCATGGCATTCTGGGTACCTTGCGGTGACGCAAAATGGCCAGTTTAACCGCCTGCCCGTGATTTGCCAGAAAATCTGGCGCCTGTCCATTTGGTGGGGGGTGCGGGGTAGCGGGTAGGCCCTCCCTTAACCGTCAATATTCCTATCGGGTACACCCCCTGAACTGGGTACATTTAATTTTAAAAATGGAGCCTCCAGGTGTCCAGGGCGCTTGCATGGCCTGCCACATGCACTGTTGTGGAGTCCACTGTTGTATGTCTCCACTCACTCGCTCTACCGGCCACCATTACAACACTGGGCCCCCAGTGAGCCTGAGCAGTGGGAGCTCCTGGCTTTGGAAGTCCGCGCCTCTGGCTCCACCCTTTGCCCATCATTTGCCATGTAAGGGGTGCACAGAAGTTCTGCCCCTTAAAAGGCACTGAGGAAATTTTCAGAAGGGGTTGCCGCCCGGTGCCATTGGGTCTCTGCCGTTTCCCTGGGGGTTCTGCTGCTCTCCTGAGTTCCGGATTCCCAAGACGGGGGTACGTCTCTTGCTAGTTTATACCTTTGAGTGATATACAAAACTGTACAGGCAGCACTATGAGTATGAGTAAGAATAAGCATTTTAGTCTCAAGAGGAGTGCCGGGCTGCCCGATCGTGGCCGGCATCCCGCAGCAGGAGGCCAGAGGGGGCAGGTGCTGGCATGCGGCCCAAAAAAAATGGCCGCCCAGCACCTGCCCTTTAAGTAGCGCTGCCCCGGCCGTAAGAACACCTCCCTGACCCTGGCGGACATAGCGTCCGCCGGTAGGTCAGGGGGCGCAAGCCAAGTTTGCGGTCGGGGCGCTGCGCACGGTGACGACGTCATCGGAGGCGGGCCGCTACCGCTGGCGCTAACCTCCCGCTGAATTTAGCCCGGGCGCTAGTTGCTTTGCGCCGTTAGCACCCCCTTGGGAGGCGCAAAGCAACCAAGTTTTTCCCCCTTCATGTTTAGTCGATCAGATATTTGATTAAGTTAACAGATTAATATTCATTTCAACTGATTACTAATTTTTTTCCTATAGATGTATGACATTGTGAGTTATGAGCTTTGAGCCTTCTGAGGCCAAACTTTCAGAGGTGATGCCTATGAAAGGCACGGCAAAAGTGAGCGACACGGAAAACCTTATTATGTAGATTTTTAATCATCCTACTATTGGCAAATGGAGCTGTCCTATCAGCTCTTAAACATTTGACCACCATTTCGACATATAAATGATTTGTACTGTACTTGGCTTGCCCTGGTCAGGCTGGAGTATAACTCCGATATGCCTGTACTGTCAGCACTAGAAACAGACTTGTAGAATAACAACCCCCCCCGCCCCCGCCCCCCACGGGCAAGAGAGTCAGCCGAATACAGTACTGGATGCTAGGCATTTTGAATACTACCCAGCACCATCGTGGGAGTTCCACCAGGACTGCAGATGTTAAAGAAGATGCCCAGTACCATTTTATCAGGGAAACTAGGAACAGGAAATAAATGCAGCCCTGCTCAAAACCCGTGAACAAATAAAATAAAAACGAGATAATGTCTGACATGCTCTACATTTATATCGATTCAGGGCTTATCCCTTCAATTTTCTTCGGTGTTTTTGTGGTGTTTATTTTGCTTGGCTGTCACTTCGGTTCATTGGTGGCGCTCTTGTCTCTGAGTCAGAGGGTTGTGGGTTCAAGTCCCACTCCAGTGACTTGACACGTAATCTAGGCTGGGACTTCAATGTCGCACTGAGCGGAGTGCTTTGCAGAGCAGCGATGCACTGCACCTGGCAGTTTGCAAACCGCATTTAATCAGGAACCTCATTGACTTGGTGACAGCAAGTGGCGTAACACACAATTTTAATCAGTTTGTACTTTCGCAGCAGTGCAGTGAGGAATGAGGTTTGAATGATTAGCATAACTGTGCTTTGGACAGATTTCAGTTACACTTTATTTTTGATTTAAAAAAAGAATTCTAGATTAATTTATTTTGCAAAGGAAACCAGGGGTATTGACTCAGGGGCTTGGTGTGTGTTACTGCATTTAGAATAAATGGCTTGCAGCTGGCTAATGAATGCTGTGATGTGGTTGCCAGGGTGATTGTCTAAGTGTGTGGTGTACAGCTATGAACACTGGCATTAAAGTTAAATTGGGCTCAAAAGGGCAAACCTTTCTACCTTCCATTCTGCAGCACCTCACAAAGTAATAGCACCTGCTTTCAATTTTAGATCAATAAATTAATAAGCTTGGAATGACTGTAACTTGAAGTTTGAAATGTAAATTCTTTCAGCAGAAGGTACACCAATTATATCGGAAGTGGGAGCCCAGCACTATGAAGGGGGAGTGGAAATTCGCCGTTCGGTTCTTCACCACTTTGTGAACCGACTAACAGACTGCAGATAGGTCATTTCCGAGGGGATGGACAATGAAAGTTCAGCTGGTTGTCATGGAATTCGTTTTCAGCACCATTTGGTAAATCTGGGGTCGATTTAGTCACAAAACGAGTGAGGTATTTATATGCTGAGGAATGTTAGGATAACTGGCACTGTCTTGGTGCAGGATGAAGCTGATTAAACAAACAATCACTTCTTCCTGAAGGGGGATCAACTGCTGCTAAACTCAGAGCTGCCAACATCGGGGAAATAGCTGGAGTGAGATTAATGAGCAACAGGAGCGGCCCAGAGTACCAAACCCATTTAAACAAGTAACACCAAGCCGCGTTTATATTTCAGTCGTGACATTCGTTAAACTAAGTCGCACCTTTAATCAAAATGAGCAGCACTTGGCAGACCTATGAATTTTTCAGTCACTGATGGCTGCCGGATTGCCATCCAGGATTGGGAATTATGCTGAAATTCAAGTGAAAGCTGCTTGCTGGCGAGCCCGCTGCACACATCAGCTCGTTGGCTTTACTTCAGCTCTGATTCCCAACAGCTGAACGAGACATTTCACAGGTAGAAGAACCCGTGCTGATTGTGTTTCACCAACATTGTATGAAGTAGCAATTTGCAGTCAATAACCACCTCCTTCCCCCGAACAATTCCACGAGAAACAATAATTGGCCCTGAAATTGCGGTGTGTTTGACTGCCTACTGTCCGAGTGCGCCGTCGCATTCCCTTTGAAGTCCACTGCAAGTTCGGGGTTTCAATCCGGAACTTGCGGCCTGTCAGCGTATGCGTTGACAGGCCATCTGCGCGGGTCACACAAAAGCAATCGCTGGTGAAGACTGGCCTGCAAATGTGCATGTAAGTGTTATGGTTGATGCAAACACACACAGGGCCTGTTTGCATCAGCATAAGGGGATATCTAAGCTATTAATTAAACATTTTAGTGTCGTAAATTATGCACATACACTGTATGAATTGAGTTTATGCAAATATTGGCCAGGATTACAGTTTTAATGATGTCTAAAATCATCAAAAAAATGTAATTTTTAGTGAGGTTGGTGGAATTATGGTAATTACAAATAAAATTCCACTTCTGTAAATTGTAATTAGATCTGATTTTGGGATTCCATTACATCTCATTAGGGGATTCCCTTCGGAAATGATCAAAATGGAATTCTGCTTTGTGATTGGAGGACCAGGCCCTTGTGATTGGAGGACCGGGCCCACGTGATCCCAGGTACGCTTCCGCACCGCCTGCTTCCCCGGGATCCGTGGGCCATTACGCTGCCCTCCGCCTCGAGGCCCGAGACCGCAAGTTTTCACATCCTCGCTGCCAGCAGGTACACCTCCAACCACAAATTTAGGGAAGGGATAAAACCAGCAGGACCATCCGGCATCAATCTAGGCACCAGCTTCGGACACGACAAAGGCACTCCCAGCCCAGTCAACCCTGCAAAGTCCTTCTCATTAACAACAGGGGACTTGTACCAAAATTGGGAGAGCTGTCCCACAGACTAGTCAAGCAACAGCCTGACATAGTCATACTCGCAGAATCATACCTTTCAGCTAATGTCCCAGACTCCTCCATTACCATCCCTGGTTATGTCCTGTCCCACCGGAAGGACAGACTCACCAGAGGTGACACAGTGGCATACAGTCGGGAAGGAGTGACTCTGGGAGTTCTGAACATTGACTCTGGACCAAAAATGTGCGGGTTAGGTTGATTTGGCTATGATAAATTGACCCTTAGTGTTAGGGGGGTATTAAATATGTGGGGTTATGGGGATAGGATGGGGTATGTTAGGGGGAATTAAATACGTGGGGTTACGGGGGTAGGGTGGGATATGTGTACTGTGGGGATTAAAGCAGGGACAGGGTACTGGATTTGGATGATCAGCCATGATCGTATTGAATGGTGGAGCAGGCTCGACGGGCCGAATGGCCTACTCCTGCTCCTAGATTCTATGTTTCTATGTTTCTATGAAGTCTCATGGCTTCAGGTCAAGCACGGGCAAGGAAACGTCCTGCTGGTTACCACCTACCGCCCTTCCTCAGCTGATGAATCAGTACTCCTCCACGTGGAACACCACTGAGGGTAGCAAGGGCACAAAATGTACTCTGGGTGGGGGACTTCAATGTCCATCACTAAGAGTGGCTCGGTAGCACCACTACTGACCAAGGTGGCCAAGTGCTGAATGATATAGTTGCCAGACTGGGGAACATGAGGGGAAAATCTACTTGACCTCGTCCTTGCCAATCTACCTGTTGTAGATGCATCTGTCCATGACAGCATTGGTATCAGTGACCACCGCACAGTACTTGTGGAGGTGAAGTCCTGTCTTCACACTGAGGACACATTGTGTTGTGTGGCACTACCACCGTGCTAAATGGGATAGATTCAGAGCAGATCTCTCAGCTCCAAACTGGGCATCCATGAGGCGCTGTGGGCCATCAGCAGCAGCAGAGTTGTATTCCACCACCATTGAAGTCATTGGAGATAAAAATCAGCAGAGGTGTAAAATGGGGGCTGCCGAGTTGGCATCTCCCATTTTACACTACTGCACAAAGACAAGATCGGCCCCAATACTTCTGAACCAATCTTGCTGTAAACAACCCTCTGGAATGCTTGTCGATCTTGGGTTACAAGCACAAATCAGAAATGAAATGAGCAGAAGTAAAAGTCAGCAACAGACAGGTAAAGCACTGCGCGGCACTTAACTTGCAAAATCCGTTGCAAAACAAAGTGTCTGGAAGTTCTCGTTAAAATCTCTTAGTTTTGACCAACATCTGTGAGGCAGAGTTTATGTGAAAGCAGATATTCACGGAATGTTCCACTTCCCCCCCCAGCCCATAGCTGCTCGTTAAAGCAGACGTTAACAAAAGAAACCTTGATATAGGACCTCTGTTATGAACCTTCCGATAACTCTTGTAAAGCAAACTGGCACAAAGGAAGATCTTTTGCAATAAAATCCAGCTGACAATCATAAATAGCATCCAAAGGCACACAGTGTGCCTGCTGTGTTCTCCTGATCAAATATGTTTACACCTGTGAAACAATGCAACTCTCATACATCTGCCCGGCGAACTGACCAGCACAGCCAATGACCTCTGATGGAGTCATTGCAAAGACCATGAATGGCTTGGTGATCACTATTAACCGTTTCAAGCACCTGCCTGAACTTTGCATGTAACACTCGTTACGGGTGACTCAGCTCAAAGAGTTGATTTCATTCGTCGTTTTGAAGTGGGGTTCGCACGTAAGACAGATAATGTACATTTTATGTTTGAACCAGAAAGTCTGCTTCCAGCAAGCAGTAATCAAATTCAAGTGGGCGCACGGTGGCCAGCTGCAAACCTCAGGGAAATGTAAAAAATAGTGGCCCCGAAAATCCTTGGACCTCGATCCCGGAAGTTATTTCCGCAGGTGACTTCCAGTGCTGATCCCCACCGCAGCATGCAGGGTCAGTGAGAGGACACCTTACCTGCATGGGGCTGCCAGGCACCTGTGTCAGTAGAATCACATCTCGAGCGTAATCAAAAAGGCTAATGGGATGCTGGCCTTTATATCTAGAGGACTAGAATACAAGGGGGTAGAAGTTATGCTGCAGCTATACAAAACCCTGGTTTGACCACACCTGGAGAATTGTGAGCAGTTCTGGGCACCACACCTTAGGAAGGATATATCGGCCTTGGAGGGAGTGCAGCGTAGGTTTACCAGAATGATACCTGGACTTCAAGGGTTAAGTTACGAGGAGAGATTGCACAAATTAGGGTTGTATTCCATAAAATTTAGAAGGTTAAGAGGTGATCTGATCGAAGTTTTCAGGATATTAAGGGGAACGGGGTAGATAGAGAGAAACTATTTCTGCTGGTTGGGGATTCTAGGACGAGGGAGCATAGTCTAAAAATTAGAGCCAGACCTTTCTGGAGTGAAATTAGGAAACACTTCGACACACAAAGGGTGGTAGAAGTTTGGAACTCTCTTGCGCAAACAGCAATTTGTGCTAGATCAATTGTTAATTTTAAATTGGAGATTGATAGCTTTTTGTTAACCAAAAGTATTAAGGGATATGGGCCAAAGACGGGTATATGGAGTTAGGTCAGCCATGATCAGCGGAACAGGCTCGAGGGGCTGAATGGCCTCCTCCTGTTCCGAAGTTCCTAAGCCAGACCCATGCTGCCAGTAACTAGAATTTGGCTGCCATTTTAGGAGGAGGGCCCAATTCCCCCCCGCAACCCCCAGAGAAATTATTTTGAACTCCCAGTGGCTCCTTTGCAAAGGGAACCGATACTAAAAAAACAAATTAAACAATAGTCTTCACCTTCTGGAGTCCATGGCCACTTCCCTGACCTGACCACCTCCGCACCCGGTGCGGCCCACCTTCACTTTTTGGAGGCCGGTGCACGACAGATTTGCTGGGAGTAGTGGCTTCCAACTGTATGCCACTGAGGTTGAAGAAGCAGGAGCTCTCAGTAGAGGGAATACCTGCCATCACCTCTGCCCCTCAGCAGGAACTTCCATCGTAGGTCGGGACCAGCATCTTGCATTGCGCCCTCTTTTCGGGCCTTTCCAGTGGAGTCCCCCCCCGCTGTAGTTATTTCGGGAGTCCCCTGGCACAGCTGAGTAAATCGGACCCACAGAGTGTTTTATGATTTGCCACTAGGCAAATCTCTGATTTTTTTCACAGTGTGCTGGGCCCCATAATGCAGCCTGTGGGAGTGGATGGGATCATGCTCAAGGGGGGTGATTTCGGGCGGTTGACTGGATGAGCGCACCAGCCAGCCACTCGACAGTCCTGGTGGGAGGCTCGGTCTTTTTGAGGGCCGGGCGTCGTTGGCATTCGGCTGGCAGGCTGCCAGGAAAACGAGCGCCTCGGGACTGGAAGAAGGTCGGTCTGCGGGTGGGGGGAGGGGCAGGGGTACCAGGAATGGCACCGGCCCAAGTTGGTTTTGTTGTCCCGAGAGGTGCACATCTGCTCCTCCCGGCCCTGCTAAAGTAAGCACAGACTTACCCATTGGCTCCTCTTTGCCTGCACTGCCAGTTGAGATTGGGCACAGTGCAACCTCTGCCCATTATTGTCCTAAAATGGCAAATCGGGTCTGAGGCATGTCATAGGACCCTGAATTGCGTTGTAAATGAGCCTACCACCTGACTCAGGTGGGTGTTCGGGCCATCCAGGGGTAGGCCCGGGGGGTAGACAGTGGCGGCCACAGTGATGACGGGAATGGGGCGGTAAGTCACTCCCCACCATTTTTGGGGCACTACTGCCCCATTTCCACTGGGCAGGAGGCCTCCAAATCTATCCAGTACTGCCTTTTTGTTAGGTTTTTGATCACTTTTTCCCCCCTCTCTTCCCTGTTTCTCCCTCTGCTCCTTCAAACTTTGTCTTAACTCCCATCTCTCTGCATGGTCTCTTACATCGTCTTTGAGATAAATTGAAGAGTTGTTTTCACCATTGTCTGTCCTTGTCATTGGCCCGGATTTTGCAGTCAGGGGCGAAGGTACGGCGTTCACCGTTCACCTTGCTGACAGCTGCCCATAGAGTTTTCGCGGAATTTTCAGCATAGACTTGCTGTCTTCGACTGTCTAATCCAGCGCGGCACCCTCTACAGGGGGTCTGTGAGTAGAGCAAGACACAACGAGGCGCTTCAACCAATCGCTGAGACACGCAAAGTCTAAACCAGGAAGTACAAATTAGATTTAAATCATGTACAGAAAGCGAAATAAAGATTGGGGAAAAAAGGATGAGACTCCGAGAGAGAGATAAAAGAGACAGACAGAAAAAGTTTAAAAAAAATTATTTGAATTTTTACTTTTTTAAATATCTCCAACACTAATATAATTCTGAAGGAATGAGACTCCACACTTTATTTTATTAAATTTTCAGGGCCAGAGAGGTTGTTTGGCAGTAATTATCACTTATCACGCCGTTAAAATTTCACTTACTATCTGAATGCACCAGCCCGAACGTTGTCTGCCGTGTTTAGTGGGCAAGTCCCGCAACTTGACGCCATTACATTGATCTCAATGCCGAGTAATCGGCGAGATACTGTTACAGCGCAGCCTGTGGAGGAGCGGGGTATCTCTGACAGCAGCTTCCGGCTTTCTGTGTTTAACTGCGCATGTGCGGGCGCCAGAAGTCGCTGTCAGATTTCCTCCATGTAACGGTGAGCGCTGTTAGCCGTGCCGTTACTATCAATGCAAAATCTGGGGCATTTTTAATTGTCCAGATCTGTAGAGTGCTTCCACGCAGCTGTCTGCATACATTGCACAGGTGGGAAGCTTTAAATTCTACTAAACACTGGGAGAAAAATTCGGTTGCGCCCCCTTTGGGGCGCTAACTTTGCCGGGGCATTGAAGGTCAGCACCCCAGCGCCATAGATCGAGTGGTAGCGCCCCAAGCAGGAGGCGGGGCTCTACTAGAAGCGCTCCCCCTCCTTCCTGGGGCACTACCATTCAATATCGCGGCGCTACATGCAACAGCGCCATGCACATCGGCACGTAGCGCCATGGTATTACAGGCCTCCCTCCCCTGATTAAAGAGGAGGGGCCTAGCGCAGCGCGCACCGGGGCCCTGCTGGACCACCGGGGAGCGGGGTGCTGGGAAAACAGCCCGGCACTCGAAGAGTGCCAGCCTGAGCGAGGCATTAGCGGCGCCGCGCCCAGGCGCTAGGGGCGCTAACAGGAGGCGCAAAGCAACCCTATCTATTTGCATTTGAATTAACATTGATTTAATATCATTGTATGTGATGACCAACATCCTTGTTGCAGTGTATTCACATTTAGCATTTGTAAGTGCATCTTGGAACTGAAAGAAGCTTTTGAACTATTTCACTGCTAATTTTGTTTAATTCCATTTTTTGTAAATGTGTTGAATATACTCACCGGCTGGATAGATGTAATTTTTACTCTGTCCTGTCTGTGGAGAGAAAGGGCTTGATGGGATCAATAGCCTTTTGCTATTCCATATGTTTGCAGCTTGAGTTGAGTTGGCTGCAGGCCGGTTTCACAGCGGCAGCTGTCATGCCGATCTGTCAAACGTACTTTGCGTGCTATCTCTTTGGGTTTGACATTGTTCATAGTCAGTATTAACCTTTATTATCTCTTGCTAATCTAATTTATTGAAACCAAAATGCTAATTAGAAAGTTAGCACTGAGCCCTCTTCAGTACGAATAAAATCATCTACCCATTTAGCTGAACTCTGTAAGGACCTGCTGTCCATCACGACTCTTTCTCTATCTGCGGAGCTTGTGCTAAGTAATGATGCTGCTCCTTGAGAAAAGTTCAGTGGTGCTGGGAACGTGCTCATTCCCCTCTGTGCAGGAGAGCTTCAGTCTCATGAAGTGACCCAGACAACAATCTAGTTGTGCACTGATCGAACTTACCTTGCATGTATCTGGCAGATTAGCGTAACAGCAAACGTTGTAACTCAGAATAACACTTACACTGTTAAAGGATAAATTATCATGGCATTGCTCCGAAAATGGTGATAAACAAAGACAACCTAACACAGCCAAAAGCAAATGATCCCATTCTGCTGGTGGTGGATATAAATACCTCCTTCCTCCCGTGCACTGCAGACATGTGTGGGAACAGGCTTGCACCTGCACTTGACCACACACTGAATTCCCAATATCAGCAAAGCCACATGAACAGCACCCCAAGTCAAGTCTGTCAACTTTGTCACAAAGGTGGAAAATTGAAGGACATGTCTGCACTCATGGACCTTCACCAGTTCCACTGCCAGATTTCATCTGTCTGCTGTCCTGGTACAATGGAACTTAAAATCCTGTCACTAATACTGTTAGAAATAGGGTTGGCAGGACGATTAAATTATGCAACGAGTTAAAGCATTCTACTTTCACCTCTGGGAAGTGGGCTGAAAGATGAAAGTTTCCCCTCTCTCTCTCTTTCTCCTCTCAACAATAAGAATCCAAAGTGAAATGAATCTTTCCATCTCAGCCCAGTTTTATTGGGCCCGAGGTCGCAGTATAAAACTTTGGCACGAATTGGCACTGAGTGCGGCCTCGGACTAAATCTGTCGAAGAACGACTAGAGAAAAGTCACAGGAATGCAACAGTGATGCTCTTTCGAGGTTGCAAAAACTTGCAACAGCTAAAATTCTTTGAGGACTTGCACACAACTTGAAGTTGTTACTGGTTATCTTGATCTTCTTTCAGTATTTGTGAGAAATTGCTGATACCTGATTATCTTGTTCGCATGTTCTGATGAGCCCTTGTATTTCATTCCAGGGGTCCAATGACTGGAATTGTATATTTTGACAAGTTGAATCTTTGTAAATATTCATTTCTGGAAGTTGATAATATGCACATTCCAGTTTGGGCTTTGTCCCAACACTTTTGTGCTCATGGCTAGTTTCCATAAGAATACCAAGACTCCATTGAACTGAAACCTGCACCCTGTGTATGCTGTGAGTGGGATAGTGTGGAACGGGCTAACAATTACCCCATAACCACAAGGGATGGCCACCATATTCTCTTAAAAGGTGTTAAATACCATACCGTTAGACTATTACGTTCAGGCTAAAGCTTAATTGTCAAATTTATTGACAAGTATTTATTTACCCGGAAGTAGTCACAAACAACAAGATACAAAGTGTACAATACTGGATATTCACAATATGCAAACTGTTTCAAAACCAGAAATCCTTAATTCTTTTTGGTTGCTTCTGATGGAGTCTCTGACGAGCAGTATGTGAGAATTGACCCCTGTTAGCCACCTTATATTGCTGAGGCAGTGCAAAGCAGGAAACTGGGGGACCAAAAGGCTGTTCCATAATTATAAAAATGAGAAGTCGCACAACACCAGGTTATAGTCCAACAGATTTATTTAAAATTACAAGCTTTTGGCTTGTATTTAATTTTAAATAAATCTGTTGGACTATAACCTGGTGTTGTGCGACTTCTCATTTTTGTCCACCCCAGTCCAACGCCGGCATCTCCGCATCATGACCATAATTATAAGGCTGTTTTTAACTCTGATATTAAAGCAGACTTATTGGATGATTTTTTTTCTCAGTGCTATGGCAATTCAGATGTTAACGACTTTTAACACTCAAGTAGATAATGATGTGGAGATAAGGTAGTTGATAGTCACCTGGTCTGTTTACTTTTGACAATGTAAAATCATGACTTTGTCTGGTTGACATGAGTTAGAGTTAACATATGAAATACCCGCTGTCCTCCAAAGGACCAATGATTTGATTAACGAGTTCAAACCTTTGACCTAGACAGCATGTGTGTGGTTCTCTCGCCAACAATACATTAAATTTCCCCTGATGATAACAATTGGCTGAAGTCAGTTTTAAAACATTTTTTTTACCCTTCTCTAAAGTTATATAAAAATACAATGCACAAATTGTTACAATTCACAGTTCCAGATAGTGAACAAATTCTGTAAATCAATTGGGCCTGCTATGAAAATGTAACTTGTGAAAAAATGATCCCATTTATAGGATGTCGACTGAAATCCAACAACTTTCTATTGTGGCCTCTTTTTTTCTTCCTGTTTTCAAGCTGATCCTTAAATTTAGACACTGTCGATGGGAATCTGCTCTCAGGGTTTCTTGAGTAGCAGTGGTTGCTCGGACTTGAATATTTCCAACTCTCCATTTCACTGGCAACTAAACTTAAATCTGCCACGTAGGAGAGAGTGTGAACTGCTGCTCCAGTTCTGACAGCAACTAACTCAAGTTGTCATTTCTTTAAAGTCTTGTTTATGTACATGTACAGTCCAAATGTTGATTTATTAGTTATTCAGTACTATGTACTGTATCTGTAAAACCAGTCTATGTATGTGTCCAGCATCTATGAGATAGTACACAATCTTAATGTATCATAGTATGATGCAGCACAGAAGGAGGCCATTTGGCCCATCGTGCCTGTGCCAGCTCCTTGGTCGAGCTATCCAATTAGTCCCACTCCCCCTGCTCTATCCCCATAGCCCTGTAGTTTTTTTTCTCCCTTCAAGTATTTATCCAATTTACTTTTGAAAGTTATTATTGAATCTGCTTCCACCACCCCCTATAAAAAAAAATAAAGCAAGCAATGTCATGACTCGGATTTGAACCGAGGTTTCTGCAACCACAGCGCAGAGCACTAACCACTATACGATGACGGCGCCACGCAGCATCTCCACACAGATGCAGTGATATTATTTGCATTTCCCAGAGGCTATAAGCTGCCTTTCTTTCCTTCATAATATTGCCTGCCTTATTGTCAGCCTGTTAATCTAGTTAGTTTATTCGCAGGGCATGTTAAAATCCCGATCCATTGGGATTAGATGGCGCAGCAGCTTAGCAACCGTGTATATTTACCTCCGGCCGTGGGGTTTGAATCCCTGAAAAAGTTTACAGCATAGAAGGAGGCCATTGTGTCTGTGCAGGTTCTTTGCTAGAGCAATAGGAGGAAAGTCTTCCCCTTCCTCTCTTCTGCTCGCAGTAGGATGAATTTGAGAATTGTTTTTAATGCAGTCTCAACCCAGTTTCTGTTTGATCTTGGACCACAGCACAAAACTACCCATAAATTAGCAAAGTAGCTCTCCAAATTTAGGGTGCTCCTAAATTTGGAGAGGGCCCGATCTTTCCAGCGTGCAATCAGTATTACCGCTCCAACACAAAACTGCGTCATTTCAGCTGTTGCAAGGTATTTGATTCATGACAGTGGTTTCATACAGCACGAGCATCAGCCAGCGGATGCACAATGGGCCGAAAATTGATCCCGGGACGCGAGAGTACGCACTGCATACTCTCGCGTATTCCCACTCCAATTGCCGGTTTTCTGCATGCCCTGCGCATGCGCTGAAAACCGGCAATTGCTCTTCCGAAAAGGGGGCGGGGCCGGAGTGCATCGCGTGCGCGCTACAGGCTGCGCGCACGCTGTGCACTTCATGCTTTGGACGCGCAGGTAAGTACTGAAGATTTTGGAAATGTAAAAAGGAGGAGTAAGACCCGCTTTTAAGAAGGTAAGTAGTGAATTAAGTATTTTTTTGAATTTTTTTTTACAGGTATATCTTTTTTATAGACTTTAAAGACAGGTAAGTTTATTTTTATAACTTTTTAAAAGATTTTAAATTTTTTCAAAAATTTAATTTTTTATTTAAAATGGTTAATTTAATTAACTATACTTATTTTATTAATGTGATGGTTTTTTTTTTAAATTTAATTGAGGTTTAGCTGTTATTTTGGGGGGGTGTAAGATTCATAAGTCTCTCAGCCATGCTGTGAGACTTATGAATGGAAGATGGTGTGCTGCCATTGGCTCTAACTGAGTCACGTGATCCCACAGCTCGCACGAATTAACTACGCCGCTGGGATACGCAAGCCCAGCACAGCTGATGTCTGGAACATCAATTTCGTGCGAGCTGGATCAGAAAAAGCATAAGCGAGGTGAGACATCGCGGGAAAGGCTTACCCCCGCGGGAACAGAGCGAGATCAATTTCTGGGCCATTATAAATTGGTGATCTGTAATGACATCTAGAAATATGACCTTAAACAGGCATCCCATTAAAGTATGCACCCTTTGAAGCTTTTTTGGGGCACTTGGTAATGGTGGTTCCTTTTGCTATCCTTTAACCTCTGGAGCCTGAACTCAAGGGGGAGAAATTCAGTATCGCCCCATTTGGGGCGCAATTATCGGCCGGGCGCAAAGATTAGCGCCTTGCGCTAATTATTGCCTCCGACCGCAAACTTGACTTTTATCGCCCCTGGAGGTGATTAGAGCGCTAAATCAGGCGTTTCACACCTGTCTTAAGGCGCAAAGGCCGAGGAGCGAGACGCTACCTCAGAGCGCTGGCGAAGCTCATGTGATGTCAGTCAGCAATGGAACACACACACATTGGCGCCGGCCAGTTCTTAAAGGGGAGGGTTGATCTTGCTTTCCATCCACATCCTGCTCATTGTAGCCTTGAATCTCGGCCTGGAGAGACCTGTACATCAAATCTGCTGGAAAGAACAATGGAGAGTACCAGGGAAAGAGCTCAGAGTGCAGCCCCCACAGTCTCTTCTAAATCGATACAAGGAAGGGCAAATCAAAATGAACCTGCAAAGTGCTGCTCAGTACCCAAAACTCCTTTACACAGCATTGAATCTCTCCAGAAGTCAGTCTCTCTCTCTCTCTCTCTCTCTCAGAATGCGTGGTGCAAAAATGTCAACAACAATAAAAGGCAGGAAGCGGTCGCCTTTAAATAGCGCTCCCCCAGTCCCTTCCTGACTGCAAAACGCTCCCCTCAACCTGTCGTTGCTAGCGGCAGGCGGTAAGGCAGGGGGCGCCACTCAATATCCGCTCCGGGGCGCTACTGGGGCGTTGCGCACTCGACTGACGTCATGATCTGCCGGCGCAGGAGATCGTGGCGGTAGTGTTTAGCGCCGCCGCAAAATGTCTAGTTAATTTTGCGAGCGGCGCAAACATCGCCGCGCCCGGGCGCTAGTTGCTTTGCGCCCCATTAGCGCCCTCTTAAGGCGCTAACGGGAGACGCAACCAACTGAATTTTTCCCCCTTGCTGTTCCTCTCTCTCTCCTATGTGACGAAAGTTTGGGCAGTCTGCATTCACTTCCTGGTGGGCATGGGCCCAGAGGACAAACCTTCCCTTAATTGAGCACTGATTGTATTTAAAATAGCAATCTCACTCCGAGAAGCCACAAGCAGTTGTGGAAAATTACAAAATGCCACACAGGTGTGTTTGGGTGTGCCGTTTCTGAATTTGGGACTGAGGCCTGTTGTTGGGGGCATATACGTCCGTTCCTTCGTCGCCGCTGGGTCAAAATCCTGGAGCTCCCTCCCTAACAGCACTGTGGGAGCACCTTCACCACACGGACTGCAGCGGATCAAGAAGGCGGCTCACCACCGCCTTCTCGAGGACAATT
The DNA here is from genome assembly GCA_030390025.1 of Squalus acanthias. Lineage (NCBI taxonomy): Eukaryota > Metazoa > Chordata > Chondrichthyes > Squaliformes > Squalidae > Squalus > Squalus acanthias. The sequence goes on along the minus strand of CM059447.1, from coordinate 12,625,705 downwards.
AGGGATGGGCAATAAATGCCGGCCTTGCCAGCGACGCCCACATCCCGTGAACGAATAAAAAAAAATCTACCTACGCTCTGACGTGGAATGCTTGTTGCTCATACCTGGAGCCTTGATTGGGAAGCATTCCATTCACCGGCACTGCCAAGCCTCACCTTCAGGAACACAACATTCATACTAAAAGAAAAGGGGGAGCAAAAGAAAATCCGTTTTTTTTTCTGAAACGTGAACTCCTTTTCACCTCTTTTGGTGGTGTACCAAGGTCTTGAAAGATTTAATATTTTTCAGACCTCTTCAATTTTTTTGAGGCACTTTGGACGTTAAATTATGTCGAAGGCACAGTGGAACATGTGTCATACATTATTGAAGCCACAGAGTGCTTAAAAAAACAAAGAATTTAATATAACACAAGGAAACGGCCTGACCTTGTTTGCATACAAAGAACTTTACTAACCAAAAAGGTTTGAAGGTAGAATAAATTATGAGCTACAAGAATCTGTCCTCTCCTGATTTAGTGTTTGTGTTGTTTCATATAAAGAGCTCAGTGTGAAAGAATAAAAATACAGTTCTGTCTCATTACTGCCTCCAGGGAAACAGAGGTATTGTAATCTGTGTGCTGATCTGTGATTAATTAAAATATTGACTTTGGTGGATTTCAGCAGTGCTTAAGTTTCTGCGGCTGCATTTATATTAATACACTAGTGCTGGTGCCTGTCATGTAAATGAGGTGGTGGCAGTGCCTCTGGTGGAGCCTCGAGGGTTTTTTTTTCCCACCGCCATAATGCCATTGGCAAGTGGCTGACTCGGGTGGTGCAAGGCAGCTCGGGTTGCCATTTGTGTTTTGCTACAGGGCTGAAGATTCAGCTTATCCATCAAGAACAGCAGTGTGCTTTTTTCCCCCACTGCACTACACTGCATAGTTCTTCACTTGTGACTTTTAACAGAAGATCGCACTTGCTCAGTTAATTTCTGTGTTGCACTCAAATCTTCCATGCAATGGAAATGGGCTGGATTCCAGAACACCATAAAGTCCTACCATTGTGCAACCATTTCCATTTGAAGTGCTTTTGTGATATACACTGGTGATAAATATTGACATCTCAGACAAGGTTATTCTCGAGTACAGATCAGTGATGTCCTCTTGAAAGAAAGCTGCTTGGACAGATGTCTGCACTCTTGCAACGTCATAAGGTAGATACGGACAAGGAAAGCCATTCAGCGCATTCCAGCTCATCTGTCCAGAACAAGTTCACAGTTTCTCTCCCACCCACAATATCTGACAGCACATGAAATGATTTAAGAGTTTTTGGCCTTCACTCATCCCATCCATAAATCCATTCCACCTGTTGAGCACTCTTTGTGTGCGAAGATGTTCTTCCGGATATCAGTCTCAAACCTGTTCTTCTCCATTTCGAACCTGTCGTGGTGTAACTTGGAAGTGGTGTTGTGGATTTACTTTTCTGTACCATTGACTATACTCTCGGGGCGGAGCCCTTTAGCGCTTCTTCAGTCTTTGCTCATAGTTCAGGTTTCAGCTGCCAGCGATCAGCCATGTGTCTTTTTTTCTGTAACCCCTCCAGAGCTTGAATGCCTCCCTGGTGTGTCTCTGTGTTTAAAACTGGACACAACCCGCTGAGTTAACTTCCTGCTACAAGGCTACTGTGGTAACTTGATTGCTACCTCCATGATACGCATTTTAAACTCCGTGCCTATGATGGACAGTTTTGCCTGTAGAAATCAGTTCCTCTAAAGCTGAATATCAACTGGTTCCAGTTTATCACTTCCGAAAAAGTTGTAGTATTTGAACTTCAGTGCGATATCAAGTGGAACATCACCTGGCATTTGTGCGTGTACAATCACAATCGGGCTTTGTGCTGTGAGGTATTGGGACACAGCTAAGAGTCATTGTGGAGGCGTGCGGATACATTAGAGCAGCCAGTGACTTCATGGGGTACGGGGAAGTTATGCTGTAAAGTGCTGATGCGCGGCTGGGTTTTGTTATTCCTTTCCTGGTGCACGCCAGGCAGTGTGTTTCAGTTAGATTTCTTCTGAGCCTGGCCTCACGCCAGGAAACGAAGAATACAACTGAACTGGGGGAAAAAATCTCCCCTCGCTTCTACTTTCCTTCCTGTTGGTGCACTTCGAAAATTTAAAGTTGCTCTTCCCCCCCCATGTGGAGATTTAATAGATTAAGTAAAATGGTCAATGATTCAGCACAGGAGGAGCCGGTGGTCCTGTGTAGTGTCATTGATTGTTCATTTCTGTAACTGCACGCAATGTACATAGGGAAATTCATGGCCTGTTACTTCATGCTGGTGCTGCTTTACGGCCTCATGTAGTGGAATAAAACTCAGAACACAATTACCAATTGGAAGGCAGAAAAAGTATCCGGGGTGGTGGGGGGGGATTTTGCGGTTGAAATAACGGTGAGGCTAGCGACATATAGTGTCAACTGTGGCTCAGTGGGTAGCACACTCGCCTCTGAGTCAGAAGGTTGTGGGTTCAAGTCCCACTCCAGAGACTGCAGCGCAAACATCTAGGCTGACGCTCCAGTGCCGTGCTGAGGGGAGTGCCGCACTGTCGGCGGTGGCGTCTTTCAGTTAAATCTGTTTGCTCTCTCAGGTGGACGTAAAATATCCCGTGGCACTATTTCGAAGAAGAGCAGGGGAGTTATCCCCGGTGTCCTGGCCAATATTTATCCCTCAGTCAACATCACTAAAAAAAACAGATTATCTGGTCATTATCACATTGCTGTTTGTGGGAGCTTGCTGTGTGCCAATTGACTACCGCATTTCCTACATTACAACAGTGACTCCACTGCAAAAAATATTTCATTAGCTGTGAAGAGCTTTGGGATGTCCTGAGGTCATGAAAGGCGCTATATAAATGCAAGTCTTTCTTTATGTGCAAATCAGCAACTTCAGGCGACTCAGATGCGTAGTTAAATGTGAAAATCTGGAAACATAGAAACATAGAAACATAGAATCTAGGAGCAGGAGTAGGCCATTCGGCCCGTCGAGCCTGCTCCGCCATTCAATACGATCATGGCTGATCATCCAAATCCAGTACCCTGTCCCTGCTTTAATCCCCACAGTACACATATCCCACCCTACCCCCGTAACCCCACGTATTTAATTCCCCCTAACATATCCCATCCTATCCCCATAACCCCACATATTTAATCCCCCCCTAACACTAAGGGTCAATTTATCATAGCCAAATCAACCTAACCCACACATTTTTGGACTGTGGGAGGAAACCGGAGCACCCGGAGGAAACCCACGCAGACACGGGGAGAATGTGCATACTCCACACAGACAGTCACCCGAGGTCAGATTCGAACCCGGGTCTCTGGCGCTGTGAGGCACCAGTGCTAACCACTATGCCACCGTGTTGCCCGTCCGAGGTTGCTGTCCGAGATTTGCTGCTCCACCGTAAGCTGCACGAAAACGGCATCTCGCCGTCTAGCTCCCCATTCAAATGTATTGAACGGCGTGAAGTTCCTGCACTACTGTCGTAGATACAGACTGAACTTCCCCACTTCCTACACTCCACCATTGGTGGCCGTGCCTTCAGCCGTCTAGGCCCTAAGCTCAGAAATTCCCTCCCCAAACCTCTTCGCCTCTCCACCACTCTTTCCTCCTTTATGATTCTGCTTAAAACCTACTTCTTTGACCAAGCTTTTGGTCAGCTGTCCTAATATCTCCTTATATGGCTCGGTGTCAATTTTTGTCTGCGCTTCTTTGGAGCGGGTTGAGACATTTTCCTATGCTAAACGTGCTATATAAATGCCAGTTGTTGATGTTATTGAAGGAGAGGGAGGAAAAGAGAAAGACAGAAAAAATAAGTTGAAAAAATGTTTGAAGAAATCGAAAGAGAAGGCAGAAAAGTAAAATCCTGGCCTTAACACTCCTTACTATCATAGCTAATGTACTGAATTTCCTCAGCAACTTTCAAAATATGCCGCTTATTCATCATCTGCGTTCAGAAACAGTGACAGTCTTGAGAGTTTATGTGAATTTATAACACTTAAAGTAGATGGAACAGATGGAATCACGGAACATGTCTAGACAGTGCAGCGAAACAATGCAAAAAGTAAATAGAATGTTGGGCTATATAGCCAGAAAAGTAACGTACAAGACTGTAAAGGTCAAGCTAACGCTTGTTCAGTCCACATTTTGGAGCACTGTGTTTAGTTCTGGTCATCATACGAAAAGGACTTGCATGCATTAGAAGAACTATAGAGGATAACAATGATCTCGAATGTAAAGGTCGCTGAGCTGTGAGAAAAGATTAGAGGAGTTCATGTTCTGAAGTTTAGCGAAAAGATGGTTGAGGAGGTCAGTAAAAAAAATATTAAAAGTTAAAATCCAGAACATTGGCCCGTAATTTCCGATAGGAGGCTTCCTGGATGCGAATGCCTCCTATCGGGGGAAAAAATCTACGCCCTTACCTGAGGGCTCCCGAGGTCCGGCCATTTCCGATCCTGGGCCTCTTCACAGTCGAAATGCGCAGGGCCCAGGCATCCCAGGGGCACATGCGTTTCGCAAGCGTCCCTGGGATCACGTGGGCCAGGCCAGCCAATGGGAGAAGGGAATCTCCCTTCATACTTTTGACAGATAGACCTGTCAAATGTATGAATGGGGATCATTGAAAAAAGACATTAAAACATTAAATAAATTTTTTAAAAAACCGTCACGTTTTTAAAATGAGTTAAGGTTACATAAAATTAAATTTTGTATTTAATTTATTGAAAAAAATAATTAAAGTTTTTTTACAGGGCTAAAAATAAACTTACCTTTTCTAAAAGTATTTTTAAATTCTAAATGAGTGAGAAAATTTTTTTTTTTTACTTTTTTAAACTCTTATGCTGTTAAAAGCAGGCCTTACACCTGCTTTTAGCAGGCGTAAGATTTTTAAGTGATTTCAGCGGGCGGAGGTTCTGCAGAAAGCAGAACTCTCCACCCGCAGAGGCCCTTCTCCAGGGCAGGCGTCCGATCTGTCCAGAGCATTCTGGACAGATCGGAAATGCCGGTTTTCAGCGCATGCGCTTCGCATGCCTGAAACCGGCATTTCCGATGTCCCTACGGGTGTGTACACACCTCGTACACACCCATAGGCATCGGAAAATACGGGCCATTATTTCCAAATAAGTCGAGCTGGTAGGAGCAGAGAACATAAATTTGAGTTGGTGGAAAGTAAATTTAAACTGCAGTTAGCAAGCACTTCTTTCTTGAAAGGATGATAAATGTCAGGAATAATCTATCAGCCAGGGTAGTAGAGATGAAAACAATGACAAGGATAGATGTGACATGGAGCCAGTTTTGTCTTGTGAATGCCGCATGTTGAGTTTATTGTCGGTGCAGGTTGGAAAAGGTTTCAGTTTATAAACTAATATAATGCATCTGGTTTAGATTCCCCCCAAAAATGAACTCAACCCTGTAAGGTTTACAGAAATCCTTAGAACTACTTTATTTCAGTTATGATGTATTAAAAATCTTGCATTTGCGTGCATTTCTTGTTAACTTTTACATTATAAATTTCCATGTCCACATTTATATTGGAAACTGCCTATGTAAAATTGTCATGGTGTAATCACACACTCCCACCCCAGTGGAGACACTGCAGTGCCACCACTGCTGGGAGGGTGTAATTACAGCGTGACAAGTTTACATGGGGAGTTTTCAGGGTGGGGTGGGGGAGGAGTGGGTACGTGCCTTCAGACCCTGCTGGAAAATAAAAACACAGGCCTTCAACAGTTACATCCCACTTTGGTGATTTTTAAAAACACCACTGGTGCAAAAGTGTACTTTTATCCAGTTTAGTTTTTATTTTGTAAAAGTGGTACACCTGTAGTTTCAGAGCATGTCCCACAGCACTTTCTGTCTAACTCCTTGTCTTCTTATAAAGCCTATATTGAGGGATGTTTTCGAGCTGTCAGCTTTTTGGGAGCTGAGTCAGTCTTTGTAAAACTTTTGCCAGCTTTCTGGATGGCATGTATGACAAATAGGTGCCAAAAAGAGGAAAAATGTTTCATTCCCCAGCACTGGCAGCACACTGTCCATCTTAAGAAATAGTTTGATGCTGCATGGCACCCTATCCCGAGGTCTAAATGGTGTGTAGGGCAGATTGGATTGTGCATTAGCTACAAGACTGTCAGTAGATTTGTTTTGCTGTTGCAAAATACATCACATAGAATTCTGCAACCAATTTATTTGTTAATTATTCTACATAGATTTACAAGATAAAGGCAGACATTCACAAGCCAGGTCAAAGGCTCAATTTGCAGGCCTGGTTTTCTTCTACGTAGTTAGTCCTCCGAATTCTGATTTACCGAGATAAAGATAACCCAGTCATACACAGAGGAGGGAAAGCTGTTCTCGACAGAGTCGCAACCAGAGAGACAAGGGAAGAAGAAAACCTGAAAAACACAAGTGTACTTGGCAGCAGTCATGGGTTTCAATAGTTGCTGAAGGAGGATGTGATACAAACAGTCAAACTGAAGAGAGGAGACATCCGAGCCACACCAAGAGATGAGAGAGTGAGCTGATCGAGACCAAGATAGAGCCTGACCAATGGAGCGGGACAGAAAAAGAGGTTAAGAAAGCTGTTCTGCATGGAGACAGAGCTGTGAGAGTTCAAGAGAAGGAGAGAAAGCAAAGCTTCCATCAATATATTGAGTGTAGACAGAGATCTTACCTACTTTGAAGATAAGCCTACTGATTTCTTTTGTGTGGGTGATTCCAAACACTCCCATAATCAAATCCTTTCCCTCCAAGCAATAAAGAGTTAATATTACAAACTATTGCTAACACTATTGTCCTTTTGAGATTCTCTGATAGAGCACATGGGTCTTTATGATATTTTTGCTGATAGGTGACAACACTTGATAACATTTCACTGTTTTCCTATTGGTTGCTTTCAAATATAGGGACATCATCTTTTGAGGAGATTCATATTTCTACAATTTTAAACCAAAATGTATGCTGGTACTTAATGCATAACACCTTCCTGGTCAAAGGTGTGAAGAACAAGACAAACCTTCTGTGATCTTGGCAGTTTTCCTTAACCAAGGGTTTTAGCAGGAGGGGAGGTGATAAAAGTAACAGGGGACGAGGGCCCCCAATAATACATAGTGGGCACACATATGTGGCACTTACAAAATTTGGGCATATGGTTTAATAACATTCACCACTGTAACCGTGGTTAGGTTGGGGGTGGGGTTAGTGGTGAGAGCATGCCAAGAAATCTAGTGTTGGTGCCTTTAATGGATACAACCAACGATTATAGGAGACTTGTGAAAGAATTTATGGTGTAATTGGGAAAAAAACTAAGTGGGGCATGCCTTCTTCAGAAGACTTGGTCATATCAGAACATAAGAAAAAGCAGGGATCAGAAAGGCCTTTAGCACCTCGAAACTCAACTGTCTTGTACATTAACTCTCCCATCACGGTATCTAATTGTAGCACAAATCTTTTTGTGACTTCCTCTTTAATCAAGAACCCGTATAAAATATATTTCTCCCATTACAGACTTTCCGTTTGCCACCCAAAGATTGTGTTAGAATGTGGAATCTGTTGCTTTTGAAACTAAGGTGCTCTTGCCCCTCCCCCATTCCCCATTACTGACACTCATACTGTGGTCTGGGATCAATTATCCAGAGTAGAGAAGAGTGTTGACTGAAATAATGGGCTTGTGAGACCTTCCATTATAAAGCGTGGCATTGAGTGGACTGTCTGGAATCTGTCAGATCTGCCCATTAAGTGCAGCTGTGTTGAAATTTCAGCAAAGGTTGGGATTCAAACTCTACCCTTCTGTTTTAAGATTCTGCTGGGTCTAAAGCTCGCCAGCCTGCTCTTGGCTAACGACGTTTCAACAGAACTCCTTGCAAGACTCGAAACAAAATCAATCCAGTGATATCATGGAATTCAGGGGTTTGCAGCCACAATCTTCCATCTTGTGGGGAGCTTCCTGAGCAAGTGGAGGGAAAATTGAAAGAAAGACTTTCATTTATATAGCGCCTTTCGCGACCACCGGACGTCTCAAAGCGCTTTGCAGCCAATGAAGTACTTTTGGAGTGTAGTCACTGTTGTAATGTGGGAAACGCGGCAGCCAATTTGCGCACAGCAAGCTCCCACAAACAGCAATGTGATAATGACCAGATAAACTGTTTTTGTTATGGATGATTGAGGGATAAATATTGGCCAGCACACCGGGTATAATTTGTCAGGGGGATGGGAAAAATGGCTGTAGTCCACGAGCCAGTGGTGAGTGTAGGGAGGTACTGAGGAGGGTATCAAGGTCGCAGGAATGTACCGGCAGACAGGAAGATGGCTTGAAGTGTGTCTACTTCAATGCAAGGAGCATCCGGAATAAGGTAGGAGAACTTGGAGCGTGGATTGGTACTTGGGACTACGATGTGGTGGCCATTACGGAGACATGGTTAGAACAGGGACAGGAATGGTTGTTGGAAGTTCCGGGGTATAGATGTTTCAGTAAGAGTAGGGAAGTTGGTAAGAAAGGTGGAGGAGTAGCATTGTTAATCAAGGATAGTTTAACAGCGGCAGAAAGGCAGTTCGAGGGGGATCTGCCGTCTGAGGTAATATGGGCTGAAGTTAGAAATAGGAAAGGAGCGGTCACGTTGTTAGGAGTTTTCTACAGGCCCCCAAATAGTAATAGAGATGTGGAGGAAGAAATTGCAAAGCAGATTATGAATAGGTGTGGAGGTCACAGAGTAGTTGTCATGGGTGACTTCAACTTTCCAAATATTGATTGGAACCTTTATAGGTCAAACAGTTCGGATGGGATAGTTTTTGCACAGTGTGTGCAGGAGGGTTTCCTGACACAATATGTGGATAGGCCGACAAGAGGTGGGGCCACGTTGGATTTGGTACTGGGTAATGAACCGGGCCAAGTGTTTGATTTGTATGTGGGAGAGCACTTTGGAGATAGTGACCACAATTCGGTAACTTTCACTATTGCAATGGAGAGGGATAGGGCCATACGGCAGGGCAGGGTTTATAATTGGGGGAGGGGTAATTATGATGCGATTAGGCAAGAATTAGGGAGTATAAGATGGGAACAGAAACTATCAGGGAAAGGCACAAACGAAAAGTGGAGCTTTTTCATGGAGCAATTACTGCGTGTCCTTGATAGGTATGTCCCTGTCAGGCAGGGAGGAAATGGCCGAGTGAGAGAACCATGGTTCACAAAAGAGGTTGAATGTCTAGTCAAGAGGAAAAAGGAAGCGTATGTAAGGATGAGAAAACGAGGTTCAGTTGGGTCGATTGAGGGGTACAAGGTAGCAAGGAATGAGCTAAAAAAAAGAGCTTAGGAGAGCTAGGAGGGGGCATGAGAAGTCCTTGGCGGGTCGGATCAAGAAAAACCCCAAGGCTTTTTACTCTTATGTGAGAAATAAAAGAATGACCAGGGTGAGGGTAGGGCCGGTCAAGGACAGTAGTGGGAACTTGTGCATGGAGTCAGAAGAGATAGGAGAGGTGATGAATGAATACTTTTCGTCCGTGTTCACCGAGGAGAGGGGCCATGTTCTTGAGGATGAGAGTGTGATAAAGGTGGATAGGCTGGAGGTGGTAGATGTTCTGAGGGAAGATGTTTTAGCAATTTTGAAGAACCTGAGGGTCAATAAGTCCCCATGGCCAGATGGGATATATCCTAGGATTCTTTGGGAGGCAAGGGAGGAGATTGCAGAGCCTCTGGCTTTGATCTTTGGGTCCTCACTGTCCACGGGGATGGTGCCAGAGGACTGGAGAGTGGCGAATGTTGTTCCTCTCTTCAAGAAAGGAAATAGGAATGACCCTGGTAATTATAGGCCGGTTAGTCTTACTTCGGTGGTTGGTAAGATAATGGAAAAGGTCCTGAGGGATAGGATTTATGACCATTTGGAAAGGGGCAACTTAATCAGGGATAGTCAACACGGATTCGTGAAGGGTAAGTCTTGCCTAACAAATTTGATTGAATTCTTTGAGGAGGTAACTAAGTGTGTAGATGAAGGTAGAGCAGTTGATGTCGTATACATGGATTTTAGTAAGGCGTTTGATAAGGTCGTCTCATGAAGAAAGTAAGGAGTTGTGGGATAGAGGGAAATTTGGCCGATTGGATAAGTAACTGGCTATCTCATAGAAGGCAGAGGGTGGTGGTGGATGGAACATTTTCGGACTGGAGACCAGTTACCAGCGGTGTGCCACAGGGGTCGGTGCTGGGTCCTCTGCTGTTTGTGATTTTTATCAATGACTTGGAGGAGGGGACTGAAGGGTGGATCAGTAAATTTGCTGATGACACCAAGATTGGTGGAGTAGTGGATGAGGTGGAGGGCAGTTGTAGGCTGCAAAGAGACATTGATAGGATGCAGAGCTGGGCCGAAAAATGGCAGATGGAATTTAACCCTGATAAGTGCGAGGTGATTCATTTTGGTAGGGCAAATTTGAATAAGGATTACAGGGTCAACGGCAGGGTTCTGAGGAACGTGGAGGAGCAGAGGGATCTGGGGGTTCATATCCACAGATCTCTGAAGGTTGCCACTCAAGTGGATAGAGCAGTAAAGAAGGCCTATGGTGTGTTGGCGTTTATTAACAGAGGGTTTGAGTTTAAGAACCGTGAGGTTATGCTGCAACTGTACAGGACCTTGGTGAGACCACATTTGGAATATTGTGTGCAGTTCTGGTCACCTCACTATAGGAAGGACGTGGAAACATTGGAAAGAGTGCAAAGGAGATTTACCAGGATGCTGCCTGGTTTGGGGGGGAGGTCTTATGAGGAAAGATTGAGGGAGTTGGGGCTTTTCTCTTTAGAGCGGAGGAGGATGAGAGGCGACTTAATAGAGGTTTATAAGATGATGAGGGGGATAGATAGAGTGGATGTTCAGAGACTATTTCCTTGGGTAGAGGCAGCTGTTACAAGGGGGCATAACTATAAGGTGCATGGGGGGAGATATAGAAGGGATGTCCGAGGTAGATTCTTTACTCAGAGAGTGGTTGGGGTGTGGAATGGACTGCCTGCTGTGATAGTGGAGTCGGACACTTTAGGAACTTTCAAGCGGTTATTGGATAAGCACATGGAGCACACCAGAGTGATAGGGAGTGGGATAGCTTGATCTTGGTCTCGGACAATGCTCGGCACAACATCGAGGGCCGAAGGGCCTGTACTGTGCTGTACTCTTCTGTGTTCTATAACTCCCCTGCTCCTCTTCGAAATAGTTGAAGGGAGAGCCCTCCTGGATGGCATGTACAAATCCCCGTGGCTGCTTTGAGAGTTAGACTGGAGTAAGGCCTGAAACCAGGCCACTTGGTTGGATTGTTGCATGATACTGAGACCCCCCCCCAAAAAAAACACACAAGAGTTAGAAAAAGCACCTTTTTCAAAAAAAAGGCAGTCTCAACTTCAACAAAACAGATACCAAAAAAGAAACAGGTGACACGTGTTACTCAACTGCACAAATAGCAAATGCAAGTTTTGCCAAACCCCTCCTAATGACCCCTTTTTTCAAATGGAAATGAATAGTGCTGTTCGATGCCTGGTAGTGGGTATCAGATGAACGTGGATCTCATTGTGCATTCCAGATGAAACAGTAACTAGCTATAACAACAGCAACAACAACAACTTGTATTTATATTACACCTTTAACGTAGTAAAACGTCCCAATGTATTTCACAGCAGCGTAATAAAACAAAATTTGACACCGAGCCACTTGAGATATTAGGGCAGATGGAAGTAGGTTTTAAGGAGAGTCATAAAGGAGGAAAGAGAGGCGGAGACGCTTAGGGAGGGAATTGCAGAGCTTTGGGCCTTGGCAGCTGCCGGAACAGCCACCAATGGTGGAGCGATTAAAAAAAAATCGAGGATGCTCAAGAGGCAAGAATTCGAGGAGCGCAGATATCACGGAGGGTTGTGGGGCTGGAGGAGTTGGAGGGAAAAAAATGCTCAAAATCCAGAGGATTGGGTCTTGCTCATGAAACAGTTCCTTGTCTGTAGGGGGATGGGTCATAGGGCAGTCAATGCAGCACTTGTCCGATGCACATTTCAGCTGAGCTATCCGACTGCATCAATGACCATGAGCGGAGGTCGACCAGTCAGAAATAACCGGGCGGCAGGATCTTTTATGCAAATTGGTTTGATGGTTAAAGCTATGTTGTGTATTACCCATGCATGTAAGGCTTTAGCCAGTAGTTTAGCTTTAACAGCAGTCGGTTTTGTGTAAAATTTGCTGTAAGTACATAACGCTGTTAATGACTTCATTTTGCTGGGTAAATGGGGTGTGTGTTGATTAGCTGGGCAGTTTGCTTAGTACTCTGTATAAATCCATCACTACAGCTGTCTGCACTATTAGCCAGACAAATGGACCAGGCCATTCTAACACAAACAGTGGAAATCACCAGCTTTAATAATTCAACCTCACTACCTGTTTGAAGATCATAGCTGTGATTACAGTTCATTGCCCTGCTCTTAAAAGGCTTGTCAGACCGATACAAGCAGCGGGTTAATAGTCCATGCAAGGCAGATTTTCTCCCGGTCATCCAGGCTTTGTTTACAAATATAAATGATAAACCGATGTTTGGAACCATTTCAACTCCAGTTCAGGTCTATAGACCTATTTAATTAGAATCATTTCCCTGAAAAACAGTAATATTGCATTATGCTTATTAAGCTTGTTTAAACTTCATATAAAAAACAACTTGTGTTTATATAGCGCCTTCAGTGCAAAAAAAAAAGTCCCAAAATACTTCACAGAGGCATAAGGAAAAATCGACATCGAAACAAAGAAGGCTATATTAGGAGGAGTGGCCAAGTGGATTTTAAATTGGATCATAAGGGAGGAGAGGCAATTAGGGAGGGAATTTCAGAGCTGAAGGCATGGCTGCCAATGGTGGGTGAAGGGAGGTGGGATGTATGAGGCTGGAGTCAGAGGAGCGGAGAGTTTTGGGGGCGGGGGAAAGAAATGTAGGGCTGGAGGAGGTTACAGAGATAGGGAGGGGTGAATTTGAAGCTTTGGGGACTGGGAGTTAATGTAGTTAAGTGAAGTCGGGCAGGACTTGACGTAGGATAACATATGGGCAGCAGAGATGTAAATAAGCCAAAGTTAATGAAGTGTGGAGAATGGGAGGTTGGCCAGAAGATCATTGAGTCCAGTGGAGACACAGACATGAACGAGGCTTTCAGCAGCAGATAGACTGAGGTATGGGCAGAGGCAGACAATGTTAGAGGTGGAAGTAAGCAGTTTTTGTAATGGTGATGATATGATGGTCGGAAATTCAGCTCAGAGTTGAACAGTACACTGAAGTTGTGAGCTTATCCTGAAATGGTAACCGGGGAGGGGGATGGAGTGGAGGGGGCCGAAGACGATAGCTTTGGTCTTCCCAATGTTTAGCTGGAGGAAATTATCATTCATCCAAGACTGAGTGCCACACAAGCTAACAATAAAAAGGCAGTTTAGCGGTGTAGAGAGGTAGTGTCATCAGTGTACATACGAAAGCATCTGTGTAGATGATGTCACCACAGGACAACATGCAAATGAGGAAGGGTGAGCGTGGGCGTCGCTGGATGGGCTGCCCATCTCAAGTCGTACTGAGAAGGTGTGTGGCTTGGCCACTTCAGAGGGCAGTTAAGAGTCAAGCACATTGGTGTGGAACTGGAGTCACATGCAGTCCCGACTGGGTAAGGACAACAGGTTTCCTTCCCTAAAGCACATTAGTGAACCTGTTGCGTTTTTACAACAATCCAACTTCATGGTCACCTTTACTGGTAACCGCTTTTCATTTCCAATTTTTAAAAATGGAATTCAAATTCTAAAACTGCCATGGTGGGATGTGAACTTCCATTCGCTGGATTATGAGTCCAGGCCTTTAGATTATTAGTCCAGTAACATAACCTATGCTCCCATACTCTGCTGGTGACAAACTGAAAATGTGAGTAATGTGTGGATAATTGTTTTGTTCAGGTGGGCATAAATGACCTTTGACTAAATAGGATTAATATGGATTAATGTCAGAAAACGGCAAAAGAATTGGGTGAATCAGTTCAGACCAGATATGAGTACAAATTTTAATCTATAGCACTGTGTCTTTGCCCTCAAAATGATGGTCACAAATGAGAGCGGGGAACATTTATGGAATCCGTGCAAACCCTGAAGACTCTCTCAGGCTTAAAGATTGTGTATAATGTCTGGTTTTGCTGCTTATGTTATCAAGCTATAAGAACATAAGAAATAGGAGCAGGAATAGGCCACTTGGCCCCTCAAGCCTGCTCCGCCATTAAATAAGATCATGGCTGATCTAAGGCTCAAAGCCACTTCCCAGCCCGCTCCCCATAACCCTTCACTCCCTTATCTTGCAAAAATTTGTCTATCTCCACTTTAAATGTATTTAATGACCCAGCCTCCACAGCTCTCTGGGGCAGAGAATTCCACAAATTTACGACCCTCTGAGAGAAGCAGTTCCTCCTCATCTCAGTTCTAAAAGGGTGACCCTTTATTCTGAGACTGTGCCCCCGAGTTCTAGATTTCCCCATGAGGGGAAACATCCTCTTTGCATCTACCCTGTCGAGCCCCCTCAGTATCTTATATGTTTCGATAAGATCACCTCTCATTCTTCTAAATTCCAATGAGTATAGGCCCAGCCTGCTCAACCTTTCCTCATAAGTCAAACCCCTCATCTCTGGAATTAACCGAGTGAATCGTCTCTGAATAAGCAGAGAAAAAAGATCTTTTCAGAAATCCTGCTCTCCCATAGCTGTGCTAGACTCTCTTCTCATTAATTTACCATGATTACCATTATTAATGTGATGAATGACATTACTGTACACTTCAGACAAATTATTCACATTGATGTAGGGTTCCAAAACTCAAGGACGTCAATTAAAAACTTTGAGTAAATAGGATATTCAGCGGAACTTTCACACGAAGGGTAATAGGCACCTGAAATAAATGACCAGGCAAGGCTCAAGGTAAACAACCAGTGGAACATTTAACTTGAGCAGGGGTGTAAATCGACCACTCGTTTACACCCCATCCGACTTTGCTTGGGTTGTAAAACGGGAGGTGAATCCAGTGCTGCCTGTTTTACGCCTCTGTCGAAGTTGAAAGTTCGCCCAATATAAATGAGTTCAAGAGAGAACCAGATCTGTTTCTGGAGAAAGAAGTGACTGAGCATATTGTGAGAAAGTGGAAAGAGGAGGTTGAAATCAGCCAAAATGGGTTGGGATTGTTGGAACATCAACACCTGCATTTATATAGCGCCTTTTAATGTAATAAAACAAATAGCCTTTTCATGTTCCGAAAACTTCCTATATTTTTATAATGCAACGAGAGAATGGGGTGGGGAGAGTTAATGCCCAAAACACATAATTTGAATGAAAGATTTCCTGAAATAAGTCGCGTTAACTCACTATTGTCTTGGTGTTGAGGAGAGCACAAAAGCAGGGGTGGATGTCAGGATCTGGTGATTTACTCGAGATCACACTAAATCCAAGTGGTCCAGAGCGTAGACTCCTAGCACTGGGATTTCATACCAGGTGTTGTGTAACTCCAATCCTGTGCAAAGCCAAGTTTGATGCATTCCCAAGGGTCTTACAAGATCCCTTGAGCACCCCCTAAATTTAAATGTGAATGTTGTTCATGGTAATAGAAGGTCCACGCTATTCTAACATTCAAGCAGAACTCTGTGCCTTTGTGCTTGCACACGTGCGCAGCACGACTTTGTGACTGGGGAAAGGACAAAAAACAGCTGGCAGTATAACTTGGGTCTGCTGACTGTGCATCTTCAGTAAAACAACACGCTTAGAGTTGCTCTCAAAAAGGCTTTGAGAGCAACCTCTGCTGGCCATCCTTAGCAGCTTTCAGTGAAGTATGGCGGTCATCATTCCTCCCTGGCCTGGAGCAGAACCTGCTTCTTGATGGGAAGTGTTTTAGAATCATTTAAATATGAAATTACAATTAAAATCAATTGAATTACAAATGCACCTTGTGAATTATTCATTTGATTTTATCTGTGATCCAATTGATCTGAGAATGAACAGAATTGGTTTGTGAAATTTATTCGGGTAAAGTTGTTAATCAGTATTTGAAGGAGTGATTTTTATTAATTTAAAAAGCAAGTTTATGAAGATCAAAGGGATATCACAGCATTAAATTATTCAGTTCAATTTTATAGCTCTAATTGGTTTTGTATGTTTAATTTAGAAAGGAAATCATCTTCATGAATAATTTCAATCTAGATCTTAATATCGGTTTATGGCCCAGAATTTCGTGTCAAAATAAGTTGCGGCTAATGGCGCTCACCGTTATTTATGCACAAGTCGCACAACAACTTCAGGTGAGGGCAGGTGCGCGGTTCAATGCGAAAATCCGAAAGTTGCTGTCTGAGATGCGCCGTTCCGCCGTTAGCTCAGTGAAACGGCATCTCGCTGTCTGCCTCACCATTGAAATGCATTGAACGGTGTGACGTTCCTGTACTTACATGGTAGATACACACTAAACTTGCCACAGAAAGTTAGGGCTTGTCCATTTCAGTCTAAGTAGCCTTTTAATGGTGTGAAAAGTGTTAATTACTACCAGTCAAGCTCTCTGGCACTGAAAATGAGCTATTACAAGTGTGGAGTCTCATTCCTTCAGGTTTCAATTGTTGTTTGAGATTTTTTTTAAACATTTAAAAGTAATATTTTACTTTTACTTTTTATCCCTTTTTTCTCCTCTCTTAATCCAGTCTTTCTTTCCCTCTCTTTATTTCTCTTTCTGTACCTGATTTGACATTGAATTCACCCGCTCTAGACTTCCTTGTTCAGACCTTGCGCTGTCAATTTCACAATCCTACAATCTGATTTGGTTAAGGAGATACACAGCTGCTTGCCCTGTTCACTCAGATCCCAGATGCCCTGTCGCACCGTTTCCAGCTCGCACTTTCAGCAACTTGTCGTGCAAAATATCATGGCGATTAAACGGGCAGGGAGGCAAGTCTAATTAACGGCGGGTGCTGTTCGTCGGCCTGCCTCAGCAATTTTTGGGACATTGTCTTCCAAAGGAGAGCTTGAACATGAATGGGATTTAAGAGGGAATTGGTCTTCTTTTAATGTTTGCTAAATTTAAATAACTAAAAATGGTTGCTAAACCCATCTTCACCCACCTGAACACATGTATGGCCAAAGCCTTTATTGTAACCTGCAGTTAACAGGTGGAAATTGCTAACATCTAATTTCCAGCTGGAAAGATGTTGGTCCTGAAAATCCACAGACTTTCTTTGGTGTGCTCCCGGTGTAAGTTGGCAGAGAGTGCAAGATTGATGGATCCTCTGTCCACCTGAAACATGACCCTTGACAACAGAGCGGACGGAGATGGGGAAGGATTTCCCATGCAGGGAATTTCCTTGCTCCTGTCCGCCTTCTACTGAGTAGCTGGTACATTGGGATCAACCAGGCGTACTGGCACTCAGTGGGCTGTGAGTGAGCCTGCTTGAGTCCTGGCCCGCACCCCCAAAGAATTTGCCAGCTGTTCTTTGAAATTGGCCCATTTACAACATATTCGCTGGGCCGTGGTGCTGGCAACTACTTAAGCAGCTACCTTGTACCATATTTCCCGCCCTCCATCATTTTACTGTCGCCCACGATGACCACAGTGACCACCGCCTGACCCGACTTACTTTGGTGGGGTCGACGACAGGCGGTGTCTGATATTTATACAGGTAACGTACCAATATTTTTGTCTAAAACTAAATGAAATTACATTTAGCCAATTAACTTCATCAGGAGATTAACTCCCAGGACACAGCTCCCAGCACAGACCAGCCTGAATATCCCAGACTAAACATTTGAAGACTTTAATTATACATGCAATAAATGTAGATCAAAGTCATGCCTATGGGAAGGTTTTTAAAATATAAAGGAAATACATGAGAAAGTGCTTCATTTTATTAATTACTTTTGAAGTACAGTGACTGTTATGTAGACAAACATGATGACCATTCTGCAGCAGAAATGTATCACCCACAGCAGTGAGATGAATTATCAGTTAATCTGCTTCTTCAGTAGTAAAAGTTGAGGGAGGAGTGTATGGTCAGAATGCAGGGAGAACTTCCTTTTCTTCAGTACTCCATGGGATTTTTACCGGCAACCTTAACAGACAGGCGTGACCTGTTTAACGTCCCATCCAAAGGATGGCATCTCAGACAATGTAGCATTCCTTCAGTACTGCATTGGAGTGTCCGCCTAGATTATGTGCTCAAGTACTGGTGAGCAACTTCAACCTATAACTTTCTGACCCAGGAGCAAGCAAACTACTCTGGTTCACAATATATAAAGTTGACATACCACCAAGCCAAACCGTTGTGGTGAAAGCCGACCTTTCATCTGGAGAGGTGCGTGTTTTTATATTTGCTCTACCTATCTATATAAAATCTGTGGAAATAATCTTAACTTCACTAAGGTGGGTTCAGGTCAGCCACCCGTTTTACACCCCACCTGATATTACTCTCCATTGACATCAACATATATCATAATTATGGGGTAATATTTTTTTTATTCATTCACGGGATGTGGGCGTCGCTGCCGGCATTTATTGCCCATCCCTAATTGCCCTTGAGAAGGTGGTGGTGAGCCGCCGCCTTGAACCGCTGCAGTCCGTGTGGTGAAGGTACTCCCACAGTGCTGTTAGTTAGGGAGTTCCAGGATTTTGACCCAGCGACGATGAAGGAACGGCGATATATCTCCGAATCAGGATGGTGTGTAACTTGGAGGGGAACTTGCAGGTGATGGTGTTCCCAGGCGCATGCTGCCCTTGTCCTTCTAGGTGGTAATTGTTCATTCTGGGTATGTTAGTCCACATACAGCATGTATAAGAGGGTTGGCTTTGGATCATAGGAAACTTGCTATGGTCATGGAAACCGTCTATTTGCTGTGAACACAAAACAGAAATATTGCAAGAAACTTGAACTGTAATACCAATTCCTCTTCACCTGCAGCTGTAGATTTAATCATCTGTCAAGAAGCCTAACCTTGAGCAGGTGGATTCAGCCAGCCAGAAACGGCTCCAGGGATTATAAATAAATCTTGCCTGTTATATAGAGAGTTAGTGACCCTTTCAAATTCAGCAACATCCATCATAGCTTTGTGCCAGTGTCTCCATCTTGGGAGTAAGACGGAAGCTTACTTTTTAATTTTATCAGTGCCAATTAATCCAGATGACAGGAACACCTCTCCTGCAGTACTTTCGTCAGAGAGTGAATGTACTCTGTGATCCCTCCTTAACAGCCCTTCCATTATTTACAGCACGAGTTCCATAAATGCTACTAAAACCAAAAAGATCATTTCTGTGAAGGCCTTCATTTTCCCATCGTAGGCTTCAGAACATTAGCTCTATGGTCCATCCATTAGTAATCATAGTAGTTTCTGCATTGTCGAAGGTCATTTGACCCGTGGTGCCTGTGCCAGTATTGGAGCTGATCCCATTTTCATGCTCTTTGCTGCACCCTTCATTTTCTTTAAGTGCTTATTTAATTCACCCTATCTAGTCAGGGCTGTTAGAATTGCAATCTATTTGTTGGCTTACTTTTATAACCTTGCTTTAAATTACAACTAAATTATCAATCATTTTGTTCCAATTATTT
Organism: Squalus acanthias; assembly: GCA_030390025.1. Classification (NCBI taxonomy): domain Eukaryota; kingdom Metazoa; phylum Chordata; class Chondrichthyes; order Squaliformes; family Squalidae; genus Squalus; species Squalus acanthias. Next base: position 12,606,101 of record CM059447.1, on the reverse strand, counting down.
CTCTTAGGTTATTACAGTCTGATTGTGCACTTTAAAAATCAGTGCAGGCGTATTTAGCTTCCGGGTTGATGAATTTTGAAAGGTGAAATTGATCTGAAAGAAGCAAACCTGTTCTTTCAAGATTTTCTATGGCCTCGAAATCGATTGGCGCCACGCCCATTTTACAGGCGTGAATCGGGCACCTAAGCGTCCAATATGTCAGGCGGTGCAGGCCAGGCATGTCCTGCACCGGAAGTGTGCCGCCCGATAGATCGGATCGGGATCGGGCTCTGGCTCCTCCACAGGCGTCCAGGGCGTGCGATTCAGGAAGCTCATTAGAATATTTAGATAAGGGTCCTACATCAGTTGTAGGATCCTTGTTTTGAAATTGGCCTGCCCCAGTGGGTGCCTCGCCGCATGATAAAATCATTCAGCAACTGGTGGCGGTAACGGGCAACAAGTTCCTTTTAAGCAGCTCTATTTAAAGCGCTCACCCTCCTCTATAGAGATAACTACAACAACAACAACTTGCATTTATCGAGTGCCTTTAATGTAGTAAAACCTCCCAAGCCACTTCACGGGAGCGTTATCAAAGAAAATTTGACACCGAGCCACAAAAGGAAATATTAGGACAGATGGCCAAAAGCTTGGTGAAAGAGATAGGTTTTAAGGAGGAGAGAGAGGTAGAGAGGCGCAGAAGTTTAGGGAGGGAATTCCAGAGCTTAGGGCTGAGGCAGCTGAAGGCACGGCCACCAATGGTGGAGCGATTATAATCAGGGGTGCACAAGAGGCCAGAATTGGAGGAGCGCAGAGATCTCGGAGGGTTGTAGGGCTAGAGGAGATTGCAGAGATAGGGAGGGGCAAGAACATGGAGGGATTTGAAAACAAGGATGAGAATTTTTAAAGAGGTGTTGCCGGACCAGGACCCAATGTAGGTCAGCGCGCACAGAGGTGATGGGCGAATGGGACTTTGTGCGAGTTAGGATACGGGCAGCAGAGTTTTGGATGAGCTCAAGTTTATGTAGAATGGAAGATGGGAGGCCGACCAGGAGAGCATTAGAATAGTCAAGTCTAGTGGTAACAAAGGCATAGATGAGGGTTTCAGCAGCAGATGAGCTGAGGCAGGGGCGGAGTCGGGCGATGCTATGGAGGTGGAAGTCGGCAGTCTTGGTGATGGAGCGGATATGTGGTCGGAAGCTCATCTCGGGGGTCAAATATGACACCAAGGTTGCCAACAGTCTGGTTCAGCCTCAGACAGATGTTAGGGAGAGGGATGGAGTCGGTGGCTAGGGAACGGAGTTAGAGGCAGGGACCGAAGCCAATGGCTTCAGTTTTCCCAATAAATTAGTTGCTGGTTTGTCCTTTTAGGATGCTGGTTAACTTCTGGGCATTTTTTGGGCCTATTTTCTGACTTCTACAACTTAATTCTCACTTCTGAGAAGTTTTTGCAGGTGCTGGACTGCTTTTATCTGCCTTAAAAACAGCTTTACTGCTGTCATGACTGGTCTGGTGGGGCTGCCTTTGGGGCTGGAGGTTGAGGGGGAGCAACCAAGAAGACAGGAGAGAGCAAGAGGAAGGAGGAGGCCGCTGTGCAGGAGGCCATTTGCACAGAGGGTCTTAAGGTAGCACTTCTCCTTCCTGAACTTTACCCAGGAGCTATGTCTCAGGCACCTGCACGAGAGAGCACCAGGCCACTAACTCTGTTCCCTCGCCACCAACTCCATCCCTCTGTCTGGCAACTGTCTAGAGGCTAAACCAGACCATTCGCAACCTTAGTGTCGTATTTGACCCCGAGATGAGCTTCTGACCACATATCCGCTCCATCACCAAGACCGCCTACTTCCACCTCCGTAACATCGCCCGACTCTGCCCCGCCTCAGCTCATCTGCTGCTAAAACCCATTTTTTTTCCAATCGCGGAAGTTTCTTTGTTGTCTGAAGCCAGAGAGCACCTTCCCTTTAAGAGGTGTTGGCTGCCTTTAAGTGACGTCAGAGACACCCGATTACCTGACCCACCTCCAGCCTCACTACTCACAGGGTAGTGCTGGCTGCACTCCAGAATCATTACAATGAGCTGCCAGCACCAATTTCACGTGGTCCCTGGGACCATGGGAACAAGTGCGCGCACCCTGCCCAGTGTCGAATTTCGAAGCTTGCATCTTTCACATCGCACTATGGCTTCCTTCAGGGAGGGAGGGTGGGGAGCCAGAGCCGGACTAAAACAGCTTAGAATTTTCAACAATTTCAGATCATAACCACGGCCCCTATCACACATATATATATATATATTTTATTTTTTCATCCACCCTTTTGTTTGGCCCCTTTTTTTCTTCCCTCCCTGAAGCTGGCAGCTGTCCTTCATTCCGCCAGCGCATTTCACACCTCATCTAGCCTCAACCTGTCACATTACCACCTCCTCTCGCCTTGAATATCTCTCAATGTCTCTCAATCTCTCCTGCCTTCTATACTACCAATGACCTTCCCCTTTGTTCTTTCATCCCCTCCCATTTTTCCCAGCATTATACTTGCTTTAAATCTATCTCATTTCCTGCTTTTTTCCAGTTCTGACGAAGGGTCTTCGACCTGAAACGTTAACTCTGTTTCTCTCTCCACGGATGCTGCCTGGCCTGCTGAGTTTTTCCAGCGTTTTCTGTTGTTATTTCGGATTTCCAGCATCCGCAGTATTTTGCTATCGTATTAGAATTATCTACCTGTTACCTTGGCGACCGTGCTAGCTCGTTAAAATAAACAACAGTAGCAGAGGTGCAAGCCGACTAACATGAAATAATGATACCTTGGACCATTTCAAAACAGCAATTTTCAAAGTGCAAACAAATCTTTACTGTAAACTCACAGCACACATGTATTTCTGGCTCTGTCTTTGATATTTTAGACTGATCATTTTGTAGACGATATGTTGCAGCTTGAAAGCTGGAAATCTCCCAATGAAACATGGCACTTAGCTGACTTGAAATTCCCAAGATCCCACCAAGCCAGACTTTTGAGACATCCTTCTCAAAGCTTTCCCTTTCACAAGCGTTAAACATTTTTTTAATGGGAATAGACAGTTTGTTTTAGTCTGAGTCATGGGGACAGTAATCCCTTCACTATTGAAGAAGCCACTGGTACTGAAGGCAGTTAGCACACACAGGCTTATTTCTGTGAGTCATTGCTACCCAACATATCGCTACTATTTAAACACCTTTATTTTTATACTGGCCAATTTTTCATTTTTATTCATTAAATTTGGAACATTAATCGTGACTTCAGGTATCCTGAGCTTCACTGAGTTCACATATTCTGGAAATGGTTCTACCAGTGAATACAAATTAGACAGTGGGGTACATTTCTCTCTGCAAGTAAAGCTGAAGAAAAATTCTTGCACTAAACTGTTACTGGTTTATATTGACATGTTTATGAAAATAATTGGTGTTTAACCTTCCACAAAGAGTTAAGTGTACCCAAGGGTGATATAAACCGATCCAGTTTGTCCATTGTGTGGCTACTAGAGTAAAATAATCGAATGTTATTTTTGTTTCCTCATGTTTGTAAATGTCAGCAAGGGCACATTTTCCTCCTGCTATATTTTTTTTTAAAAAGATCCATTGGGAAAATTTGGTGGCAAAATATTGACAGGTTTCAAAAATGGTTTATATCTTTGAGTGCATTGTGAAGCCCTTGGGATGCTTCACTATGTTGGAGGCACTGCATAAACGCAAGATGTTGTCATTGATGTATGTGTACGTGGCTGCCAGCGATCGCTTGTTTTGGACATGTCTTCCACTGATAGGTGAGTGAAAAAGAAATGCAGTCACTGGGGTCAAGCAGTACCAGGTGGGACATCAGTTCCCAGTCAGAGAAATCTAATGCAGGGTGAGCGTGAGTCGTGACAATGGGGTAAAGGCCCCAGGGACGATGCTGCAATCTGACCCAAGTAAGATGAGCTGTATTACGGTTGTATAAAATACAACACTTATCCCTTATCAGAAGTACACTATTCAGCATTATGTTGTTACAGACTAATCCAAGGAAAATGCAGTGTATGTTCAGTTATTTCTGGGTATGTTGACAGTTTATTTTGTTTCCTTAAAATGTAATCCCTCATGTTATGGTGTTCACCATATATCGCTGCTCTAAAGCGTTTTGAAGTGTCCTGGCTTTTAATTTTGCTCTGGAAAGAACTCAATATAAACAAAGCTCCTACACTGAGGACTGGAGAAATGTTTCTGCTCCACAGTTCACGCTGGAGCAAGATTATGGTGGTTTTTTTTTGTTCAAAGAATTCTGTGATATAGCGAAGGCTTCTGTACTTGTCTCTGGTTTGGTTTTACAGTGTAAACCAGCGGGTGCAATGTTAATGGGGCATGTTTCAACAGCGGGGATCCTGTGCTGAATGAGATTTGCTCAGATGAAAACACTGTTGTCATTTGGTGATGGATGGTCTTGCTCTCTGGTCTGCTTTGTATGACATAATGGAGGAGGAGATGACACTCCATATATGGAGGCGAGTTGCTAATTCAGTAACTTTAACAACTAACACTTGGCAAGGCTGGGCAAAAATAGAAAACAGTAGCTCCAAAATAGCTTTTCTGAATATGAATGACCAACAGCTTTGCTTCATGGGAATTCCCTTGTTCTATGCCATCAGTGTGAGCATCTTTTGAAACTGCTGTATTAAAAGGAGTGATAGTTCGATTTTTATTTCTGTAGGTATTGTTTGAACAATTGTGCTGCTGAACATGTATATGGGTCAGTATCTATCTTTACCTACCTGTCTAGCTATCATATTATAAAAGTGATATGTCCAGCATGCATTTCCTGTTCGTAACACTTCTCTGTGACACTCAAAATGTCACTCTCAACTTTGTCTCGCAACTCGCCAAGGCTTCTTTGCCAGTATCTCCCAAGCCCACGATCTCTACCACCTAGAAGGATAAGGGCAGCAGGCGCATGGGAACACCATCACCTCCAAGTCACACGCCATCCTGACTTGGAAATATATCTCCGTTCCTTCATCGTCGCTGGGTCAAAATCCTGGAACACCCCCCCCTAACAGCACTGTGGGAGTACCTTCACCACATGGACTGCAGCGGATCAAGAAGGTGGCTCACCACCACCTTCTCGAGGGCATTTAGGGATGGGCAAGAAATGCTGGCCTTGCCAGCGATGCCCACATCCCATGAACGAATAATTAAAAAAACGTAAAGCATTAAGAAGCACAAAGTTCTGAAGCCAGGATGTCTCCAGTCTCTAAAAACCCAATGTTTACTTAACAGCAACTAGACTATAGCTTTGAAGAGACACACACCTGCCCTTCACATTGTACCATGTTCCTGACTTTATGACACAGCACACTCTGACTTGCTGCGAGCAATGCATTTCCTGCCCATCACAGTTCATGTGGCGCTCATCTTTCTTTCTCACATTTCAAAAAAGAGATCAAGGAACTCCCCAAAAACACACACAACCAGAATAAGAATGTTTGCAGCTTTGTATTTGACCTCTGTATGAGCTCCCCCAGTGTTTACTGCACAGCACTTTGACTTTGTAGCATTAAAGAGACACATACTGGACTTCAGCAGAATAATAATACATTGGGGTAGACTTTTGTCTTCACTGTCTGGTTGTCAATCTGTCGGGGTGGATTGAACGTGCTTTAGAGAACCTGCCTAATTTTCATTCCCTTGAAATTAATGGGCGTGCGATCCGTCCCACCAGATCTGCACCTAGGCTTGTCTTACCTGGTATAATGTTTCTATCCTTACAACACAGTGCATCCTCTCACTTACTGTGAGCAGCACCATAGGACTGTTGCTAGTTTATATGCAGATTTCTGTGTTACCTGAGTTTTACAATTAAGAAATCAGAGCTCTGTAACTGTGAGCTCATTTTTTTCCACAAACTTGATCCTAGAGTTAATGGGCCGTTTTTTCCAATGCCTATGGGTGTGTACGCACTGTGTACACACACCCGTAGGGACATCGGAAATGCCGGTTTCAGGCATGCCAAGCGCATGCGCTGAAAACCGGCATTTCCGATCTGTCAAGAGTCCTCGTGACAGATCGGACGCCTGCCCTGGAGAAGGGCCTCTGCGGGTGGAGTGTTCCGCTTTCTGCAGAACCACTGCAAGCTGAAAACCCGTAGAAATCTTACGCCTGCTTTTACCAGCAGAAGAGTTTAAAAAAGTTTTAAAAAAAATTTTTTTTTACTCATTTATAATTTAAAAATACTTTAAAAAAGGTAAGTTTATTTTTAGCCCCGTAAAAACTTCAATTATTTTTTTCAAAAAATTAAATTTCTGTTTAAAATATTTAATTTAATGTAATTTTAACTCATTTTAAAAACGTGATGGTTTTTTAAAATTTATTTAATGTTTTAGTTTCTTTTTGGGGTGATCCCCATTCATACTTTTGACGGGTCTATCTGTCAAAAGTATGAAGGGAGATTCCCTTCTTTCATTGGCTCGCCTGGCCCACGTGATCCCAGGGACGCTTGCGAACCGCCTGCGCCTCTGGGATACGTGGGCCCTGCGCATTTCGACTGTGGACAGGCCCAGGAGTGGAAGTGTCTGGACCTCGGGAGTCCTCCGGTAAGTGCGTCAATTTTTTTCCTGATAGGAGGCCACCGCACGCAGGAAGCCTCCTATCGGAAATTACAGGCCATTGCATCCTCTCACTTACTGTGAGCAGTGCCATCGGACTTTTGATAGTTGAATTGCAGATTTCTGTGTTACATGAGTTTTACAATGAAGAAATTTCAACCAGAGTAAAAATCAGAGCTCTGTAACTGTGAGCTCATTTTTTTTTCAAAAACTTGATCCTAGGGTTAATATTTTTCTCCGAGCTAACACTATGTTACCTGCAGAGAATAATCAATGGCAGCTGTGTCTGCAATTTCTGGGATCTTGCAGGTTGAGCATGTGTGCTGTGAAGAATCAGCCAGCATACATCTGTGTGATTCTTTCAATGCAACTGCTGAGATTTCTTTCATTGTGCTTTAACAGGAAGTATGAGTCTTTTCCATTTTACCAAATGATTTGAAAACTAGCTGGAGAAGAAATTCCTAAAGCTTTTTGAAGTAAAGCTTCACAGCAAAACTATTATCAAGTACTTCTATTTTTTTTACCTCAGAAAGAGAGACAAAGTGGGTGCTTAAAGCACGTGCTTTATTTTTGTTTGTACTGAGAATCATTGTCTCGATAAAGCTTTGTTTATGTAGCTGTACCATTTATTTCTCTGTCCAGCTATAGTGGGTATGGGAAAGAGTGAAGGTATGAAATTAGTTTTGGGTGGGAGCACAGAACGGGCGATAGTTAATCGGTCGCTTGTTTTACACCCCCGTCTGATTTTCTTTTCTAAATGGGTGGGGTGGGGAGACAGGACACATTAAGCAATGACTGTGGCATCTCTTGAAAAGGGTGAAAAGAAAATTGGTCTGAGTAGTCTCATCCAAGTGGTAAATGTCATTTGTGCCTCTGTTCTATACTAGAAAACTTTCTTATTTCTAAGCAGTATTTATTTATAATGCAAAGGGTGATATTCATAACAGCTACTGCTCAGTTGAAATTGTTGAACATTTGGAGAATGTTAACATGTGAAATGAACTCCTTTCAGAAATGAGCCAATAAAACTCAGATTATGTTGGTGAGATTACGTCTCACCCCCACCTGTACTCCCACCACCCAGATTGTAACCATGGTTCCTGATGAAACAAGCCCACAGCTTGTTAACATTTGTGGATTTAAGATTCAGTACAGCAGCATTTACTTATGATAAGGAACAAATTGCAAGTAACCTGTGGGTGTGTAGTGATGATTGAGAGGCAGACTGAGTCAGCGACCATTAGATATGTGATCCTTCACAGCTTTGCTCAATCATTACCACAGGAAGAGAGGATGACGTGCCTTTCTCTACTGTGTGGTATACAATTTTAATTGTTTCTGTCCATTGGTTCTTAACGTCGCTGAGGTTTACAGATGTAAATCTACCTTTTTAAATAGTCCTGTTTTAAATACAAAGCTTGCCATTGATTAAAATTTGCCATCCATTAATATCTGATGGATGCTTTATATGGAAGCAATGACGGTTGGGCACTTCAGCAGACAAAGTCCATCTTACCATTACTTATAAATCTATAGTTAGCCTGCACTGATGATACAGTGGGTGAGCGCACTGATGATGCAGTGGGTCAGCTCACTGCCTCTATTTTTTATTCGTTCCTGGGATGGGGTAATTTTTAAAAATTCATTCATGGGATGTGGGCGTCGCTGGCAAGGCCAGCATTTATTGCCCATCCCTAATTGCCCTTGAGAAGGTGGTGGTGAGCCGCCGCCTTGAACCGCTGCAGTCCCTGTGGTGAAGGTACTCCCACAGTGCTGTTAGGGAGGGAGTTCCAGGATTTTGACCCAGCGACAATGAAGGATCGGTGATAAACTTCTAAGTCAGGATGATGTGTAACTTGGAGGGGAACTTGGAGGTGATGGTGTTCCCATGCGCCCTGCTGCCCTTGCCCTTCTTGGAGGTAAGGTCATGAGTTTTGGAGGTTCACCTCTGCGACGTGGATTTGAATCCACAACAGACTGAGGAGATGAAATTATGTCTGCGAACCATATTTGAAATTTAATTTCAGCAGTTTTAACCTAATTCTTGATGGGCGCAAGTTCACAGGACAAAGCAGTCATTTTGCACCACTTGACAGTCTAACTCGGGGAAAATTAAAAGCGTGGCTGGTGTGGGAAATGGAAAATTTCACACTGCTGCAGTAAAGGGGATGTTCATCAGGTTGGGACCAAGGTGAAAGCACAGACTCCTGGCAGAGCATACCAAGCTGTGCTTGATCATTCCTGGGATTATTTGATGCTGATAAGGTGTGCGGAGGATATTCACGGCCACCCCCTCGACCTTGCCAATACTCGTGGCCTCGCTACTCCCATCGTGTCAATTGCAGATAAGGCCATCTATGACCATTTCCTCGTATGGCTCTCCACCCGCATCCCCTTTCCACCGCCCACCCCCCCCCCCCCCGCCCTCCAACCCTACTTCCTTCTGTGTCCGCCCCTGGAAAAGACTCTCTCCCAACTCTCTTACAACTGCACTTGTGAAATTCCAACTGTCCAGCCTCTGGCCCTCCATTCACCAAGACATTTCTGCAGCTACCGATCTGCTCAACCACACCCTCACCACTATCTTTGATGCCCTAGTCCCTACTAAAACAATTACCTCTCTCACCCTGGCCGTTCCCCCTAGTATGGCTCTCATGTTCGCTCCCTTAAGTCCAAGGGACGCAAACTCGAACGGATATGGCGGACAACTGGTTTAGCCATTCACCGCCAGATCTGGCCTAACCACATAAAGCACTATCGGGCCCTGCTCTCATCTGCCAAAATTGCTCACTGTTCCAGAATCATTCTGGAATGCAAAGATAAACCCCGGCCGCTATTCTCTACTCTAACCGTCTTTTTAATCCCCTCTCCCCTGTCTCCTCCACCTTCGCCTCCGATAACAAGTGTGAGGAGCTCATGGACTTCTTTGTCTCTAAGATTGAAACTATCCGTTCAGCTGCCTCTGCCACTTCCCTTAGCCCACTGGGCCAAACTTCCTCTGAGGTTCCCCCCTTGCCCTAGCCCTGAACTCACATCTTTCTCCAGTTTCTCTCCGATCTCCCCTCATGACCTCTCCGCGCTCATCTTGTCCATGAGACCCACCTCCTGCTCCCTCGACCCTATTCCCACTAAACTGCTGACCACCCAACTTCCTTTTCTGGCTCCCATATTAGCTGACATTGTTAACAGTTCTCTCTCCTCAGGTACTGTCCCTCTCTCCCTCAAATCTGCCGTCATCACCCCTCTCCTCAAAAAACCAACCCTTGACCCCTCCGTCCTTGCAAACTACCACCCCATCTCCAACCTCCCTTTCCTCTCAAGTCCTTGAACGTTTTGTCGCCTCCCAAATCCGTGCCCATCTTTCCCGTAATTCCATGTTTGAATCCCTCGAATCAGGTTTCCGTCCTTGCCGCAGTACCGAAACGGCTCTCATCAAAGTCATAAATGACATCCTTTGTGTCTGTGACAAAGGTAAACTGTCCCTCCTTGTCCTTCTTGACTTGTCTGCAGCCTTTGACACAGTTGACCACTCCATCCTTCTCCAACACCTCTCCACCATCGTCCAGCTGGATGGGACTGCACTCACCTGGTTCCATTCTTAACTATCTAATCGTAGCCAGAGAATCACCTGCAACGGCTTCTCTTCCCTCTCCCGCATCGTTACCTCTGGTGTCCCCCAAGGATCTATCCCTGGTCCCCTCCTATTTCTCATCTACATGTTGCCCCTTGCGACATCATCCGAAAACACAGTGTCAGTTTCCTGTACGCTGACGACACCCAGCTCTACCTCACTACCTCTTCTCTCGACCCCTCCATGGTGTCTAAATTGTCAGAATGCTTCTCCGACATACAGTTCTGGATGAGAAAAAATTTTCTCCAATTAAACATTGGGAAGACCGAAGCCATTGTTTTCAGTCCCCACCACAAACTCCGTTCCTAGCCATTGACTCCATCCCTCTCCCTAACATCTGTTTGAGGCTGAACCACACTGTTCGCAACCTTGGTGTCATATTTGACCCTGAAATGAGCCTCCGACCACATATCCGCAGCATAACAAAGACCACCTACTTCCACCTCCGTAACATCGCCTGTCTCCGCCCTTGCCTCAGCTCATCCGCTGCTGAAACCCTCATTCATGCCTTTGTTACCTCTAGACTTGACTATTCCAGTGCTCTCCTGGCTGGCCTCCCACATTCCACCCTACGTAAACTTGAGGTCATCCAAAACTCGGCTGCTCGTGTCCTAACTCGCACCAAGTCCCTTTCACCATCACCCCTGTGCTCGCTGACCTACATTGGCTCCCGTTTAAGCAGCGCCTCCATTTCAAAATTCTCATCCTTGTTTTCAAATCCCTCCATGGCCTCGCCCCTCCCTATCTCTGTAATCTCCTCCAGCCCCACAACCCCCCCGAGATATCTGCGCTCCTCTAATTCTGCCCTCTTGAGCATCCCTGATTATAATCGCTCACCCATTGGTGGCCGTGCCTTCTGTTGCTTAGGCCCTAAGCTCTGGAATTCCCTGCCTAAACCTGTCCGCCTCGCTACCTCTCTTTCCTCCTTTAAGACGCTCCTTAAAACCTACCTCTTCGACTAAGCTTTTGGTCACCTGCCCTAATTTATCCTTATGTGGATCGGTGTCAAATTTTTTTGTCTTAAAATACTCCTGTGCAGCGCCTTGGGATGTTTTACTACGTTAAAGGCGCTATATAAATACAAGTTGTTGTGGTCCATTTCCCAGCACTGCCATATCTCACCTTCATTAGCTCAGTATTTGCGCTGAAAAATCTCCAGTTTGCAGCTGATGGATCCTCCTTTGTTCAGCCTTAGTCAATAATCTGTAACTCACATTCTTTTATAGGCAAAACTGCGTTCGTCTTTCTCTCTTCAGAAATCTCTTGCCATTTTGTTGCACAATTTCAGCTGGAACGCGGGGAGACTCCATGACGCTAATGTAACACCTGTCGCACAGCATTGATCAATCCTCAGCGCAGAGCTCAAATTTAATTTTGCTCCTTGCTAGCAGAGTTTGCTCGTGGCTGTGTCAGTTGAAAGCAAATTTTCTACTCTCCTCGCAAAAGCAATTGGAATCGAAGCAAGATTGATGGTCTGATTGACAAAATGAAAATGTAATACTGGGCTACTGAAATACTGAATCGTGACCCTCGCAAGCAAAATGATGGCACTGACGAGAATGCTAACCAGTGACAGCTAATATTAAATCAGAGCTCTCCTCCAATCTCTCGCTCTCTTTCTCGCATTACTCCCTTCCCCTCCCTCTGGGTGCGCTTCCAATTCCATTTTATAACTGCAGACATTTTTAAAGCTACTAACAACAGTACTATGGCCAGGAATTTATACCGTGAGACACTAATGTGCAGACTGAGCATGATTCCTGAAATGCATTTCTCTGCTATTTCAGCTTGACCGTTATCCCATTTTGTTGAAACTAATTTGGTTCTCGTTTGTGCAGATACTTTAAATCATCCAGATCTGCTGATCATTTCTTAAAAATGTACCAATTGGAACAGTTTTAACACACTGTACTTTCCATATAGAGAGCATAATCGAGCTTGATGTTGAAATTTGAAAAAAAAGTACTCTGTTTAAAAGTCCTAAGGGTGAAATATTAGCTGGGTACTTGCAACTTAATTTCTAATTTAATGCCACATTCTATAAATTAAGCTAGGTTTGTAATTTGTCATTATTTCAGTTTGAAGACCCAGGAATACAGCCACACCCTCTTACTCCACATGTATCTGGTTAGCATAACCGTACATAATCACACTGATTACTGGGTGTTCAGAGGCTGCTGATTAGTTTTCCCTTGTGTTATGCTATCGGGTTAGATCAACAGATCAGGCGTGTAGATTTTTGAATGTATGGCGACTGGCTTTCTTCCCATCCTCAGCTACCATGTTAAAATGTTTTTTTTTAACTGATTTCATAGCATTTGCCAAGATCGATATGGACGAGGAAGACCATTTGGTCCATCCTGACTCATTCATCCAGAAAGAAACTGTGACGTGAAAGATTCCAGGGTTTCTGATTCTTTCAGCCAACCCGGAAGTTCTTCGCATGTCGCTCACTCTTTATTTGCATCTCTCTCCATTGACGTAATTCCTAAATTAGGCAGCTGCGTGCTCTTGAGCCACAGCTGCTTCAGAACGTAGACGGGTAATTTCGCTGTAATAATACGCAGCCAGTCTTGCCCAGTTTGGGTCGCATCACATTGCTGGCTGGTCATGGAGAAACATGCTGTTACCAAGACTGTTCTGTCGTCCAGGCTTGAAGATGCTGTGGGGTGATGTAGGTTTTCATTGATGGATGCCCAGATGTGACCGCCCTCCAGTACAGTGGATACTTGGGAGTGACTCGAGAACAGTGGATTCAGAACAATGGATATCTGTCAATGATAATGGATATTTAAGACTCAATTATCATTAATCAAGTCGTTAACATCACACTATAGTGTCTGTTTTTAAAAACATAAAAAGTAATATACTGTTGTAATTTAATGTGGAGGGTCATGTTTTGATTTTGTGGGCCATTGTGTTAGCAGTGCATGGTTATGCTGGGGATGTGTGGTTACGTTCCCTCTGCACCATCATTCCCGCAAGTTTGATAAAGAAATAATTTGCAGTTGACTACTGGGAAATTCTACAGCCAGCATATATTATAAAACTTTAATTCATTTTATATCCAAACTGACCTTTCATTTTCATGTAATTAACTGAAGAAATGTTAGTGATCATCCGGGCTGTGCTGCTTAATTTCAATTATCTGGGTCACTTGAATGATTTGCTTTTAAATTGCCATTTTGATGAATGTGTTGTCATAAAACCGCACAGCCCTGTTGAGGTTGTGCTTTTAGGATGTACACTGTTACTTCCAGTTTCTGCCCAGCTTCATGAGCCATGTTCTCTCATGTGAAGTAGTATACACATAAAATAATTGAGGTGTGTGTGTGAAAGGCTCATGCCAAAATGCACCAAGAAAGATGTCAAATGTCAACGTTTTTCTGGGAGCATGGCCCCAGCGGCCCCCCTCAGGAAAATTAATCTTGTACATTGTACTTCCTTCTACTGTTGCCATGGCACCATTGTCAGTAAGCTGTTTTTTCTGGGGTGGGGATCTTCACAGCTGAGCCAGATCCTTCCCTCACTCGACATTCACACACACAAACACTTGTGGCAGAAGTTGCTCGGGTTGTGAGCAGGAGGGGAAACATCGGTCGGTTTTTATCTTCCTGCCCACTGAAGCCACTTGTTATGCCTCCTCCTGCCATCCTGACTGAGGTCAGCGAACTCAGCACAGAATGGAGCCCATATTGGCTCAGCTAGCCACTGGAGAAACTTGCCAAACCACTTTAGGGGAGCCCCTTTATGGTGTTGCCGACTGGTATACCTCTTTATTCAGATAGGTCTTTTTTTGATAGTGCCTGTCAATTCTTTTAGACAGACTGGTCTTGTCCCTTTTCCCTCTATTTCTCTCTGTGGGAAGTATTGGTGCCTCAAACTGACATTCCACTGGAGGGCTGTGATTCACGCTGGAAAATAGGGAATTGAACCTCGTACCCAGCATATTGCAGCTGTGTGATTTTTTTTTTTTTGTGGATTGATTTCCTTTGTTCTGGGTTTTATATATAAGGCTACTGAATATAAAAGTAAGAAAGTGATAAATTCGTGCAAGACATTGATTAGGCAAAGGCGAAGGACTATTACAAAGGCAAAATACTGCGGATGCTGTAAATCTGAAATATAAACAGAAAATGCCGGAAACATTCAGCCGGTCAGGCAGCATCTGTGGCGAGAGAAACAGAGTTAACGTTTCACGTTGGGTGACCTTTGGTCAAAACTGGAAAAAGTTGGAGATGTAACAGGTTTTAAGCGAGTACAGAGGCAGGGGAAAGGAGGGGAGGGCAGGAAAGAACAAAAGAGAAGATCTGTGGTAAGGTGGAAGGCAGAAGAGATTAAATGACAAAAGGGATGATGGCGCAAGGCAAAAGGGAGTGGAATGGGACAAGTAAAGAAACAAAAAGATGGGTCTAGAGGCAAAGGACTATTGTCTGGTTGGCACCCGTTCATTAGAGCAAAGGAAAGGGTACAGGAAAGATTCACTACAATGATATCAGGAATGAGAAGTTATGCTTATGAAGAAACACTTTGAAGAATTGAGGATTATTTCAGTGGAACAGAGAAGCTTAAGGGGGATTTAACAGAGGCTTCCAAAATTATGAAAGGTGTTGAGGGCAAATAGTGAAAGGTTGTCTGCACTGGTTGGTAAGTGGGTGATCGCGATTATCACTCGAAGAGCAAAGGGGAAAGTTCACGGGGTTCCTTCCACACAGGGTAGTTCGAATGTGGAGTGCTTTCCCACAAATAGCTACAGAGACAAAGACTGGAACATCTTTGCGAATGAACAATGAATGAATATAACTGTATATTTATAAAGCAGCAAATAGGATTTGATGAAATAATTCCAGTTGACGAACGATCAGTGTCATTTACCCGCTGGGTTGAAGGGCCACCTCCTGCGCTGCTATTTCAATGATTCTAATTTCAGCTGTTCCTTGTGATTCGGAATGCGACAGATTCAGCAACTGACGGATTCTGAAAAATCTTGATGAAGTAACGTGAAACTTAGAAAGATTTTTGTTTTTTAAAGTCTGACTCTAAAGTGAGCCCCTTTTGGGATTAGAGGGAAAAATAGAACAGAAAGCAGCACAGTAAAACCAGAGGGAATTCTGCATCTACTTGGCAGTTTTCAGAGAATCACCAGCGATCTCTATGTCACCTGAAATTGAAGAACTCTTTCCGTGATAATGGACTTTGTTTGTATCCTACAACAACTACTACAGGCAATAGTGTTCCACATTATATACACATGTTGAAACAGCCTGAATGCGGAAAGTTTACTTCATAGACAGAAATTTCGTGTTGAACTTGGTCACAACGCATCCCGAAAAACATGTGGCGCACTCCTCCAACATTTAATGAGTTTCAAGGTTTGGCCGGAGAGTGAAAACTCTAGCTGCGGTCAATAACTCATCACAATAACTCATGACACTGAGACAACGTATGAACGGACACCGCGCAACAATCGCCAGGCAGGATTGTTACCTCCCTGTCGGGGAACACTTCAGCAATCAAGGACATTCAGCCTCGGATCTGCGGGTAAGCGTTCTCCAAGGCGGCCTTCGAGACACACGACAACGCAAAATAATCGAGCAGAAACTGATAGCCAAGTTCCGCACCCGTGAGGACGGCCTCAACCGGGATCTTGGGTTCATGTCACGCTACATGACGTAGAGTCATCCAGACTCGAGTCGTCGTTGGCTTGTTCACAGATGTGATTTCCAGTAAAAAAAAGTAAAAAGTTTAAAGTTTATGGTTTTCCACACAGACTGCATTTGACGCATTAGACCCCACCTCATTGTCTTAGTTGTATCTTGCTATGTCTTTGATATAATGCCTTCCTGACTGACCTGATTGTTTCTCTGCCGAGGTGTGATAAAAGGCAGTCAGAAAGATTAACTGTAGTCGTCTGACATTGTACGCTGCACAGACATTGTTCTCTGTCTATATATGCTTTGCCGATTCGTATTCCTTCACTTCACCTGACGAAGGAGCAGCGCTCCAAAAGCTTGTGATTTCAAATAAAACTGTTGGACTGTAACCTGGTGTTGTGTGACTTCTCACTTTTCTCCACCCCAGTCCAACACCGGCATCTCCGCATCATCATCACATTTGGGTTGAGGTGGTTGCGGAGAGGGGGAAATTGGGGGCAAGACTGTATCTGTCCACTCATCACACAGGACACCAAATACTGCTGCAATGCAGAGTTATTTGCAAATCCCGTAAGACCCGTAGTGATTGCAATTTGTCAGTCTGTCAGGCAGATACTTTTACTGCTTGTCAGGCAGCATCTGTGGAGAGAGAAACAGAGTTAACGTCTCAGGTCGATGACCCTTTGTCAGAACCAGTTCTGACGAAGGGTCATCGACCTGAAACGCTAACTCTGTTTCTCTCTCCACAGATGCTGCCTGACCTGCTGAATATTTCCAGCATTTTCTGTTTTTATTTCAGATTTCCAGCATCTGCAGTATTTTGCTTTTGTACTTTTACTGCTTATTGTCTTCACAGTTTAAAAAAAATACCAAAATGGAGAAAGAAGGAGTCACTCACTCACTAGGCTCTGGTTTCCAACAGCCAGAAACTCTCTGTGTCAGAAATACTCCAGACAACAAAGAAGATGCAATTAATAATGCATTAAAAACGTGAACTTCCTTTTTAGGATTTAGCTTTCAGTGATTTATCCTTCCTCATGTTGTCCGCTTCACCAACATGATGTCAGCTTGTCGGTGGGTAAGTAATGGATTAGAATAAAAAGAGGCAAATTCAATACTTTAAATGGTTTTTAATATGATTAACCAACTGAATTAATTATACAAGAGTCCATGGTTTTTAATATGATTAACCAACTGAATTAATTATAATTCTTATGTAACCATTACATAATCCCGTGCACAAAGATAAAGTGTGCCGAATGTTCCTCATAGAGTTTCTTTATGGCATGATTATTTTGCTTGTCCTAATACAGGCATTATGTGGTCACCGGCAAACAAAATCTGAATCAATTTAACACGTGAAATATTCATGCGAGCTGCTATATTTTTATTATAAAATTATCACGTATTGCATAATACTCTATTATGTTTGGTCGCGTGAAACACTTTGCAATGCCGAGCTAAATGAAAATTGTATCAGCTGTAAGACAGACTCTTCCACTTGAAAATGTTTCATTTAAATTCTATCTGGCGCTTTGTGAGTGTGGGCAGTGTATAATTGAGTGGATCTGGGAGCTCTTAAACTTGAGATAAATTGCATCCTCATTTTCTGGCGATAATTTTTAAACTATAAAGGTGCAGGAATGGTAATAGGGTTCAGATTTTTTTTAAATTACACTGGTAAATATGAAAGACGAATGTTGGATTAACGTGTTATATTTTTAGTTTGCAGCCATTTTGACTGGAACATTTCTGGGGTGGGGGGGGGGTGGCGTTTGTGCAATTTTGTTAATTTTGTGTCCGTTAATCTGAGTGATCGAGCCCCAGAATAAAACACTTCACCCTTTCGGGCATTAAGTGTCGAGCACTCCAAAGTCAGTTGGAGCAAGGTTAGATGGGGAGTGAAGATTCCTTTATTGTGTCCCAACAATGTGCTTTAGCCCCAGCCTTAACCATCCCGTGAGAACTGAATTCAGACTCATTTCACAGAGGACCCTTGCAACCAGCAGACGCAGGGCACTTTCATTCCATCACTTTGAGTTGGAGTTGAGCCACGATCCCAGAGATATAAGAGCATAAGAAATAGGAGCAGGAGTCGGCCATATGGTCCAACGAGCCTGCTCCGCCATTCAATAAGATCATGGCTGATCTTTGACCTCAACTCCACTTTCCCACCCGTTCCCCATATTCTTTGATTCCCCTCGAGTCCAAAAATCTGTCGATCTCAGCCTTGAATATACTCAACGACTGAGCATCCACAGCCCTCTGGGGTGGAGAATTACAAAGATTTACCACCCTCTGAGTGAAGAAATTTCTCTTCATCTCAGTCCTAAATGGCCGACCCCTTATTCTGAGACTATGCCCCCTAGTTCTAGACTCTCCAGCCAGGGGAAACAACCTCTCGGCATCTACCCTGTCAAGCCCCTTCAGAATCTTATGTTTCAATGAGATCACCTCTCATGCTTCTAAACTCCAGAGAGTATAGGCCCAGTCTACTCAATCGCTCCTCATTGGACAACCCTCTCATCCCAGGAATCAATCTAGTGAACCTTTGTTGCACCCCCTCTAAGGCAAGTACACCCTTCCTTAGATACGGAGACCAAAGTTAGGAGAAAGGCCAATGTCAAACTCTCAGTCCCCTCACTCCCCTCCCTTTTTGTTTGTTTACTGCACTGTTGTCCACATTTCTCTTTCTGTCCTCGCTTAGTGTTAGTTGAGAAGTCTTGTGCTGACGACTCGCCATTACTGCTGCTCTTGTGTCAGACCATTTAATGTGCTGACTCTCTTGACATCATTGATGGTGTAATGATGTTGCATTATTGATAAGTTGTACCCTGAAACATTTTGAAATAGTCCAAGTATGAATAAAGTTGATCAACAAGGACTTTACAAATGTTTACATCTGCTACTTTGCGCATTTTCTCCAGCGGCAGTGTGGTGCTGTATGCTGCTGCTTGCGGTTTCAGAAACTAAGCCAAAAGACTTCAAGCCGGATGACCATTATCCATGTTTAACACCACTGTGTGCATATCTGGGCATAAGTGAGCCATTGCATTGATTCATCTGTACGCCCTCCCCTGAAGATGCACATCCTGCTGTAGACGATGGTCCTTTTGGTAGTTCAGTCATCAATTGTCAAGGCTTTCCATTATTGGCAACATGCTCGAATGACTGCCAGTGTTTGGCTATGTGCCTGAGATACAAATGATCCGTTTAACTGCAGCCTCCTACTTTCTAGATGCAAAACAATGCCTCCTTTCAGGGGAATTTCTCAGCCTGATATTAATCAGTTTGGGCGAAGGATTAAATATAATAATCAAGAACTGTCTAAATGGAAAATTAGTTTGGATATTACTTCCAGCAAACATTAGTGATGATGTTTGCAGATTGTAATGAAAATTATGTTGATTCTTGAAATGATTTAGCCATGATCCTGAAGAAATATATTTCTATAAAGACAGTCTGTTACCCTTCAGCAATGTTTCAATTAAATTGCAGTTGGTCTGTTGTGAGTACACCAAGTGGGGAATTGAACATATCTAGAAGTCCTTGGACTGAATATTTAATTCTTCAACCCTTTGAGGACTGCAACAGAATTTGAACACCCCAGAAATAACACAGGAATCAACTTTCCCTTTTGCCTCCTTTGCACTGCTGTGTAAATAGTACAGGTTCTATACATTGTGCTTTGCATTTCTTCGAAGAATGCATAATTTTCAAAATAATTAAATGATGGAAATTGTTCGTGTATTTCAGAAGTGCATCTTTCAGTCTTCAAGTGATTTACATGGTGAAATTGCTCCTGGCCACTCAGTTGCCAGAGACATTGGCCTCGATTTTCACGGGGGGAGGGAGTGGGGGTGGGAAGGCCGCACGGTGGGGTCTGGTAGCGAGCGACGAACCCGGCAAAGTCGGGGAACGTGGAGGCCCTGCCGCTCTCAATGGTGGGTCTTCATTTGAATAAATATTTGCACAGTCCCGCCCGACACCCGGGCAGATTGACTACCTGGCCGGCGAGCGAGAGTGGGCATCTGTCGGCTGGAGGCCACACCAAGAGACCCTGGCCCAGTTTCCGCCACGTGGGGGCAGTTAAAATTAGGGCCCTTACATCAGTCTCCACCTCCCATCCAAATGCCCTTTCCCGGCATTTCAGTGTCCAACTGGAACCTCCTCCAGCTGGGCAAAGGAAGACAAGTGGACCATGGCCTTCTCAGGACTTCTCAATGCCAGCACTCGATGAACCAAAGGAGTGTGTGAGTTAAACCCCCTGAGATCGAGCACCTCAGGGCTAGCTGGCAGTCTGTAGATGCGGTTATACTGCAGGCACATGGACTTCCATTTAAAATTAACGGAACTTTGGGGCCAGTTTACACTTGAGCAGTTTCCAGGCACTTCAGTCAGAATCCTGAGCTAATTGATGCGCTCACTATTTTGGGTAGCTGCTGAAAATGACGCAGGTTCAACAGACTAGAGTTATACTGCTGGCTCCATGCTGCTCCTTGGTCAGGGTAATAGAGCTTGGTTGCCTGTATGCTTTGCTTGCATGCTCAGAGCTCCACCTAGTGCCATCTGTGTGTTTGTAAAATTTTAATATTTACAGAGTCCCATATGGACAGGTTGCGCTCTGCTAATATCAAGAAGATCAAAAAATGACACATTAAATAGTTTTTGCGCAGTCCAGTAACTTCTCTTGGAACGTTCTAAAGTTGGCATTGCATTGATTGCAGTTGAGAGGATGGATCGGTGGTTTGAGATTGATGGGGTCATTGGTTTTACTGGCCCACACTACTTAACTAAATTCAATGTGGGTGCCTTCCCAAATGATAGCACACAATTTGTATAAACAGAATGCCAGAGTTGCTTGGCATCAGCGCAAATGAGTCGCATAGCTCGGTACATCTGAGGCAAACTCTGATAAAGCTATCTCAGCTGAGGGGAGGCAAGTAGGGTTGGCAGGTAGCTCCTGGGTCTGACACCATTTGAGCCACTGGCATTTATCCAAAACAAAAAAAAACCCCCACAAAGGATTTCTGTGTTAATAATAATGATTATTACCATCCCAGAAATGTTGAGAGCTTTCTACTCATAGAATCCTAGAATAGTACAGCACAGAAGGAGGCCATTCAGCCCATCGAGTCTGCGCCGGCTCTTTCGAAGAGCATTCCTGTTAGTCCCACTCCCCCCGCTCTTTCCCCATGTCCCTGCAATTTTTTCTCCTTCAAGTATTTATCCAATTCCCTTTTGAAGGCTACTATTGAATCTGTATCCACCACCCCATCAGGCTGCGCATTCCAAATCCTAACCACTCGTCGCGTCAAAAACTTTTTCCTCATGTCGCCTCTGCTCTTTTGCCAATCGCCTTAAATCTGTGCCCTCTGGTTATCGGCCCTTCAGCCATTGGAAACAGTTTCTCTTTATTTACTCTATCTATACCTGTCATGATTTTAAGTACCTCTATCAAATCTCCTCTTAACCTTCTCTGCTCTAAGGAGAACGACTCCAGCTTCTCCAGTCTGTCCACGTAACTGTAATCCCTCATCCCTGGAATCGTTCTAGTAAATCTCTTGTGTATTCAATACCAACTGCAGAGAGGAAATTCAGTGCAAAATTGCTGCCGTCCACGTTTGTTCACCTGCACGACATTAGATTAATATCTAGCGCATGACATGTATTGTGGTGATCTAACAGCAAAAACTAGCATTGGCCATTGAAAAACGTATTGATTCCATTCCTTTTCTGTTTGTTATGAAATTCGGTATGTTCTCACCCACTGCAATCATTATTATTTACCTGAACACGGCAATAGGAAAACAAAATGTTTAGAGCTCAAAACCACATCAGGTCACTTAGTACTGTTCTGTGATACTTGACCCAGGATAAAAACCCACAAGTTTTCCACTTCAGTTATCTACATGGGTGTGGAACAGTTATCCTTGCAGGATGAATGGCAGTATTGTGTATGAATAGGGATATATTTCTTACAATAAGCAAGCTTCATATATATAATATGCATGTTACTCTGGCAACAAGTTTGTGGAAACGTGGCCATTTGATTTGATCATTTAGATTTGCTTGTCTAGTAAATGACCAGAAGTGAAGGCCCAACTCTCTGATGGAATAGTTTGACTCTGAAAGTAGTTTCTGCACTGTCAGGTTAAGCTGTTACAAGGGTAGAATTAGTGCAAGTGATCCTGCTAATTTCATTGCATGTCACTCTAATGCATTCCAAATCCTAACCACTCGTTGCATAAAAATACTTTTTCCTCATGTTGCCTCTGATTCTTTTGCTGATCATCTATGCACTCTGGTTATCGACCCTTCAGCCATTAAACATAAGAAATAGGAGCAAGAGTAGGCCATTCGACCCCTCGAGCTTGCTCCGCCATTCCATAAGATCATGGCTGATCTGATCTTGGCCTCAATTTTTCTGCCTGTTCCCCATAACCCTCGACTCCCCTGTAGTTCAAAAATCTGTCTATCTCAGCCTTGAGTATATTCAATGACTCAGCCTCCACAGCTCTCTGGGGTGGAGAATTCCAAAGATTCACGACCCTCAGAGAAGAAATTCCTCCTCATCTCGGTCTTAAATGGGCGACCCCTTATTCAGAAAATATGCCCCCTAGTTCTAGATTCCCCCACGAGGGGAAACATTCTCTCAGCATCTGCCCTGTCAAGCCCTCTCAGAATCTTATATGTTTCAATAAGATCCCCTCTCATTCTTCTAAACTCCAATGAGTATAGGCCCAACCTGCTCAACCTTTCCTCATAAGACAACCCCTTCATCCCAGGAATCAACCGAGTGAACCTTCTCTGAACTGCCTCCAATGCAAGTATATTGGGTGGTGGAAACAAATTCAACAGTAGCCTTCAAAAGGGAATTGGATAAATACTTCTTGGATAAATACTTGAAGGAGAATAATGTCATATGTGGTGCAGTTAGCTGCCTGAGTTACCATAGTGTTGCATAAAAAGTCCTGGAGGCAGTGAAAATGAGCCAAAATGGTGAAATAAACACCTGCCCTGATCTAACACATCTATATTCTTGCATTGTGACCTAACAGATTGAGCCAACCAGACTTTAAAATGATGTCGTCCAAACTTACAGCGAGTTAAATGATGGGGATTCTTGAGCACTGGGAACCTATTTGCACAGAAGTTCTCTCAGCCAAGAAACCCTGGACTAAAGCAGTCACATTCCTTCCGGAGCAGCTTGTCTGTATCTGTAACAATCTAAATAGATCCTTTTTAAAATCTTCAGGGCTCTGCCGAACAATTATTCTACTGATTCTTAAAATGATTTAGCAACCATCATAAAAATGCTAAAACTTTATGGTCCCATCTGCACACTGTGTTTTATGCAGTGATGTATTAATGTCATGTTGATTGGACTGTAGGTCATTCAGATTAAGTCTTGTTTTAAAAACCAGCGCACTGGGCCGATTGCCAGTGCTTCAGCTAACCCCCAAAAAGTAGTCAATTCTGTGTTTGTTAGGAGCGACTCTGGCAGCAGCTTTCGGGAGAAGAAACAATTGAATTGTATGGACTGCCCATGCCTGCGACAAGCCTGCTGATCATTTATCAAAATAATCGTCCATCTGCTTCATTGGAATTTCCTTTCATTCCATTTTATTTGATTGCTCAGTGCCACTCACTTGATCTCCACAGTCCGAGGAGGAATTTTTACCTGTTTAAAATTAGACCGTGTTCGCTGAGATGGAAACCATATCAGTGTCAGAATGTTCCAAAGTGACCCAACATTTTAGTTGCAAACAAAAAATGTGCACTGTGATCCATCAAGGGTGTGTTTGTTACATGGGTACAATTTAACCTTTCCCAGCTGTTGCATAAAACAGATGAATCTGTGAAACAGCAATAATTGTACTGTTTGAGGTCGATAAAAAATGAGAGTTTTTGGTATTCGGGGAGTTGGCAAGTGATGCTGTGCAATGTTGTTTTCAATAGGTCCATATAGAAGAGCCCAGCAAACTAGTCTTTGCCTATCTAATGTGTCTCCCCTGATGGGTTGTGTGTATCTTTTTCAAATCTGTGATTTTTAAGGTAACGGAGAGAGGTGGGGCGGGGGTGGGTGCAAGTGAATGCAGAAGGAGAATTTTTTTTTTTTTAAGAGTGAGCTATTTCCATACCCTAGGAATGTTTTGCATTACATCAAGTGTGCTCTCTTCTGAAGGTTAAATGTATTTTGTTTGCTGACTAGTCTGTGACCAGTAGAAAGACATTGGTAGCAGGTCCATGGGAACACCATCCCCTCCAAGTAACACACCGTCCCAACTTGGACATGTATCGTTGTTCATTCATCGTCGCTGGGTAAAAATCCTGGAACCTCCCTAACTGCACTGTGGGAGTACCTTTACGACACGGACTACAGCGGTTCAAGAAGGAGACTCACCACCACCTTCTTGAGGGCAATTAGGGATGGGCAATAAATGCTGGCTTAAAAGCAGATCCAAGTTGATTACATTTGTGTAGGTTACCCATGAGCATCAACAGTGGTGGCATCCACTTCACACCAAGAGACCATGACATGTTACTTTTATCTCCTGCCACTATGGGGCTTCAGCCCTTTCTGAATGGATAGAAGTAGTCCCAGGAATGATTCGGTGAGATGAATTCGGCCAGGGTTGGCATCCTTTACCAGTTCCAAAACTGGAAGAGTTGCAGAATAGGGGCTGGGCTTGGATCGTGACTTTGCTGTGAATTTACCTCCACTGATGAATAATTTAAAGCCTTAAGAGCGAGCATCAATTGATCAATTCAAACTGAAACTTTGTGCACTACGCACTGTACTTGGGGTGACTTAGAAATAAATTCAGTGAACGGATTAGCGCAGTATCATTTAAATACAATGAACGTGACTAGCCAGCCTGGCTCCACATTGTGTTGATGTACTAGCACACGGTGCCACAACGTGTAATGGAACAAAAATGAGAAGTCGCACAACACCAGGTTATAGTCCAACAGATTTATTTAATTTTACAAGCTTTCGGAACAGTTCGCTCCTTCGTCAGGTAAGTTAGCAGTGAGAGAATCTCCCAGAATTCACAATTTAAACACAGACAAAATATATTCAAATCTTTCCCTACATCAAAGAGCACAGCCAAGACAATGCGATGTGTCCCAGGGGGTCCAACGTGTCAAACCACCTGCTGGCTGCATATCCTGTCAATCTGTGTAGGTTCTTGTGTTAGTCTTTTTAAAAAAAAACACCTGGGACAGACTGTAATGGAACAGACATGGATTGCTGGCTTGTCTTCCAGAATCTATGATTAAGTCAGGTTTGTACATCATTGGAAATGCGAGTGGTAACATCTTACTCTGACTGCACCACAGGATAGAGGCAGCCATTGCAAATAAGCAAACACATGTTCTTAAGAACTAATTTGTGAAGTCAAAGACTGTATCTGTAATAGAACTAGAAGAAAGACACACAGCAAATTTACATAGAATTACATAGAATAAACAGCACAGAAACAGGCCATTTGGCCCAACCAGTCTATGCCGGCGTTTATGCTCCACTCGAGCCTCCTCCAGTCTTTCCTCATCTAACTCTATCAGCATAACCCTCTATTCCCTTCTCCCTCATATGCTTATCTAGCCTCCCCTTAAATGAATCTATACTATTCACTTCAACCACTCCCCGTGGTAGTGAGTTCCACATTCTCACCACTCTTTGGGTAAAGAAGTTTCTTTTGAATTCCCTATTGGATTTCTTGGTGACTATCTTATATTGATGGCCTCTAGCTTTGCTCTTCCCCACAAATGGAAACACTCTCCCTGTGTCTACTCTATCAAAACCTTTCATAATTTTAAAGACCTCTATTTGGTCGCCCCTCAGCCTTCTCTTTTGAAGAGAAAAGAGACCCAGCCTGTTCATCCTTTCCTGATGGGTATAACCTCGCAGTGCTGGTACCATCCTTGTAAATCTTTTTTGCACCCTCTCCAGTGCCACTCTTACTTAAGCAAATATAACGTTCGATTGCAGTAAAATTTAAACAAATTTTCAGCCTGGTAACTGTCAATACAGTGTTGGATTTCTGTTCAAAAGGTCAGTGATAATCCACTCGTTGGTGATTCACCTTCATTTTTGTTACCCTTGAAGTTCTCAAGCCAGACCACTAGATGGTGTGCCCCATGGTGGCAGAGCAAGCTTGTCATATTGGAATGAAAAACCGTGTGACTTGTGAGATCAATCTTGACTTGTTGGGTCATCAAATGTGGGATTAATGTCACCTGTAAATAGACCGGTGAGCCACACCATATCCCCCTCCTGGAGAGGGAGAATGTAGAGAGGCAGGAAGGCAGCAAAGAGGGATCATGTGGGAGAAAATGCTTTTGAATAGTTTGTTAAATTTTAAGCTCAGAAAGAGAGAACTTGCATTGATATAGCAACTCTCACATCCTCAGGATGTCCCAAAATGCTTCACAGCCCACGAATTGCTTTGGAAGCGTAGCCACTGTGTTAAGTGGGCAAACACAGTCAGTTTGTGCACAGCAAGGTCCCACAAAGAGCAAATGACATAAGTAACCAGATAATCTGTTCGGGGATGTTGATTGAGGGATGAATAGTGGCCAGGATCCTGGAAGAGCTTCCTACTCTTCTTCAAAATGGGGCTTTGTGATCCTTTATACCCAACAAACATTCTTTTAATGTTTACTTTGATGTAATTTAGAATGTGTTTTAAAAAGTAGTGAACGACTGAAATGGGGGGCCCCTCTGTTTAGCATCTAATCCGACAACGCAGCACTCCATCAACACTGAGCTGAAGTCATGGCCTAGATTGTATGCTCGAGTCCCTGGAGCGGAGCCTGACCCCACAACTGTCTGAGCAGGAGGTGAGAGTGCTACCAACTGAGCCAAGCTATGCCAAGTTAAAAAAAAAACACAGTGTACCTCAGTTACTGGTATCTAAAACATTTTGTTATGTTCTGGATAGTAGTTAAGCAAATCAAATCAGAATTTTGTTTCCCTGCCATATACCATCAATATGTATTTACTGGCTGTACAAAACTGTTTGCAAATAATAATTGTTGCTGGGTTATGAGTGCTCTGTATTGAAAATTATTGGTGGGGAAATCGCAGACAGACTGATTTCAGCACGTAAGCTATCTTGTCTTTTAGAAACTGACATCAAAGATCAAACATTAGCCTGTAAATGCTTTCAATCTTTTTATCCTATCCTAATGCATTTAAAACAGATCTATGGAGTCCAGTACCGTAGAATTTTGAAAGAAAAACTATTCTCCGACTTTTCCCGAGAACATGTTGAAATCTGCGGTGTATGAAAAAGCGCCATGGAGCAGAAACCATTACTTCAAAAGCAGCATTACAGATAATTGAGAGCTTGCAGTTTTATCACAACAAGTGGCTGCCACAGAGACACAAATCTCCGAGTCAAAGCCATTAACTTGAGTGTACTCCCTAAAAGTGTACAAAGACTGCATGACGATTACTTTTAACGTTTGTTTAAAATAGACCCCTCGGGCTGTATTGAATTGAAAAATAAAAAAACATTAGGAAAAGACGATAAACGTACCAGAAACCAGCACTTAAAAATGTCTTTATTGTTTGAACAGCCTTAAAATAAACACGCATGATCCCGGGATTGAAAATGTTGTCCTGGTATGTTTTTTTCCCCATATGCGCGAGCTCCATTATACCGTTCTCAACTGTGCTGGTCAGAAGGCAGCAGTGCAGGCAGGGATTTGTTTGTTTACCCCGCTCCCTGAGCGCCAGCAGTTGCTTGATCTTCCCCAGTGACCCATCTAACGTTGGGCCAATGGGTTCTCCCGACACACTGATCCCATTTTTTTCCCCCTTCTCTCCTTGTGAGCGAATCCGCTGATTGCTGGAAAAACCCGCCACGGGACCCCAACCTGCTGATCCAGGCATTGGATCTACTGCCTCACGACTGAGCAACCAGTATCCAAGTGTTTGACGCAGCCTTATTCTGCCCTTTTTCCGCGCTGTCTCTGTCTAACAGATGTTAAAAGTTTAGCGGCAACACGGTGGCATAGTGGTTAGCACTGTTGCCTCACAGCGCCAGGGACCTGGGTTCGAATCCGGCCTCGGGTGACTGTCTATGTGGAGTTTGCACATTCTCCCCGTGTCTGCATGGGTGCTCCGGTTTCCTCCCACAGTCCAAAGATGTGCGGGTTAGGTTGATTTGGCTATGATAAATTGACCCTTAGTGTTAGGGGGGATTAAATACATGGGGTTACGGGGATAGGGTGGAATATATGTCGGTGCAGGCTCGATGGGCCGAAATGGCCTCTATCTGCATTGTGGGGATTCTGTGATTCATATAGTGCATACTTCTGTAAAGGTCTCACTTCCTGTAACACTTTCATGCCATGCTGTTTCTGTCACATCTGTCTGTGGATTATCTGGTCATTATCACATTGCTGTTTGTGGGCCCTTGCTGTGTGCAAATTGGCTGCCGCGTTTCCTAGATTACAACAGTGACTGCACGTCAAAATGTACTTCATTGTCTGTAAAGCGCTTTGGGGCGTCCTGAGGTCGCGAAAGGCGCTATAGAAATGCAAGTCTTCCTTTGTTGTATCATTTTTTCTATCATGCTTAAACGTGCCTACTTATTGTACTTGCCTCCCGTTGAGTCCTCCCAGCTCTCTTCCTAAGAAGGTGGCGCCCCGGCACTGTTCTCCAAAGCGAAACCTGCTGAAAGCTTGTAAAAATCAACCTGGTCAGCAGATGCTCCACCTGCTGCCTCTCCCTCTGGCCCAAGCCCTGAGATGGCCTCCCTCCTTCCTGCTTGCCACTGCTGTTCCCCCCCGCCCTGATCAATTTCCATTTCCACCTGCCCCATAATGAGAAAGTTCCAAAAGTTGCATTCCTTGCCATGTTGGAACTGGGTTTCAGTGACTTGAAGAATTGGAGCTGTTTTCATTGGATTAGAGGGGATTCTGGGGTGATTTGATGGAGGTGTTTAAAATTATGAAGGATGGGACAGGGTAGATAGAGACAGACTGTTTCCAGTGGCTGAGGGGTCTAGAATAAAAGGACATAGATGTAAGATTAAATGTAAGCGATTTAGGACAGAGAGCAGGAGACACGGTATTACATAGTGGGCTGCGAGGATGTGGAATGTACCACTATGGTTGGTAATTGAAGCAGAAACCATGTCAACATGTAAGAATAGGTTTGATAAGTGGGTGAAGGAAAGGGGAATAAAGGGACGTGGGATTAGGACAACTGTTCATGTGGAGGATAAACACCAACACAGACTTTGAAAAAAAAAAATAGTTCTTGGCAAGCGGGAGATATGGGCAAAGCCACATTTATTGTCCATCCCTAGTTGCTCTGAGAAGGTGGTGGTGGGCTTTCAACTTAAGCTGCTGCAGCCCTTGTGGTGGTGGTGCTCCCACAAAGTTGTTAGGTGGCGAATTCCAGGATTCTGATCCGGTGACAGTGAAGGAAAGTCTATGTCCAAGTCATGATGGTGTGCGACTTAGAGGGGAACTTGGAGGTGTTGGTGTTCCCACAACATTACTGTTCTTGTCCTCCTTGGTGCTAAAGGTTGCAGGGAAGAGAGGTGCTCTTGAAGTAACCGTGGTGAGTTGCTGCAGTGCCTCTTGCAGATTGTACACACTGTGGCCACAGTTCACTGGTAGAGGCGGGAGTGGAAGTTACGTCCAGTGGCCCAGGCATCAATCAACCAAACTGCTCTGCCCTGGATGGTGTTAAGCTTCTTTTGAGTGTTGTTGTGGCTGCATCCATCTAGGCAAGTAGTCACTATTCATTCACATCACACTTCAGTCTTGTAGATGGTGCTGGTGCTTTGAGTAGTCAGGAGTTGAACCAGTTGTGGCAAAGGCAGAGTACCAAGCCTCTGACCTGCTCTTGTAGTCACAGAGTTGATGTGGCTGGTTCAATTCAGCTTCTGGTCAATGGTGACTCCAGGATATTGATGGTGGTGCCATTGAAGGTCAAGGGGAGATGGCTAGGCTTTCGCTTGTTTGAAACAGTCATGACTTAGCATTTAGGATTTATAAATGTTACCAGCCACTTGTCAGCACAGGTTCTATTGTAGGCTGAAATTATCAGAGGAGGTGTCAATAGAACTGCACACTGGAATCATCAGTGCAACAGTCCCGCTCTGTAAAGCACATACTGTATAATCGCACTATAAAAAAGATAGAATTTCCCATTTTGACATGACAACGTCGTTTAGTGTTTATGTAGTTTTCTGTTTATGCTGTTTTCCAAAGTTTCTTTGAAGTTCCAGCAGACAAGTGGGATATCCCAGAGGAAATTCACCCCCTTAACATTCATACTGTAGTTATTAAATGTTCCAGCAATCCAGGAAGCCGAAAGAGTACAGATTTTTTAGAAACGACAAAGCATAATTAAACATTTTTTTAATGAAAGGACTGAGTTCACAACTTGGGTTAAGTATCTGGTTTTGTAATGCAATGGAGATGAAATATTGTTTTGATTATATTGAAGAGTGGAAGAATAACTTTATGTTCAAACATATCATAGTGGGAAGATTTCCTCTGGTTGTTTTCTCTAGCGATTTAGCCAAACATAGAACATCTTTCTGTGTTTAGCACGCCACCAATACATAGCAACCAATTTTCTCTGGTTGTGGCATTTTTGATCAAAACTAAACTAATGTTGAAATAAAAACTCAAAATGCTGGAAACACTCAGCAGGTCAGGCCATATCTGTGTAGAGAGGAAGATAGGGTTAACGTTTCCGGCCTCTGTCCCTTCGTCAGAACCCTGTTGCAGTTGGTGCATTGCAGGCTCCACAGCCTGTGACTGTCCTTGTCAGTAATTTTGCAGTAAAAAATAGAAAGACTTGCATTTCTATAGCGCCTTTCACGATCACCGGACATCCCAAAATGCTTTACAGCCACTGAAGTACTTTTTTTGAAGTGTAGTCACGGTTGTAATGTAGGAAACGCGGTAGCCAATTTGCGCACAGCAAGCTCCCACAAACAGCAATGTGATAATGACCAGATAATCTGTTTTAGTGAAATAAAAACAGAAAATGCTGGAGATACTCAGGTCAGGCAGCATCTGTGAAGAGAGAAACAGAGTTAACGTTTCAGGCTGATGGTCTTTCGTCAGGTCATCAAAAGGTCATCGACCTGAAACGTTAACTCTGTTTCTCTCTCCACAGATGCTGCCTGACCTGCTGAGTATCTCCAGCATTTTCTGTTTTTATTTCAGATTTCCAGTATCCGCAGTATTTTCTTTTTGTATATCTATTTTAGTGAGGTTGATTGAGGGATAAATATTGGCCAGGACACCGGGGGTTAACTCCCCTGCTCTTCTTTGAAATAGTGCCATAGGATCTTTTATGTCCACCTGAGAGAGCAGACGGGGCCTCGGTTTAACGTCTCATCCGAAAGACGGCACCTCTGACAGTGCAGCACTCCCTCAGCACTGCACTGGAGGGTCAGCCTAGATTTTTTTTTTTGTGCTCAAGTCTCTGGAGTGGGACTTGAACCCACAACCTTCTGACTCAGAGGTAAGGGTGCTACCAACTGAGCCACTAGCTGACACTCAAGATCACCCAACTTTCAGTGTGAGCCTATTTTAATGTTTCTTTGCTTCGTTCGAAGTGTTGTTGAGAGATGAGGTAGAGTTCAGCACTGTCGTTGGTGCTGTTCTAACTGACAGTGGAGATAGCAGAGTTGCTGAGGAATCCAAATTAGATTTTTGGCAGTGAGAAAACAGCCTGATTTTGTGAAAATGGGTAAAACTCATTGATGATCTGTCTCAGCCTCAAAACCATCCACAATTTATAATTATCCATACCTACATAATATCTGCAATCTTTTCTCTCTCAACATTAAAAAGAAAAAAAGTCAAACATAATCCACTGCTTTGAGCTCCCGATGTGGATATCTGAGTTTGATGCACCATCATGGCATTCTGATTTGTCTTCTGCCAGAACAAATAACTATGTTCAAATCTACAATATGCTCATACTTCTTATTTATTATTGCCTGAGCAAATGGAATATTCCATGACCTAACACTGGCATCTTTCAAATTAGGCACAGCTGTTCAATACCGTGATCATAATCTACAAAGGTGGGAAGCATATCTGCAAGGCCTACCCTTAAACATTGGCAGTGCCTCTGCAGTCAACGTTGCATGAATAGCAGCTTGTGCAGAAATCCTTTGGAGCTGAATGCCCCAACCTTTCTAGTATTGTAGAAGTATTTTTCTTTCATTAAATGCCGGGGGACTTGATATCAGTCGAGTCTAATAACAATATTAACGTAGGAACTGAGTTTGAACTTGGGGTTCCATAGCTGAGCGAGTTGATGTGGTTGATGTCATTTGTTTTCCAAGAGATGCTCCTTGGCCTTTGCTTAGGTTTGACGGGAAGCTGAATCGAACTTGTTGAGGACCACAGTAACTCTTCTGACTGAACCCGAGAAGGAAGCAGTACATGAAGCCACACTTCGTGGGTCTATAAGATACATTTTAATTTCAAATGCAGCAGTTACGTGAGCATTTAAGAGCACGTTCCCTACACTAACTGTCACTCTGGCTTGCTCTGGTCCACGCTTCTCAGTCTGTGCTTCCTCCCACTCTGTGGTACAGCCTTTTTACTTGGCTGCGCTTCACTCTGGAGCTTCACAAAGTTTTAATGTGCTGCCTGAATTGGCTTAAAAGGTATCTTATTTTCTAGAAGTAGACAATAAGTGATCAGACAGAAGTGATCAGACGGAAGTGATCATTTATACCTGGGGAGGAAGAGTTCTGCAGCAGCTCCTTCCAACTTACAGGTACAACACATAAGCACTGGGTCCATGTCGACCAATAGA
This sequence comes from Squalus acanthias, assembly GCA_030390025.1. NCBI lineage: Eukaryota > Metazoa > Chordata > Chondrichthyes > Squaliformes > Squalidae > Squalus > Squalus acanthias. The sequence continues at coordinate 12,573,412 of CM059447.1, read as the reverse complement.
CTGACAACGAGCAGAGCCACCTGAGCAAGGTGATGACTGGAGTTGTGTTCTCGGGTCAGAACGTAGAACTTGTACTGAAAATGTAAAGGGGGAGGGTAGGAGAATTTTTTCCGTGTTATTGAAATATGGGTTACTGTGGCTGGTGAAGCTGTGTAACCACAACATTTAAGAGGGAATTCGATAACATTTGAAGAAAAATGAAAGGGTCTGGGATTAGATTAGACAACTCTCCATTAGAGCGAGGGTCAGCACAGGCAGAATTGCCTTTCTTCTACGCTGAAATTTCTCTGATTTTCAGTTTTTCACCATTGTAACTTTACAAGTTTCGCAGTGGCTGACCAAATTACAGACGGTCGCATTGTCCACAGATGTAAGATGCAGCTGACCATATCTCGGCTGACAGATGGGAGTGAAATTTTTTCTGAGTCCCATCTACAGGTGGGCTCATTAGACCTGCTCTTCAAGTGATGCTTTCCAGATGTCAGCGCTTATTGCTCACCTGCAGTGCCGGCTCTTGTGAGTGGAGTGTCTTGCTGCCCCAAACACAGTGTGAGGCCCAGAGCAGCAGAACTCAACAGTAGGAAGGCGCAGCAGAGAAAATGTCACTGTTGCCAATTTGCCTGTTTGAATGTTCTGGAGAATGAGTGGCAAATGAAGCTGAATTTGGGGAATTAAAAAGTCTGCTGGAGCGGTGGAGTAAGTGGGAACTCTTAGCGAACAACTGGGGTAAAAGGCTCCACAAAAGCGGAACGAGGGATATCTTACAATTACGTGGTGTTCAGCAAGTTGAGGGTTGATAGGGGAAAGAATGTTTTCCTTTTTCTGAACTCATTGACAGAATTGTGCTTGCTAAGATTAGGTAATACAGAGGACAGATCAAACACGCTGTATCAATAACATCAGTCCCTCCCCCTCTTCTTCCCTTCTATCTCTCTCTCTCTCTCTCTGCCTTTTACATATGTAATAGCATTTCCATCTCCATACACTTGCCTTGTGCCTGTTTAAAAATTAAATCTATAGCGAGAGTTAATAAGGGCATTGACCAAAAGCATTGGACAAATGCCAGAGATAATGTTTTGTCGAAAAAATACTTTAAATCAGTAGTTTGCCAATGCTGCATTGTTAAGTGCTAACCACCAGCCAGAAATAACAGAATGCTTAAAATATAACAGCCAAATTTAGCCGAGTGCTTTATCAACTAATATAGCAGCAGGCCGGCATTTAATAACTCAATTTAATTGACATGACTATCTGATAACTCCCCAATGTTGGGAGGGGAGGGTTGATAGCTTCCAGCAGTCACAGTTTATTTTCTAATTTGTAAAAATAATTTTGTTTAAGTGTACTTTATTACTGTACAACTTTGTTACTGGTTATTAAAATGGCATGGAGAAGTTTCATTTGATGTTTTGCAGCAGTTTGCTTACTGTCCATCCTGTGAATCAGAAAATAAATTATTTTAGAAAAATCTGTCAGTGGTGGAAAGGGTTAACATAAATGCTTAGTACGGTATTCTCTTGGTAAAGTATTTTTAGTCAATTATTCTCAGTACATTATTCCCTTGGTACAGTATTCTCCCACAAACCCCTGATGGTTTCCGTCTAGTAATTCCTATGTTCTTTTCTCCACTACCAACTGTTCCTTAAACTGCTCTCCCATGCCCTCTTCATCCTAATCTCTAACAACAAGTGCAAGAAGCTCATGCACTTTTTTTAATCAACAAAATATACTATCCGTTCAACTGTCCTCCCCTCTTCCCCTTGCCCACCCAGCCAAACTCTTTTCCGCCTCCCCTCCCAAACACACAGCTGTTGCCCTAGCCCTGAAGCCCTCGCTCTCGAGTTTCTCTCCCACCGCCCCCCATGCCTTATCTGAGCTCAACTCATCTATGAGACCCACCTCCTGCTCCCGTGACCCCATTCCCACAAAATTACTGACCACTTGGCTCCCAAGCTAGCTGACATTGTAAATTATTCCCTCTCCCTTTCAAAGCTACTGTCATCAGCCTCTCCTCAAACAAACCCCAGGCTCAACTCATCTGTCGACAAGCAACCACCCCTTCTCCAATCTCCTTTTCCTCTCTCATGTTTCTGAACATTTTGTTACCTCTCAAATCCATGCCCATCTTGCCCGCAACTGCCGGTTTGAATCACTCCCAATTAAGTATCTGTCTCCTGTCACAGCACCATAACAGCCCTAACCAAAGTCACCAATGACATGCCCTATGACTGTGGTGCACTATCGCTCCTCATCCTCCTTGACCTCTCTGCAGCCATTGACACGGTTGACCACACCACCCTCCTCCAACGTCTCTCCTACATTTCCCAGCAGAGTGAGACTGCCCTCACTTGGTTTCACTCTTACCTATCCAATCAGAACCAGACCATCTCCAGCAATGACTTCTCTTCCTGTCCCCGCATTGTTACCTCTGGAGTTCCCCAAAAAGTCTATCCTTCGCCCCTTCCTCTTCCTCATTTACATGCTGCCCCTTGGCGACATCATCCACAGATGTGGGATCATCTCCCACATGTATGCTGACGAGACCCAGCTCTACCTCTCCACCACTTTCCTTGACCTCTGTGCTGTCAGACTGCTAGTCTGATATCTTGGATGAGCTGCAATTTCCTCCTGCTAAATGCTGGGAAGACCGAAGCTATCGGCTCTTTGGTCCCCACCACAAACCCTTGCAGGTGACTCCATCTCTATCTTGTGTATCCTACTTCTCTGAGCTTTTTAATAGTCAGCACTAAACAGCTTGCAGGAAGGGCACTGTGTAAATGGAGCAGTATTTGGTCCAGTATTGGATTCTTCAGTACCATTATTGAGTTCTACCTTTTCAAGATTGTTGTAATTCAGTTCAAACTGGACATAGAAATTCCATGGAGAATGGAAGTGCCTACTTCAGAAGCCTGGGTTAATGTTTCAGAGGAGAATTGATAACAATGAGCCAGAATACTGTTGTTCCACTTAAATTCAAAGCATTGCAGTGTCAGCAAACATTGTGTGATACTTCCTTGTCAAGCAATCGACCGTAAATGTTCATTCAGTTTGACGTAGAACGAATTGTGCGGAGCTGTACTGCAGCTCGTCTTTGTGGCAGACATCGTCCAGAGATTGAAAGTGTCACTTGGCTTCATAGCCATCATGCATTGGTCACCCACATAGGCTCTGTGTCCATTTCTAATCAAATAAATCAGTATTATGCTCTGAACTGGGTTAAATCCAGGCCAAATAAACGAGGTGAACATCTCCACTTGCTGACGGCTGAGGAGCTTAAGTGAATTGAGTCTGAGTAGGTCTCGATGGATACAAATCTTCAACACAAAATTGCCTTTGACACTTCAACCTAAGAGCTGAGATGTCGACCTAGAAAACTAGCAAAAGCTGATCAACGACTTTGAAAAAGACACAGTCCCCAAAATTGTAACTTAAGCTGTAGGATAATCCAACATTACTATACTCGTATTGGAGGAGAAAAAACATGGGCGCATGAAAGGTGGATGGAAGATACAAGTTTGAAAGGGACAAGTTATTTTTATAAAGGGGTCAGGTGGCATATACCCCAGAAAATAGTTGAATTTTGACAGTTCATGAATTGCATTTTTTACTATTTTTATTTTTATTTTTGTTAATGTATTCATTTGTGGGACGTGGGCATTGCTGGCAAGGCCAGCATTTATTGACCATCCCTAATTGCCCTTGAGAAGGTGGTGGTGAGCCGCCGCCTTGAACCGCTGCAGTCCGTGTGGTGAAGGTACTCCCACAGTGCTGTTAGGGAGGGAGTTCCAGGATTTTGACCCAGGGACGATGAAGGAACGACGATATATTTCCAAGTCAGGATGGTGTGTGACTCGGAGGGGAACTTGGAGGGGGTGGTGTTCCCATGCACCTGCTGCCCTTGACCTTCTAGGTGGTAGAGGTCGCAGACTTGGGAGGTGTTGTTGAAGCAGCCTTGGCGAGTTGCTGCAGTGCATCTTGATGGTACACACTGCAGCCAATGTTTTGAAATCTACAATAAACATGGGCATTGCAAATTGTATTCATTTATAAAGGGACATTTGCTAAATTTTATTAAACTATTTTATTGCCATTTGGGAATCAATTATGGCCCAGAAATTGGCCTCTCCGGCTTGCCGCGGGGGTAAGGATCGCGCGTGATCTTACCTACCACGCCTGCCGTTCTGTTTCTGGCCCACACGAACTTCGGGTCCCGGGCCTCTCCCTGGTGCCGGCACGCAGTGTGTGCGTGTCCCAGAGGCGCAGTTAGTTCGATGCGACCTCTGGGATCACGTGGGCAATGGAGAGCCAATGGCAGCACACTATCTTTCATTCATAGTTTTGACAGGAGAGCTATCAAAACTATGAATACAAATTGCCTCCAAAAGAACAGCTAAACCTCAATTAAATAAAAAAAAAACCCATCACATTAATGAAATAACACGGTGGCATAGTGGTTAGCACTGGTGCCTCACAGCGCCAGAGACCCGGGTTCGAATCTGACCTCGGGTGACTGTCTGTGTGGAGTTTGCACATTCTCCCCGTGTCTGCGTGGGTTTCCTCCGGGTGCTCCGGTTTCCTCCCACTGTCCAAAAATGTGCGGGTTAGGTTGATTTGGCTATGATAAATTGACCCTTAGTGTTAGGGGGGGATTAAATATGTGGGGTTATGGGGATAGGATGGGATATGTTAGGGGGAATTAAATACGTGGGGTTACGGGGGTAGGGTGGGATATGTTAGGGGGAATTAAATACGTGGGGTTACGGGGGTAGGGTGGGATATGTGTACTGTGGGGATTAAAGCAGGGACAGGGTACTGGATTTGGATGATCAGCCATGATCGTATTGAATGGTGGAGCAGGCTCGACGGGCCGAATGGCCTACTCCTGCTCCTAGATTCTATGTTTCTATAAATAAATTAACCACTTTAAACAAAAATTTAAATTTTTGAAAAAATTTAAATTCTTTTTAAAAGTTATAAAAATCAACTTACCTTTCTTTAAAGTCTCTAAAAAAGATAAACCTTACGCCTCCTTTTTTCATGTGTAAAATCTTCCATACTTACCCTCGAGTTCAAACCTGAAAAAAAACCTAAGTGTGCTGCATGCGCACAGCCTGTAGTCCGCACACGGTTCACTTAGGAACCGCCCCCTTCGCAATATCGGAAGTGCCGGTTTCCCGCGCATGCAGGAAACCGGCACTTCGGGACCAAATACGGGTGAGTACACAGTGCGTACTCTCCCGTATTCGGCCGAATTTCTGGGCCTATATTTCTTTATATTCAGATAGTTCTATGGGGCACAGGTTTAAACTAGTGAAAGGTAATGGTAGGAATGAGATCAGAAAATTCAAAGATTGTTCGAAGAATGGAATAAACTTCCAGATCGAGTGGAGGCAAAAACTCTGGAATTATTTAAGAAGGAATTAGATGCTACGGGTTGGGGATGGTAGGATCTCTCTCAATGATTGAATTAAGATGGCCTGAATGGCACCTTCATCTTTTAAATTCTGGCCTGTTGCGCATCCCTGATGTAAATCGCTCCACCATTGGCAGCCGATCCTTGAACTGCCGAGGCGTTAAGCTCTGGAATTTCCACCCTAAATCTCTCCGCCTCGCTACCTCTCTTTCCTTCTTTAAGACACTCATTAAAATCTACCTCTTTGACCAAGCTTTTGGTCACCTGCCCTAATTTCTCCTTATGTGGCTCGGTGTCAAATTTTGTTTGCTTATGCTCTTCTGAAGCGCCTTGGGATGTTTTACTATGTTAAAGGCGCTATATAAATTCAAGTTGTTGTTGTGAATTATATACCTTACTGTTTCTTGGGACAGCTTCTGGTATTTTAACATACATTTTCATTGCATAATAGTCTTGTGTTGTCTGGTTTAAATGTATGGGGTGGTATCATACTGTGTGATATCAGCACGTGAGTGTGTTCTTTTCTCATTAAACTGTTTATTTAAAACTGATTAATGCCTTTGTTAAAATAGCTTGCAGAGGACTAGGGTTCCCAATCAGATTGTTAGAAAATGTGATTATTTGCCTGCTCTGTTGCAGCTTAATTTTCCAACCTCCCCACCCACTCCCTACAGTTATGAAGGGATTCTTATCTGCATGATACTTCAATAATACATTGTTCCTCTTCTCAGTTGCAGTACTGAACTTGGGCAAGGTGTGTGAATTGCAATCTCAATGAAGAGTAGCCAAAACTGTTCATATCAAGAGCAGGTTAGTTTGCAGAGGCCTGTGCCATCTTCAAAGCCCATGCCTGCAATTGCAGCTGTGCTCTTCCACACCTGTTCCTCTGCTGGTTCTGGGCAAGTCCCCTGCTCAAAAGTTCAAGTGTGCACAGATGCCTGTGCTACCCAACATTTGAGCACACTTGGGCCAAAACGAACTCGTTTACATTGCACTTTTGTTTCATGAGCCACTCGCAGAGCAAAGGAAGCAGCTCAGAGGAAGTGCTTCTCGTGAGATGAACCAGCATGAACAGATTGAAGCCAATTTGCCTCATCTCAGTTGGCTTGTCTCTCAGAGGAAATACACTGGCATAAATTATGGACAGCTCTCCAACCTAGTTGTTTCTTTAAGTGAGAAGTCGCACAACACCAGGTTATAGTCCAACAGATTTATTTAATTTTACAAGCTTTCGGAGCTGTTGCTCCTTCCTCGGGTAAGTTAACAGTGAGAGAATCTCCCAGAATTCACAATTTAAACACAGACAAAATCTATTCAAATATTTCCCTACATCAAAGACACACTAAGAGCACAGCCAAGACAATGAGATGTGTCCCAGGGGGTCCAACGTGTCAAACCACCTGCTGGCTGCATATCCTGTCAATTTGTGTTGGTTTCTTGTGTTAGTCTTTTTAAAAAAAAACACCTGGGAAGACCGGCCATGATGTCAAGTCACGTTCTGTATCGTGACATGAACCCGATATCGCGATTGAGGCCATCCTCATGAGTGCGGAACTTGGCTATCAGTTTCTGCTCTATGATTTTGCGCTGTCGTGTATCCCGAAGGCCGCCTTGGAGGACGCTTACCCGCAGATCCGAGGCTGAATGCCCCTGGCTGCTGAAGTGTTCCCCGACTGGGAGGCAACCCTCCTGCCTGGCGATTGTTGCGCGGTGTCCGTTCATACGTTGTCTCAGTGTCTGCATGGTCTCGCCGATGTACCATGCTCTGGAGCATCCTTTACTGCAACCTATCAGGTAGACAACGTTGGCCGAGTCACATGAGTATGTACCGTGTACCTGGTGGGTAGTGTCCTCACGTGTGATGATGGTATCTGTGTCCATGATTTGGCATGTCTTGCAGAGGTTGCCGTGGCAGGGTTGTGTGGTGTCTTGGTTGCTGTTCTCCTGAAAGATGGGTAATCTGCTGCGAACGATGGTACTTTTGAGGTTAGGCGGCTGCTTGAAGGCGAGTAGTGGAGGCGTGGGGATGGCCTTAGCAAGGTGTTCGTCGTCATCGATGACATGTTGAAGGCTGCGAAGAACATGGCGTAGTTTTTCCGCTCCGGGGAAGTACTGGACGACGTAGGGTACTCTGTTGGTTGTGTCCCGTGTTCGTCTTCTGAGGAGGTCTATGCGGTTTTTCGCTGTGGCCCGTCGGAACTGTCGATCGACGAGCATCATTTCTTTAAGTGGAACTGGCTTTAACCTTGGAAATTCTGTGAAGAAAAGACAGAACAAAAATAGATGACAAAGTGTTCTGTTTTGTCACAATGAAGCATACTGGGGGTGACATTAGTTGGTTAGGTTTCAGGAATCCTTGAATGTTATGCCGTGCTTGTGTGCTATATTATGGCTCTTTGTTGGGATACAGTTTCTTTTCCTGGCTCTTCAGCTTTGACCAGTTGACCACCCCATATCGGCTACTCCAAGATAAAGTTACAGCTTTCAAACACTTTCACCCACCTTTGTTCTAAATATTTCTATTTCTATTTGATTTCACCCCTCCACCTTCACCATTCTGTGGCTCAGAGAGTGAGTGGCGGCCTGACATGAGTCCCTTGAGTCAACACCCTGCTACTGGGGGTCGTCTTGGGTAGCCTGTTCTCTTCAGTTTTTTTAGGGACGTAGCAAGCTTTCATTTCCTCTTCCCCTAACTCCGCAGTAGGACTGGGGAGCTCCTCTGGGGAACCACTCATACAGCACTTAATCTTCTCATTCCATGACATAGCATGCTGATAGCCAACGTTATGCAGCAATGTATCAGTGATTCTGTTTATGCTCGCACATGCTATTGAGTAGTTGTTGATTATCATTTGGAATGAATATCTTCATATGAAAGGCTCTTTGTGACATAAGTATTGAAGCATTACAGCTGTCTGGGTTACTACTTGCTGTATGTTATATCGCGGATTGCAAAGAAGTCACTATGCTTAAAAAAAAATCTAATTATTAAAATGCTCTAATACCTATCTCCTGGGAAATAATTAAGTCACTGTTTAATAATAAGCAATGTGAAAGAATACTTAAGTATAAGCTTCACTCCGCCAAATATTAATTAAATGCCATCTTAAGCATGCATCACTACATTTGAATGAATTATTTAGTGAGACAACTCTAAGGATAATTAATAATCTGGTGTGGTATATGTGATTAAAAACATATTACCAGCCTACCATTTAATGAAAGCATCCCATAGCGACAGTATTGTTCACGTATTATTTACCGAAAGCTTTCAGAAGCCGATCTGAATAATTTTGATTTATAAAATTTAAATTCTAGCAATGCATTTTTAAAATTCATTAGTAAGACTCATCAAACAATTGGCCTGGCCAACAGCTGCCATAGCAGAAGGAAGTTAAATAGACACCAGGCTTGGTCCTTCTCTGGCGTGAATCACAGCCTGATCTTGGGGCAGAGATTGGTCCACTAATAAAACACATCCTTTTGTGCATTGCAGTATATTGTGAAGATAGTTAAGTGACCTAGAAATTTGTAAATGCAGGGTAGATGCAGAGAAGATGTTTCCCCTCGTGGGGGAATCTAGAACTAGGGGGCATAATTTCAGAATAAGGGGGCACCCATTTAAATCGGAAATGAGGAGGAATTTCTTCTCTCCGAGGGTCGTGTATCTTTGGAATTCTCTTCCCCAGAGAGCTGTGGAGGCTGGGTCATTGAATATATTTAAGGTGGAGATAGACAGATTTTTGAAAGGTAAGGGAGTCAAGGGTTATGGGAAGCGGGCAGGGAAGTGGCGTTGAGGCCAAGATCAGATCAGCCATGATCTTATTGAATGGCAGAGCAGGCTCAAGGGGCCAAATGACCTACTCCTGCTCCTATGTCTTATAAATTGCTTTTTATGGTAACAGCAGTAAAGTAGCAATTAATTTTTCTGAGAGAGCTACACTGCCGGTTGATAGTTATTGGAAACTGTAATTTGAATATTATTCTCCAGGTTTGGACCTTCGAAGTCTTAAGCACATAAGAATGTAGACACGTGAAAGGTTGTTAAGCTCGTCTGGCTGGCCCTGTCTTCTTTGAGATCTGATCACTGATCATTTTTCATCTATTTCCTACCGTACCTACTGAATTAGAAAAGCAATTTCCTTTTCATTACTTGGAGTGAGGCAGAATTTTCTGTGCTAAGTATCAGTCTAGTCCAGAATTTAATAAATCCAGACCTGGAATTGCACCTTAAAAGTTTGAATTACCGTTCTGAAGTCATTCAAATATGCCTTGCTTCGCAGTGGCCCAGATCTTGCTGGAGTGGGCATCTTGCGGCGTGCGCTGTTAGTTAGACTTTTTCCTTCACCCTTCAGGTCAAAATGTTTTTGTCCTGTAACTTGCTGGGAGTGCAAGCTGATAATGGCAGGGCGAGGTCAACCAGGCATCTGGGACCTTAGTGAACGATGGGACCAACAGTCTAATCTCCTTAATGAATGAGTTTTTAAGGATTGAGAAAGAAACAGAGGAATGACGGAGAAGGAGGGTGAATTAGAGTGGGTGAATTAGAGTGAAATCAGGTACAGAAAGAAGTCAAGAGAGGGAAAGAAAGATAGGATTAAGAGAGACAGCAAAAGAGACAGAAAGGAATAGTAAGAAAAAAAAATATTGAAATTTTAAGTTTCAAAAATCTCTACGAAGAATTTACTACATGCAGGAATGAGACTCAACAGTTTATATTGTTCCCTTTCTTGGCCGGAGAAGTTGATTGACATTACATTAACAATTATCGTTAAAAGTGGACTTAATGCTGGTAAGTATGAGCCCTAAATCGCTGTAAACAAGTTTAATGGGGAATTAATGTGTAAATCCAGCAAGTTCTTAAAAATAAACAGGGAGGTTGAGGGTGAGCTGCTATTTTTGCAAGACTAACGGGGGAATGGCGTAAATTGTCCAGCAACTTGTAGCGATTTACAATTCGTGAGGTATCGCTTCCTCGCCACAAGTTACTGGACGATTTACACATTAATAATGGTGAACGCCATTAAACTCACCATTATTTTCTGAGCAAAATTTGGACTAATTTTCCGGCCTCGTGACGAGCTGCTGTTTTAAGTTCTCTCTTCCTCTTAAGTTGATTAATTTATGGAAGAGGCCACTGCTGCCGGAAAAGATGCATTGACTTCATTGGAGACAGTCTTGGCAACTGATCTGAAGCCACGTGACCCTGACAAAAGCACTCCACTGGCTGATTTTCCTTCCCAATTAAGTTAAATTTAGTTTTCATACATGAGATTTTTAAATAGTGTTTTGGGAATCACATCCCGTCATTGGTTATGGTAAAGAAAAAGAAAGCATTTATATCGTGCCTTTCACGTTCTCAGGACATCTCAAAGAGCTTCATAACCAGTGAATTACTTTCAGAATGAATTCACTGCTGTATAAGGTCCCGCAGACAGCAAATTCAGTAAATGACCAGTTCATTTGTTTTGCTGATATTGGTTGAGAGGTAAATATTGACCAGGATAGTAGAGGAACTTTGAGTAGTGCTATGGGATCTTTTACATCCAACTGAACAGGCAGACAGAGCCTTGGTTTAACATCTTATCCAAACAGTGCCTTTGACAAAGCTGCACTCTCGCAGTACTGCACTGAATAAGTCAAATTCTTGCATGGGATACTGGGATTTCAGTGACATTTTGGGCATTGAATTCTACAGTTCTGACCCTTTTTTGGTGTAAAACATAAGTCAGTGACCTTTATATTTCATACTTGGATTCTGCAGGGCCCAGCTTTTCGGTTCTACATAAGAACATAAGAAATAGGAGCAGGAATAGGCCACTTGGCCCATCGAGCCTACTCCGCCATTCAATAAGATCATGACTGATCTTGGGCTCAAAGCCACTTCCCTGCCCGCTCCCCATAACCCTTCACTCCCTTATCTTGCAAAAATCTGTCTATCTCCAACTTGGGGCAAGGTATTGACTTGGATAGAGAACTGGTTGGCAGACAGAAAGCAAAGAGTTGCAATAAACGGGTCTTTTTCCGAGTGGCAGGCAGTGACTGGTGGGGTACCGCAGGGATCGGTCCTTGGACCCCAGCTATTCATAATATATATTAATGATCTCGACAAGGGAACTAGATGTAATATCTCCAAGTTTGCAGACGACACAAAACTGGGTGGGTGTGTGTGCTGCGAGGAGCATGCCGAGAAACTCCAGGATGATTTGGACAGGTTGGGTGATTGGGCAGAAGCGTGGCAGATGCAATATAACGTGGATAAATGCGAGGTTATCCACTTTGGTGTCAAAAACAGAAAGGCAGATTATTATCTGAATGGCAATAGATTGGGAGAAGGGGATGTGCAACGAGAGCTGGGTGTCCTTGTGCACCAGTCGCTGAAGGTAAGCATGCGGGTGCAGCAGGCAGTTAAGAAGGCAAATGGTATGTTGGCCTTCATAGCGAGAGGGTTTGAGTACAGGAACAAGGATGTCTTGCTGCAGTTGTACAGGGCCTTGGTGAGACCACATCTTGAGTATTGTGTGCAGTTTTGGTCGCCTTATCTGAGGAATGATGTTCTTGCCATGGAAGGAGTTCAGCGAAGATTCACAAGGCTGATACCTGGGATGGCAGGAATGACGTATGAAGAGAGATTGGGTCGATTGGGCTTATACTCGCTGGAGTTTAGAAGAATGAGAGGGGATCTCATTGAAACTTATAAAATTCTGACAGGACAGGACAAACTAGATGCAGGAAGGATGTTCCCGATGGTTGGGGAGTCCAGAACCAGGGGTCACAGTCTAAGGATAAAGGGGTAAGCCATTTAGGACAGAAATGAGGAGGAATTTCTTCACCCAGAGAGTGGTGAACCTGTGGAATTCTCTACCACAGAAGGCAGCAGAGGCCAATTCATTAAATAGATTCAAGAAGGAGTTGGATATATTTCTTAAGGCTAAAGGGATCAAGGGATATGGGGAGAAAGCAGGGACAGGGTACTGAATTTGGATGATCAGCCATGATCGCATTGAATGGCGGAGCAGGCTAGAGGGGCCGAATGGCCTACTCCTGCTCCTATCTTCTATGATTCTATGATTTAATGACCCAGGCTCCACAGCTCTCTGCGGCAGAGAATTCCACAGATTTACGACCCTCTGAGAGAAGAAATTCCTCCTCATCTCAGTTCTAAAAGGGCGACCCTTTATTCTAAAACTATGCCCCCCGAGTTCTAGATTTCCCCACAATCGCATTCACTGCATTGATTGCTGTAATAATTTCAGAAACTGGGATCATTTTCCTCCAAGGTGTTTTTAATTAGAACACATTAACCACCCTTTGTACTTCAGTAATCCAAAACTGGGAATCACCCTTTCCACTGCCTCTGTCCTTTTCAAATTATGGTGATCCCAACTGGACACGTTACATGCTGTCACAGGGAGTATGAGTGTTACTTTCTTGAACCAGAACAGCAATAGAACTTCTGAAACACTCTTGACAATTTTTAGCCATTGCTATCCAACATTTGGATGCTTTTTAAATTTGGCCAAGTTCGGTGAAATTCAGATTTATACTGACCCGCCAGTTACAATTGAGACTATCTTCCGTCTCTCTTGCTTCCTGTTTGGTTTCCATAAACAGAGCCACATCTCCATGAATCTGAAACTTACAATCTAATGCATGCTGTGAATAATAACAGTGTGCCAAAGTCGAGCAGTTATCCTTATCTTGTGGTCCTTCATACTGAGATTGCAAAAGCTGCTCACAATGCACTCCTGTCCACTCCGAGAGGCAGAAAACACATGGGGCCGTATTTTCCGATCGGAGGCTTCCCGCGTGCGGAGGCCTCCGATCTGGAAAAAATCTATGCACTTACCTGAGGGCTCCCGAGGTACGTATAGTTCTGATGCTGGGCCTCTCCAACTCCAAGTCCACAGGGCCCACGTATCCCAGAGGCGTATGCGGTCCACAAGCGTCCCTGGGATCACGTGGGCAATGGGGAGCCAATCAAAGAAGGGAATCTCCCTTCATACACTTGACAGAGAGACCTGTCAAATATATGAATGGAGATCACCCCAAAAACACTTCAAAACATTAAATAAATTTTTTTTTAAATCACATTTTTAAAATTGTTGAAATTAGTTGAACAAAAATTTAATTTTTTGAAAAAAATAATTAAAGTTTTTTACAGGGCTAAATATAAACGTACCTTTTTTTAAAAGTATTTTTAAATGATAAATGACTGAAAAAAAATTTTGAACTTTTTTTTCAACTCTTATCCTGGTAAAAGCAGGCCTTATGCATGCTTTTACCAGGCGTAAGAATTCTAAGGGTTTTCTGCGGGCGGAGGTTCTGCAGAAAGCGGAACTATCCACCCGCAGAGGCCCTTCTCCAGGGCAGGCGTCCGATCTGTCAAGAGGATTCTTGACAGATCGGAAATGCCTGTTTTCAGCGCATGCGCTGTGCGTGCCTGAAACCGGCATTTCTGATATCCCTATGGGTGGGTACACACCCGTAGGGATCGGAATATACGGGCCTATAGTTCAGAGTAAAACTAATCATGAAATGTATTTACAAGGATTATAATTACACAGAAGCAAAGGAGTGTAGCTAATAATCAATAATACGGTACTTGATTTGCACAATACTTTAAACTGCCCCACCTTTTTTTTGTTGGAAAAAGCGACATCTTAACATCCTATTCAGAATCTTGAAAAACATAATGGTTGCTTCAGATCCATGGAGCCCATCCCACTATGGCAGCTTCGTGATAGGCAGGCAAACTGGGACATGGGCAACATCAATAGCACCTTTATTCTTCCAAGCAGGTTGTGATACCTCAAATCAAATGGGGTTTTTTTGTACCCACGATGCAGGTTTCTTTTTTACTCACGATGCAGGCAATGTTAGTAATCAGATCAACTGTTCATATAGATTTTAGACTTCTGGTGGGTTTTGACAGCTGCCCTGCATAATCATACAGCTTGGAACAACTCCAAAGTGCCTGGCAGATGTCTACAACCTTTGCACGCATTTAACATTTCAGAGACATGAAGGAATTTCTGATCCAATTAATTTGTGAGTACATGTTGCTCATTTCTCTCAGAAAAAGCGATTGGGCATCGTCCCATGAAATCAGTAGTTGCCCTTTGAGAGATTTATGCTTTGTCTTACTTCCTCCAAAAATACAAAAAGACTCTTTCAAGATTACCGTTAACTGAGGACCATTTTAAATGTCTTTTGCTATCTAAAACTTCTGATGAAATAGATTTTACAAGTCGAAGCTTTGCTTGAGTCACAGCACTTTATGAACAAGATCCTCTTCATTCTGTTATCCTCTGTACTGTTTTCAGCACCAGTATACTTAACCTTAGACATCCATCTGCTTGCTTAATAATGTAGATCACTTTTAATGCATTATTGTCCTCAGAATATTTTGTTTCTCATCTATCTTTGTATCATCAGCAACCTTAGGTATTCAATTAGTTCCCTTATCAAGATAATGGACAGATAACGTGAACTGCCAGGATCCCGCAAACCAATTCCCAGAGTACGCTGCTGGGTCACTGCAGCCCAATTAAATCTGCTCCCATTAATAATTATTGTTTATTTCCTGAAATTGAACCAATTCATTATCTAATTTACATCATCAGCTTTTATTACAGACCTTTCACATTAACCTCGAGTCTCTTATGAGACATGTTGCTAAATGCTTTCTGAATGTCAGCCTGGAAACATCCGCCAGAATACCATCAAGCATTCATTCTGTTAAAGGGTGAAAAATTGTAGTAAATTTGTTAGGAATGATGGTTTTCCATAAATCTGCGTTTACTGGGTTTCCTGCTAATAGATTCCAATATTTTTCTTGCTATAAATGTTTGCGATTCCCAGAATCATGCTTCTGACATTCTTCTCTTAAATTACAGTAACAGCTGTGTTCCAGTCTTCTGGTATCAAACTAGACTCTATGGCCCGGAATTTGCGGTCAGCGGCGAACCAAAGGCGTTCACCGCGGGCCCCGAAGAAAACTGTCCACAGAGATCTCACTTGGGCGGTTGGGTGGGGGTGGGGTATCCACAGCCAGTGTCGGAGCAGTGAATGACTGACCACAACTTAAGGATTTCTGCGTTTCGATGCGCCTGTGCTACATCCTGAAGTTGTGGTCAGTTTCAAAGGGGCAATAACGGCGAACATTGACAGTTTACTGTTATTACCCACTGCAAATTGCGGCCCAATGTGTTGAAAAAATTCTCCACTACAAGACCCTCAATTCTTTCAGTACTCGGAATCTTACAACTGTTAAAGTAATACAGTTTTGTTAAATTATAATTCCATGTTTTCTCTGAATACTAAATTTTCCTCCACTTTTCGTTTAACGGCAAGAAAATGTGCGCAATGTTTTCCTATTGATCATATAATTCAAAATGGCCCCCGTGTTTGTTTCCCCTTCTATTTCGCTTTTCTTTTCATTGTTAAAGGTTCCCACTTGTTCTTTAGTACTTAGTTCAATTTGTTTGTATGTGGCTTTCTCTCAGTATGTTTCCCACTGATCCTCTTTGCAAAAATCTTCGGAAATGTATGTGTTTTTCCTTTGTGTCATTGTAGATCTGGATTCTGTTGGTTTGGTATATATTTTATTTGCACTCTCTCCTTTGTGCTCTTGTTTTGGTTTAATTTCTCCTCCACACTGCAGCACTAAAAGCAGCACTCAGCTCAGTCAACCTTACCGCCGCATACAGGCAGTCAGGTGATGTGTGGGCGGTGAGTTTTGCCTCCGTGTTAGATTTATTATTTTTCCATTCCATTATGTTCTCGAGAGGAATCCAGTGAAATAACTTCTAAAACAATATCATTTCAGGTTCAGGCCAAGAGTTTTATTTTCTAGTTCAATTGCCCACAAGGGAAGTCAATGAAAACATAAAATTGTTGAAATTAATTTGCCCTCGCCTCACCCCTCCAAGACAGAATGAGGCATTAAACACATTTAAATGAATGATAGAAGCATTGTTGTGATTGTTGAGACACAAGTGGTGGCAAAGAATGTGTGTTTGGAGGGTGAATTTATCCCTTACAGGAGATGGGAAGTATAAAAAAGGAAAGAAAGCACTCCTTCATTTGAGTAATGTTAAATCATTTGCAATATCCTATCTCTTAACGAGTATCCCGATTTACATTTTGAATTTTCAGGCCAAAGTTCCACTATTTCGGACATCCTCTTTTAGCAGGAGCTCCTACAGTAACGAGAAGCCCTGTGGGGAATTCTATAGATTGGCAGCCAGCCTGGTCCCAGATACTGATTGTGGTCTGGGAAATGTTAGTGTGGCTGATGTAGAGGGCAAATCTTAACCAGCACTGCCTCTCCCAGCTTGGATGCACTGCCACCTTATCTGTTTGCTATGGAGCCACGCACTCAGAAACTTGCAGCCGATGTGAGGGAAGCACCTGAACATAAGAATTAGGAGCAGGAGTAGGCCCTACGGCCCCTCGAGCCTGCTCCGCCGTTCAATAAGATATTGGCTGATATTCAACCTCAACTCCAACTCCCGATCTCAACGGGGACCGAAAGGTAAAAGCAAATGGGTTTTCATTTAACATAGAGATGGGGGATTTTTACATTCAGTAAAGCACCTTCTGCATTTTCCTTCTGCTTTAAATGAGCATAACTCCTTCTGTTATACACTAGAAGAGAGTTGAACAGAGAGTTTTGAAATAGATATAAGCTTAATTGCAATTAGACTACATTCCATAAATACCTGAACATCACACCAAACTTTTTTTCTTCCAAATTAAATTGCAAGTGGCTCTCTCAAAGCTTAAGCGAGTTTACCCAGCGAGTAGCTGAGCCGTACAGATCGGGAAGGTTCAAGGATCAATCCCCAGTCTGTGCTGAGTTAGCTGATCCTGGGCAACAGTTGGGAGATGTTCTCATTGAAGAAAGTCATCCAGGGTTCCTGCACCTCATCACCATCCAGTGACCCTTGCTGGAAGTGCTTGTATATTGATGTCAAGCGAGGAACAAGTTCAGACTCCACTGTGGTGGCTCACGTAGTGGAATAGCCTACTGGCAGCCGCACTCAAGACTCACAGGCGAATATTGTCTGCTTGCACACAGTTTCAGAAGGTTCCCAGCACCTGTAGAACTGCACCCCAGTGAGGAATTACCATCTGAAGGGAGAAAATTATATATACATATTTAAAGTGTGTGTATGTGTGTTTAAATAGCGGGGATACTGAAATAGAACCGTCACAGAATGTCACTGCATATATTATACGATACAACATTTAAGTATTACCATGGTGGCAGCAGAGTGACTATAGTACTAAAAAGGTTAATCAAAAGTGCAGGGAATTGAACAGAGCCTAATATTTAAAAATAAATATATTGTTTAAAGAAAAACATTCAGCATCTTATCTCTTGTGTGTCAACCACCAGCTGCAATTATGAAATTAATATATTCATTGAGAATATTAAGAATAGCTGCATGTAATTGCATGTCAAAAAGAAAGACAAATTGCTTGAAAAATTCCAGAAACAAATCAAACCCACACATCTGTCTGTTGCCACTGGTGACATGAAGCAAGGCACTGCGGCGTAAGTGGAGACATTGGTTATTTTGAAAAGAAGGGTGGTGCAAAAGTTAAGAACTTACCCCCAAATCTTTTCAGTTGTTGAAACTTTAGGTGAAAAGTTGTCTTTTGATAATGTTGAAAAACTGTACGGTGATGATCATTCAACTTGGAGTTGAGGGGAACTGAACAAATTTAATTCCGAATTATTGTCGACGGTTGCGAATCCAAAACGTAGCGCAGCCGCGTGACGTTTGACTTTGCTTTCTCAAGCTGTGCTGTTTGTGAGGGGTAAGATGGGCAGTTACCATAGAACCGCAATAACTGTGCCATCCTACTGGAAAAGTGAGGTGGTTTGATTTGTCCCACATCATCTTAGTTGCAAGAGCTGGGGTTCGATACAAATGGTAAAAATGTAAAGAAAGGGGATTAGAGTGGTGGAAGAAGATTCATCGGTAACTTTCAAAAGCGGATTGGATATATACTTGAAAAGGAAACATTTGCAGGGCTATGGCGAAAGAGCACTGGCGTTAGATTAGTGGATAGCTATTTCAAAGAGCCGGCACAGGCAGGATGGGCCACATGGCGGCCTCCTGTGCTGTAAGATTCTGTGATTAGTTCACACAGAGAGGGCACATCGTTTAAAACAAAAAAAAAAGCAGTTTTAAGTTGGGTGCAGCCTACATGCAGGGGTAGCTTATTTGTATGTCAGTATGGTATTTTTTATTAAATAGCATAACAGCAAGTTGTGGTGATACAGCGACAAGTGATTCAACGCACTTCGCTACGGACATAGGTTTAAAAAATAAATTGTCGAATGAAGAAAGACCTTTTAATCCATTAAATTGGAACTTCTGCAAATAGTGTACAATCTACCCCATCATGAGTCCATTCAATCTCCTGAAGCAAAGGTCTGGGTAAATATTCCCTGACCCACAAAGATAATCAAGCAACACTCCAGAATGTCGGCCCATCTTCACATTTCCACGATTCAGCTGTGACCTGGTGACCTCCCCCAGGGATTTAAGTGATCTGGGAGGGGAAGGAGTGGGTTAGAAAGTGGGCAGGGTGGCACAGTAGGTTAGCGACTGGCCTTTCATCGCTCAGACCTGGGCTCCAATCCAGTCCAGTAACTCTCCTGTGTAAAATGAGTTTGGCCAATCTCGATTCAATCCACAGCACAAAACTGCTTTCAAATCACAAAATTGCCCCTAATTTGGTACTAATTGTCAGTGTTATTCAAACCAGGATGGTTGGTGTAGGAAATGGGGGGGGGGGGGGGGGGGCGGGGAAAGCCACACTGATACAGTAAGGAGTGCTTCTCTGAGGTTGGGTCTGAGTAGAGGGAGGTTTACTGTCTCAAGTTGTGCTGTACCTGACCTGGGAATGCTTGATGCTGATGTGGATGCCTGAAATAAGAAGTGGGCCGTTCCCCCATGCTAACATCCCACACCTTGATGAGCTCAGAACTAGTGGGCCAGGATGCCATTCAAGTTCTAGGCTCACTGGGTAGTTCGTAGTGCCCATCATGATATCCAAATATGGCCGAATTTCATTGATTAATGCATCTCGTGTGGTTAGCAAAAGACCTTTGATCAATTGCTTTAATCCGGGTTCTGCGTTTGACTTTCTGGCCTGGACTCCCAGAGAAGTTCTTTCCCCATGTTAGCAACAGTCTCTTTTGAACCTGATGGTTTTTTTCTTCTTTCTTTTGTTAACGTTCCTTCCATTCCACCAGCTTTGCTGCTGCCCTCACTGGCCATTGCTGCTGACACTGTTCTCCATACCACCGGTGTCATGAATCTTCCCGCACACCCACCTCCTCACCCCCCCCCCCCCCCCCCGTCAAAACTTGTCGTTAGGCTAACCCTATCCTGACCGTAAAAACCAAAAAGCCTTGCATTTATATCGAGCCTTTCACAACCTCAGGATGTCTCAAAGCACTTTACAGCCAATTAAGTACTTTTGCAGTGTAGTTACTTGTAATGTTGGAAACACGGCAGCCAATTTGCGTTCAGCAAGCTCCCACAAACAGCAATGTAATAATGATCAGATAATCCTGTTTTTTTTGTGATGTTGATTGAGGGGTAAATAATGGCCAGGACACCGGGAATAACTCCCCCGCTCTTCTTGAAATAGTACCCTGGGATCTTTTACGTCCACCTGAGAGAGCAGACGGGGCCTCGGTTTAACGTCTCATCCGAAAGACGGCACCTCCGACAGTGCAGCACTGCCCTGGAGTGTCACCCCTAGATTTTTGTGCCCAAGCCTCTGGAGTGAGGACTTGAACCCACAACCTTCTGACTCCGAGGCGAGAGTGCTACCACTGAGCCACAGCTGACAAATGCCATGCTGATGCTAACTCTATAGTACACGTGTACTTATGGGTGAAAAGGGTAGTGGGAGTGGCAGGAGAATCTTCTCTTCCGTGGAGACCTGCCATTCCATATCCCAAACCCCATCCTAGTGACGTGACTTACAGAACAGTCCGCTTGTGTTCCGGAATGGCTCCATCCACTAATGTGCAAATTGGCATAGATGCTGATAAAGCAACTCAGCCTAGTAAATGTTAGTACATAAAGTATGTTTTATACTGCCTCTCTTCCTGATCCTCATTACAGCATTTTCAGTTTGTTCAGAACACTGGAAGTACTGGACTTGCTGTGAAATGGCAGTTCGTCCTTCTCAAGTAATAACGTTCTGCTGTTATGAATTGATGTTAAACTTGGTAAATCAGGGCGGGCAGAAGCAAATACTGGATGGAAGTCTTGGTTTTTGCTGCAGGGGTAAGTGCATAAAGGAACTTTCGACCACACTGTTTAAAAGATGAAGTGACAAAGTCTGCCTTTTGAATGAAAGTTTTGCACAAGTAATAATTCGTTGCTGCATCATAGAATCATAGAAATTTGCGGCACAGAAGGAGGCCATTCGGCCCATCGTGTCTGTATCAGCCGAAAAGGAGCTATCTAGCCCAATCCCACTTTCCAGCTCTTGGTCCGTAGCCCTGTAGGTTACAACACTTCAGGTGCATATCCAAGTACTTTTTAAATGCGACGAGGGTTTCTGCCTCTACCACCCTTTCAAGCAGTGAGTTCCAGACCCCCCACCACCCTCTGTGTGATAAAAGTTCTCCTCAACTCTCATTTCTGATTTTGGGATTCCATTACATCTCATTAGGGGATTCCCTTCGGATGAAAATGGAATTCTGTTTTGTGATTGGAGGACCGGGCCCACGTGATCCCAGGTATGCTTCCGCACCGCCTGCTTCCCTGGGATCCGTGGGCCATTACGCTGCCCTCCGCCTCGAGGCCTGAGACCGCAAGTTTTCACATCCTTGCGTAATTCTTCCGCAGGTCGGAGGCGTACTCCGGAGGTACACCTCCAACCACAATTTTAGGGAAGAATAAAACCAGAAGGACCATCCGGCATCAATCTAGGCACCAGCTTCGGACACGACAAAGGCACTCCCAGCCCAGTCGACCCTGCAAAGTCCTCCTCATTAACATCAGGGGACTTGTACCAAAATTGGGAGAGCTGTCCCACAGACTAGTCAAGCAACAGCCTGACATCGTCATACTCACAGAACCATACCTTTCAGCCAATGTCCCAGACTCCTCCATTACCATCCCTGGGTATGTCCTGTCCCACCAGCAGGACAGACTCCCCAGAGGTGACACAGTGGTATACAGTCGGGAGGGAATGGCCCTGGGAGTCCTCAACATTGACTCCGGCCCCATGAAGTCTCATGGCTTCAGGTCAAGCACAGGCAAGGAAACCTCCTGCTGATTACCACCTCTCTCAGCTGATGAATCAGTACTCCTCCACGTTGAACACCACTTGGAAGAAGCACTGAGGGTAGCAAGGGCACAAAATATACTCTGGATCAGGGACTTCAATGTCCATCACCAAGATTGCTCCACTACTGGCCAAGGTGGCCAAGTCCTGAATGACATAGCTGCCAGACTGGGTCTGCAGCAGTTGGTGAAAGAAACAAAACGAGGGAAAAATCTACTTGACTCGTCCTCACCAATCTACCTGTCGTAGATGCATCTGTCCATGACAGCATTGGCATCAGTGACCACCGCACAGTAATTGTGGAGATGGAGCCCTGTCTTCACACTGAGGACACATTGTGTTGTGTGACACCACCACCGTGCTAAATGGGATAGATTCAGAACAGATCTCCGCTCCAAACTGGGCATCCATGAGGCGCTGTGGGTCATCATCAGCAGCAGAATTGTATTCCACCACAATCGGTAACCTCATGGCCCGTCATATCCCTCACTCTACCATTACCATCAAGCCAGGGGACCAACCCTGGTTCAATAAGGAGTGTAGAAGAGCATGCCAGGAGCAGCACCAGTCATAGCGAAAAAAAATGAGGTGCCAACCTGGGGAAGCTGCAACACAGGACTACATGCATACTAAAAAGCAGAAGCAGCATGCTATAGACAGAGCGAAACGATCCAACAACCAACGGATCAGATCGAAGCTCTGCAGTCCTGCCACATCCAGTCGTGAATGGTGGTGGACCATTAAACAACTAACGGGAGGAGGAGGCTCCAGGAATATCCCCATCCTCAATGATGGTGGAGCCCAGCACATGAGTGCAAAAGACAAGGCTGAAGTGTTTGCAGCCATCTTCAGCCAGAAGTGCCGAGTGGATGATCCATATCGGCCTCCTCCTGAGGTCCCCACCATCACAGAAGCCAGTCTTCAACCAATTTGATTCACTCCACGTGATATCAAGAAACGGCTCAGCGCTGACAACATCCCGGCTATCGTGCTGAAGACTTGTGCTCCAGAACTAGCCGCGCCTCTAGCCAAGCTGCTCCAGTACAGCTACAACACTGGCATCTCCCCGACAATGTGGAAAACTGCCCAGGTATGTCCTGTCCACAAAAAGCAGGACAAATCCAATCCGGCCACTTACCGCCCCATCAGTCTACTCTTAATCATCATCACAGTGATGGAAGGTGTCGTCGACAGTGCTATCAAGCGGCACTTACTCACCAATAACCTGCTCACTGTTGCCCAGTTTGGGTTCCGCCAGGACCACTCAACTCCAGACCTCATTACAGCCTTGGTCCAAACATGGACAAAAGAGCTGAATTCCACTGGTGAGGTGACAGTGACTGCCCTTGACATCAAGGCAGCATTTGACCGAGTGTGGCATCAAGGAGCCCTAGTAAAACTGAAGTCAATGGAAATCGGGGGGGAAACTCTCCACTGGCTGGAGCCATACCTAGCACAAAGGAAGATGGTTCTGGTGGTTGGATGTCAATCATCACAGCCCCAGGACATCGCTGCAGGAGTTCCTCAGGGCAGTGCCCTCGGCCCAACCATCTTCAACTGCTTCATCAATGACCTTCCCTCCAACATAACTTCAGAAATGGGGATGTTCGCTGATGACTGCACAGTGTTCAGTGCCATTCGCAACTGCTCAAATAATAAAGCAGTCCATGCCTGCATGCAACAAGACCTGGACGACATTCAGGCTTGGGCTGATAAGTGGCAGGTAACATTCGCGCCATACAAGTGCCAGGCAATGACTATCTTCAACAAGAGAGAGTCTAACCGCCGCCCCTTAACATTTAACCGCAGTACCATCGCCAAATCCCCCACCATCAACATCCTGGGGGTCACCAATGACCAGAAACTAAACTGTCCCAGCCGCATAAATACTGTGGCAACAAGAGCAGGTCAGAGGCTAGCTATTCTGCGGCGAGTGTCTCACCTCCTGACTCCCCAAAGCCTTTCCACCATCTACAAGGCACAAGTAAGGAGTGTGATGGAATACTCTCCACTTGCCTGGATGGGTGCAGCTCCAACAACACTCAAGAAGCTCGACACCATCCAGGACAAAACAGCCCGGTTGATTGGCACCCCATCCACCACCTTAAACATTCACTCCCTCCACCACCGGCGCACCGTGGCTGCAGTGTGTACCATCTACAAGATGCACTGCAGCAACTCGCCAAGGCTTCTTCGGCAGCACCTCCCAAAAACCCGCGACCTCTTCCACCTAGAAGGACAAGAGCAGAAGACGCATGGAAACACCACCACCTCCAAGTTACACACCATCCTGTCTTGGAAATATATCGCCGTTCCTTCATTGTCGCTGGGTCAAAATCCTGGAACTCCCTCCGAACAGCACTGTGGGAGTACCTTCACCACACGGGCTGCAGCGCTTCATGAAGGCGGCTCACCACCACCTTCTCAAGGGCAGCTAGGGATGGGCAATAAATGCTGGCCTTGCCAGCGACGCCCGCATCCCATGAACGAATGAAAAAAAACCTTCTGACTCCGAGGCTCAAGTGCTACCACTGAGCCATGGCTGACACAGCTGACATAGATAGTTGACAGACATTGATTGGAAATCATCCTCGTCCTATCTGGGCAGAAATAAGATGACAAATCTAGTTATTGTCACGTTTTGTGAGTAGGTTATTAACGTCTTCTCGAGCTTCTCATTACTGAATGATTAATGTCGCAGACTGCAGGTCAATAAGTTAAATGGTCAACTTAAATCATAAAGCACACAACAGCTAAAGTAAAAGCTTTAACACCACTGCTTTAGCTCTGCTATCGTGAGTTGGAATCCTGGCTTGCTATCAGAATTTGTTTAAAATGAAATTTGCTTTTCCAGTATTTTAATTAGTTCTGGCTGGGAGTGGGGCAAGGGGATTAAGGTGTGACTCTGATTTGATGTAGTCATTGTTAATAAGTGAGTTTATATCAGACTGAAGCTGGCAGTCCACATTCTTCTCCTGCATGGTTCTCCAGCTTGGGGTCTCCAGGGAGCCATCTACAGCAAAGAGGGAGGTCACTCATCCCTCACTAGCAGAGACATAGGAATAGCCACCTGCCTACTTTGTTCGTGGATGAAAAAAAAGAAATACTTGCATTGATATAGCGCGTTTCATGACCACCAGATGTCCCAAAGCGCTTTACAGCCAATGAAGTACATTTGAAGTGTAGTCACTGTTGTAATGTAGGAAACGTGGCAGCAAGCTCTCGCAAACAGCAATGTGATGATGACCAGATAATCTATTTTACTGATGTTGATTGAGGGATAAATATTGGCCAGGACACCAGGGAGAACCTCCCTGCTCTTCTTCGAAATAGTGCCACGGGATCTTTTATGTCCACCTGAGAGAGCAGAAGGGGCCTCGGTTTAACGTCTCATCTGAAAGACGGCACCTCCGACAGTACAGCACTCCCTCAGCACTGCACTGGAGTGTCAGCCTAGATTTTTGTGCTCAAGTCTCTGGAGTGGGGCTTGAACCCAGAACCTGCTGACTCAGAGGCGGGTGTGCTACCAACTGAGCCACGACTGGCACAAAAAGAATTGTCCAGGGGAAGCTCTGATGTACTTCCTTTTTGGCTCAGCAGCTTACAAAGCAGTGTGGATTGGACAAGTCTCAGGTTCAATTCCTAGTCTGTGCTGACTTGGCTCTTTCCAACCAGAGCAGTGCCACACTTACATTCAGTGTCTCTAGGCTTGGACAGGCAAAACCGGTCAGGCAGGGTTCCCACTCCTGACTGCTATCCAGTGACTCTTGCTGTATAGTGCCTGTGTGTGGACAATAGAACAGGATCAGGCTCAACTATACAAAAGCAAAATACTGCGGATGCTGGAAATCTGAAATAAAAACGGTACCGATACAGTCATCAATGTACCGGAAAAAGATGTTAGGGAGGGGACCTGAGTCGGACTGGAACAAAGAATGTTCCACATATCCGGTACATTGATGACTGTATTGGTGCCGTTGTCTGCTCTCACCCTGAACTAGAAAATTTCATTCACTTTGCTTCCAATTTCCACCCTTCCCTCACCTTCACATGGTCCATCTCCGACTCTTCCCTTCCCTTCCTCGACTTCTGTCTCCATCTCTGGGGATAGGCTATTGACAAACATTCACTATAAGCCCACCGACTCCCACAGCTACCTGAACTACACTTCCTCCCATCCCGTAAGGACTCTATTCCATTCTGCCAGTTTCTCCGTTTCCGTCACATCTGCTCTGATGATGCCACCTTCCATACTAGTGCTTCCGACATGTC
This sequence comes from Squalus acanthias, assembly GCA_030390025.1. Lineage (NCBI taxonomy): Eukaryota > Metazoa > Chordata > Chondrichthyes > Squaliformes > Squalidae > Squalus > Squalus acanthias. The sequence goes on along the minus strand of CM059447.1, from coordinate 12,547,392 downwards.
TTCCTTTTTCCTCAACCGAGGATTCCCCTCTACTGTGGTTGACACGGCCCTTGACAGTGTCCGTTCTATTTCCCGCACTTCTGCTCTCACCCCTTTCCCCTCCCTCCCGGAACCACAATAGGGTTCCCCTTGTCCTCACCTTTCACCCCACCAGCCTCCACATTCAACAGATCATCCTCCGCCATTTCCGCCACATCCAGCGTGATCCCACCACCAAACACATCTTCCCCTCACCTCCCCTTTCAGCATTCCGAAAGGACCGCTCCCTCCGCGACACCCTGGTCCACTCCTCTATCACCCCCAACACCCCTTCCCCTTCACCTGGCACCTTCTCGTGCAAGCGCAGGAGATGAAACACCTGCCCTTTTACCTCCTCCCTTCCCACTGCCCAGGGCCCCAAACACTCCTTCCAGGTGAAACAGCGATTTACTTGTTCTACTTACAATTTAGTATACTGTATTCGCCGCTCACGATGCGGTCTCCTCTACATTGGGGAGACCAAACGCAGATTGGGTGACCGCTTTGCGGAACACCTCCATTCAGTCCGTAAGGGTGACCCCGAGCTTCCGGTCGCTTGTCACTTTAATTCTCCCCCCCCACTCCCACTCAGACCTCACCGTCCTCGGCCTCTTACACTGTTCTAATGAATCTCAATGTAAGCTCGAGGAACAGCACCTCATCTTTCGATTAGGCACTTTACAGCCTTCTAGACTCAACATCGAGTTCAACAGTTTTAGACCATAACCTCTGCCCCTATCATTTTTCTTTCTCTCTCTCACATGGCAACTGTTGATCATCCTCCATTGCCATTTACACTTCATCTAGACTCATCTTTTGTTTCTTAACTTGTCCCATTAACATCTCCTTTTGCCTTGCACCATCATCCCTTTTGTTACTTAATCTCTCCTGCCTTCCATCCTATCACAGACCTTCCCTTTTGTTCTTTCCTCCCCTCCCCCCTTTCCCTGCCCCTACACTTGCTTAAAAACCTGTTACACCTCCAACTTTTTCCAGTTCTGATGAAGGGTCATCGACCTGAAACGTTAACTCTCTTTCTCTCTCTACAGATGCCTGACCTGCTGAGTACTTCCAGCATTTTTTGTTTTTATTTCAGGCTCAACTATGTTACTTTCTGTGGTCGAGTCGCCTAATAAAGCTAACTGGCTGAGTTTACGCGTGAATAATGATTGAGGTATTAGAGAGTAACACCAGCAACCATGGAACCGTAGCCCAGCGAGAATCGTACATTTAGAATAATATTTTCATGTTTAAATCCCTTCATGGCCTCGCCTCTCCCTATCTGTGTAACCTCCTTCAACCATGCCAGAATTCTCTGTTCCTCTTTCTATGGCCTTTTGTAACCGCCGCCTACCACACCCCCCACCTCCATTCACCTCATTGACTGTTGTGTCTCAGCCCCACCCGCTGGAATTCCCACCTTAAACTCCTCCATCTCTCCACCTATATCTTCTTTAAGACCCTTCTTAAAATCCACATCTTTGACCAAGCATTTGGTCACATATCACTGTCTATTTTTGTATGATTACACCTCTGTGAAGCACCATGGGACTTTTTCTTTTACATTAGAGGCACTGCATTAATTTGTCTGGTGACGGTGGTATTGTAGAAATGGCCTTTCACTTCTTCCTGTGGATATCTGTATGTAGAATTCTCTTTGTACTTCCACCCACACGCTGAATAGTTGTTATGCTGGGTAGAAGCATGAATTTTTGACACTTGGCGCTTTAATGCATGCCATCCACTTTGATGGAGTCCCAGGGCAGAATCATGAGGTGGTCTCTGAGGACAGGTAGTCTTTATCTGTCTGGGCTTTGAGAGACTTCACTGTAAGTTGAAAGCAGCACAGTGCACAGGGTGATGGAAAAATAAGTTTTGGGTATTGAGAAGAAACGGCTGCTTAATACAGATAGCTGTGTAATCTTTGTTATCTGACGGAAATTGTAAAAAGGAAGCTCAAAGACAAGAATATTATGAAATAAAAGGATGACGATGGATATTATATTAAATTGATATTTTTAAGGCATATGTTGATGATTCAGTCATGATGACCCGGTTTGTCCAGTGGTTTGCAGGGACATATTTTGGGTCAAAGTATTGACATTGGCCTGGATTTTGCGGTCAGCGGAGAAGGAACGGCGCTTGCCGTTCACCTCGCTGACAGCTGCCCACAAGGTTTTGCGGGCTTTAGGGTGGAGACTTGCTCTAATCGGGCGTCTGATCCAACATGGCACCCTCTAGAGGGGATCTGTGGCGTCTATGAGCAGGCCAAGAAACATCGAGGCTCTTCAACCAATCAGATTGAAGAATCTTCACTGAGACATGCAGAAGCTAAACCAGGAAGTATAAATTAGATTTAAATCATGTACAGAAAGCAAAATAAAGAGTGGGAAAGACAGATGGGATTAAGAGAGAGAGATAAAAGAGTCAGACAGAAAAGGTAAAACAACAATTAATTAAAAAAAATCTCCAACACTAATTAACTTCTGAAGGAATGAGACTCCACACTTGTAAAATTTAATTTTCAGGGCCAGAGAGGTTGTTTGGCAGTAATTATCACTTATCACGCCATTAAAAAAATCATTTACACCTGAATGCACCGGCCCTAACTTTTTCTGGGGTTTTTAGTGGTGAACTAATGGGCAAGTACCCCTACTTCACACCATTGCATTGATTTCAGTGCCGAGTCTATCAGCGAGGACTGTTACAGCGTACCTTGTGGAGGAGTGGGGTATCTCTGACAACAACTTCCGGATTTCCACGTTTAAGTGCAGACGCTGCAAGTTGCTGTCCGATTTTCTCCATAATAGCGGTGAGAGCTGTTAGCTTCAGCATTATTATCAATGCACAATCTGGGCCATTGTCCCAAGCTGTACATAACACAAATCTCCATTAGTGAAGGCATCTGGCTGTCTAAGTCTGGAGGTTGTATGAAAGGAAGTCTCCGTGGAGATTTTTGTGGCACTAGAGTGGTGTTGTACAGGCTGCAACACAGGGGCTTGCAGAGTTTGGAATGGTTGTCATCTCACACCCCCCATCCCCTTATTTCCACATCCCCCTGCAGGTTTGTCTGGATAGCAGCAGAGGAGATGGAAGAAGTTAGGTGAAAAGGAATATAAACACTAGCGGGCTCCATACTTGATTTCACAATAGCATTAAATTAATGTCATTCTGCTGCTAACCTCCTTCCTCCTTCTCCATTTGTCCCTCAAGTATTGTTGCTGTTTGTATGTACTACATTACTCTTCTCCAGTACCAAAAGGAGCAGCATGCAAGATAGTTCCCACTGAAACCGCTCAAAGAATGGCTCAGTTAGAAATGGGAAACCATGTTTTTTGTTAACATTGCCGTCTTTCTCATTGTTAGTGGCCAAGCAGTATAAGAAGGGGCTATTTCATCAATTCAAAAAGAAACTCCAAATGCTCAGAGCTACTTTAATAAGTATTTCTTTAAAAAACTGGACAAGGAAATGTGTTGATTTTTCTGATTTCAAAGGTTGCAAAATCCTGTTGCAATGGCACTGCAGTGACTAATATTCATTATTCTTAACTCGTTATAGTTTCCTTGTGGACCTCGCCTGCACTGGCTTCCCTCACCCTGTCTTGACCACAATAAAATCGTCTGGGCCTCCCCACTGCCGCTCTCGAATGGGCCGGCTGCTCGCTAAGCCACGTTCCCGCCTGGAAGTTTCCAGTCCAGTACCGGATCCACTTTCCATACCCACTTTCCAATCCATATACGTCTCTCAATACGACATATTTGCTCAACTCGTTCCTGGTCCCCTCTCGGTCAAGCTGACCCAAGTTTGGCAGACTCCATACTTGAACTCACGCTGCCATTAAATGGACACCTTCTTTCAGCCTCCTGTCCTCCTGAGCTGCTCGTTCTGTTCATTTGTCCGTCGAGCGGTTTTATTGCCGCGTTCCTCTTGTCTTTGTTCAGAAGGAGCAAAGATTAGCTGGAGCAATCGGTGGAGTACAATGTTTGTATGCCTGTGTGCTGAATACATGTTTGTGCTTGCTTCACTATTCTTGACCAGTGCCAAATCTAGCAGGCCCCATACTTGAACTCATGGTAGCATTAAATTTATGCCACTGACACATTCTGCAGCAAGTCAGACTCGAATCGGCAGTGAAGACCAGAATTTGAAGCTGGGGCAATTAAGAGGACATGTCTTGGTATTATAGTGACCATAGTTACCTAATAACTGTGAATCTAAAAGAATACTTTGTGCGTCTTTAAGTTTGGTAAAAAAAACAACAGAAAACGCTGGAAAAACTCAGCAGGTCAGGCAGCATCCGTGGAGAGAGAAACAGAGTTAACGTTTCAGGTCGAAGACCTTTCGTCAGAACTGGAAATAGCAGAAAATGAAATAGATTTAAGGCAAGGATCAAGCTAGGAAAAGGGGGAGGGGATGAAAGAACAAAAGGAGAGATTAAGAGACATTGAGAGACATTAAGAGATGATCAAGGCAAGAGGTGGTGTTAATGTGAGGTGGTATATTGCCCGAAGGGACTGTTCCACCCATTTTATACCCAAATTGAACGGGGGATATATATCATGATGAATATGCTATAAGCAGCAGTCACTAACATTTTGGCAACGAATAATTTCAGTACTCAGCACACAGACTGCAAAAGTTTTTGGACTGGGATCCTGATGTGATGGCTTCCTTGCTTTATTTCTGGTTTATTAAACCTGTCGTATTCATTCAGTATTATTTTGTTCTCATTCTGTATTGCGCCAGCATTTCCCTATTAATCAGCCTGCTGTGCACATCCAGCAGTTTGCACACACTCAGTACCCTGTCTTATTGGCTTCGCTTGGACAGTCAGAGAGAGAGCTTACAGCTGCGATTGATTGACAGCAGCAGCAGAGGAGAAATGGGGCTGGGAGGAATGAGAACTGAGGGGAATCAGTCAGAACAGTTAAACCAGAATTGCAACACTTCCTTTTAAGATCATGAACTGACAAAACATATTTCTGTGCTTATGTCAAGGCCCGGTTTTTCATTACGTTTGACCTACTTATTTGTCAGTCATCTAGTGTTTCTGTCATTCGTCCAGTGCTGGAGACTCAATCTTCCAGCTTTATTTGCCAGCAGGTGAACTTGGAGGGCAGATTCCCATTTGGAGCTGATTGACCTTTTCTCCTATCAGCGTTTGCCCTTATTCTATTGCAAGTTGTCAGTGCTATCGGTGAAAAGTGGTTCTCCCAGTGCATCACTGCCACTGGCTCTGAAGGACCTAATGAATGCAATTAAAGTCTTTCCCTGAGGACTATGACACAGGAGTTTGTATAGTCTGGCGGATTAGTGGGGCTTGGCTGACGGCTCCAGTGGCAGAACATTGAGAATCTCAACCCAATGTGTTGACTGTTCTAATCCCAGCCTTCACTGTCATTCACACATATTTGTCCACACTGGCCAAGTTTTGCCAGTTTCTCAGCTAGGTTACTAACCTTGGGGGGGAACTCCATTCCTGGAGCGAACAAAACTAGTTTGGAAGTCACTCCTTTTAACTGATCGTGAAATAGCACTGAGCTGACACTGCTAATGAAGCACTGCCAGATGAGGGAGCTTGGCGGTGTTAGCGGAAAGAATACTAACTGGCAATTGAGAACTGCTCTCTGCTGGGAACAGAGAAAGCCTGGTAGTTAGAGGAAGTGTTACAAGACCTACAAAGATGGAGCAATTGAATAGTTGTCTCATTTACAGTACATGACTGCAGTACTATTTTACACAGTAATCTCTTATTTTTAAATGACTATGGAGAAGTCTCCCAACTGCACCATCCCATCCTCTGATTGAAGCAGGTTTTAATGGCAGTAGGAGGGGGTCTAAGGAAAACACATCATTGCTAGGTATATACAGTAAGACTCATTTCTTAAAATAGCTTGGTGTTGCTTACACCCCATACTTAGGGGTCCACACCCTGGACCTGACCCTTGTATCACTCTATAGCTACTTCCCCATCTCCAATCCCCCACCCTACCCTCCACAAGTTCTTCTCCTCGGTGAGACATTCCCCGCACCCTTGATCCCTCCTGAAATCAGCATCTGCTTTTCCTCAGCTCCATCCAGCGCCTTTCAAAACTGTCACCAGCAGTTCCCTCCTCATTAAAACCCACCCTTGAGCCTCTAGTCCTCTCTAACACCTGTCCTATCTCAAACCTCTCTAAAGTGTTGTCACCTCCAAGCTCTGTTCCCATCGCTCCCCTCACTCCCTTTTCAAATCCCTTGTCTGGGTTCTGCCCTGCCAATAACATCAAGACTGCCCTGACATTACAGACATCTTTGTGACTGCAACCACCGTGCTCGGTTTCTTGTTGTATTTTCCACGGCATTAAACACAGTTGATCACTCCGTCTTCTTCCATCATCTTTCCTCTGCGCCCTTGCTTTGTTCCACCCCTGCACAGTCAACTCGAGTGTTCATCAAGTTTCCAGCCTTGTCTTGTCTACCTTCTGCCCCTTGATGGTATAATCTGTAGGCATAGGCTCAGGTTCCATGTGTACGGCGATGACGCAAAGCTCTCATCCTCCCCCACCACTCTTGACTCTATGATTCACCAGTGTGCTGTTCAACTGCTTGTCTGACATCCAGTTATGGATAAGCAAGAACTTTCTTCAGCTTAACATTGGCAAGATCAAAGTCATCCTGTTCAGCTTCCACCAGAAATAATGCTCCCTCCCTCTAATTTCTACACCCCTCTCCTGTGTCCTTTTTGATCCTGAGCGAGGCTTCAAACCCCACATCCAAGGCTGCCTGTATCTACCTCCACAACATGCCTTGCCTTCATCCTACCTCACATCCACTACTGTTGAAACTCTCATTCCTGCCTTCATCAATCTCCAGGCTCCAAAAATCGATCGGAAATAAACTACAACTTGTCCAAAATTCCGCCTGCATCCTATCCCCTACTAAGTCCCGCTCTCTTATCACCCTTGTCCTTGCCAACTTCTATTGGCTCCCCATCCCCCAATTCATCAAATTCAATTTCTTTGTTCTAATCTACAACGTCTTTCATGGCCTTGCCCATCTCTACCTCTGCAACCTCATTCAGCCCTGCATGCCAATGTATATTTCTGCTCTTTAGTCACAGAGCCCATTTGGTGTTGAACCTCACTATTGGTCACAGAGCCTTCAACCATCTGGAGCCCACAATCTGAAACCCTCTCCCTAAACCTTGTTACCTCTCTCCCCTGCAAAAGCACCCTCAAAACCCATGTCTGTGACCATTCCTTTGGTCACCTCTCCTAACTCTTGTACCACCAATATTTGGTGTTTACTTTTACCTCTGTGAAGTGCTTTGGGTTGCTTTATTATGTTAAAGGAGTTATATAAATGCAAGGCGTGGCTGCAGGTAAATCTGTTTTATATAACAGCCAGTTTTGGGTTTTCTTGGCTTGCCAATTGAAAACAGATAGCAGGGTGAGATTCTTCTCTATGTGTAGAATGCTAAATCTGGAGCATTTGCAGACATCTCAGTCTAGGCTGACATTTCAGTGCCATGTTGGAGGTGTCTTCTTTCAGATGAGAAGTTAATCCGGGGCCCTGACTGCTTGTTCAGGTGGATGTCAAATATCCCATGGCACTGTTTGAAGAGCAGGGACCTCTGGTGTCCTGGCTTAACATTCACCCCTCAATCGACACCAAAACAGATTCACATATCATTCACCTCATTGCTGTGTGTGGATTGGCTGCTGCGCTTGCCTGTAAAACACTGACTGCGCTTCAAAAGTAGTTTGTTGGCTGTGAAACTCTCGGGACATCTTGAGGGCCTGAAGGATGTTATATAGACGCAACTTAGTTTGTTCTTTCATTCTCTGTGATGGATTACAAGGCATCTCGGCCTTATAAGTGAAGTATTCAGGAACAATATCATGTCAATGAATTACATTTAAAAATGGTTGCTGTGCTGTAAAAATGGGGCACTCAATGATGATCAGTGTTTTAAGGGAGAAGTCGCACAACACCAGGTTATAGTCCAACAGCTTTATTTGAAATCACAAGCTTTCGGAGCGCTGCTCCTTCGTCGGGTGAAGCAGCGCTCCGAAAGCTTGTGATTTCAAATAAAGCTGTTGGACTATAACCTGGTGTTGTGCGACTTCTCACTTTTGTCCACCCCAGTCCAACACCGGCATCTCCGCATCAGTGTTTTAAGGGGGCACCAATTCAAGTGCTTGCCGAACTTTTATTTTTCTGGTGGTGAGAGGGAGAGGAATCCGAGCTGTCGAACATTATTTTTGTCACAGGCATGATAGCCACTCCGATGGGTTTGACACATTGAGCTGTGCATTCGCAAACAAGCATTAAAACGTTTCTTAATGGAGATGATGCCCCTTTAAAAGAAAGCCCACTCATGACCATCCAGTAATCTGCCTGCAATGTTTTCCTGAACAGACCAAAGTTCACTGCCATTGATCCTGTTCCGTGCTCTCAGGTGGCGACATGCTCTTGAGATGTTTGCCCAGTCCTTGCTGCATCTGAGCTGATTAATTGCCTTGTTCGTGTGCCCTTATCAGCACTTCTTAAAAAAAAAAATTGGACTCATTCTGTCTCTCCCTTCTCGTGTGGACATTAATTTTAAATTTAGATCAGGGACACTGCTGTAGATAGGAGAGGAGAGAGCAAGAAAAGTGAGTGTTTTTATGAAGTTCGATGAGGACAGCGGTAATGATATTGACGCATAGTCGGCTCAGAGAGTTATCAGCGTGATTAGTGAGCACTGAAACTGACAGTCAGCCAACTGAAACTGACAGTCAGCCGCCTGCACCAGACTCAAAATGAGATGTCGGCTGGGTTGTAATGAATCTGGGGTTAGTGCTTGGGGGAGCTGCTAATTATCTTGGTTAGTCAGAACTGCAGCACATTCAGTTTTCCCAGGCAGTACATTCAGCTCCTGTTAAGTGAGTAACCTGTTGAAAATAACACTTCATTCAATTCAATTGTCAGGTGTTATTCACTGGATAAAAGCTCACACTATGCATGTGTTCTAGGAATGCTTTTATACACAGTGGAAAATACAGAATGTTAGCTGATAGTTTCGTCAAAATCTAAGCACTGGCTATACAGAACTTTAAACGGATATTGTCTTTATGATAAATATTTCTTTGAGAAACCTTTATTTTTAGATAATGTATTTACATTAATGCATCAAAGTGCATCATCAAGTTAAATGCTACTTTGCTCTTCTCTCTTTCTAAATAAAAAAACAATTCTGCTGCAGTCCTTCATGAAGATTGAGCCCCATTAAATGTACACAACCTGGGAGCTTCATTCATATGGGGAGATGGACTCAGTGCCAGTGAGGGTCATGGTCCTGGTTCGTAGGGCATGAACATCAAATGCCGGGAGGTGGGGTCCACAGTTGCACAGAGAACATGTGCATAGTATAAGCTTATGTCAAGTGTATAACACCTGACAACTGACTATGCTCACATTGGACAGGAAACAAAGTTGTGGTTTTAAACCTTGAGGATGAGCATCAGAGCCCTGAAGCTAGATCAAAGCTATAAAACTCCTTAGCAGCCCAATGCCAGACTCTCAGTGGGGTTGTTCCTTGGAGTCACAAGGCTCTGGGCTCAAGTCCCACTCCAGGACTTTAATGCACAATCCAGGCTGACATTCCAGTGCAATGCTGAGGGGGAAACATTGTCAGAAATGCTGTCCTTTAGTTGAGACATTAAACTAACGTCTGATGGTTTAGGTGGATCTTAAAGATCCCATGGTACTAATTGAAGAAAAGCAGAGAGCTCTGTGTCCTGGGCAGCATTCTACCTTCAACGAGCGAACAGATTAACTGGCCTTTCATTTCACTGCTGTTTGTAGCATCGTGTAAAATGGCTGCTGTGTTCACCTGCACAACAACAGTGCCCGTACATGAAGTACGTCAGGACATTTCTGAATAACATCATGAGGTGCTGTGTACATGTAAATCCTTCCTCCCAATGTTCCCGGTAAGCTGTGTGGCTGCGCAGCGCTCCAGGGTACCCGCACAGCCGGCTTTTCAATACATAAACCACGCATACGCGGTATCTTGAATGGCCCACACAGCGCCAGACAAAATTATAGGGAACATTGCTCCCTACTGCAGTTAATTTCTTCTGTATATTTTTGTAAGTTACAAATCTAATCACGCAACAACTAGCTTCTGTGTGACATGAAATGAGATGGCACTTGAGTAAAGCAAAAAGATTATGCCCCACATTTCTGAATTAATAACTTGGTCACGCTCTGATATGATGGCTTTGATCTATTTAGGATTCACATTCATATCTTCCCAAACCCAAATATGATGGTAGTACCAGCTCACCTGTCTGGTATATCCAGAGACGAGCGAACATACATACCCAGCCTCTTTAACCAGTACAGACTGAATCCAGGTGCCTTCGAAACATTCAGAACATCTGGGATCATCTGTGTTGCACCAAAGAGTTCCCGTCTTATACTAATCCTGCCTTTTTCATTATTCTGAAACTTGTTCCAAAGTTTCAGCAATATATAGAAACTTTGGTTGAGTTTATATTTCAATATAAATTTCTGAACTATCCTTTGGAAAGCTATTTCAAAGAATGTGCAGGTTGTTCCGGTGTTGAGTAATAAATCTATTGCTGCAGCTCCCCAATCTGAGGTATTAAAGTTTCAGCATTTGAAACCTGGATGTCCTGCAGGCTCAACAAAACAGTTGTTTACTCGAGTGAGTGTGATGTACTGAAAGAAAATGGTTCAATGGATGATTGGTTGAATTAGTGTGTTACATTAACGAGGAGAAATTATAAGCTGACCGCAACTATTTTTTTTTGTGTGTGAATCTGACTGGGGGAGAAAGGCCATTTCATTATTCCACATTCTAACCACTCTCTGGGTAAAGAAGTTTCTTGGATTTATTAGTGACTAACTTATATTTATGGCCCCTTGTTCTGGTCTTCCCTAATCACCCCTCAGTCTTTTTTCTAGAGAAAAAAGGCCCAGCCTGTTCAATCTTTCCTGATAGGTATAACCTCTCCGTTCTGGTTGCATTCCAGTAAGTCTTTTTTTGCACGTTCTCCAGTGCCTCTATATGTTGGTGAGGAGGACCTTGCAGGGTCGACTGGGTTGGGTGTGCCATTGCCGTGTCCGCAGCCGGTGCCGTGGTCGATCCGGTTTCATTATTATCATTTTGTTTCGTAGCGTTTTTTTTACAACTGAGTGGTTTGCTGGGCCATTTCAGAGTCGACCACATTGCTATGGGTCTGGGGTCACAAAGGCCAGACCAGGTAAGGGCGGCAGATTTCCTTCCCTAAGGGTTTTTACGACAATCTGACAGTTTTATGGTTACCATTACTGATACTAGCTTTTTATTCCAGATTTATTTAATTAACTGAATTTAAATTCCCCAGCTGCTGTGGTGGGATTTGAACTCATGTCTTTGGATCATTAGTCCAGGCCTCTGGATTATTAGCCCAGTGACATTACCACTATGCTACCGTTTATCTGTACCCCCAGATCCTGTCTGTTCCTCTACCCCATTTAGACGCTCGGGGAAAAATTCAGTGGCACCCCCGTTGGGGTGCTAACTTCACCAGGGCGCTACTTTTAGTGCCCCAGCGCCATAAATTCAGTGGTAAATAAATTAGCGGGCCGCTACTGGAAGCACTCCCCCCTCCTTCCTGGGGCGCTACAACTGAATATCGCGGTGCTACGTGCAACAGCGCCACGCGCATTGGCACGTAGCGCCGCGGTATTGCAGGCCTCCTCCCCTGATTAAAGGGGAGGGGCCTAGCGCTGCGCAGACCTGGGCCCTGCTGGACCACCGGGGAGTGGGGTGCCGGGAAAGCAGCCCGGCAGTCGAGGAGTGCCGGGCTGAGCGATCGCAGCCGGCACCACAAATAAGAAAGGGGAAGGGGGCAGGTGCTGGCAGGCAGCCAAATAAAAATGGCTGCCCGACACCTGCCCTTTAAGTAGCGCCACCACGGCTGCAAAAAGCCCCCAATCCTGTCGGACATATCGTCCGGCGATAGGTCAGGGGGCGCAACTGAAGTTTGCGGCCGGGGTGCGAGCGGGTGCTGTGCACGGCGATGACGTCATCGCCGGAGGCGCAGCGCTGTGGGGCGCTACCGGCTACTGCCGCCGATAACCTCCCGCTGAATTTCGCGGGAGACATTAGCAGCGCAACGTCCGGACGCTAGGGGCGCTAACGGGAGGTTCAAAGCAACCCAATTTTTCCCCCTTACTTTCCAAGGAGTATGTGGCCTCCTTATTCTTCGTACCAAAATGTACCACCTCACACTTACCTGTATTGAAGTTCATTTGCCAATTGCACGTCCATTCTGCAAGTTTATGAATGCCTTCCTGTATTTTATCGCAGTCCTCCTCAGTATTAACTACACCCCCCAATTTGGTGTTGTAATGTTGAGAACATTGAGATTAGGCAATCAGATAGAAAGGAACGGCTGGGCGGGAGGAGGAGGATGGGTCAATGCAGCATGATAGAGGGACATGGGGAAAGATCAGGCAGTGAAGAAAAATAGAAAAGACCTTGAGTCGGGAACAAATGTGGAGTGCCATATAGTCAGGCAGTTGGATCTCTCTGTGATCCATTTGACAAGACGTGCAACAACTTTCCCATGACCTTTATATTGTTAGCACATTTTCAGATGAAGTAATCATGCTGTTCCGTTTATAAAGCAATTTCCCTCTATTTTCTATTTTAAGCATGTTTATAAATGGAGGAAATTATTTAGAAAAATACAATAAAAAAAAAATTACTGTGTTGAGATTAAATTTTTATTAAATTCCATGATAAACCAAATTCCAAAATTCTGATTGGTTTTGGCTCACACTTATAAAGAAAAGGGAATATATTAAGTTGTAATAATTCTAGTGTGTCCATGTTTAAGGAGATGAAGCAATATTAAGGGCAGATTGATGGAGGCCTTTGGCTCTTGTGCTCATCATCACATGTTGAATGATTCCAGTGTTTTTCGCCTCCACTATCCTACCCAGACAACTAGTATTGATCACTCAGCGTGAGGAAATGCTTCCTGATAATGATCCAGAATTTGCCTTTTACCAAGTTGTACCGATGTTACCCTGTCCTGTGTTAGCAGTCAACCTCCTTCCTTCTATGGTTCACAACAACATGCTTCATGTAACCATTAGACACTTCGTAGAGTAGTATATGGAACAGACTTTATTGATGCCTATATTGAGGGTTCAACCCATCCCGGATCAGAGAGTGGCTTTTCAGTTTCTGTATCTTTCAAGGCCTCTGAATTACTATCGACACACACCATATTTTGCCTACATCATAGGTACATGTTATAGCTAAGACTTCATGATGTATCTATTCCGAAATCCTTTGAAGACAGACTATTCATGTAAACAGTTGTAGTTGTTTACTCCAAAGCTACTTCCCCTAAACAATAGCAAAATACTGTGGCTGCTGGAAATCTGAAATAACACCAGAAAACGCTGGAAATACTCAGCAGGCCAGGCAGCATCCGTGGAGAGAGAAACAGAGTTAAAGTTTCAGGTCTGTGACCCTTCGTCAGAACTGGAAAATGTTAGAGATGTAACAGGTTTTAAGCAGGTGCAGAGGCAGGGAAAGGGGGGAGGGGAGGAAAGAACAAAAGGGACGGTCTGTGCTAGGGTGGAAGGCAGGAGAGATTAAGTGTTGCAAATGAGGATGGCAGAATCAACAGCTGCCATGTAAAAAAAAAATAGGGCAGGGGTTATAGTCTGAAAATGTTGAACTCACTGTTGAGTCCAGAAAGCTGTAAAATGCCTAATCGAAAGATGAGGTGCTGCTCCTCGAGCTTACGTTGAGCTTCATTGGAACAGTGTAAGAGGCCGAGGTCAGAGTGGGAGTGGAGCGGAGAATTAAAGTGACAAGCGACCGGAAGCTTGGGGGTCACCCTTACTGACTGAACGGAAGTGTTTCGTAAAGCGGTCACCCAATTTGCATTTGGTCTCCCCAATGTAGAGGAGACCGCATCATGAGCAGCGAATACAGTATACTAAATTGCAAGAAGTACAAGTAAATCGCTGTTTCATCTGGAAGGAGTGTTTGGGGCCCTGGACAGTGGGAAGGGAGGAGGTAAAAGGGCAGGTGTTGCATCTCCTGCGCTTGCACGGGAAGGTGCCGTGGGGAGGGGAGGGGCTGTTGGGGATGATTGGTGGACCAGGGTGTTGCGGAGGGAGCAGTCCCTTCGGAATGCTGAAAGGGGAGGGGAAGATGCGTTTGGTGGTGGGATCATGCTGGAGGTGGCGGAAATGGAGGAGGATAATCCGTTGAATGTGGAGGCTGGTGGGGTGAAAGGTGAGGACAAGGGGAACCCTATCGTGGTTCTGGGAGGGAGAAGGAGTGAGAGCAGAAGTGCGGGAAATGGAACGGACACGGTTGAGGGCCATGCCAACCACGGTAGAGGGGAATCCTCGGTTGAGGAAAAAGGAAGACATATTGGAAGCACTGGTATGGAAGGTGGCATCGTCAGAGCAGATGCGGCGGAGACAGAGAAACTGGGAAAATGGAATAGAGTCCTTACAGGAAGCGGGGTGGGAGGAAGTGTAGTCCAGGTAGCTGTGGGAGTCAGTGGGCTTGTAGTGGATGTTTGTCGATGGCCTAAACAAGACTTCCTGACCTAACAGTTTCCAACATCTTTGAACAACAGGCTTTATTAACCGTTATCTTTGCTATACTGTGATAATGGATACCTCTACCTATGTTTATTACCCTAGCCCCGAAAGATACACTTCAATCACTCATGGCTGACATAATTCCTGTCATGTATTTCTTTGCACAAGCACTTTACATATCAGAAGACAAGCTATGCCATGATAGTTCAAAGCCATCCTGTTTACATTGAAATGTCTGTTGCTCCATGATGCGAAGAAGTTCGACTGTTAATCATTTAACTCTTCCCGATGTCCCAACATCCTGCAGTCATGATTTAACTGGAAGCAGTGTCCTGGGTTATCCTTTCCTGTTCCACTGAGTATATCTCAATATGGCTCCCTCTCATTTGCTTCCTTAAGAGTCTGTAGAGTCAAGTTTTTTCGAACCATCCCTCATAACTCAATCCTCTAACATGAGGGATTTTTGGCCACTTCCTTCACAGTTTCCAGCGCTTGGATGTTTCTATTGTGCCTCAGTGACCAGAAATGAACATCGTATTGAAGATGTTGCCCAACCAGAGCACTATACAGCTTCAGTATGACAGTTGTAGATCTATATTGTATTGATTTGGCAATATAGCTTAGCACACTGTTTGCTTTATTGACTGCTGCTCTGCAATGGCGTAACGTGGTTGGTGTTGAATTGACTATTGCTCCCCGATCTCTTTCCACCTCTTCCCTAGTGAGTTCAGTACCATTTATGAAGTGTGGCCCTCTTTTTTTTTTTTTCCTTCCATTTTATCTGCCATATTTCTGACAATAATATCTAGATTCTACGAGCAGGATATTTATTATTTACAAATTTGACCAAGCTACATTGGGCCGGAATTTCCTCAGAGCTGCTCTCACTCCCACCACCGGAGGTGCGGCACAAACCCTGCTTACACATGTCAACGGGATTTCCATCGCAATTCCGGCAACAGTGAGAGAGCAACTCCGAGACAATTCCGGGCCATTGTGTTTCTGAATCCAGCTGACATATGTAGATTAGAATCAGTAAGGGCTCCAGCGCTGGACTGTGGAGCACTCGCTCACTTCCTGTCCCCAGCCTGACATAGCTACTAACTAGTACCCACTGTTCCCTCTCTTTCAGCCAATTCCTTATCCACCTTTAATTTTTACCAAGGATACCCACTGTCTTCAGCTTATGCAGCAGCCTTTTGCATGGAACTTCATCACAGATTTTCTGGAAGTTTAGATATGCTCCTCCAATTCTGGCCTCTTGCGCATCACCAAATTTAAGCGCTCCACCATTGGCGGCCATGCCTTCAGCTGTCTAGGCCCTCAGCGCTGGAATTCCCTCCCGAAACACCTCCAGTTGTTGTTGTCATATATCACAGGGTTTTCCAGTGTCCTGTTAGTTTCTTGCGAAAATCAAGGAAGCTGCTCCAGCAGGATCTCGAGGGAATCCTCGTGTTTATTGTGAAAAAGTTTCCACAGCCCACCCAATTAGCATCCCGGCCCAATCAAGTCTGTCGAAGGCTTGAGCAGACCCCGGGCCCCACCCTAAGAGTGGAATCTTTGTCTGGAGAGGCCGCAGGCTGGGTTATGGATTTTGCTGTCACACTGACTCAGTGGCGAGGACCAGAACTGAGGTACTGGGAGGGCCGGGGCCAGCAGGACAGTTCCCCCTGCAAGCGGTTTCCCCTCCGCCAGTGTTGGTGGATGTCAGCCTTGGGCTTGGACACTGAGCAGCAGCGATGAATTGATTTGAGCTCCACCTGAAGCAGCTCCCCACCTGCTTCAGACGGCGGCATCCTTTGATTTGGCAGCCTTTAAGTGACCATATTTGGAAATGCCATGTTGCCTTAAAAAATAGGGGTCATTTTTTGTCATTTCCATGAATTGGGGTCCACCTAAATTTCTATTCCTAGTTACGTCATTCCTGTGGGGCACTCCTATAAGGAACTACCTCAACTCATTTTATGAAAGGAGAACCCAGATGAAAGGACAGTGTGCCCACAACACGCCCTCTTCCAACACCAGTTGTCCCTGGAAAATGTTTAAAGGCTTAAAGTTGTAATTTCTTAAATCCTGGAAATGGTGACAGTGAATTCAGAATGTGAAACGATTTAAGATGACAAGAAAAAAAAAATCATCCCACAGAATGTTTTTCAGCATTCTTATTGATTATAATTTTTCCTTTCAGAGAAAGTAGACAATGGAGAAGTCTATCAGAGAAAAAGGGCGCTGCAATCCAGCTACCCCGAGAGTTTGACGGCATTCAGTAATCCAAGATCCACTCCAGAGCAGCAACAAAGCAGTTGGAAGCGCATCATATTACTCATTCTTGCCATCACCATACACAATATTCCAGGTAAGAAATACTGAATTCTAGCAGGGCTCGTTCAGAATTACACACACTTGAATCAAATGAGCAAGCATAAGACTCGGAGGATATTACCTTCTGAATCTAAGCGAGTCGGGCAAGTCAACCTGAAAAGGCTGGCTATACACTTCCAATACAGCAGGTAGAAAGAGAAATGTATAACAACAGTAAGCCAATCTGTGCCACCCTCTATCCTTTGTCAAGTTACTTCAAGAAATCGGAGGCCTCGGTAATTGGTCAAAGAATACTAACAAATAAGTCAAAGGAAGGTATGTTGATCTGGCACTGAAAGCTGAAAAATGACAATCCTTAGACTTTAGACAAGCTCAGCCTGGGCTGCATATTACACTTACATAGGATTACATAGGAGAAACAACACAGAAACAGGCCATTCAGCCCAACCAGTCCATGCCGGCGTTTATGCTCCACTCGAGCCTCCTCCAGTCTTTCCTCATCTAACTATCAGCACAACCCTCTATTCCCTTCTCCCTCATATGCTTGTCTAGCCTCCCCTTAAATGCATCTATACTATTCGCTTCAACCACTCCCTGTGGTAGCGAGTTCCACATTCTCACCACACTCTGGATAAAGAAGTTTCTTCTGAATTCCCAATTTGATTTCTTGGTGACTATCTTATATTGATGGCCTCTAGTTATGCTCTTCCTCAAAAGTGGAATCGTGTTCTCTCTATCTACTCCAGCAAAACCTTTCATAATTTTAAAGACCTCTATTAGGTCACCCCTCAGCCTTCTTTTTTCAAAAGAAAAGAGACCCAGCCTGTTCATCCTTTCCTGATATGTACACCCTCGCATTTCTGGTATCATCCTTTTAAATCTTCTCTGCACCTTCTCCCGTGCCTCTATATCCTTTTTATAATATGGCAACCAGAATTATACGCAGTACTCCAAGTGTGGTCTAACCAAGGTTTGATACAAGTTTAGCATAACTTCACTACTTTTCAATTCTATCCCTCTAGAAATAAACCCTTGTGTTTGGTTTGCTTTTTTTAAATCGCCTTGTTAACCTGTGTCGCTACTTTTAGTGATTTGTGTATTTGTTCTCCGAGATCTCTTTGCTCCTCTACCCCACCCAGACTCGCACCCTCCAAGTAATGTGACCTCCTTATTCTTCCTACCAAAATGTAATATCTCACATTTATTTGTGTTGAAATTCATTTGCCAATTATATGCCCATTCTGCAAGTTTATTACTGTACTCCTGTAATTTGTTGCAGTCCTCCTCAGTATTGACTATCCTCCCCAATTTGGTGTCATCCGCAAATTTAGAAGTTGTGTTTTTGACCTTACTTTTTTTTATTTATGTGCATGTAAAATATTTTACTATTTTGGTTTAAGTTCCTTGCTAATTTAATTTCATAGTTCCTCTTTGCCTTCCCAATTGTTTTTTTGACTTCTCTCCTAATCTCTTCGTATTCTCCCTTATCATGCTCTCCCCTGCTGTCCACTTGATATATGCCTCTTTTCTTACCCTCAATTATTCCCTTATGGCTTTATTCATCCATGGTGTCTCATTAGTGTTTAGTTTTTTGTAAGAGGAACTTATTTTTCCTGGACTCTGTTGAACACCATTTTAAATGTTTCTCATTGCTGTTGTACGTCATTGTTTGCCAATATTGTTGTCCAGTTTATTTTCCCAAGTTCTATTCTCAGCCCCTCAAAATCAGCTTTTCTCCAATCTGTTACCCTGGTCTTCGTCATACTTAGGTCCTTCTCAATTATTATCTTAAATTGTATTATATTATGGTCACTATTGCCTAGATGTTCCCCTACTTTTACTTCTCTTATCTGCTCTGGTTCATTCCCCATTACTAGATCCAATAGCGAATCCTCCCTTGTTGGGCTTTTTACATATTGAGTTAGAAAGGAGTCCTGTACACATTGTAGGAACTCCATTCCCTTATCCCCTTTACCTACCTCTTCTGTCCAATTAATATTGGGGTAGCTGAAATCCCCCATGATTATTATTCTATGTTTTTTACTCATTTCCCTAATTTGCTTGCAAGTGAAGATATGGTCTACTCTTAATTCAAAGTTGGGCAAATGATGCAAGCCATTACAGTTAACTTATTTTTCCCACTTGCATGCTTATCTTTACATTACGATGTTGGAACACCTGTTTGGAAAGCATGGTCCATGGTCCATAAACCATTAATGGAGCTGTAATACATGACTACAATCAAAATGAGTGCATTGACTTTCAAATTATTACCTGAAGGCACTGAACTGCAATAATTTCAAACTGACTTGTTAAAGTGAATGATAAATGTGAGGGCATGATGCATAAAGATGGCTATTAAAATACAAACAAGCCCATGCAAATTTATGGCCAACTCATCCAAAATATTTCAGAATTAAAATTAAACTTGTAAATTATGTATCTTTTTATGAATTTGGCAGCAACACTGGTGAGATCACACTTAACAGATACGGACAAAACACTGCCAGCTAGACTTAAAAAAAATTAATAATCAAGTCAGTTCCAATACAAACTCTTTCTGAATGTCGACTGACACAAAAAAAGCTGATAGGATTGCTTGTCCAAGCTTCAGTAAGCTGTGATAGGAAGTATCTTACAGGTGAAAATGTGCCAGCATACAAATGTGTAGTTGATAGTATCAAGCTGGTACAGCTATACACAACTATCTTCCAAATCTTTGAAGGCGTTCACTGAACCTACCATCCCTCTACTAAGTTTTTAAGTTGTGGTATGCTTTTAGCAAAACTAAACAAAAACTACGTTTTAAATAGAAGACTGTAATTTAGTGAAGATGGAAAGCTAAGGTAATAGAAGCAGGAAGTAGGAAGCGTGTGTTCGATGTGCAAGGTACTTTGATCATGAACGACATCAGCATTGAGTAAATATTTGCATCTCTCAGCACCTTATGAGATATTGGAGTTTTATGATGTGTTGAACAGGTATATTGCGAGGTGTTGTGGCAGCTGCAATATTCAGGTGTCAAATGCTGAAATTATGCATTCATATATATTTGCTGGCTTTTTTTTGCCCCCAAAACAATGTTCCCCATTAAGCTCTGGAAGTCCCGCGCAGACCACTTGCCGGCTTCACAATGGGAAAAACCGCGCATGCGCAGTATTTTGAATGGGCCGCGCATCCCCTGAAAGGGGCCGTGCACCCAGAAAAGAAACTAATTGGAACATTGCCCCCAAAATCATATTCCTTTAAGCATCCCGTGACACTGGAAGGGCGAGTAGGTGACCTGCCCCCAACGTTCCCTCTAAATTGCGGCACGGCCGCGAGCGGTCTGCCGGTCCCGCGCAGCATGGGACCGTCTTTCCAAATACGAAATATCGCACACGCACAAAACTTTGAATGGGCCGTGCTGCCCGTTAAAGGGACCGTGCACCCTTCTTCCATGTCCGAGTTGAACGGTTTGATTTCCTCTGCAGTTTCCACGATCCCCCCGCCGCCACTTCGGGAGGACACGCCAATTTGACCAACAGTCCAGTTCATGCCATGAACTTGCCATGCACGGAATCGGAGCACAGAACACCTTCCACTAATCTGTGGCTCAGCATGTTCGTATCTCAACACCGTCACGAGGCATTCCAGCAAATAGTAATCAGTTATTTGCCTCCCTTATGTCCCATTGCGTTTTTTTAAATTCCACTTTTGTTTGAAAAAATCTACTAACTACACTATATCTACAAAAAGAAGAGGGGTAGTCTGTCCAGAAGTTTATTAATGTCAGTAGAAATTTATTGTAAGTCAATGCTGCAACGAGAGGTGGATTTGGTCCAATGCACATACGGCCACAGAATGGAACAGTGCCACGTGGAAACAATTATCTTATCACAAAGCAGTTGGAGGTGAAAGCAAATGTAACTGGAGCTGGAGCTGCGGCTGGAGTCATTGTGGAGCATCCGCGAAGCTGAGATCTTCGTGGATAGCACGTTTAACGAGGTGGTCACACCGCAAGTAAAGAGTGCACAGGCAGACAGGAAATGGGTGACCGCCAGACAGAGTAAAAGAACTAGGAAGGTAGTGCAGGAGTCCCCTGGGTCCATCTCCCTCTCCGACAGATTTTCCGTTTTGGATACTGCTGGGGGAGATGGTTTCTCGGGAATGCAGCAAGAGCCAAGTCCGTGGCACTACGAGTGGCTCAGCTGCACAGGAGGGGTGGAAAAAGAGTGAGAGAGCAATAGTGGTAGGGAATTCTATCGTAAGGGGAACAGATAGACGTTTCTGTGGCCGCAGACATGACTCCAGGATGGTATGTTGCCTCCCTGGTGCCAGGGTCAAGGATGTCACTGAACGGCTGCAGGGCATTCTGAAGGGGGAGGGTGGACAGTCAGAGGTCATGGTTCACATTGGTACCAACGACATGGGTAGAAAGAGGGATGAGGTCCTGCAACAAGAATTTAGGGAGCTAGGTAGCAGATTAAAAAGCAGGACCTCAAAGGTTGTATTCTCTGGATTACTCCCGGTGCCACGTGCTAGTGAGTATAGGAATAGGAGGATAGAGCAGATGAATGTGTGGCTAAAGAGTTGGTGCAGGAGGGAGGGCTTTAGTTTCGTGGATCACTGGGTCTACTTCTGGGGAAGGCGGGACCTGTACAAGTCGGACGGGTTGCACCTGAACCGGAACGGGACCAACATCCTTGCGGGGAGGTTTGCTAGTACTGTTGGGGGGGGTTTAAACTAACTTGGCAGGGGGATGGGATACCGAGTGGAGCTATAGTAGGGGGTGATGCACAGCCAAATATAGAGGAAAAAACAAATCAGCCTGGAAGGCAGAGCAAATATGTAATGGCACAAGGGAGTATGGCAAGGCTGGATGGCATTTATTTTAATGCAAGGAGTCTTGCGAGTAAGGCAGATGAATTGAAGGTGTTGATGAACACATGGGAGTATGATATTGTTGCTATCACAGAGACATGGTTGAGGGAGGGGCAGGACTGGCAGCTCAATATTCCAGGGTATAGAATCTTCAGGCGAGACAGAGGGGGGTGTAAAAGAGGAGGGGGTGTCGCAATATTAATCAAGGAGTCAATTACTGCTGTAAGGAGGGATGATATCTAAGCAGGTTCCTCTAATGAGGCCATATGGGTAGAACTTACAAACAAAAAGGGGGCAAGCACTTTGCTGGGAGTGTACTATTGGCCCCCAAACAGTCAGGGGGAGATAGAGGAACAGATATGGAGGCAAATCTCAGAGAAGTGTAGAAATAATAGGGTAATAATAGTAGGGGATTTCAACTTCCCCAATATTAACTAGGATAGTCAGAGTGTGAAAGGCTTAGAGGGTGCGGAATTCTTAAAGTACATCCAGGAGAGCTTTTTGAGCCAGCATGTAGAAAGTCCTACAAGAGAGGGGGCGGTACTGGACCTAATTCTGTGGAATGTAGCCGGGCAAGTGGTAGAAGTGTCAGTAGGAGAGCATTTTTGTGACAGTGACCATAATTCGGTGAGATTTAAGGTAGTCATTGGAAAGGACAAAGATGGACCGGAAATAAAGGTTCTAAATTGGGGGAAGGCCGATTTTAATATGATAAGGCAGGATCTGGCCAAAGTGGACTGGGATCAGCTACTTGTAGGAAAATCCACATCAGAGCAGTGGGAATCTTTCAGAAAGGAAATAGAGTGGGTACAACGCCAACATGTTCCCGTAAAGGTCAAGGGTGGGACCAATGAACCCTGGATGTCAAGGGATATACAAGAATGGATGAGGAAAAACAGGGAGGCTTTTGGCAGATACAAAGGACTAAAAACAGTGGAAGCCCTAGAGGAGTATAGAAAGTGCAGGGGGGTACTTAAAAAAGAAATTAGGAGAGCGACGAGGGGGCATGAAAAAACACTGGCGGGCAAAATAAAGGAAAATCCCAAGGTGTTTTATAAGTATATTAAGGGCAAGAGGATAACCAGGGAAAGAGTAGGGCTCATTAGGGACCAAAGTGGCAATCTGTGTGTAGAGCCAGAAGATGTAGGTGAGGTTTAAAATGAATATTTTGCATCTGTGTTCACTATGGAGAAGGACGATGTAGGCATAGAAATCAGGCAGGGGGATTGTGATATACTTGAGCAAATTAGTATTGAGAGGGAGGAGGTACTAGCGGTTTTAGCGGGCTTAAAAGTGGATAAATCCCCAGGCCCAGACGAGATGTATCCCAGGCTGCTGTGTGAGGCAAGGGAGGAGATTGCAGGGGCTCTGACACAAATTTTCAGAACCTCTCTGGCCACAGAGAAGGTGCCAGAGGACTGGAGAACAGCTAATGTAGTACCATTATTCAAGAAGGGTGGTAGGGATAAACCAGGGAATTACAGGCCAGTGAGCCTAACATCAGTGGTAAGGAAATTATTGGAAAAAATTCTGAGGGACAGAATTAGTCTCCACTTGGAGAGGCAAGGATTAATGAAGGATAGTCAGCATGGCTTTGTCAGGGGGAGATCATGACTGACCAATTTGATTGAATTTTTCGAGGGGGTGACCAGGTGCGTGGATGAGGGTAGTGCAGTTGATGTGGTCTACATGGACTTCAGTAAGGCTTTTGACAAAGTCCCGCATGGGAGACTGGTCAAGAAGGTAAGAGCCCATGGGATCCAGGGCAACTTGGCACATTGGATCCAAAATTGGCTTAGTGGCAGGAGGCAGAGGGTGATGGTCGAAGATTGTTTTTGTGACTGGAAGCCTGTGTCCAGTGGTGTACCGCAGGGATCGGTGCTGGGTCCTTTGCTGTTTGTAGTGTACATTAATGATTTAGATATGAATGTAGGAGGTATGATCAGTAAGTTCGCAGATGACACGAAAATTGGTGGAGTGGTATATAGCGAGGAGGGAAGCCTCAGGCTACAGGACGATATAGACGTGTTGGTTAGACGGGCAGAACAGTGGCAAATGGAATTTAACCCTGAAAAGTGTGAGGTGATGCATTTTGGGAGGACTAACAAGGCAAGGGAATACACAATGAATGGTAGGACCCTAGGAAGGACAGAGGATCAGAGGGACCTTGGTGTGCATGTACATAGATCCCTGAAGGCAGCAGGAAAGGTAGATAAGGTGGTTAAAAAGGCATATGGGATACTTGCCTTCATTAGCCGAGGCATAGAATATAAGAGCAGGGAGGTTATGATGGAGCTGTCCAAAACGCTAGTTAGGCCACAGCTGGAATACTGTGTGCAGTTCTGGTCGCCACACTACAGGAAGGATGTGATTGCATTGGAGAGGGTGCAGAGGAGATTCACCAGGATGTTACCTGGGCTGGAGCGCTTCAGCTATGAGGAGAGACTGGACAGGCTGGGGTTGTTTTCCTTAGAGCAGAGAAGGCTGAGGGGGGACCTGATTGAGGTGTACAAAATTATGAGGGGCGTAGATAGAAAGGAACTTTTCCCCTTAGTAGAGGGGTCAATAACCAGGGGCAGGAGGTTTAGAGGGGATTTGAGGAAAAACTTTTTCACCCAGAGGGTGGTTGGAATCTGGAACTCACTGCCTGAAAGGGTGGTAGAGGCAGGAACCCTCACAATATTCAAGAAGCATTTAGATGAGCACTTGAAACGCCATAGCATACAAGGCTACGGACCAAGTGCTGGAAAATGGGATTAGAATAGACAGGGCTTGATGGCCGGCGCGGACACGATGGGCCGAAGGGCCTCTTTCTGTGCTGTATGACTCTATGACTGTGTGGACAATTTCGGTAACATTGGATGAAGGGAAATTGCAGACCTCTGCGATATTGACTGGTTCCAACTGAGCCCATTGCAGAGTCTGCGGCTCAAAACATATTAAAGAGATAAATCTCAGCTTCTTTTATTGCAAAATTCTGGTTTAAAAAAAAGGGTTGGATTAACAAATGTTAACATTTGAAGATGTGTCCTGTGGGTATTTGCAGTTGTGCATCGTTATTTCTGGATCCTGTTACTTCTCTCAGATGTGTGCGCTTTCATTTTATTATATTTCTGCACATCTGACACCTTATCTGCATTGAATTTGATTCCATTTGCTCATGTCCTCTGCTCATTACTAAATGCCAGCTGAATTGTACAGTCAAATCCTCAATTGAACCCAGGAGTTTTTTAATGAAAGAAAATTTCAGGTTGAAGTAACTTTTATATATGGTACAAAATGATGAATTATTGAAGGTTTTTTTCTCAATTTGATTCTGACTCACTGCTTGTATCTGTATAAGCTTCAGGCTAACTTCATGCACTACAAACACCTCTTCCATTCACTTCTAGCATCCATTATTCTGTATAAAATACAGTCAAGTGCATCAATTTACACAAACAATCATCTCGTTACAATTTTTCTCTTACGAAGTCAGTAATGTTATATATTTCTCACTGTTTGTAAGTCTGGTTATTGGTTACTCATGGCTTATATCTGTTTCAGACAGCTGCATATACAAAGACAATGAATGACTGGTGCCATGTTCTTTTGTAACTGTGATCACACTAACAGGGCTAATGAGTTCTTGCAGTGCCTCAGTGCAGTCTCGTGGTAAATATCCCAAGTATTTCAAACACGAACAACTGAAACTCCTCCAAATGATGCATAGAAACCGGGGAATGATCTTCGGTGCACTATTTTAAGGCTTAATGATGTTTCCTTGTTCTGGAACTTGCCAAAGGGATTGTTTTTAATAACGAGCTTGAGGCTTAATGCATTTATGCAGTGGAATTTGAGGCTAACATAACTGCGTATAGAAGGGAATCATTGGTGGCGGTGGGGCGGGGGGTGGAGGGACAGACGGGGTAGGGGGTTGTGTCACTTGGCACCATGGTCTCCTGGAGCTTGTTTGATCACCTTCAAGGGTCAGAGAGGAATTTCCCAAAATTGGCCTGCGGTGGATTCCTTTTCTTGCCTCTCCAAGAGATTACGTGGCTGTGTGCGTAAGGGAAGTCGAGGTGAAGGTGTGCATAAGTTGTACCATGATAGGATAGGACTGGCCTGATGGACCAGCTGGGTTTACCTGTCCTTTTTAGTTTGTTTATGTATAAATAATGTGCAAAGAAGGGGGAAAAAGTTGGAGATTGTGTCATACCAGAGAGGAAATTTGGGACTGATAAAGTAACCTCTTGAAGACCCAATAGTTCTGGTCACCTAACTGGAAAAGACCCACCCAGATGATGTATTCAAATGAGTCCGTCTGCTGCTCTCTGTTATTCACCTAATCAAGAGACAGCAGCCTTTCTGGTCAGGGATGCCAATCCACCACTGTTATGAAACTCACTGATGACTCATTGCTCATCCTAATTGGAGCAGACTGTACTTGGATTTCCCCAAATTACTCATTCCTTGCACAGTGCCACTTGCACTCTCTAAGGGCCACCGTGTGCAGTGATTAACCTGCTGTTGAAATATGTTGAGCAAATCATCAGTGACTACAGAAGATTGACTCGAGATGTTCAAAACATCTGCGGCCCCAACCAGTCGAATATTTGCCATTCCCCCCCGCCCCCCCCCCCCCCCCCCCCCCAGTTGAATGTCTTTAACTTGGAAACTCTCTCCGGTACAGTTAATGCACTGCTTGCTGTGTTTATGCCACTTGAAGAGATGATGAAATGCTGATATTTATTGCTTTGACGCCACTTCCAGAACTAGCTCCCAAATTGGTTAATAGAGCGATTCCATCTGATAGCATGTCAAGGACAAGAGCAAGGTTGCAGTGCAGTTGCACCAGTAGCTCATGATACAAGTTCGGAGAGCAATTCTCTGAACATATCCGGCCCAATTATTTACAACGAGACAGTGCGATTTTGTTTTGCTAGATTATAGTGATAAGTGCAATGGCTTGCAAGATAGGTAACATTATTTCAGTTGAAATAGCCTATTTACAACGGTTTAACATAAATTGAAACTGGCAGCAGTGAGAAACTGGAATGGGATAGGGTGGGACTAAATCAGTATCGCTGAAGCAGCCAGCAGTTTATTTGTGTATATTTCTACATAATCGGTTCCAGGTCCCAGTACGGCTGAACTTTTCCCTCTTCAGGGACAAGGCAGTTTATTTCCCTTGTGATTATAATGCATCAAAGCTGAAGAAGTGAGTAAACATATGAGGAATGTTTGGCACTATTATGAATTAGCTTTTTTTCTCATGGGTAAAACACTGGATAGAGGAGCGGGAGAAAGCTTGTTATGGGCTTGTTAACTGTTTTTTAATGGTTACTGAAATTGAATGGTGAGAACCATGTGTAGCGTTCCTCGGGGGATAATAAATTTGAAAGTTATTGCTATTTAGCTTTAGCCAACATTTTGATCTGTTGATTTGGTGAAATTATGTAAGTAAAGTGGGAAGAGGCTCGTGTGGAGCACAAACAACAGGCTGAATGGCCTGTTTCTGTGCTGTAACTTCTATGTAATATTTCTGTGTAATCTATGTAATAGTCAGGGATGCCATTAGTTTCCAAACAGCAGGTAAAGTTGTGCAATTAAAGCCTCCATTACGACCATTTTATTTTGCAGCATGCTAACTTGTTAGCCCACAGTAGCTGCGACATTCCTTACTGCTGTCAGATTGTGGAGGAACAGATAGAGATGAGCATAGGAGGTTCAGCATTGTGCCAACTAACTAACCCAAGATGAAGTGTTCTGCGGTAGGTACGGCCACCTGGGGTTCACTGAAGATGGGCAGCATTGTGACTGTAGGTACATGTTGTATAACATTGCAACAGATGATGACCTCACAGTAGCAGCAAGGCAAGGAGGAGCAGGATGAGGGAGGTACTGAAGAGCCACAGGCAAGAGAGCAGTAACACTGCAGGCTGGGAAAGATTTGCCCAAGGGTTTCATATCAGTTTCTTTTCAGTGATGTCTGAGGATGAATTAAATCATTGTAATGTTTCCAGCTGCATTTGAAGACATGTCCTTGACTTTTTTCCTCCCCAGAGCTCCACATTATTTTTGCTTTGGCAATAGTTCACTTGGACTTTGATGCTTTGCAGTTAGTTGTGCTAGCCTCCATTTTCTTTCCTTAAAATGCAGCATAGAGTAGATGCGACTGAGTTACGTTTTCTGTGCATATAGTGTCCAAGGGCATGTGGTTCCTCAGGCGCATACACTGAACCTGCTGAATGCCATTTATTACTCTGCTTACTACCATGTGAGAGTCTCACATTTCTTTGTAAGTACGCTGTTGTGGTCTTGGTCAATGTGCTTGTCTATCTGAGGTAGCAGAAGTGGCAAGTGCCAAATCACTACTTTGTAAAGCTTCAGTGTGTCCTCTGGCTGGAATTGTGACTACTCCTAATGTAACTTCATCAGTGCAAGGGGTACTTCTTGCGTGAGTCACTAGGATGTCCCTGCTTTTGGAGGTACTACTGAAAGCCACTTGTTCGGGAGCCTGCTGGTAGCACAGAGCTGTCACTCAGCTGCTTCTGTACATCTGCACACATGATGCTACTGGAGGGCACTCACCAATCTGCTGGAGAACAGAATAGTGCTTACCTACAAGGTTGTTGAATTCCTCTGACAGTTGCCTGTAACTTTTCTTGATGGATTCTGTCATAATGGCAGACAAGCATTCATCCACCCTTACAAGTCCCACAGAGATGGAGTCATAGAAACATAGAAACTAGGAGCAGGAGTAGGCCATTCGGCCCGTCGAGCCTGCTCCACCATTCAATACGATCGTAGTCCGTGTGTTGGAATGCAGGAAGACTAAGCGTTCCAGTTTGAGGACCCTCTGCAGAAGTAGAGAGCAGGACATTCTATCATAACCCATATATACAACACAAAATGCTCTGCACTCTGTTTTCTCCCCTCCTCACCTAAAGCGCTGACTCACGCCGTGGGTTGACAGTTACATGCACCCAAGTGGCTATTCTTCATGCATGAATCCAGTCAGAGTGTGTTGGCAGGGTTCGCTGATACGTTCGATGTGGAGCATGACAATGAAGTGGAGTATTTGAAATAAACACTCGACACCAGGTCTGCGTTCAAAGATTCAAGCAGTCTTTATTCGCACCGGTGGGGAGACAACCTGCTATCTGTCTAGCCAGGCTTCTCTCCGATGATACAAAGTTTTAAGCAGTCTCTTATACAAGATATAGGTACATAATTAGCCTCGTGCACGATCCATCTCAACAATTTGATTGTGTTTCGCCCCGTGTGCACAGTCACTGATTGGTTGCCTATGCCGCGTTACATTAAGGTACCGCCTTTCTTACCGGAAAAGTATATGTCCGTTATCACCGCAAGCTGTTGTTGCAACTATGACCTTTGTTTATGCCAGGTGGGGTCTCACCAACTTTGTACTTCTGACTCATTGTCCTGCTTTCCTGCCCCTCTGGGCTTTTTTACTTCCGACTCATTGTTCTACTTTCCTGCCAGAGCAGAACTTACATCCTCTAGGCCTCTTATGGGTCAACATCCGGCTATTTGCAATTGTCTCCAAGTGACACAGCTTGCAGTCGTCAATCATTCTAACACTACTGCAAAATCAACATGTCATTCTTAGGTTATCTCAACTGCCAGTTCAGCAACTTAGAAAAAGCTTACTACTGCAAAGGCCTTTTAGCTCATTCGATTCCCATTCTTAACCCTTTAATTATAGTAGAGCTCGAAAGCCCCACTTCAACAAAATGGCAGTTCGAAGCCTGGGAGTACACACCAGCTTGATAGCTGGGTGCTAAAACCCAAACAGAATAGTGTGTATTTCCAAATTGGCACGCAGAGGAGAATACACCAACTCTCTCATAGTTTAATTCTTTTCCAGTGTTTATTTTTCGACTGCTTCAGTTTTGATGAGGTATGTCTCCAGTTTTACTTTCCAGATTCTCCTATTTTTACACCTAGAATTGAGAGTGAGGCGGGAGAGGAACCAATAAGTTATTGTAGCGCACTGAACATCTCCTTTCAGGTCTTAACCAAAGGAGGGCATGCAATCGTAATTCATCTCAAATTCCTGATGGCTCTGCACAGATGTTCCCAATATAGTTTATATGGGGCATACCACTTGATGGAACTTTCAAGGACCGATTATAAATTAATGTTTCCTGCTGCATGACCTGTGATTAATAAACTCCAGTTTGCCCACAGACCGTAATCAGAAGTTATATCATGGTAAAAGTGGACACTTGGCAGGCAGCACTGTTATCCTATCTCTCAATTCCCAGTAAAGTTTAGCAATGTCAGAAGTGCTCCAAAAAGTGAACTCTATTTGTCTACTACCTGATACCACTTAATTGTTTCATTCTGTTCCTTCAGAATGAGTTGTTTCTGCCATGAGATTTTTTTATTATTATTTAATGCTAATCTGAAAAAGCTGCAGAATGCCTCAAGGTATGTGATTTTCATCCTTTTTGCAAGGTCTGTATGATACAATTGATGGAGGACAAGCAACAATCATTGCTGGCCACGGCTGAGATTGAGAGTAAATTATTTGACAGTTTTCTTTACTGTTAGACAGCTTCTGTGTTTGTCTGATAGTGCTCTTGTTATATAAAGTAATAGCAGAGCAGGGCTGATGTATGATGACCTTCTGCAATGCAACTGCAAAATAATGTATCCGTGTGATAAATGGAAGGGTTTCACATATATTGAATCATAAATTCTGCAGTGTGATTTTACTCGACACTACTTCATTGTGGTGAGGTTCACATGACATGAGACACTAGAACAGTTTCTGAAGGCCTCCTGAACACCAGTAACTGGGTTTAACTCACAGCTGTCCTGTTGGCTGTGTGGGTAAAGGCACTGTCTGCTATGGTGCTGAGCCTTGCAAATCAGTGAGGCCCCAGGTTTAGTCCCCGGCCTATCTTGACTTCATTGATGTCTGTGGTGGTATTCCAAGAGTACGGAAGGGGAAAACAGTCAGGCTTCGTGCTGTTCCCTTGTCTAGTGACTTGGACTGGAGTGTGTGTTATCCTATCTCTCAATTCCCAGTAAAGTTTAGCAATGTCAGAAGAGTTTATTAATCACAGCAGGAAACATTAATTTATCATCGGTCCCTGGCAGAGATGCTTCCTCTTGCTGAGTATCCTGCCAACTTGCTCTGTCTACATTTATGCATGAAGACTAGCCACTTGGTACTGGAGTGCAGCTGATACCCATGGTGTGAGTCAGAGCTTTAAGGAGAGGAGGAGAGAAAACTGAGTGGGAAAACCCTCATTGCAGAGCATTTTGTGTTGTATATATGGGTTATGATTTTTATTTTGTCCTCTTCTATGACTTTTTTGTATTTTTGAATAGATTAATGCTGGTACTACTAATGGCAGTGTCAAGAAGCTGTAAGAAATGACTTTGGTGCAAAGGTACAACAGCATTTGGTGAACCTTTAATCAGATGAGTAATAGCCCCATCACATGATGGGTGCTGCAAGACAATGACATGTTTTTCAGTGTGCGACGACTCACTGAGTGAAGCCGGTGCTACAATGACTTAATTTTACAGAGCTCCCATGTTGGAGAATAACTCTGAACACTTTCCAGGGGGGAGAGGATGACCTTGGAAGAGAGGATGGGACAGAATAGAAGGAGGGGGCCCAGAGGTGCAGGCAAAGAGATCAGCTTTGAAGAAAGGGAGGAAGGCAAAAAGGTGAAGTGGTTTAGGGCCAGCGTGGCCTTTAGCCTGTTGCATGCTGGCAAGAAAACTCATATTACTGTCGAACCAGTCTTGTGATAAGTGT
This sequence comes from Squalus acanthias, assembly GCA_030390025.1. Classification (NCBI taxonomy): domain Eukaryota; kingdom Metazoa; phylum Chordata; class Chondrichthyes; order Squaliformes; family Squalidae; genus Squalus; species Squalus acanthias. The sequence goes on along the minus strand of CM059447.1, from coordinate 12,515,785 downwards.
ACTTTTAGGTCTCGTATTGTTCTTGCCTTTACTGCCCTTTTACCTGCATCATGTGGGCTTAGTGTTACTTTCTCCACACCAACAACAACAACAACTTGTATTTATATAGCACCTTTAACGTAGTAAAATGTCCCGAGGTGCTGCACAGGAGTATTTTAAGACAACAAATTTGACACCGATCCACATAAGGATAAATTAGGGCAGGTGACCAAAAGCTTGGTCAAAGAGGTAGGTTTTAAGGAGCGTCTTAACGGAGGAAAGAGAGGTAGAGAGGCGGAGAGGTTTAGGCAGGGAATTCCAGAGCTTAGGGCCTAGGCAACAGAAGGCACGGCCACCAAAGGTTGAGCGATTATAATCAGGGATGCTCAAGAGGGCAGAATTAGAGGAGCGCAGATATCTCGGGGCGGGGGAGGGGGGTTGTTTGTGGGGCTGGAGGCGATTACGGAGATAGGGAAGGGCGAGCCCATGGAGGGATTTGAAAACAGGGATGGGAATTTTGAAATCGAGGCGCTGCTTAACCGGCTGGACAGAGGTAACTATCTGACTGTTGGGCACTTTTTTTTTTAAATGAAGAAAAGAAGATAAATGGCTCAAGAATGGCTCAGGATATTCACCCTAACCCTGCCCCATAAACCAGAGTTGGAATTACCACAATAGATATTTATAATTCTTCTTCGTGAAAAATTCAAGTTAATATAAATTTGTTCCAAATAAAGCCTTTTCATATCCGAACTATTTTTTGATGGATATTTTACTGATTACAAGATATCCAACGTCAATAAACACAACAGCAAGCAAGGTGCTGCAGAGAGACTTCCCACGAAGGAAAAGAAAACTGGAGGGAAAGTTAACACCAGCAGCTTCTCAATAATCAGTTCAAGGTGAAAAGAGGTGGCTGGCTGGGTGGGGGCAGGCTCAGTTGCAAGAGTCACGTGGCCAGGAGGCACCAGAAGGTGTAGAAAGCAGGAAAAAATATGGAAGATACCCTAAAAATGAAAATGATTGCCACTGAAATACAGGGAAATTGTTGAACCTTGTGCTGTGGTCACAAACCACTCAAGCTGCACCCTCACCATACGTAATTAGTAAAGTTGGTTTTAATGTGGTGTTTTTTTTTGGTAATGTCAGTAATTCCAATTATCTGCAACTTTAATTTGGGTTTAGAAGAAATGTGCTGTCAAAGCTCTTTGCTCTTCAGTGGTCATGCTAATTCCTGCTGTGCGGTCATGAAGAGATTAAGTAGAATGTAATGGTTGGACTGGTGAGGAATCTACTCGAATAAGTTTGTTCATAATTGATGAACATGGAATTCTTAGGAATCAGCTTGGAGGACCATTGTAGTCTCGGCGAGGGCAGTGAGCATGAGGTTTCACCGCAGACTGAGGTTTGCCAGATACAATGGTCAGACGGTACGTTTAACACAGGGCCGGAACATGATACTCTTCAAACTGATCAGTTGTATTAGTTACTCGTTTGTTCTCCTGGTAAACAGAAGTCAGGGTTCACAAATAAACGACCTCATTTCACAAACTAAGCAGGATATTCACAACGGAACAAAACTAAAACCAAACCTCATAAATAGCCATTATTCAGCGTCTACATACCGGGTACCAGAAGAGGAATGTGAGGAATCAGAGGGTCATGAATCTTTGGAATTCTCTACCCCAGAGAGCTGTGGAGGCCGAGTCATTGAATATATTCAAGGCTGAGATAGACAGATTTTTGAACTGCAGGGGAGTCGAGGGTTATGGGGAACAGGCAGAACGGTGGAGTTGAGGCCAAGATCTGATGAGCCATGATCTTATTGAATGGCGGAGCAGGCTCGAGGGGCCGAATGGCCTACTCCTGCTCATATTTCTTATGTTCTGGTGTGAATGGCTTTTATTCTAGAATGGTGTTGTTCTGGTGTGAATTAATTTTATTCTAGAATGAAACCCACATTGTTATTTGGTTTGAATATTCATGGATGAGAAACAATTCACGTGTTCCAATACAATTTAATCAGTCTCATCAGGTGGACTGTGGTAGAGTGAATATAAGCTGCTCATGGACACGCAACACAAGTAGTGTGAGAAATGGGCTAAACTGTTTGAAAAATGAAATTGAGGACCTGTAAAATACAGGAACACAATTCAGCCTTACCCTATCATTTTCTAAAAACGTAATATGAAAGATTTGTATTTAAGGTAATTAATGCTAGACTGCCATGGATAAAGAAAGAAAAAACTTGCATTTCTATAGCGCCTTTCACAATCTCAGGACGTCCCAAAGCGCTTCACAGTCAATGAAGTACTTTTGGTGTCGTCATTATTGTAATGTAAGAAACAGGGCAGCCAATTTGCGCACAGCAAGGTCCCACAAATAAGAACATAAGAACATAAGAAAGAGGAGCAGGAGTAGGCCATTCGGCCCTTCGAGCCTGCTCCGCCATTCAAAGAGATCATGGCTGATCTTCTGCCTCAATTCCATTCACCGGCCTTGTTGCCATATCCCTTGATGCCCTTACTAGTCAGAAATCTATCGACTTCTGTTTTGAATATACCCAATGAGATAAATGATCAGATAATCTGTTTTAGTGATGTTGGTTGAGGGATAAATATTGGCCAGGTCACGAGGGAGCAATCCCCTGCTCTTCTTCGAAATAGTGCTGTGGAATCTTTTCCGTCCATCTGAGAGGGCTAACGCTGCCTCGGTTCAACCTATTATCCGAAAGATGGCACCTCCGACAGTGCAGCACTCTCTCAGTGCTACACTGACTTGTCAGCCTAGATTATGTGCTCCAGTTTCTGGAGTGGGACTTGAACCCACAATCTTCTGACTCAGAGGTGAGAGTGCTACCACTGAGCCACGGCCGATCAGCAAATAGCTGTTGACTGATTTCTGGCAATCGCTAGTACAGCAGCATGGATCGGAGCAGCCCGCCATTCATTGGAATAATGCCTGGATTGTTCTGTGAATTTTCGATTGAAAGTTAAGAAATGGGAAGGGAATGTGGAGCACATGTTTTGTGCTGCAATATAATTAGGTATTTGACAGCTGTGTGAACCAATATTATTGGACAGCCCTTTAAGATTTGGGAAATTTATTGCCTCTTGTACTCAGTATAATTTTTCCAAGTTGTTCTGTGCTCCCAATGTCTGCCAAGGTCAACTTTTTAAGGCATCTGCCCTTGCTGCAGTTGTCATTGGCTGCACAAAAAACCCAGCCTGAATAAAATCCTCTGGTTGCAAAGTGTTAGCAGCATCGCAGATCTGGCAGGAAGTTGTTCCAGAAAAATCATGAAAAAGTTCCTGATTTAAGTCAAGTCAGCCATCAGAGGGAATCCTCCTGCTATATTTTCGGCATCACTGATGCCTTGTGGCCAGAGGGATCCTTCCCGAACTTTAAAATCAAAATGTCAGTCAAGTCAAAGTAACTGTCCAGCTAAACTACAGCATTAAAACAAAATATTTTCATCTCTCTTTTATGTGATGGATATTCATGGAAATGACGAGGTTTCAAATGGTGTTGACTTGTGTTGACTTCTTAACCTCGACGTTCCTTCCTACTACTTCCATTCTTTATGAATGCACTGGTTACCACCACGTTTCTGAATTAAGCGGCAACTGCAGGCTAACTGCTATTGCTCAACAAATTAGCTGCTAGAACAGTGAATCAAACAGGAAAGACCGGTGCAAATTCAACTTTGATTGACTAGACCAGGTCACTCCATTTGACCATTGAAGCTTCTTTCGATATGGTATCCAGTGAAGGACCATTATGTCCAATTTACCTTCAGCACTTTAATTCATATTGTGAGTGGCTAATTGAAAGATGGGAGCAAATTTTAAGAACTGGCCTATAAAAATGAGAAGTGACGTGCAACATTGTGTCTTCGGCCTTCTAAACCATTTTTTACAGTGTGGCCAGGTACAGTGGGTCCTGGTATACTCTCTCTGTCACTCTACCGTTTTTATATTTGAAACCAGTCTCCTGCAGGCCGATTATTTCCATGAAGGAGATGGTTGTGACAACCGTTTCAGAGACCCACTAAAAAGTCAGACTCCACTTCTGACAGAACAGGGCAGATAATGTGATTTTTACTACCTCTCTCGGTAATATGCAGCAAAGGGTCTCTAATTCTCTCAGCCGTGTGCAGCACAAGCTCGCTCACTCTCAGTGTTGTGAAGCAAAGGTTCTGTAACTCAATTGTGCAGCAAATATTTTGTGACTGTCTCAGTAATGTGCAAAACTCTCAGTAAGGTGCAGCATAAATTCTCCAAATTTGGCATTGTTTGCTTTGTACCTCTACTGTTATTCTGTGTACCTTGTCTGCTGTTGCAGACTCTGGCTTAATACAGAGATTCAGTCCAATGCTCAGCACTGTTAAAAGCAAGACATTGGCATAAATTGAAAAGGCTTACATCAGCTTGTGTCACCAGCCAATTCTATTGGTTTTGTGACTCCCAGTGACAGATGTGATAATGTGATAAGATAATCTTGGTTAATTTTATTGAACGTCTTTTGTTGCTTGCAAATAATCATTCCAGTTCACAGCAGACCATTATGTGCCTCACTTCAGTCTGGTATGTACATAATTGCAGTTAGATTTGCCTTGAGCTTAAAGGTTGCAGAATTACTTCCGTAGGTTGAATTTGGATGGATACTTCAGCAAATTACTCTCAAAGATCATAATGACACATTTTGCTTATGCAATTACCGTGCGAGGAAATTCAATTGAAACCTCTCTTAGTAAATGTAAAATGATTTTCCTTTCGTCAAATGTAGATTGTATTGGAGAGATTTTATTAAAATTGAGCCGAAGTGACAGAACTTTATTTTGGGCCATTTTTATTCGAGGTCATTTTTCAATGTTTAACCCCTTGAGGGCTGTACCAGTTTTTGATGTTGTTGGTTAACGTTAACTGGTTATCTAGATTGGCATGTAATATAGTTGTGAATTTCTGAGTACTGTGCGGCGTGGAGCTCAATTGTATACTTAAAATGTATGTGTATATGAGTGCTGTGTTACCCTAAGATCATAGAATCATAGAATGATACAACACAGAAGGAGGCCATTCGACCCATTGTGCCTGTGCTGGCTCTTTGAAAGAGCTATCTGATTAGTCCCATTCCCCTGTTCTATCCCCATAGCCCTGAAAATGTTTCCCCTTCAAATCCCCTTTTGAAAGTTATTATTGACTCTGCTTCCACCACCCTTTCAGGCAGTGCATTCCAGATCATCACAACTCGCTGCAGGGACTTGAGCACAAAAATCTAGGCTGACACTCCAGCGCAGTACTGAGGGAGTGCTGCACTGTCGGAGGTGCCATCTTTCGGATGAGACGTTAAACCGAGGCCCCGTCTGCTCTCTCGGGTGGACGTAAAAGATCCCACAGCACTATTTCGAAGAAGAGCAGGGGAGTTATCCCCGGTGTCCCAATATTTATCCCTCAATCAACATCACTAAAACAGGTTATATAGTCATTATCACATTGCTGTTTGTGGGAGCTTGCTGTGCGCAAATTAGCTGCTGCGTTTCCTACATTACAACAGTGACTACACTTCAAAAGTACTTCATTGGCTGTAAAATGCTTTGGGACGTCCGGTGGTCATGAAAGGCGCTAGATAAATGCAAGTCTTTTTTGCATAAAAGAAGTTCTCATCTCGCCTGTGGTTCTTTTGACAATTACCTTAAATCTGAGTCCTCTGGTTACCAACCATCTGCCAGTGAAAACAGTTTCTCCTTATTTACTGTATCAAAATGCTTAATTATTTTAAACACCTCTTATCAAATCCCCCCTTTACCTTCTCTGCTGTAAGGCAAACAACCCCAGCTTATCTCGTCTCACCATGTAACTGAAGACCCTCATCCCTGGTATCATTCTGGTAAATCTCCTCTGCACCCTGTCAAGGTCTTGATATCCTTCCTAAAGTGTGGTGCCCAGAATTGGACACAATACTCCTGCTGGGGCCTAACCAGTGATTTATAAAGGTTTAGCATAACCTCCTTGCTTTTGTACTTTATGCCTTTGTTTATAAAGCTATGGATCCCATATGCTTTTTTAACAGCCTTCTCAACTTGTCCTGCCACCTTCAGAGATTTATGTGCCTACACCCCCAGGTCTCCGTGTTCCTGCACCCCCTTTAAAATTGTACCATTTAGTTTATGTTGGCTCTCCTCATTCTTCCTGCCAAAGTACATCATTTCACCAGTCTGTCTATGTCCTCCTTAAGTCTGTTACTATCCTCCTCACTGTTGACTACATTTCCGAGTTTCATGTCATCTGCAAACTTTGAAATTGTGCTCTGTATATCCCAGTCCAGGTCATTAATATAAATCAAAAAGAGCAATGGTCCTAATACCAACCCCTGGGGGGCACCACTGTATACGTCCCTCCAGTCTGAAAAACAACCCTTCGCCACCACTCTCTGCCTCTTAGCCAATTTCGTATCCACGCTCCCACTGCTCCTTTCATTCCATGGGCTACAAGATGTACCTTGATTTAACCAGATATGCCAACTTCCCAGATGACCATGACAACTTGAATTTAAAAATGAGCTTAAACACCTAATTATTGTGTAGCTGTTATGCTTTCCAGGCTGCAGCGTCAGGGGATTGTGTTCTGTCTGTGCGGCACCTCCACTGCCCTGCATGTCCCATTTCTTGCCAGCATGTGGCTGTGCACGTACATACCTCCCCGAGAGAGAGAGGGAGCTCTAGGATCCTGACACAAGATGGGCCTAAGTGACAATTATAACCATCCCGTGTGGCAATCTGCATCTGATTTACAAGGAGCTGACCCTGAATCCATTCAGGCATGAAACTGGTCCACAGGCTGGAGCTCAGAATCCTCATCACTTATGACTGTTACAAAATGGTGTATTTGTATAGAAGCCAGGTTTTTTTATGGTTGAAGCACACTGTAGCACGGGGTATTGCTGAATACACTACTGCAGTATAAAAGTATTTCAGAGATCTGTGTGAGAGATGTTCACCAGTTGCATGTATTCTATCATCCACATTTTCAAATGCGGTTTTCTGAAAGTGCTTGAACATTTACCAGACAAAATCTTCATAATAAGGGAATTATAAATGCAGGAATGTTAGAGTAATACTCCTGGATCTCACTGGTACACGGGCCGATATAGCAGTCCTGTTGCAGTGCGGAGGGACCGCTGCTTCATGAACATTGTGTGAGATCCAGAATGGAGCACAGGTACTGAATACGTGTGACTACGTTGGAGTGGACACTAGGTGGTAAGAAGAAGCACACACAATCAGGCATTAGGCAAGAGACGCCG